>CM046855.1:39627662-40274327 GCA_025617745.1 Heliocidaris erythrogramma | reverse complement strand
TTTTTTTTTTAATTGATGTTTTTAGGCATTTAGTCAACAAATGACTATTCCTTAATTGTGTGTGTGTGTAATTGGGTTTTTACAGACGTGTATCAATCAGATATTAATTGTGTGTGCGTGTGTGTGTGTAATTGGGTTTTTACAGACGTGTATCAATCAGATATGATTATTTACGTCTGGGACCGACCTTTAACGTCACCATCCGAAAGACGTGACTCAGTCTCGAACCTGGGTTCGCTGAATCAGTTTGTAACTTCCACTGGTAGCTGGATTACAGGCGCACGCCACAACGCCCAGTTAAATTTCATTCAATTTAATGCAATCTTTTATATGCACCTTATAGTTTTTTATTCCTTTTGTGACAGTTACTAAATCGGGCAACCCCAAACCATACGCTTACTAAAAATTCATGAATATTCATATAAGTGTTTTCCCACATATTTGGTAATTTAACAGGGTAACTTGTTAAAATATGAGAAAATGTTTTTTTAACGGTGTTTTTGATCTGGCGATTGAAAATAAATGCCGATTTTCCGGTAAACCAACAAACTTGCTGTTGTTTTACAGGAAAAAGCCTGTAAAACTGAAATTACGGCAATAACTTGTAATTTTAAGGGCTAGGAAACCTGTATTTTTACAGTTATTTTTTACAGTGTACATGTAATAATAATGGCACAATGAGAGAGAGATGGTGGAGGAATGAATATAAAGAGTATATAAGGAAAGACGGAAGTAAAGATTAATCGATGAATAACAATACAATAGGGAGGACTGAAAGTTAATGGATATAATGATAAAGACATAACGTAAAGAGAGAGAGAGAGAGAGAAATGGTAAAAGGATAAAGAAAACCATGACGAAAGATGGAAGAGAAGATTATAAAAAAGGGAAAGAGAAGAAGAATAACATTACGAAATTGTAGATGGAAAAAAAGAATAATGCAAAATAGGCAAAATGATAGAAAGACAAAACAAGGAATAAAGAGCGAAAAAACATAGAGAATGAGAAAGATAATAGAAGAAAGAATATAAAGATTAATAATATACGGAAAGATGGAAGAGGTGATGGAAGGAATCAAAGAATAACACAACTAAAGGTAAGATGGAGAGATGAAAGGATAAAAGCAAGGAAGAACATAACGAAAGATGAAAAAGATGAAAAATGATAAAGATATACATATGAGAAGACAGCGAAAAAATGAAAGGATAAAAAACAAAATAACGAAAGTAAATTGCAATAAAACAATTGAAAATTCACTAAACTAGAAATTGATTAATCAATTTATTCACTAGATAATTAAGCACTGGTCATTAATTGAAGTCATGCTCCATAAGGTCACCCTTTCTTCTCTTTTTTATTCCCCCCAAAAAAACAAATTACTGCAAAAAAAAATGGTTATTAGACTAAATGGGTGTTGACTAAATGATTATAGACCAACTGAGGTTAGACTAACTGACAAATGGACCAAATGATGTGTAGACCAAATGGATATAAGACCAATTAGGTTTATACCATTTGATGATTAGACTAAATGATAATTAGACCAACTGATAATGGACGAAATGGTCTTAGACCAAACGGCTATTAGATGATTTGACTAGGCCCCTATATAGACCAAATTGTAATTAGACGAAATGACAATTAGACCAAATGGTAATTGGACGAAATTATGATTAGACCAATTGGTTATTAGACCAACTGATATTAGACCGAATGATGTTAGACCAGTTTGCTATTAGACCAAGTGGCGATAAACCTATATAACTATGACAAGCTGACCTATTTGTCTGTAGTGTTAGACCAAATGGATAATAGACCAAGTGAACATTAGACCAAACGATGGTTAGACAAAATGTTAATTAGACGAAGTGATGATTAGACCATGTGCTAGACCAACTGGGTTTAGATAAAAATAGCTATTAGGCGAAATGATGATGAGACAATTTGGTTATTAGACCAACTGGTTTTTGCCGAAATAGATATTGGACAGAGTGAACATTAGACGAACTGATTATTAGACTAAGTGGTGTTTAGACCAAATGGGTTTTAGACGAAGTGGTGATTAGACGAAATGTTGATTAGACGAATTGGTCCTCAGATCAGTTTTCCTCCATAATTCTAAAAATAAATTGCGGGGAAAAGTTGTCAGGGGGGCAACTGCCCCCCCCCCCCCCCAGCTACGCTAGTGGCGCACACACAATCCAAGGACGTAATAATGATAATAACAATAATATTGATAATATAATAATAATACTAATAAATTATAATAACAATAATAACATAACAAAACAGGTTTTCCCGCTTAATTTTAAGAGCATTCAAATTCACGATACTTGTGATCACCACGGCAAATTCTCATTCGACTTCATTTTCGTTCGTTGAAATTCGTTACTCATGCAACAAGCTCTTTAAATGAGTCATGTCAATTCAAATAAGGAGCATATTACGAATGACCATTCAACTTTATTCTCACTCTCAAATTTGTTATCTGTGCAAAAAAATCTTCAAAATTAGTCACCTGAATTTCGATAATTTTTAAAAAGCATGCACTTTAAAGGATAAGCTTTCGAAATAATTTTCCCTCGTTCGAATTCATTACCATGCAACAATTTTTCAAACCAGTCATTCACATTTAAGCTAGGAACATAAAATTTAAGAAATGGACGTACAAAATCAGATGACGATGGCCTCGGCTTTTCTTGCAGTCAGTCAAATTCATGAAATGGCAAGCATGTTTTAAAGGTGCCAGGTAAAAATGCCAGACGAAAAAAATGCCAGACGAAAAAAATGCCAGCTGCATACTAGGAGAATATAGGTGAAAAATAAAGGTCAAGAAGCAGACCTGGAATCTGCTTGTATTTTACTTTTTAGACTTTTTGGTTTGACCGCGTTTTTCTTGTCGAACTGTTGCAAAAATGACATCACCCTAATGTGGGACAGTCCTTTTGTGGGTAAATATGAACCTTTTCGGAATTATGAACCTTTGGAACCTTCGGAATAACGAACCTTCAGAATAATGCAACCAATGTTCGGAATTTTGTACCTCCAGGCATGGGAAATTAGTGTTTCTGAAATACGAACCTTCGGAAAAACGAAATGCCCCCGCATCATGATACTTTACTGTATAACTTAAGGACACAATACCTGTACCTGTAGTAAAATAACTTGTACCAAATTATCTTGACTAGTTTGTTTTTCGTTATCTGTACTTGTACCTGCACTTTTTTTTTTTCTTTTTCATTCCTCCCTTCTTCAGCAAATGTACAGACCGTCACACAAACATCGAGCATTACGGCCTCGTCAACATTAATAGGGGAAGGGGGAGGGGGCTCATGCACATTAAGTTGAACAAGATGCAGATATATTCAAACTGAATTATAAGTGAAAAAAAAATATAATATTGAAGTTTTTAACAAAAAGGGTCGTCAACTGAAAGCGAGTGGCAAACAATACATGCATGCTATATCGGGGGGGGGGGGGGGGGGGGGGGGTACTAGCATTTTTTACCTCTTGCATTTTTTCCTCTGGCATTTTTTCCTCTGGCATTTTTACCTCTGGCATTTTTACCACTGGCATTTTTACCACTGGCATTTTTACCTCTGGCATTTTTACCTCTGGCATTTTTACACCGAACCGTTTTAAATAAGTGCAATAGATTAAACACACATGTAGTTAAGAAAACGTGCAAAATATCATGCAATTATTAAAAACAGACCTTCCAGAATATATAAAAAGAACAATGATAAAAACAAGCAAAGAACTTAACAATCATACTGTCATTGTAAACATCATAAAAATGTGAAAAGTTTCGAAATCGAATGACTTTGTATAATGAGGCAACAATTCGAAATCCCATAAACGAAAAGAGGATATATTATGGCACATGAAGCACATGCAAGTATGTATCATGAGGTGATCGATCATTTGCATGTGCAGGATCAACTCTTTGGAATCAGCCACCACAGCCTCTTAAAGACATATCAACTCTAAACTCTTTCAAGTCTTCACTAAAAACACACTTGTTCAAAACTGTATTTGATTAATTTGCCAATGTTTCTCATATTTCCTCATTGTATCTGTGTTGTTCATTTTGTTTCTTTATCTCAATTTCTTGTACTCTGTTTTACTGTACTTTTACAGAGCCTTGAGCAGTTTGCGTAATGGAAATGGTACTTTATAAATACCCAATATTATTATTATTATTATTATTACACACACACACATAGACATGCATAAATATAGACATTATGTAGAGTGATAAGATAAAAAACATAAACACGCACACAGAACACATACAAACATACGGAATCCATATTAGTAAACTAATAAATAACTTGAATTCCACAAAATGAAATCGATTGCTCAAACAGGCTCCTCAAGCCTACTGTTAAAATTGGAATGCACGAACCTCGAAATTCAACGCCCTTATATGTACGTTCACGACTTCGTATGCAGGTTAACGATTTTCTTTTTTGCCCTAAAAAAATGAATCGAATGCGGATAACAAAAATTGGAATACCCTTAACTTAAATAATTTTCTTGCTCATAAATTAATTCGCGTGTCTCCAAATTAATTCCATTGCCCGGATTTTAAATTTGAAAGACCGGTATCAATCGTAAGACGATAATGCGTGAATTTGAATGCACCTTGAATGTCACCTTGAGTGACAAAAATATGAAATTGGGCGGAAAAACCTATAATAATATACATTGATAATGTTTATGATAACGATAATGATAATGATAATACTAATAACAATCATTTTATTTTATTAAAATATATTTCTTCAGGATAACAAGAATCAGATATATAAGTAAATCTGTTTCACAACTTGGTCCTGAACAGGGATGTGGCAGGGATTTGAACCCCGTACCGCGTGATCCACAGTCTGGTGACGTATCCACTAGACCACTTCTCTATGTATTGTATTGTATCAATAGATGCAGGATAATTTGACAGGGCTGGGAGTACATGTCTGGACTATCACTGAGAGTAACAAAAACTGTAAGGTTTTGGACCCTATATGAGGTGGGGGTACGTGCCTTTTCTGCCCACCCCCCCCCCCCCCTGGATTCGCTAATATGTGCATCATGCAACGATGCTTTATAACAATTAAAAAATATATAAAAATTGCCAGTCATAATGCTAGAATCTTCCAATTTGAAGTATATTTTCTTACAAAATGTCTCAACAAATTAAATGAAGTGACAATCATTTCAACATAGGGCGGAACAGGTGGACAATTTTTTTTCACAAAAATGATCTGAGATAATTATTGCTTCTCTTGCCTATAATATGCCTTACCCCAATGAATATAAATGCATCCTTCATACTGATTACCAGACTGAAATACAATTATAAATTAAAGTAGATGAAGACAAAAGCTCGACGATACTACAGGAATTTTGGGAAGAATCATCCATGAATCAGAATAAAAATGAGTGAACTGGGGCTCTTCTAATTTTGCATTATCCAATTGTGCCTATAATTAATACTTGTTTAATGGACATTTCTCTTTCAGAATTGGGTTATTTTGGCCGTTTTTCTTCAGCACACTATTCACTCTGACCGCTAGCTTCAGTAAGAATTCTTGATGTTTAAGTTCACTTGTGTTAATATTTATTCATCGTAATGCTTTCACCCCCCCCCCCCCCCACTCCCTCTCTTTCTTTCACCGGTTTTCTTTGTCCATTTGCTTGTATGTGATTTGTCTTTTTCTGTCTTTCTCGTTCTCTCGGCTCCCTTCCTTTATTCTCCGAGGTACTTTAATTTCAAACAGGTTGTTGGTCTAAAAGTTGAAGTCAACTCAATTCATTTTCACGAAACTTTAAATGTGAGAAGTTTGTATGTGGAATAATTTTACTTTTTGTGAAGGCTTTGAGCGCACACCGTTTCATCAGTTGGGAATTGTTATTATCGGCTGAATCATCACAAAAAGTAATATTAAAGCACAATAATTTTTTATTTTTTTTTTTTTTATTACAGTGATGGCCTTTGCTGACTCCCTTGTCGTTCTATTTTTATCGCGAGCATTCCACGGCATTGGCGGAACAGGAATGGAAATCGCAGGTTAATTGAACGCATTAAAAACAATTATTGTAAGACAATAATTCAGAGACATCAAAATGAGATCGAAGTATCAAAGTTTTGGTGGCTTTAGTGATGTGAGCAACAAGTCAAAGGTATTTTGTCCCATACGTTAAGAAACACACTGCACATTTTAGCATATCTGTGTGGTCTTGCATCGTGTGTCGTTTTATATCCTGTTGATGCTCTTGTTTTATTAAATGATACTCTGATATCTATGTTATATGGAACCTGAATTACAAGCTTTGCTTTCCAAGGTTTCCTCCACAAGACAGCTAGCATTTATATACTTACCAATTACAACGGAAATTTTGTTTTAAAACTGAATTTTAGTGCCAGATTTCATTCTTAATGTTTTCTATGCTCATAATGATTTTTTCTAAACTGAAAGTCTTTGTAAATTATTTGCTGTTAATATATGGATATAACTGAAATAAAATTATCAAACTTAAAATTTAGGGCTAACGCAGCATATTTTTACAGCATAATATAAACAAAACAAAATTGAGAAAAGTGCTGCATAGACAAAAAAAAACAACAAGAAACAAGACAAGTAAAATATCCTTGTACCGACTTGATATGCATCCAGTAAGCGGGATAGATTATTTTCAAGCACTTTGCTCAATGTTCATTATAGCCGTTTTCTATCAGTTTGAAAATAATCGAACCATTGTCTACGAAATTGATGATAAAAATATCCCTACTAATAGGCCGATATAAATGTGAAAGGGACGTGTCATAAGCTAAATGTTTGAGTTCAATAGTTTCCAAGAAATGGGATGTGTAAATTATTGTTTGAGCAGATTTGCCCCTTCGAAATGTCTTTGAGGGTATTTTTCTTTAGACCTTTAGACCTTCATAGTTCTACTCCACCAATTTTTTCTAAAGGATTACAAAATATAATTGTCGATGATTATCTTTTTGCCATTCCTCTATTTCGTAAAAGGTATTTCTTACTTGGCTGTAAGATACGGAGATGACGAGAGAAAGAAGGGATTCGTTCTCGGCTTGGTCATCAGTGGTTTTGCCTTCGGAACTCTTAGTAAGTATTGAATTGTTTTATTTGAAAGGCAAGAAAAGAACGAAAGGAAACACGGGCAGATTTAGGAGACCGAGGGAACACCACTTCTCCATTAAGAAAAAATATTTTGGGAAATAGCTCTTTGCCACCCCTACCCCATGACTTGGCCAGGACTTGGCCATGAACCAGAATAGCCTGGTGGTTAAGTCGCTGCCCGGCAAGCAGTAGATGACAGGTTCGAATCCCGCTGGTTCCAATTTTTCTGACTTGTGTTTTTCATTACAGATCGAGCATACGATCTTTAACACTGGGAGTAAAATGTTTACAAATTAAAATTCCTCCCATCAAGCTTCTTCATTTACTAACCACCCCAATCTTAGTTTAGCGATGGTAAGACCTATGAAAATCATGTGATGGGGAAAAAAATGCTCTTTCGGCTTATCACCCTTTCTTACCATCATGGATCTGCCCTTATAATTATGTAGGGAAGCCAGTACTTTCTTGTTTAAATTCTATACTGACCTATAGTGCATCATCTGGGTCCCGTTTCATAAAACTTATCAGTAACTAGCCCTGACCCTATATCTTTGATGACTCACCAACAGGGAGAATACATGCGCGTATATAGCATCCTGCAGTTTCACAGTTGTAATGAATGTTTTAACTGTCCGTTTTGTGTTGAAGTTTTAAGGACAACGTACTGTGTGTCAGTGAATTATTAAAGACGTATATCAATCAGATACGATTTGCGTCTGGGACCGACCTTTAACGTCACCATCCGAAAGACGTGACTCAGTTTCGAACCCGAATCCGATCAGTTTTTAGACGAAGACAGAGAGCTGACCGCGGACATTACCGCTAGACCAGCTCACATCTCCCTGATACCTGGGCCCTGTTTCATAAAATTTGTTACCAATAACAAGATCCAATAATTGTTATAAGCTACTGAAATTCTTACATGCGATTGGCTATGAGCAGATTTGTCATAGATCTCTGGCATTACATGTTTTATGAAACAGGGCCCTGAGCATAGTTTTGTATCGATATCAACCGTGTATGTACAGACAATGAAAATTATGAAAAACAAAAGCACTTGAACAAACGATAGAGATCTATAATATTAAATCAAAACGATAATAATATTATAAGTTGTGATTTTCAGCGTAAACGATCATGAAGTATAAAGATCTTTTTTGCGTTTTCTTCCATTTTCATTCCCTCTCCTACCATACCTACTTTCTTTTTATGTTCTCTCTCTCTCTCTCCAGTTGGTCCAACCTTAGGTTCTGTTATGTATGGATTAGTAGGCCAACCTGCTCCATTTCTGATTCTGTCGGCTACATTACTTGCGTGTGTTGGTATGTTTCATTTCCTAAAATTATCTAGATATTTTGGGCGTAAGTTACTTGCATGCAAGTTACGTCTAGGCTTTAAAAAGAGGTATACATGTATATCTGCGTATCCGGACACCTACCCCCTGGACAACCACCCCCCGGATAACCACCCCTAGGATAACCACCCTCTAGGACAACTACCCCCCAGACAACTACCCCCTAGGACAACCACCCTCTAGGACAACTACCCCCCGGATAACTACCCCCCCCCCCCCGGACAACTACCCCCCGGACAACTACCCCCCGGACAACTACCCCCTGGACAACTACCCCTGGACAACTACCCCCCGGACAATTACCCCCAGGGACAACTACCCCCCGTAGTTGTCCTAGGGGGTGGTTGTCCGGGGGTAGTTGTCCAGGGGGTAGTTGTCCTAGAGGGTGGTTGTCCTAGGGGGTAGTTGTCCAGGGGGTAGATGTCCGGGGGGTAGTTGTCCAGGGGGTAGTTGTCCGGGGGGTAGTTGTCCGGGGGGTAGATATCCGGGGGTAGTTGTCCGGGGGTAGTTGTCCAGGGGGTAGTTGTCCAGGGGGTAGTTGTCCGGGGGGTAGTTGTCCGGGGGTAGTTATCCGGGGAGTAGTTGTCCTAGAGGGTGGTTGTCCTAGGGGGTAGTTGTCTGGGGGGTAGTTATCCGGGGGGTACTTGTCCTAGGGGGGTAGTCGTCCTAGAGGGTGGTTGCCCTAGGGGGTAGTTGTCCTAGAGGGTGGTTATCCTAGGGGTGGTTATCCGGGGGGTGGTTGTCCAGGGGGTAGGAGTCCTAGAACCGTATATCTGGCATGCAAGACAAAGCGCTGTCTGCTGATGAACCAATATTCTTCAAGACAATATCTTTAACAAATGCTACATGAGTGATCCATGATCATCAAGATGATCATCAAAAGATACATCCAAGGGTGAATTTCGTATCATTTCCATCAATATTTTATCATTTTGATGCATACGTACCACTAAAAAATATGCCGTGATATGTACATTACAATTACAGACAGCGAGAAATCATAGACAAATAATTTGATGAAACTTCCGTAGGCCTTACTTACGTATTTTTTTCTACTCACAGTGCTTATTCCAATTCTCGTACCTGCGGACATACGACCTGCTTTTATTGAGGGGCGTTCATCTGTTCTTAGCTTCGTCATGAATCCATACACCTTATTGGTCTCCGGTATGTTATTGTGGCGAACGAATAGGGGCATGATAGATCATCAAACATGATCGCAAACACTTTCAAGTAATCAACTCGAGGGTGATTTCAATACGCTATTCTATTACCTATAAAACTGATGTAAGTTTGGATTGTAGATTTGTAGATTGTAGTTTGACCTTGGGCAGTGGTGTGGCTGCAGGCTACGGATGACGAAAAAAAGAGAAACTATAAAGAGGTAAAAAAACAGAGAAAAAAAAAGAAAAGTGAGAGATAGTACCCTCTCCCACGGTCTCAAGTTAATCAATGGCCTTGTATTTCATCCATCGAGTAAATTTTATTCTACTTTGAAACAAAATCAAAAAGTTTACTTTCACAAGGAATGAAAAAAGCCTATGAGTCTGCATTTATGTCATCTTGTTACTCGACTTGAAGTTGATTCTAATTCAAAATGATTTGCTTAATTTCCATTACATAATGCATGTATACTGTGTATATAAATATAGATATATATATATTTTTTTTTCATATGTAGTTCTGGCTTTACTGACCACAATGGGAATAGCTTTCGCTAATGCAACACTACCAATCTGGGTTCGATCGACGTTCAACACACCAGAATGGCAAATCGGTATGAACGTGAAAAGACTATCATGTAACAAGCAGTTGTGGATAAAGGGGGAAGGGGCACAAACCACCCATATCCTCTCTCCTTTAAAACCCACTCATAATAACAACCTTTAGTACAAAAAAGGTTTTTGTAAACCTGCAAAGTCACTTTAATTTTCGTTTCTTTTCTTATTTTGCTTGTCAGATATTTTCTGACTTTGACTTTAAAGTGATTGGGTAGCTTTGTGGAGGATTGATAAAATCTGAGCTGTCTGGCCTTACATGTTATCAGTGTATGTAATATGGTGTAAAAATGAAGCCCATGTGGCAAAAAGCACTTCAAAATCATCATGTGCTTCACAAAAGTAAACATATGCAAGTGACCGGAAAATGCCAGACTCATTTTCCCCATTGACTCAGTGTTAGACTAAAGCGTATGGCCATACGCTTTCGTAAATGGGAGTATTCAGTCGCAGATATCTTAATAATAGCATTATATATTTGAAAACCTTTGTATGCCTGGCTATTTATTTATTATTCTGAACATCATTATACAAGACAGATATCAAAATTCAACAATTTATTAAATCAAGCCTCCACAAAGTTACCCAATGCCTTTAATATAGAACCCCGGATACGCCAGTAGTATTTGAATGGGGGGGGGGGGGGTGACACCCAAATATGCTGACACATTTTTAGGGTGTGACACCCAAAAGTTACATAATTATCTGGAACCTCTCTGCCCAAATATGTGGATATTCTGGCTCCTCGCTGCCCGAATATAAAGTGGTGGTTACCCGAATATAAAGTGGTGGTTGCCCGAATATAAAGTGGTGGTTGCCCGAATATCGGAACTTTGAAAATCCGGGGGGGGGGGGGCTGCCGCCCATTGCCAAAGGGGACGCCTTCTGCCCGAATATAAACTTTTCAATTTCTAAATAATTGCGAGCAAGCAATTTTTTTTTTTACTTTTCGTAGTGAAAATGTACAGAAGTTACAAACAGAAGTTACATATGATTATCTGGGAATCTCGCTGCTCGAATATGAAGTGGCGATTGTCCGGATATCGGAACTTTAAAAATCCTCGGGGGAAGGGGGGACGCCTTTGCCTGAATATCAACTTTTTAGTTTGTAAATATTTGCGAGCGAGCGAAGCGAGCGAGCAATTTTTTTTCTCACTTTTCGTAGTACAGAAGTACAGACAGAAGTTACATAATTATATGTAAAAATATGTGGATATTCTGGCTCCTCGCTGCCCGAATATGAAGTGGTGGTTGCCGAATATCGCAACTTTGAAAATCTGCAGCCTATTGCCGAAGGGGGACGCCTTTTGCCCGATTTTTTTTGTTTTTGTTTTTGTTTTCCTTTTCTTTCCTTTTTTTCTTCTTTCTTCTCCTTTAACTTTTCTCCTTTTCCCTTTCCTCTTCCCTCCCTCTTTTTTCCCTCCTTTTTTTTCTTGCCGACAGAGGTGGTGCATTTTCCGACAGAAATTTTGAGTGGGGGTGTGACCTCCCCCCCCCCCTATTAAAGTAAAATAAAGAGAGTAGCGAAAACTCATGACTTGAACGCCATTTTGTTTCCACTGCTATGCAACATTTCTCATCAATTCCGATGAGCACCTGGGTGTTCTCAAAGAATTCAAACGCCATTTTGTTTCCAGAAAAGCCAGACGTCTGAAATATGATGTCATTTATATCTATGTTAATTTATGATCTACATCATATGCCCATGAGCATTATATTGATATCAAAGTTTGTAATGCGGCTTCACATATACCTAATAAATGGAACAAGTTGTTCTTAGTTTGAGTTCCTAAGTCCATCCTTGTACAGACTCTTAATGTTGATGATACTTCGTGTCCATCATGGTGCAGCGGTGTAAGGATTTTGCTAGACCGTTTTGAGAGCAGATGGAGCCCAGATTGGATTTTATGGACACTTTTGACATAACCGGCCAGGCTTAGGTTGGGACTCCGTTTACGCGGATCGACCCCCTGTGCTATATTGGCTGTATGTGCGTACACGTGCGGCATGGACAGTTCTACGAGGACTTTTACAATTTATGCCTAGTTCACATTTGGCTTGCGATGTGTCTACGGAGCCCGTAAACTGCCCTTATCCCCCTTTCCGCGCGGCCTCCGTGCGGAGGCTGTAAGATTTTCGTGCGGATTCACGGGCTTCGCAGCCTCTACGATTTGTTATCGAGAGGAGTTTGACAAATTTTTAAAGACCGTAGCCCGTAGACATGTCGTAGGTGACATCGCACAATCCTCGCACGGGCACCGTGCAACGGCCAAGCGTGATCGTGCAGCAAACGCACGATTTTTGGTGGACATGGGGGCAAAAAAAATCGTAAGGAGATTGTACATTCGCACGGCCCTCGCACAGCTATCGCAAGGTTGCCGCTCGCTGCCCGTGCAGTACCCGTAAAATATGAAATATGTACACATAATCCCTGTTGCTGGGGATTGGGATCCTCAAACGGCACGGCGACTGCACAGTCACCGCACCACCTCCGTGAAGCCTCGCCACGGGGCCGTGCGGGCTCCGTACGATTTCCTCATGGAGGTTGTGGAGACTGTACGGCAACTGCATTGACATCGCACAATGCCCGTACGGAATTTAGACGGGTTGCCCCGAGCCCCGAAGAAGAAATTGCACGATGCCCGTAGACAATGTGAACACAAATACCGTAGCCCCTAGTGACGTACGATGCCCACAAAATCGCACGGAAAATCGTAGACACATTTATCGCACGGCGTCAGCGGCAAATGTGAACTAGGCATTACATGTGTATTACGAATGCCGCGGAGGAATTTTGAAGTGAAAGTTCGACATCATCTGAGCGGAACTATGGTGTGTACATTTGACTACTGCAATAAATTACGCTGATTATTGGGTGAGTCGAAAACGTGAGATCTGAAATGCCCATACGATTGACTTTCATCAGAATTGTGACTGAATCTGAGTGATTACGCAGCAGTGCATAGACGGTGCACCAGTCGTGCGCAGACCGAGTGAGACCCAGTCCCAGATCGAGCCAGGCCTAGTGAGACGGTAGTCATCAGGAGATTGACGTCGCTGGACACCGACATCGAGTAGATGAATCCCCTGAGTGAAATTTTCCGAGGAGTCTGATATGAACTTGAGCTGTGAGACATTAGATTTTATCAAGATGCTATGTTTTTGAAATAATGAACGCTTTGCTGGATCCATTTGTCACACATGCTATTGGAATTGATAATTGAATCACTATAAAACTATGGACGCTTTGCTGAACATGTCTAACGTTCTGTGAGAAAATCTGCATGGATGAATCTAATAATTGTTGAGATAACCAGCTTATTAGAGACTCAGTTTGATAAAGCTGGACTGGCAAATGAACATTTTGCAATTGCATATAATGACATGATTTTGATTTGATGTACATGTATAACAGTGTAGTAAAATCACGCGTAACCGTTATAACGCAAACGCGTAATAATTTGACGTCAAAATAGTAAATCGATCACAGTGAGAGCACCGTCCGCTCTCCACTGAGTCCCCAACTATGCACGTAAACCGTATGCGAATTAGCCTCTTGTCGAGGCCCTGGCGCTGTTGAAATCCTTGGCGATAACGAGGCAAAATTTCTGGCGAGCGAAGCGAGCCAGAGAGACCGACACTATGAACACGGTGACAAAGAGAGCGGACAATTTATGCAGCTCCTTATTGTACCCTCCACAATAGCTCTAGTAAACAAAAGGACATCCCTTCACTGCTATTATGTGACACCTGTTCTACATATTTTTACAGGATAGCAATGAATGGATGTTCTTTTGTTAACCAGTGCAATTGTGAAGGGTACAATGAGGAGCAGCATAAATTGTCCGCTTCTTCGTTCGCCATGTTCATAGTGCGAGGCGCTTGCGCCGAGGGCCTCTTGACACCTGATCTGAATTATATATTCATGAGGCACGATTTCCTACTGAATTATGCATGAAACGTGAATAGTTAGATAACCGCGGCGATCGCCCAGCAAATTGGCCAATGAAATCTCAAGGATTTCTTACTTCAGTTTGGACTAGTCTATTATTTTTTAGGGGGATTACGTAAATCTCTTGCTCAAAATACATTCACAGACAAGCACATTATGAAGAATTCGATCTCTAGCTTACAAACCATGGTAATTTGAAATAAGACAAATGTACATATTTCTCAAGAGATCATCATATATTTACAAATAATGAAGCGCCTCGGTCTCTCTGGCTCGCTTCGCTCGCCAGAAATTTTGCCTCGATATCGCCAAGGATTTCAACAGCGCCAGGGCCTCGACAAGAGGCTATATGCGAATGGAAAGAAATGGAACGATTACGCGACACGTTCTTCATCTTTACCCTCCCAGGGACGGCTTGGAAGGCGATGGGACGATTGCAAAATACGATACTTTTAACATGCAATGTATACTTGATCGAGCTATCGGCGCCGAATTGGATTTCCCCGTGGCGTTTTTGTAAAAATCAGTCACAAATATTAAACAGCTTTTTCCAGAATCTGACTAGAACAAAATTAGATGTGTGTAACAGCCGTCTTAACTTAATTCGTTTCAAAACCAAAACCGAGTTTGTCTGTGTGATATGCATGGGGTGTACAGGGTGTATGTATTCGAGCGCTGCATGTACTACACTGTGTAGTATGTGTATACTGCTGCCCGGCTCGGCCGGCCGTGTGTGTGTATGTGTGTGAGCGTGTGCTTGGGCTTGTGGCGAGTAGCATGAGTAGTGTAGTTCGCAAATTCGGGCGAACGACTAATAAGAGACTGTGAAATTCACTGGAGCGTAGAACCGGAGTTCGAGCTTGCTGTGCGAGGGTTACGTATACCGTTATAACGGTTTCGCGTGATTTTACTACACTGATGAATGCCATATTGAGTGATTACACACAGGATAGGGTGTTGAATTTGACCCTACTCCAATTTGTATATCAGGATAAGGTTCCTATTGACATTAATCCTTTAGTAATGTCTAACCATATCCTGTTACATAGTCATACTCCTTTATGTGATGTAGGCTTTTAAAGATTATATTGGTTGTTCACACAAGTCACACACAGAAACAAACATCATCATGGGTGAGATGACCGGTATTAACCCCCCATGCATGGACTGGACATCCAAAGATTTGCCTACTGAATTCAAGAACTTTCAATACTATTGTGAACTGATAATTTCCGGACCGCTGAGCAGAAAATCTGATCGAGAAGTGCACCTACATCCTGTTGTGGCTGGGCCAAGAGGGCATCCGGATACACAAATCCTGGGGCAAGGAGTTCAATACGCCAGTCGAGTTATTCCAAGCCTTTTCCAAACATTTCGAGCCTAAGACTTATTTTCGTCTGGCTAGGTTTCAGCTACAGAAGTACAAACAGGAACCGGCTGAAGCTATAGATGACTTCATGGCAAGATGCCGAATACAAGCACAGAAATGCAAGTTTGAGGAGGCCGAGCTGGAGAGTCGTCTAATTGAACAGATGATTGTTGGCACCTCCAACAAGAAAGTGCAAGAGACTCTACTGTCCAAGGATGACAAGCTGAAACTAAACACAGCATTAGATATTTCCCGAACGCATGAGGCAACGGAAGCGGACATGAGATCGCTTCATGTTCATGGCCAGGCAATAAATGTGGATGTGACCAAGCACCACATCCATGGGAAGAAGTGCTCGTTCTGTGGATTAAAGCACCCACCAAAAAAAGTGCCCTGCCTACGGCACCAAGTGCAGAAACTGTGACAAGTTGAAGAGATGGAAGACATACTGTTTGAGACCATATCGGTTGACCAAATCAGGAAGAACGAAGTGTTTGCTGAGATCGGAATTAAGATTGAAAGAGGGCCAGCAACGCTAAAAGCCAAGCTTGACACAGGGTCTCAAGGGAACATTCTTCCATTACGCATCTAGCAGAAGATGTACCCTGATCGTGTCGACTCCAATGGGGAGCCTCTCACAGGAAAGCTGAAAAAGACACCAACAAATATAACAGGCTACGGTGAGAAGATTGTTATTCCTCAGTTAGGCACACATGAACTGAGGCAGACTGACAAATGCTGAATTCTTCGTGGTGAAGACTCCAAGACCAGCAATTCTTGGACTCGAGTTGTGCCTGGATCTTGGATTAGTAGTTTTGAATTGCACCGTGAGAGAAAGCCATAATTGTCCCATCAGAGACAAAGAGCCCCCCCCCCAACTCCCCATACAAGGGGTAGGCCTATGCTCGTACCTCCTTTTCAAAAGTGACCCCCTATCCCGGAGAAGTTGGAATTTGTTTTACCCCCCTATCCCGGGGAATTTTCTGAGATATTGGACCCCCTATCCAGGCAATTTAGGAAATTAACCCCCCTCGTATCCCCGGGGAGGAAACCACCAGAGTCTGCGAAAATTGACCCCTATTTACATTTTCCCGGGAATATTTGTTCATCTTCCTCACTCATCTTCCTATTTTCTTACTCACCCACCAATAAGGGGTGAGGCATGGCCATCTTGTGCCCCCCCCCCCCCCCCCCGTAAAAAAAATACGCCGCAGTGAATTAACATTCTATTCTGGACTGCCTGCCCGACCATACCTTTGAATTTTAAATGAACATTCCATTGTGAATTCATGCAACCTCATACATTCATTTGACAACCCCCGGTTATATTTTCTACATCTTAGACAAAAGAAAAACGAAAAAACCAGCAAGAGTACATTTTTCAAAAAATTTCTAAAACGTCTGTTACAAAAGTAACAAAACCACTAGAAATGATCACTCTCAAGAACCTTGGAGCTGCACCTCCGAGACTGCAAAGACTACTACTCAGACTCCAAGGGTATGACATGACAGTGAAATACAAACCTGGAAAGGAGATGCTACTGTCAGATGTCATGTCAACACTCAATCCAATACCCCCTGAGTCTTCTGAAGCGCATGTGAGAGTTGTTATGTTCTCCGAAGCTACAGGAGATCCGCTATTCAACATCACAGGACAGTGAACTTCGCACAAATGCCTGATCAAGTATTGGCCATTCAGAGACGAGATGTCTATTGAAGATGGGATTATCCTGAAAGGTTCGAGAATTGTCATTCCCAAGTGCTTGACCAAGGAATACCTCAATAAACTTCATGAGGGACATCAAGGCGTCATCAAATGTCAACTGAGGGCCAAGAGCTGCATCTTCTGGAATGTCATAAATCAGGAGATTGAGATGATGATACAGAAATGTCCTGTATGTCAAGAGTACGGCAAATCCCTGCCAGCAGAAACTCTGCAACCACATGAAATTCCTACCAGACCTTGGCAATTTGTCTCCACTGACCTCTTCACACTAGATGGAAGAGAGTACCTTCTTGTTGCGGATGCATACTCAAAGTACCCAATTGTAAAACAGCTACCACTGCAAGCAACAAGTCATGATGTCATCAGACTACTCAAGGAAATATTTTATGAACAAGGAACCCCGGAGAGACTGATGAGTGACAATGGACCTAAGTATAGTAGCGCCATGTTCACGGAGTTCGCCAAAGACTGGAATTTTCAGCATGTAACCTCCAGTCCGAGGTACCCACAATCCAATGGCTTCATACAGAGACAAGTACAAACTGTCAAGAACACTAGGGTAAACCGGGGGAATATGGAGCCTTGGGATAATATGGAGCCATGCATAGAAATCTGCCTGTAGAAAAGTGTTATAGCCCCCCTCTGTGGTTTAAATGCCTGTCATGTGACCTGTTGCACCCACTGCCGCTCTGTAAACACGAAGTTAGTTGGTAGGTCTCGGATATCCACAACAAAATCCAACATATTTGAGAAAGGTAAGCGATTTTCGTGCCATTTTTTGGCTCCTTATAAGCCCGAACATGTAAAGATTGCTGTTGTAAACCTACTTTGCGTAATCATATCTTGATTGTATCATAATAAGTGCATAATGTGGGTTGTATACTGGTGTTGAGTGCACGTGTATTGATCATGGTTGAGTGAATGGCCTGTACAATCCATTTACATAGCCACAATATCTTTGGGGTAATATGGAGCCCCTTGTAAACATGCAGCATTCTATACAATGGATATACCCTTGTAAAAAAGTACCATAGTACCCATGGTAATGTGACGGTAATTCAACCAAATTACCATGATTTGATGGTAATTTGGTTGAATTACAGTCATATTACCATGGTACAAGGGTAGTGTTATCAATGTGTACATGCACAGACTGTTGATGGCTATTGCAGTATTGTTCTGTTGTGTAGTTATAATCATTACATGATGTATAATTTATAGTTTGAAGAGAACTTTCACTTGTTAAAAAAATTAATTGTTAATTATATACCAAAATCTTGGTATATGGGCTCCATATTACCCCGTTCATTGGGGTAATATGGATCTCGATTTTGTCTTTTATTTATACAAGACAATTATTTTTTTTAACTTTAGTGATTTTATGTAGGCAATAAATAGTTCTTCCACCAGTAAAAGAGAGAAGTGAAAAGAATGTTTGTTACATGTTCAAAAATATCATTTTGTGCTTAAGGGCTCCATATTCCCCCAGTTTACCCTATGATGAAAGCCAAGAGAGACAATGTAGGCGCCAACAAGGCATTACAATGCCTGAGAGCCACTCCATTGGACAGCCATCTACCATCTCCAGCTGAGCTGTTACTGGGAAGGAAGATCCAAACCAACCTACCCACCAGAATTCAAAACCAGTCACCCCAAAAAGACGACATCTACCAGAGACTGCAGACCAGGGCCCATGTGCATAAAAGGCTACTAGGCCTAGGCAACTAAAATGGACTTAAGTTGCTTACTAAGCCTAGATGATTACTAATTGTGATGCATAAAACCCAACTAGATATAGTAACATTCTAAAATTCTGGCAAAAGTTAGAATTAATCTAGGGTACCTCTAAGTCACTAGATGACAACTAATCAGTCTGCCTTTGGACACCGTCCTGACAACATGGCTCGTGGAATCATGGATCTAGTTGAACTGCGTCGTCAAATAAGAAAAGAACGCGTCTTCCGAGACAGGAGAAATCCGTTAGACTTCTTTGATGATGATAAGGTGTATGAGCGGTATAGATTTACCCGTGAAGGCATAATGGACATTAGTGACATAGTGGCACCAGACATTGAACATGACACTGTCAGAAACCATGCGCTGCTACCATATCAGCAAGTGCTAATTGCGCTGCAGTATTACGCAACTGGAACATTCCATAGTGTAGTTGGTGATCCACTGCATTATGTACGAGACTGGATGATTTTGTCAAGTTCCCTGATGAGAATACTATTGGCGAGTTCAAGGATGGCTTCTTTAATATGAGACGCTTTCCAGGGGTCATTGGATGTGTTGATGGTACACACATATGGATTGAGCCTATTGTATCTGACATAATCACCTCCTCTCCAAGGCCATAGCACCCAAAGCATTTACAAACCAAATTGTCCTAGTATGCAACTAGTAAGCAATGTGCCTAGTGAGGTTTTATGCAACACAAATTAGTTGCCAACTCCGTAGGTATAAACTAGGGAATTTATAATCTTACTAAGCACTAGTTGCCAGCTAAACTAGTAGCCTTTTATGCACATGGGCCCAGGCAGAATAACCAGAAAAAGTACTTCGATGAGAAACATTCTACCAACCTTCCCCCACTACACAAAGGACAGGAAGTGAGAGTCCAGAACCAAGAGACCGGTAGATGGGAGTGAGGAAAGATCACTAACAAGAGACCAGAACCAAGGTCATACGAAGTACAGGCGTCATCACGTCATACACTACGACGCAATCGCAGACACATCAAACCAACCCAAGAGAGGGACAGCATGCAACAAAACCACCAACATGCTTATAGTGATAGACACAATGATGTACACGACCACTATACAATCAGAATGCACAAACAGAACAAACACAAATCAAACCAAACACACCACTGAATCACCACGAACCATACACCACTAGACCAGGTCGTACTGGTAAGAAACCAGAGAGATACAATATGTAAATCATTGATATGATTAAGAGTTTATTCACTGTGTTAATGTTTCTGATTATTAGACTCTTTAGAGACAGACAGGAAATATGTTATGTATCTTTTTTCAGCGATTATATTACAAACCAATATAAGAACTAAAGTTGACAGGGATACAATAATTTGATGGGTAGATAATGATACATGTATTTAAAAAAAAAAGAAAAGCAAAGGACAATATCGCATGTGAAAGGAAATCCAAGTGGGATAAAATTCTTTGAATTATATATCCAAATTTAAATACATGTACATGTGTATGTAAGTTTAAGTCTGCATGTTTTTTTAAGTAAACATGTAGAAAAGATTCAACTGTGGTACCGGTGTATATATATATATAAAAGAAGCTTTTATTGAGAAGAGGGGTTGGAATATGATGTCATTTATATCTATGTTAATTTATGATCTACATCATATGCTCATGAGCATTGATATCAAAGTTTGTAATGCGGCTTCACATATACCTAATAAATGGAACAAGTTGTTCTTAGTTTGAGTTCCTAAATCCAGCCTTGTAAAGACTCTTAATGTTGATGATACTTCATGTCCATCATATTACAACGTCCATGTCGCTACTCTCTATATAAAGGTACTCTACCCCCCCCCCCCCCCTCCCCACCCCCCTCTAGCGACGCCCCTGATTATACAAACTTAGACGTCAATAGTTGATTGTTTTTGTACAAAAAGAAGAGAATGATGTGATTGAAATGATCTTTTCTTCTCTAGGTCTGATATTCGTTCCTACCAGTGTCATGCACATCATAGTGGGACCTCTTATCGGATACTGGAATAAAACATTGAAAAGGTACACGTTTCGCTAATTTCCTTGCAATAAAATTTGTTCAATTTAGGAAAATAGAGTTTGTCTTATGTAGTTTCAAAACGAAAAACACATTCAAACCCTGAATTACCCCTAAAGTATAATCTTTTTCAATCTGATAGTAAAAGCAAAAACAATAAAATTCCATCTTACTTCGCGTTCTACGATAACATTTGAAATGACGGATAGGAATTAATGTAACAATAGTAATTAATTATTCTTCATATCGTCTCCTTTGAAGAGATGATATTTGTTATCTTGTTTAAATTAATATGGTGTCAAAAAGCCTCAAATATTGAACTATTCTCGCTCTCATGCATACAGATTTCGATGTATGTTCATTGGAGCATTAGCTATGGTCATCGGCATTTCTACGGTAAGAATAATTTATTGACTATGCATGTTAATATAGCCTGATATTACACATATATAAAACATCTCTTAAAATACAATTATTAGTAACATTTATTACTATAAAGGAGCATCCGTTTTTGAGAGTTGTATGGTGTAAAGCTTTTCGTTTGAGGAGCAAATGAAAGTTCTGCAAATTTTAGTTCTGCAAATACGTACATGTAAATGTAAGAAAATGAACACGCATTATTCCGTCTCAAGAGGAGACGTACAATTTTTGACGCATTCAATCCGTATGAATTCATATGAAGACAAATATGTAAGTGTTCCCTCTATACTTCTTTTTTTAAACGTTGTATCAATACAAAGAGCTGAATATAGGGCTTTATTTTTAATCAGCCCACCTCTATTCTAATATTTTTTAAAGAATATCGATTGGACATGAAATACAGGAGAATCTGAGGAAATCTAGGCATTGAAGTAACAAAATTACTGATATAGTACACTGTCAAATTAGTAGTAGCAGTAGCAGTAGTAGTAGTAGTAGTAGTTGTTGTAGTAATAGTAGTAGTAGTAGACTAGTAGTAATGATATGTAGTTAATACGGATTCGTGATTTTACGTTTTTCACAAAGCTTCCACTTGCTCACGTGACCTGGCAGCTGATACCTTCCATGTGCTTAATTGGCTTTGCATTTGGTAAGTTATACATTATAATGTCATATTATTATTGACGTACTTTGCATACAACTATTCAGTAGCAATAATTAATACTAAACAAATATCTCTCCCTTACCCTTCCAATTCCCCCTCCCCCTCCCCCCACCCCCCCCCCCATCTGTCTCTCTCCTTCTCTCCCCTCCCCTCTCTTCTTCTCTCTCTGTTATTCATTCTCATTTATCATTCATCGCAATCTTTCTCTTCATTAATAGGTACTGTTGATAGCACTGTGATCGGAGTAATGTATCGCATTGTTGACGTTTGGCATGAGGGTGCGCATAGTTCGGCAGCCGCCGTTTTCGTCTTCGAATTTTGCCTCGCGTACACTTTAGGTAAGCACAGAGGGTGCAAATGCCATATACATTCAGGGGCGTCGCTGGGGGGGGGGGGTGTCGGCAGAAGGAAGAGCAAAGGGGAAAGGAGAAAAGTTGGAGGACCAAAAGGAAAGCAAATGAAAACGAAAACAAAGAAAAGAAGGAAAGGAAAAGGGAAGGGAAGAAAAAAAAAAAATGGAAAGTTAATATTCGGGCAAAAGGCGTCTCCCTTCGTCAATATGCTGCAGATTTTCAAAGTGCAGATATTCGGCAACCATCACTTCATATTCGAGCAGCGAGGAGCCAGCATATTATATCCATATATCCGTACAGCGAGGCTCCCAGATAATTATGTATCGTCTGTCTGTAACTTCTGTACATTTTCACTACGAAAATGAAAACAAAAATGCTCGAAAATATTTAGAAATTGAAATGTTGATATCCGGGCAAAGGGCGTCAGCCCCCTCCTTGCGAAAATGGGCCTGTATATGATCAAGATTTTCACATCTTTTATTATTATTTGTGGGGGGGGATAAGGGTGCAGCACATTTGTTGGCAAATTTGGGTGTCACACCCCCCCCCCCCCCCATTCAAAATGTTCTAGCGACGCCCCTGTATATTTCAAGCATTTTTCATGACAAAAACATTAGTTCACTGTGAGCCAGAAAGTTATGAAAAACTTATCATTGGCAAATAGAAGCTAAACATATTGTAACGCCACTCACTTGTGCCGACAATCATTTTTAGGAGAGGAAAGATTCCGTCCCATCACAGAACAGATCATTTTAAGCAATCAAATTAACGCACATTAATTGAGGTGGTATAAGACATATGCTATTCTAAAATGGTACATGTACAAATATTAAAACTCTTTTACTGCTATTGACTTCACAGGTACGCTGACTTCAGGTACTGTTGTGACTTATATTGGATTTAATTGGTAAGTTTTTGGAGGTATACCCTCTCAAAGAATATCAAATGTTAAATCGGCATTAAAAAAGGTTGGAGGAGTGACAACATTTCAAGATGGTAAATTTACACTTTTACAAATGCTCGGTCCAACCTTCATATTGTTGGATCCACCATGTTATAAAGGTATAAATCTACCATTTTGAAAATTAATTCTTAGATACAACCCTGGACCCAACAGATCCTAACCGTAACCCTAAACCTACCCTAAAAACTGTTTGCAACCCCAACCCTTACCCTTAAGTCTTTGATCAAATATAAACCTATAGAAGAAAAGGTCGCAGGAGCGAAAGTCTGATCACCTTTCAGCATGTTCATTGTCAGTATTTTTAATGATACGATGTTGGTAAGGGGTGAAATATTCCTGTTTTCTAACAGCTATCTTCCTCACCTTTTCATCACATTTCCATTTGCGATGTACCCCCCCCCCCCCTCTTCATATTTAATGATCCTTCATTTTTAATGCATTGTGTCCTTTAGGACTATGTGGAGCTTATCGATTGCCATTCTCGCCTCTTCACCATTTTGCTTACTGCTCAGACGAATTCCAGAAGAAGAAGATGAAGCCCAAGGATCTCCGAAGCAAGATGTTCTGTTGCCGACTTGTCCATTCGAGACCCTAGAAGATACGCCACAACCATCGCTTGATGAAACGAAGCATTTAATTCGGAAACGATGATCATGTCTTACGGAAAAGAAGCTTTGATTAATAACATGCCGCCGCATGTAGGCTATGATTCATGTGTATTTTCATCTGAAGAAAATAACTTTAAGACATACAATTTTAGCATATTTGTTCAAAACAGTCCGTCATGTAAATAATTTTGGTAATGTTATCTATTCTATGTTTGATTGAGTACTAATGTCTTGCGAAAGAAAAAAAAGGGTCATTGGATTTTGGGAGTGGGTTTTAGCCAAGATTATTTGACAAGAAAAAACAAGCCAGGGAAATGCCCAGGGCGGTCTAGCCTGCATTGCGCAATTATCGAGGCAAAATTTTCACTTAAAAAAAATCAAAGGTTGGGACACTTAAGGGGTGCTGCCCCTGCGACCCAGCCTCCCCTATCGATTTATCGGACGGTGAAGTTCATTTGAAATCAGGCTGTGTGTTTTCAAAGAGCAGAATATGTGTACATGAAATAATTGCCATTGGGACACTTTTGGGGTGCTGCCCCTCCATCAGGCCCCTTGAAGATAATTATCAACTGTATTTGAAAAACTTCAAGTCCTTTCCCTAAGAATGATTCATACCTAGTTTGGTTATAATCTACATGTATCAATAGGTTTTATAGAGAAGGAAAAATGTTCAATTTGGTGTCACAGACAAAGCCCCCCCCCCCCCCGACACACACACACACACACACACACACACACACCCATCTTTACATTGCTTTACTTCCGAGGACAAGTATTGTTCCTCTATTGTTCCTCGTCCTCGGACAGTCGACGGAATAAAGCACAAATTCATTGTTCGACGTTCGAGGACTATTGTCCGGCTTCCGAGGACCATTGTTCTCATGATTTTTTTTTTGTTCTCTGTCCGAAAATGTCCTCGGACATACTGCTAAACAGACCCACGTTCACATACATGCACTTGTGGGGAACTTTATTGCTTTCTCCTATTGTATTTTTTACCCCGCAAGCACTTCTCCTATTGGATTTTGTACCCCACAAGCATGACGGAATAAAGGCCATCATTGTGTTCTTTTGTTCTCTGTACCCCACAACTGCATATATGTAAAATCACACACACCCACACCCACACACACACACGCGAGGGATAGGTATCCTATTTGTATTAATTTAAATTCTCTTTGCCAAAGAAAAATTCTTACCTAGTTTGGTTAAATCCTATCTGTGCATTTAAATAATATATAATTTTAACAATAGGGGCTCTGTGGGGGTGCTGCCCCTGAGACCCTTGGGGGCAAAGTACCCTGTTCAAGAAAGATGATACCTACCAACTTTGCTTACAATCTTGCAACATGAATTAAAGTTGAAGAATCAAAAAATGAATCCAATTGGTGCTCTTGGGGGTGGTGCCCCTATTAAAAGACTTTACCCCCCCCCCCTATATTCAGGTACCCCATGTGTATTAATCTTAACCTCCTTCCCTAAGGATGATCCCTACCAACATGTATGTAGGTACATAACTAAATTTTACCAAAAACTTAACCGAGTTGAACAGTATATATAGTAGGTGACCTTTAATGTAATGAAAATATAAGATTTGGGTATCCATTTGAAAGACCCCAGCTTGCCCTTGGACCTCGCACTCACAATCGCTATGGCAACCGGGCCTTTTCAGTTTGTGCACCCATTCTCTGGAACGCTCTCCCTTTACACATTCAAGATGCACCAAGCACTGACACCTTTAGAAGAAAACTCAAGACGCACCTTTTTCAAATTCAGCAACGATAGTGGACAATTCCGTTATAGTTTATACTTTCTGTTGTATATTTTTGTATTCTATATGCATTTGTTGTTCATCTCTAGTATTGTACAGTAATATATGTGTAGTTGATTCTGATGTAATAATTTTTTTTGTATTCTGTATAAATAGCGCTTCGAAACATTTGTATTAAGCGCTTTATAAATTTGCATATTATTATTATTATTATTATAAAGACAATCCCTACCAAGAATGATGCCAAGTTTCAAAAATTTGAACAAATACTTTTTAAATAACATAAAAATTCAAAAACTCAACCTAAGGTTAAGTTGTTTGACCTTAGTCAATTGAACTCAATTGACTTTAATTGACCTGTGACCTTGACTGTTTACCTGAAGAAATTTGTTCCACATTATTTGTGATGCCCTACAACCCTTGTATGCAAGTTTCATGGAAATCAAACATAATTTATATTTGGGTTCTCACAAGCTGCTGGAGGACATAACAATAAAACCATGTCCATTAGACACTGACAATGGCTTTTCATAGTCTAATGCAGAGGTTTTTATTGTTATGTCCTCCAGTGTGGCTGCCGTGAAAAACCTCTATAGTATACTTTTGAAATGAGAGCATTTCCAAACTTGTTGACGCCCTCACAGCCGTCGCCATCGGAAAAGTGGCACCTATGTCTCGCTGTTTGCTTACGCAGGCAAGACAAAAAGGATTATCACATTTTTAGGTGCATAATAATTATAAGGATCTAAATTTGCTGTCGGGTGAAGCATCGATGGGAGTATATTAACTTAATTTTCATTTTCCGACATCATCCCTATTGCTGCTTTATTCATTTTTAATTTAAAGGGGTACTCCGGCCTGAAATTAATATGAATTGAATAAATGGAGTAAAATTAAACAAACAAATCACTGAAAATTTCAACGAAATCGGATGAAAAATAATGAAGTTATGGAATTTTAAGTTTTGCATTATTTTGGTAAAACAGGTTATGTGCACGTCATCATGAATATGCAGTGAGTGAGCTGATGATGTCATATCCCCACTTTTTCTTTTGTATTTTATTATATGAAATTGCAATTATTCAAATTTTCTGCTCCAAGCCTATAACTAAAAGGAATGACTCCTTATTTAATGTGTAAGTACATCATTGCTGTAACCTATTTTGTTACAAGGGAGAAATTTTTTATAGACATGTATGAAAAAATGAAAAAATTAAGATTTCATATAATATAGTTAAAAAAGGAAAGTGGGGACGTGACATCATCAGCTAACTCATTACATATTCATGATGACATGCATAGAACTGTTTCCCAAAATAATGCAAAACTTAAAAATTCAATAACTTCGTTATTTTTTATCGGATTTCGATGAAACTTTCAGTGTTTTGCTTGTTTAATTATACTCTATTCATTCGATTATTATTATTTTCAGGCCGGAGTACTCCTTTAACCTTATCTGAATTATGGGGATACTTGCTTGGGGCAATACCCAACAAACTCTATTAGATAGACTACTTTTATTACAAAAGAAGTCTCTCCGTGTTATCTGCAATTCCGCTATACTCTTACACACAGACCCGTTATTTGTTGATAGCAGACTATTAAAATGAATGATCTGTATCCATTTAATTTGGGACAATTTATGTATAACTACAGTAGAAAGACCCTTCCACATATATTTGATGCCATATTCCCCCCTAATCGGTCATTTTACGATTACCCAGCTAGACGGTCTAACGAGTTTCACCTACCACTCTTTAGAACTGTATTAGCGAAGAAGACATTTAGGTATGATGGTCCTAGATTTTGGAACTTTTTAAGTGAAGTAGTCCTTTCCTAAATTCTTTTAAGAAAAAACTAAAAATATTTTTGCTCAAATCTGATAATAATATACAATAACAAGAGCCCCAGGGGGCACGACGCTCACCTGAGGTGGATCAATTCACATCTGATGCATGTTCTCTCTAGCACCACCAGGAGATATGTTAGAAATTGAAACAACTAGGAGGATGTACATTAGATGATGTTAGAAATAAACATAATTCCCCCCCCCCCCCATGGTCTACTTCGGATCCCCTACCCCTAAGGATGATTCCTACCAAGTTTGGTTGAATTCCGATCATGTGTCTTGGAGAAGGTCAGAATGTACATTTTGCCTGGCAGCGCCCCCCCCCCCCCCCCTCCAGTATGTTACCCCCACAGGGCCCCTATAGGTCCACTCAGAGAAATTTCATGAACATTCATTCTTTCTTCATCTATAGAGGTATCTCCATACACAATACCGTGTCTGAGCTATGCCTGGTTCTGGAGAAGAACATGTTTGAAATTTACATAGCTTTTACAATTGCAGACCCTCCCCCTGGGCCCCCCTGGGGGCCACATGTACCATTTTAGCAACTTTGGGTCCCCTACCCCTAAGGATGATTCCTACCAAGTTTGGTTGAATTCCGATCATGTGTTTTGGAGAAGATCAGAATGTACATTTTGCCTGGCAGCGCCCCCCCCCCCTCCAGTATGTTACCCCCACAGGGCCCCTATAGGGCCACTCAGAGAAATTTCATGAACAACATTCATTCTTCATCTATAAAGGTATCTCCATACACAATACCAAGTCTGAGCTATGCCTGGTTTTGGAGAAGAAGATGTTTGAAATTTACATAGCTTTTACAATTGCAGACCCTCCCCCTGGGCCCCCTGGGGGCCACATGTACCATTTTAGCAACTTTGGGTCCCCTACCCCTAAGGATGATTCCTACCAAGTTTGGTTGAATTCCGATCATGTGTTTTGGAGAAGATCAGAATGTACATTTTGCCTGGCAGCGCCCCCCCCCCCTCCAGTATGTTACCCCACAGGGCCCCTATAGGGCCACTCAGAGAAATTTCATGAACAACATTCATTCTTCATCTATAAAGGTATCTCCATACACAATACCAAGTCTGAGCTATGCCTGGTTCTGGAGAAGAAGATGTTTGAAATTTACATAGCTTTTACAATTGGGGACCCTCCCCCTGGGCCCCCTGGGGGCCACATGTACCATTTTAGTAACTTTGGGTCCCCTACCCCTAAGGATGATTCCTACCAAGTTTGGTTGAATTCCAATCATGTGTTCTGGAGAAGAAGATCAGAATGTGCATTTTGCCTGGCAGCGCCCCCCCCCCCTCCAGTATGTTACCCCCACAGGTCACCTATAGGGCCACTCAGAGAAATTTCATGAACAAAATTCATTCTTCATCTATAGAGGTATCTCCATACACAGTACCAAGTCTGAGCTATGCCTGGTTCTGGAGAAGAAGATGTTTGAAATTTACATAGCTTTTACAATTGGGGGCCCTCCCCCTGGGCCCCCCTGGGGGCCACATGTACCATTTTAGCAACTTTGGGTCCCCTACCCCTAAGGATGATTCCTACCAAGTTTGGTTGAATTCCGATCATGGGTTTTGGAGAAGAAGATGAAAATGTAAAAAGTTAACGGACGACGCACGGCGGACGACGGACAAATTTCCATCGCAATAGCTCACTCGAACCTTAGGCTCAGGTGAGCTAATAACCTGATAACAGTTGGTATCTTCTTATTATTGCATTTAGGTCTCCATCATCAGTTCTGCTTAATTAACTGAATTTCTATTTGGTCTTATGATCTTAACTTGCCAGAATCACCAATATAACTACCTCCTTTTTCGGTCATGATTTGTCCTGCTTTTCCTTTTTTACCGTTCCTTTTCTTTTTTATCTGTCTTCCATTTCCTTGTCGTTTCGTGTTTGTTTGTTGTTCTGTAACATTGTTTTGTGTTTTTCAAGTCTTCGGAGGCACAATTTGAAACAATGTTATTTTCCCTGGGGGATCCACAAATTACAAGCACTGCTTTTTTACTGCACTTTTATCGTTTTATAAATGATACTGTTCAGGCGTACCCGTTTTCAAGAGCTATGTTTTGGGGCCCATGCCCCTCTTTTTGTTCTTTTCATTTATGTATAATTTGTAAAGAAAATAAATGTTACATCTTTTCCTTCCTTTCATTATTGAATAAAAACAATCACAGCAATCCCGATCACCCTATTTACCGCATACATTTTAAAGCAACTTCAAAAGGACACTGCATGGGTTCCAGCATGATGGAGCAAAGGTAAAACAAACTCCTTTTCCTGAGCATCATGGCTACTCACCAAATTTTACCTACAAAGATAAGTGAAATGGTGAATGAATGATAATTGGTGATAATTGGTACAATAATGAGTATATCTCAGATTAACCTCTCCAATTTTCCTTTTCCAAACGAAACTCGATACAGAATGGTTTGCTTTTCGTTGCGTTCTCCTTATCACGTCACAGCGCCCCATCATTCATTTCACCCCCCCCCCCCCCTCTCTCTCTCTCTCTCTCTCTCTCTCTCAAATTGCCTGTGTCTTTTGGTTTAGTTATTGGCTGTAAGCGAAAGGGCATCATAACAATATGATTTCCATTATACATTATTGTGAATGCGCAAACAAGTAGAAGTTAAAAGGTTTGAAAATAGCTATAAGCATGCACCAATATCTCTTTCAGTACCGGTATCGTTATTCAGCTATACTGCACGCTATTTCAATCTGGCTTTATGCTTTATGCTTTATCTGTAAAGAACAAAATTCACATAGAGTTAAGATAGAAAAATGTAAAAACATTGACTAATGCATTTTAAAAATATTTATTTAATATATAGGCACAAATTTTGCATATTATGTCGACTATTATATAATACATGTACATGTATATCTATATTATTGTGATTCCCAGTTTCTTGCAACATTCCTTATATACACGAAACAACTGGATAATATTGAATTTACAGTACAGTAAGAAAAAACTATTACATGCATTTAGTTGGCATGCGTAGACAATTAATATTGAACAGCATATTGAAGGGGAAAATGCATCTATATAGACGAAGTCATTTGTACATTATAGCTAGACAAGAAGAGACAGAGGGGAGGAGACAGAGAGAGAGAGATGAATGAGAGTCTGACAACATTAAAAAATAAAAAATAAAGAGAGAGAGAGACACATACAGACACGGACACAGAGGTAGAGATAAAGAGAGAGATTACAATACTCTGTAAACCACAAAGATATCATAGTGAGCGTATAGCGCGGATTCAGCCTATTGAGAGGGGCACTGGTCGTGGGGGCCTCCATCAATAGATGGATGACATGTGAAAGAACGAGTCAATTGACGAGTCCGTTGAGTGAGGGGTGTGGGAAAGGTCGTATATATATTATAATTTCCTTTTTATGTACTTTCCTCTGCCCCCCCCCCTCTCTCTCTCCCCCCCCCTTTCTTTCGTATTACTTTTGTGGGGAGGAAATGCCCCATGTATTCCCCAGTAACTACGCCATTAATAATAAGTGGTCGGTATTATATGTATTGCTGCCAATGTTAATGACCGTCACGAACCTATTACAAACCTTCCTGTTGGAATGAATAGGTCCCTGACTGCCATTTACATGAAGCCATTGCCCGTATAATCAACTCCTAGATCATGTCCCAAATGATAAATTAATGCGTCTACCATGAAAAAATTGACATCATCCAATTGAGCTGTCTAATACCATCGGAGTCTTAAGAGGATACGCATTAAATGCAATTTGATTTATCACAATCGTATGATAATGAAGCTGGTGGTGTAGTACTTCAGTCATCCCAGAATATCTGAATCATTTGCGAAAACCAGAACATTGTTATTATCAATTTCATATTTCAAAATGATATACATGTAGCATAAAATAAAGTTTGGAAGTATGTTTATTTTCTAGCATCATTTATCGATATGTGGCTAAAATCTCTTTCAGAAGTCTCTCTTCTTTGCAACAATAACAAACACGAAGGAAGGTTTTGTTCTATAGGCAAGTGGTGTATATGAGTTTTCAATGTTCTGAAGTAAAATATATGAAGATATTCATTTTATGACTTCTTTGGAGGAAGTTCACTAGCCGCGTACGGTGGAGGCTGTTGTTGATTCGGTTGGTTGTAGGGGTTGTAGGCCGGTTGTTGCGGGTAGGCGTGTTGCGGCGAGTTACTCTCCAGAGGCGGTGCTGTTCCTTGAAGTGGAGGGGCATATCCCTGTTGCGGGGGCGGGGCATATCCTTGTTGAGGGGGTGGGGCATAGCCCTGGGGAGGAGCATAACCCTGTTGCGGAGGAGGGGCGTAGCCTTGTTGTGGGGGCGGGTAACCTTGATGTGGGGGTTGCTGGTTGTAACCCTGGGCTTGTGGATAATACGGCTGAGATTGCGGCTGCGGCTGTGGCGTCTGAGTGATCGTCAGTGCCTGAGGTCCTGGATTTCTCGTCGTTACAAGCGTTGTAGTAGTTTTATTAGTCTGATCATAATCATCTAAAAAAAAAAGAAGTTAAAACTGTGATGAAAATACGAAGCATGAAGTGAGATGGCCAGTAAAAAGAATCATTCTGCGCCCTTTCTACTATGGTAAACTAAAAATGTATGTAAAATTTTAGATAACCCTCCCCCCCCCCCCCCCCAGAAAAAGAGAGAAAAGAAAAGAAAAAGAGAACACTACCTATTATGTAGAGAACAAAAACTAATCAATTTAGTGATACCAAAGGATTCTTTGCGTGACCGCGTAGTGGTAATTAATTTGATCTGTCGGTAAGTGATGAGGCTGGGGACAATCTAAAATGCATCTCATCATAATAATCATTGAGGGAGATAATGCGTCCGACATTTAATCATAATAGCAAGAATTGAGAGAAATAACTCATCAATATACTCATAAAAGTCCCTGAGAGCCGCCAACGGAAGACCATCGAACGTGTCATTATAGGAGGAAAAACGGGATAAAAGTAATGTAATGTGATATAATGTATGTAATATAATCATCGCGGCCTTGTAGATATATATAACATTATAGTATAATAGCCTGCATAATAACACAGATTAAATTATGTTCTTGTTACACGATATATGCTTGTTACACGAGCTAGAATTACATCAACAAGGACATCCTTCAAAAGTATGGAAATTATTACCCTGGCTTTATAGCCCCAGCAGCCGTAATCAACACACAGTGTATAAATTCATAAATAAATCCTGCCAGGTAGCCACTTAATACCTGGGTCGAGAGATAGACATGATTTCGCACCGGGTATTTAGATAATGATTCGAACATTCAACCCTTTGATAGAGAGTGAAGTAAACCACTGAACCATGTATCCCACGGTACTCCCAACATTTCTCGTAGTCTGCTCATCTCATTTCGTCCATTCCATTTTATTGTGTTCGTCGTGAAAAGTAAGGAAAACAGGGAATGGTACACTGTGAACGCTTTTGGGTTAAAAAATTACCAACATATGGATATTGGTAATTCTTTATCCGACCAACTTCTGAGTAATTTTTTGCTCAGTTTGTACTAAAAGATAATTGTGATTTGGCAAAACATTACCCAAGTTGGGCATAAAATTGCCCAAAGTTTGGTCAGACAAATACTGAATCTTATGTTGGGCGATTTTACCCAACATTTTGTACAGTGTATAGTATTAGGTATAGCTACAGTGGAACCACGTTATAACAAACTCTCTGTGACCACGGAAATTACCGTGTTATATCAAAACCTTGTTATATCAGGGTTAAAACACAAAAGAATCCAAAGAATTGGGACCAGTCAAATTACCTTGTTATAACGATAGCTTGTTATATAACAGAGTTCTTTATAACGAGGTGCCACTGTATAAGGCAAAGAAGAGTCTCGACAGATAAAGAAATCTTTATTTACGTGACATGCCGATGAAAGCCACTCCCCACATGATGGACCAGATCCACCCAACGATGATGACTGTTAATACCAACTGGAGGAGCCCCACAAAGAAGTTGAGGCACATGGTTCCGCATTTGCCCCCTCCCGACTGTCCCGGGTTGCCGCAGCAGAAAACAGTGAAACCCGCCATAATCGTACCTTAAAATAAAAAAGTTTCTGAAAATGTATATATATGCATGATCCATGTCGTTATTGATTAAAAAAAAACAATGGCTTTGTAATGAGGAAATAAATATCAGATATATAGGAATAATGAGAGATGATAGGTGAAAGAGATAAAGCAGATAAAGAGAGCGAGAGTGTGTGTGTGACAGAAAGACAGAGTGGGATAGAAGAGAGAAAGGTGGAAGGAGAGAGAGAGAGAGAGAGGGGGGGGGGGTGCTACCAAAGCAGAAGTACAACATGTACGCCATTTTCCACTGCAAGAAACTGCTAGTAATTATATACTGTCAATTAAATCAATAGATAATCAACGAATTTGTTAACAACCCACTTTACCAAAGCAGCAAATGAGGACGAATATTTCTTCTATAAAACTGGGAAATGCGACAACAGCAATACCCAGAAATTAAGCGGGAGAGGAGTAGAGTATTGGTGCCGTAGACCGACAGCAAGTTTGGTGGATTTTCTTTTCTTCTGGGGGTTCAAGGGGGAGGGGTGTATGACGATTTTCCCTGCAAACAGTAAAACGCTCGAAAAGGATTTGCTTTAATACAGATAGAAGCGTAAAAAATACAGTTAACCTTCTTCGAAATGCTTTGCAATAACAGTCCATGCTAAACCTTTTCATTCTATCAAACTTCGTGTAGTGGGCAGGGCGTATCGGGGGGGGGGGATATTATTACTTTTCTTTTTACTTGTCTGAACTTTGGGGGAATTAGGCCCAATAATTATTTACGCTCGATATATATATATACTGTATTTGTTGCTTGTCAGATTTTTGGCAAATGGAACACTCTTTTTATGAAATCCTGGAGACGCCCCCGAGTAGATAATGTTGTTAATCGTGATAGCTGCTCATTCCCCACAAGCAGACAAGTATTTTGGTCAATCTAACCTCACCATTGTAACCACGGTAACACTGAATCATTTCCCGCAGTTTTTTCCAAGGCTCTTGCCTTATCGTCTACTGTTTCAGGCTACAAATATAAAGCAAGTGAGTAATACACCCTGATTCATCAACAATCAAAGTTATTCATTCCATCAAATTACACAATGTGATCACTTCAAAGTAGAAGTTGACACAAATTATTTGTTTGACATATCCTCTTTAAATTATAATTCATTTATCGAATATGAAAAGTTTTTAACAGTTTACATTTAAAATAATATGGTATGAAGGTCTGTAATATGAGACATCACTGATCCACCATTTCATAATACATGTCGAGCAGACGACCAGGGTTCTTGTTTCCATGGTAACTATCCTGACTATTACGGTTACATGTTGCAATCGCACTACGGTCATCATGCTCATGCAATGGTAATATTATATAGGCCAACATGTAGGCCTATAGTGTGTTTGTTTCATCGATTTGATTGAGCTCCAAGTCCAAGGAAACACGATTGGTATATGAAATTACACACTTTCAAATCATCCTGGAGGCCGGATGTAATCAAGCATAATTCTCAGGAACGCAAAACGAGTACATAATCTTTATCATTGGTTTATATTCGCCAACGTAAATCAGAGTACTAACATGACATTAGCTATATATTTGAAGTATCATTTTTATCGAAATTTTAATGGTTGTTCTATAATAATTATGATAATTAAACAATAAAGGAAATGTGAATTCGAAAAATAATAATTATCAACCATATATCTTCTGCATGGCATAACACAACCCTAAAAACGATCATATTTTAAATACGCACATACCAATTTACCATCAATATCGGGGGGGGGGGTATTTAAGAGGGTCACGGGGTCCGGACCCCCCCCCCCCATCTTCTTCTCAGATATTAGTAAAAGAAGAAGAAGCTTGATGGGAGGAATTTTAATTTGTAAACAAATTTTTAGGCATTTTACTCCCAGTGTTAAAGATCGTATGCTCGGTCTGTAATGAAAAACACAAATTGGAACCAGCGGGATTCGAACCTGTCATCTACTGCTTGCCGGGCAGCGACTTAACCACCAGGCTATTCTGGTTCACGGCCAAGTCACGATGAACTGGAATCAAATACCCAAGATCCTCTTTTTTCTGACACATTAATATTCACACGGCCCGCTGGTTCCAATTTTTTCTGACTTGTGTTTTTCATTACAGATCGAGCATACGATCTTTAACACTGGGAGTAAAAATGCCTAAAAATTTGTTTACAAATTCTCAGATATTCTTTAACGGGAATCAGACCCCCTTTTTAAAGCTAAATAACGTTTTTGCTAGCAGTCTTTTTGTGCATTGGACCTCTTTTTTACAAAACCCTGTAATTTGTGATCGATCCTGCAGCTAGCGATTGCAGCGCTGTATGCCCATCCAGTCAACCCAGTTACTGGGATTGAAAAAAGCAATTGACATGCATGGTCAATATGGGTTTGACAAGGCAAATACATACAGGCCTGCAGTTACGAAGGCTGACGCAAACAACAATATTCCCGCCATCAACACTACATCGTATATGATATAGCCAAGTCAATAGGATGAAATTTACTGTGATAAATCAGAAGGTTTTGGCAACTAAAAATGATATAATTATGTATGCCTATTTACTGGGACGTTATCACTATAGAAATACAGGCCTACTTTTAATCACAAAGATATGTATGACCGAAATAACAAGGTGTTTGTCAGTGCTTTCATATTTAAATTTATGAGTTTACTCATTCTTTATCCAGTGAAAGTTGCATTATTTCTGGGTTCAGGCTATTAGGAAAATTAAACATAGGGTATAATTTACATATTAATACAGTGAGTAAATATTTAGTCTTATAAATAATGATTCATTAAAAGCACCAAAGCCGTTTAAAAAAAAACTGCTTAAAAAGTACCTTTAGACCCATTTTCAAATTTGGAAACAATTCTCATACATGTAGTTTTATTCATGTAACATCACCTTTCCAAAAATATACGTTTCCAAAAATCATCACAAAATTGCATTCTAACCAACTTCTTTGACCAATTGACAACGGACTAAGAATTCCAGTACATTGGGATTCGTTACAAACTATGCAGTTTCGAGCAACCGAAGTTATTATTCACGCACCAGCAGTTCTTTTCTGAACTTTTCGGGCAAAGTTGAAACATTTACTTTGTTGGCCTGCAGATCTGGTAAACAAAACGTATGTACACCCGTATGAAGGTCTTCATATATGTAAACACGCCTGTCATGTGCAAATATCAAACGCTAGTTTGCTCTGATATTGGTATGTGCATGCTCTGTATTCTATGCAGGAAGCCTCATAAAGTAAAGTTCATTGAATCATAAGAAGGCATATACTTATGAATTATGTTAGTATATATTTATATTTTGATTTATAATCCAATAATTTGGAAAATCAGAATTGTTAACGTATGCTAACAGGCCTACATAATCCCGTAGCTTGGTGACTTTAACCCCCCCCCCCCCCCAATGCAAGACCTGCATCATCATACAAACTCAAAGCGAAACATGAAAATAAAATCCAGGTTCATGATCTCACCTACGCCAGGAACGAAAATGTTGACAAGCAGACAGAAGACGGCCATGACCATTGGCATGGCAGGGATAGCGGCTCGACAGGCATTGCCCTCTTTCTTGTGTATTACCACCGACGTCTGTACCGTGGGTTGTGTCGGAGCTAAAACCACCGTAGTTTGTTGTTGTGCCATGGCTTGTTCCAAAGATTCAGTACCCTACAATACTGGCAACATGTACACGTCCACCAGTATTACTAATAGCTTATTACAAAACAGTGGTCGTTGTGAGAAGTATGACAGTAATTACCCCCACGTGATAGCAAGTACGACAGTACACACTGTTAGTAATAATCACGATTGATCTGTATATGACCGCTATACCAGCTGGCTTGCCATGTAAATGTCACGCAAGATATATACACACACCCACATAGGTCGACATGCAGTATCCATTAAAATATCTATCTGTCTGTACATAAATCTATATGTGTTATAATAGTCGATATTGTTCTGTCGCAACTTATGACTGTCATTTTCTCTCTATCTCTCTCACTTCCTCTCAGGCTCTCTCTCGTTTCCCGTTAATTCTCTTCAGTCTTTCTTTCACCTCTCTCCTTACATTTGCTCTTCTCATCCTCTGTCGCTCTCCTTCCGTCTCGTTCTAAAATAAATTGTGAATCAGAAAAACAATTCCCTTTAAAGCACCCTCCCCTTTCTATTTCACTCTCTTCCCACTTCCCGCTTTTAAGCCTAACTCAGCACCTAATATTGGGAAGAAGTTGAGGCTATAACAGATTATGTACCCCTTGAAAACAGGGAACTGTCACAATATCACCCGGGTTAAAAAATGACTGAAAGATTGATGAGAAAATAATCTACACGGATGATACATATCTAACCAAGTCATGTTATCGCAATGGTTTATTAAAAGATTAGTAAACATCATTTTCAAAGTCATGTTATCGCAATGGTTTATTAAAAGATTAGTAAACATCATTTACAATCACTGAAAGAAAAGAATAGAAAAAACTATGACAATGACATAATGAGGAATATTATATTTGAATATCGCTATAAATAGGTCTACTATATGTACATCACAATCATGTCAAGGGAAAATAAACACATTAAAGATCAATCTATGATGTCTACGACCTCAAGAGTTTATTTCACATTAATGATTAACAGAGTGAACTAAATTACTTATCATCGACATAATTTTGGGCAACTTTGATAAAACTTATTATTATCACGAAATCGTTACCAAATAATGTATGGTAAGTAAAGTATAAAATCATGGATTCACAGTGCATGATTATACCTATCATTTCAGTGTGGAACATATATCTTACTAAATTAAGACGACTAATACTGATGAATATTCTACAGAGAAGGCCACGAGATGTTATAGCATATTCAGCATGATTATAGGTTGATGAGAAGAATAAACACGTGGTCCTATTTCAGATCGATTGGAAAATTCATATACACGATTTGATTTTTTTTAAGTGTTGTTAAAACATTTCTCCATATAGATGGTAAATTCAAATGAGTATTTCGACTTTTATGACAACCAATCAAAACCTACATAGGCATATGATTTTGTTGTTTTTGTTTCTTTTGCTTCTTTATTTTGCTCTTTGTTGTTTTCGTTTCGTTTTGATTTTGCTTTTTAGGTGATCTGTCGTAGTCGACAGATCACCTATTATATTCGTCAGAATTTTCTTTCTTTATTAGGTGATCTGTCGTAGTCGACAGATCACCTATTGTATTCGTACGAATTGCCTTTCTTGGTCTTTTTTTTTTCTCCCACTTTCTTGTTGCCACGAAATCTCAAAAACTTTTCAGTCAATTTTCATGACATTTCCGTCAGTCATCAGGTCATATAAGGTCAAGCTCCAAAATCTTTTTCAAGGTCATCAGGTCATCGTGACGTCATCCAGACGCCATTTTGTAAAATGACATTATCGATCATATCTTCATAACGAGTCATCAAAAATGAACCATATTTGACACACATGAACTTCAGGTCAAGAGTCAACATAAAATGTCATCAAAATCCGCGCACGCGTCATGACGCGCACGTACGCGCGCGTCAAAATTTTAAAATGCTCAAAATCACTTTTTAATCAAATTAGAGTACGGTTCAGCACATTTTAAGCATTTCAAAATTTTTCGTCCGTACGCGTCCGTCCGCGCGTTATGCGCGCGCGCAGCGCGTAAATAACGTAAAAACGCCGTTTTTTCGATTGATTTGCAATCCTGACACTTTTTTTTCATCATTTCCATCAACTTGGAATCAATTTCAATCAATAATAAGGTCGTACGGGCGCGTCAAAGTTCAAAATCGATGCGCGCATCTATGGTGAAAATAACGTAAAAACGTTCAAAAACATGCCTCTACAAAATTAACTCTAGCTCTTTAAATAGTCCATAAACCCCCCAATTTTTTTTCATCATCAGGTAGGGTATGAATCATGAATATGATTTCATGTTTCATTTGACCCTTATAAACATTATGACGTCATCAAAATGGCGCCAGAATTCAAAATTTCCATTTTTCATGTTTTCACGTCATCACATTTAAGCAAATTTGGCTCTAAATTCGTAATTATTGGTCGTTTTTCACCCAGATTTTAATATGTTATAGCTGAGGCAATTTCCTACAAAATCAGTTAACACCATTTATCATTTTGATGACGTCATCACAGTGAAATTTTCAATTAAAGATGCCATGTCAGAATTTTCCCTATTTGCGTGTTATGTCTATGGAAGATGATTTTTTTTCGAATCATGAATCTACATGACATTGTTCTCTGGGCAGTATCTCAGTAATTTTTGGTCTATTTCCTTCCAGATTTTAATATGTTATAGCTGAGACTATAAGCTTTCATAAGTGTCGTCTCCAATTTTTGAACAGATGTCGGGATTATGCCCAATTTTCAACTACAAAATGGGATTTGAGAATCCCGTTTTTCGTTTACGTGTTATCTCTATGGGAAATATTTTGGTATATTGGTCAAAGCACTTGCCTCCCATTCCGGTGACCCAGGTTCGATCCCCGGTGGGTCCATTAAAAAAAATTTTTTTTTTGCTTCTTTTTGCCTTTCATTTTACTATCTTGTTCGACTATTATAACATACACAATCACAAACTATGCAATAAACTGCCTTATTTTGCATGTTATGTCTATTGGAAAGTAGTCTCCAGTAGTTTGTGTACAACCCTATGGAAATTTTGATTCCCTGTCGTGTATTAGTTCATGGTCATATCTTCATAACGGAAAGTCATTTCTCACTCATATTTGGCAGGATTAAAGCTAATACCAATCCGGTCAATTTCAGAAAATTAGACGCGGGCGTACCCTTATGTTCGCGCGTCAGTGCGCACACAACAATGAAAAATGCCAACCCCGATAACTCCGAAACAAGTTGGTTTATCTTTCTGAATCTTTCCACAATCATCACATCTTGACCAAACATCATGCACACAAAAAAGCACATTCGTAGCTCAATTAGTTTTTTTTTTTTAAATCATTTACTGTCTTTTGGACCCCCCCCCCCTTTTTTTACGGGGAAAATAACTCGAAAACGAAACCGTAAATCTTTTTCAAATTCAACACAGTCATGAGACCTGATAGGAAGAGTTCACAGTAAAAAAATCAAGTTCACGACGTCATTATGACGTCATTTAGGCTTCATTTAGTGATTTTTTGATGAAAAAAATCCCTTTTCCGACCTCTAACTTCAGTTTGCGTGGTGCTAGAGACTTGGGACTTGATTCAGATGATAGAGCAAAATATTCTACACAAAAAAGGCCCGTGTAGCTTTAACGTTTTAACGGACGTTTTCAGGGTGAAAATGGCTTTCAAAGATAAAACTGCCCATTTTGCCATAGACACACACGTTGTAGTATTATTAGGTGATCTGTCGTTTGACAGATCACCTCTTAATTTCGTCAGAATTTTCTTTCTTATTATTATTATTAGGTGGTCTGTCGTAGTCGACAGACCACCTCTTAATTTCGTCAGAATTTTCTTTATTATTTATTTATTTATTTATTAGGTGATCTGTCGTAGTCGACAGATCACCTATTATATTCGTCAGAATTTTCTTTCTTTATTATTATTAGGTGATCTGTCGGTATCGACAGATCACCTCTTAATTTCGTCAGAATTTTCTTTCTTTATTATTAGGTGATCTGTCGTAGTCGACAGATCACCTCTTATATTCGTCAGAATTTTCTTTCTTTATTTCTTTATTAGGTGATCTGTCAAAGTGACAGATCACCTATTGTATTCGTCAGAATTTTCTTTCTTTATTTATTTATTATTTATTTATTTATTTTTATTTTCTGGCCCTTTCTTGTTGCAACGAAATCTCAAAAACTTTTCAGTCAATTTTCATGACATTTCCGTCAGTCATCAGGTCATATAAGGTCAAGCTCCAAAATCTTTTTCAAGGTCATCAGGTCATCGTGACGTCATCCAGGCGCCATTTTGTGAAATCACATTATCAATCATATCTTCATAACGAGTCATCAAAAATAAACCATATTTGACACACATGAACTTTAGGTCTAGGGTCAACATAAAATGTCATCAAAATCCGCGCACGCATCATGACGCGCACGTACGCGCCCGTCAAAATTTAGAAATGCTCAAAATCACTTTTTGATCAAATTAGAGTACGGTTCAGGACATTTTAAGCATTTAAAAATTTTCCGTCCGTGCGCGTCCGTGTGCGCGTTATGCGCGCGCGCAGCGCGTACATAACGTAAAAATGCCGTTTTTTCGCATGGTTTGTCTTCCTGACACTATTCTTGACAATTTCCAACTATTTACAGTCATTCTCGACCTTCCATAATGCCACACGCGTGCGTCAAACTTTAAAATTCGTGCGCGCGTCAATGGCCATTCTAATGTAAAAACTGGTAAAAACATGCCTATCTAAAATCCGCCATAGCTCGGCAGAATTCCTGGAAACCCCCCAATTTCTTTACATATTCTGAAAGCCTGAGAGTTGTAGATTTGAATTCATGTAGAACTTTTGCCGATCTCATGTTCTGACGTCATCCTATTTGCATATGAACTCAAAAAAAATGATTTTGAAAAAATGACGTCATCATTTTTGTATTCATTTGATAATAATTCAGTAATAGGTTGTCGATTTTCTCCCAAATTTTGATATGTTATAGCTGAGACAATTCTCTACCAGACTAGTTTCCACGGTTTTTCATTTTGATGACGTCATCACAGTGAAATTTTCAATTAAAAACGACATGTCAGAATTTCCCCTATTTGCGTGTTATGTCTATGGAAGAGGATTTTTTTTCGAATCATGAATCTACATGACATCGTTCTTTGAGCAGTATCTCGGTTATTTTTCATCTATTTCCTTCCAGATTTTAATATGTTGTAGCCTGATAAATACTCTTTCTATGAGGGTTCGGTTTTTTTAATCTGATTTCGGGATCATTGTCAATTTCAAACTACAAAATGTGATTTGAGAATCCCATTTTTCGTTTACGTGTTATCTCTATGGGAAATATTTTGGTATATTGGTCAAAGCACTTGACTCCCATTCCGGTGACCCAGGTTCGATCCCCGGTGGGTCCATAATTTTTTTTTTTTGCTTCTTTTTGCCTGTCATTTTACCATCCTCTTCGACTATTATAACATAAACAATCACAAACCATGCAATAAACTGCCTTATTTTCCGTGTTATATCTATTAGAAAGTAGTGTGCAGTAGTTTGTGTATAACCCTATGGAAATTGTGATTCCCTGTCGTGTATTAGAGCTATGGGATTTATCTCCCAGTATCCTGCAATATCAAATAGTCCTATTTGATATCACGATTTCTCAAAATTGGCTTAGTCAATTATCTTCAAATTTTTGTCAGTCATCAGTCCTAATAAGGTCAAGTTCCCGCATCTTTTTCAAGGTCATCAGATTATTGTGACGTCATCCAGGCGCCATTTTGTAAAAATCAACTTATGATCGTATCTTCTTCACGAAATGTCATCTCTCTTTCATATTTGGCATGGCTAAGGTCAATGTCATTTCAGTCATGGTCATCACCATTATCATTATCATCATCATGATTATCATCAACATCATTATCATCATCACTGTGATGATATTCATGATGATGATGATTATCATCAGCATCATTATCATCACCAATCATCATTATCACCATCATCATCATGATTATCATCGTCATTATATTATCATCATTATCATCACCATAATCATCATGATTATCATCAACAACACAGTATCACCATCACTGTCATAATATTCATGATGATGATGATGATGATTATCATCCACATTATCATCATGACTGTCATGATGATATAATGATCATCATCATGATTATCATCAACATCATTGTCATCATAACTGTCATGATGATATTCATCATGATGATGATGATTATCAACATCATCATCATCACTGTCATGATATTCATGATGATGATGATTATCATGATCATCGTCAACATTATCATCATCACTGTCATGATGATATAATGATCATTATCATCAACATCATTATCATCATCACTGTCACGATGATATTCATGATGATGATGATTATCATCCACATCATTATCATCACTTTCATGATATAATCATCATCATGATGATTATCATCAACATCATTATCATTACTGTCATGATGATATTCATGATGATGATGATGATTATCATCAACATCATTATCATCATCATTGTCATGATATCCACGAATCATCCAAAATTCATGTTCACACACTTTATGCCCCATTGAACGAAAGGGGGCGCTATTTCACTAAAATATGTAGTAGCTACAGCCTACGAATTGAAAATGCTAGGAAAAGGCTGAAATCATAAAAATCTTGATTAGATTCATTATAATGAATGTCATCGTGATATCAACGTCATCTTTCACATTATCATTTTGTCATTCGTCTTCGTCAAAAATATCAAGATCAAGACAGATCACCTAATTCGTCTTCAGTGACGAATTCAATGTCTAGTTATTATTATTATTTATTTTTATTTTCTCCCACTTTCTTGTTGCAACGAAATCTCAAAAACTTTTCAGTCAATTTTCATGACATTTCCGTCACTCATCAGGTCATATATGGTCAAGCTCCAAAATCTTTTTCAAGGTCATCAGGTCATCATGACGTCATCCAGGCGCCATTTTGTGAAATCACATTATCGTTCATATCTTCATAACAAGTCATCAAAAATGAACCATATTTGACACACATGAACTTCAGGTCAAGGGTCAACATAAAATGTCATCAAAATCCGCGCACGCATTATGACGCGCACGTACGCGCGCGTCAAAATTTAGAAATGCTCAAAATCACTTTTTATTCAAATTAGAGTACGGATCAGGACATTTTAAGCATTTAAAAATTTTCCGTCCGTGCGCGTCCGTGTGCGCGTTATGCGCGCGCGCAGCGCGTACATAACGTAAAAACGCCGTTTTTTCGCATGGTTTGTCTTCCTGACACTATTCTTGACAATTTCCAACTATTTACAGTCTTTCTCGACCTTCCATAATGCCACACGCGTGCGTGAAACTTTCAAATTCGTGCGCGCGTCAATGGGCATTCTAATGTAAAATGTGGTAAAAACATGCCTATATAGAATCCGCCATAGCTCGTCAGAATGGGAGGAAACCCCCCAATTTCTTTGCATATTCTGAAAGCCTGGGAGTTGTAGATTTGAATTCATGCAGAATTTTTGCCGATCGCATGGTCTGACGTCATCATATTTCCATATGAATTCAAAAAAATGATTTAAAAAAAATGACGTAATCATTTTTGTATTCATTTGATAATATTTCAGTAATAGGTGGTCTATTTTCTTCCAAATTTTGATATGTTATAGCTGAGACAATTCTCTACAAGATTAGTCTCCACGGTTTTTCATTTAGATGACGTCATCACAGTGAAATTTTCAATTAAAAACGACATGTCAGAATTTCCCCTATTTGCGTGTTATGTCTATGGAAGATGATTTTTTTTTGAATCATGAATCTACATGACATCGTTCTCTGAGCAGTATCTCAGTTATTTTTCGTCTATTTCCTTCCAGATTTTAATATGTTGTAGCCTGATAAATATTCTTTCTATGAGGGTTTGGTTTTTTCAATCTGATGTCGGGATCATTGTCAATTTTAAACTACAAAATGTGATTTGAGAATCCCGTTTTTCGTTTACGTGTTATCTCTATGGGAAATATTTTGGTATATTGGTCAAAGCACTTGACTCCCATTCCGGTGACCCAGGTTCGATCCCCGGTGGGTCCATAAATTTTTTTTTTTTTTTTTTTTGCTTGTTTTTGCTTGTTTTTGCTTGTCATTTTACCATCCTCTTCGACTATTATAACATAAACAATCACAAACCATGCAATAAACTGCCTTATTTTCCGTGTTATATCTATTAGAAAGTAGTGTGCAGTAGTTTGTGTACAACCCTATGGAAATTGTGATTCCCTGTCGTGTATTAGAGCTATGGGATTTATCTCCCAGTATCCTGCAATATCAAATAGTCCTATTTGATATCACAATTTCTCAAAATGGGCTTGGTCAATTATATTCAAATTTTTGTCAGTCATCAATCCTAATAAGGTCAAGTTCCCGCATCTTTTTCAAGGTCATCAGATTATTGTGACGTCATCCAGGCGCCATTTTGTAAAAAATCAACTTATGGTCGTATCTTCTTCACGAAATGTAATTTCTCTTTCATATTTGGCATGGCTAAGGTCAATGTCATTTCAGTCATGGTCATCACCATTATCATCATCATCATCACCATCATCATCATCATCATTATAGCATCATCATCATCACCATGATGATGATTATCATCAACATCATTATCATCATCACTGTCATGATATAATGATCATCATCATGATTATCATCAATATCATTATCATTACTGTCATGATGATTATCATCAACATCATTATCATCATCACTGTCATGATATCCACGAATCATCCAAAATTCATGTTCACACACTTTATGCCCCATTGAAACAAAGGGGGCGCTATTTCACTAAAATAGGTAGTAGAGCCTACGAATTGAAAATGCTAGGAAAAGGCTGAAATCATAAAAATCGTGAATAGATTCATTATAATTAATCTCATCGTGATATCAACCTCATCTTTCACATTATCATTTTGTCAGTCGTCTTCGTCAAAAATATCAAGATCAAAAGACAGATCACCTAATTCGTCTTCAGTGACGAATTCAATGTCTAGTTATTATTATTATTATTAGGTGATCTGTCGTAGTCGACAGATCACCTCTTATATTCGTCAGAATTTTCTTTCTTTATTTCTTTATTATTATTATTAGGTGATCTGTCGGTATCGACAGATCACCTCTTAATTTCGTCAGAATTTTCTTTCTTTATTTATTATTTATTAGGTGATCTGTCGTAGTCGACAGATCACCTCTTATATTCGTCAGAATTTTCTTTCTTTATTTCTTTATTATTATTATTTATTTATTTATTTTTATTTTCTACCACTTTCTTGTTGCAATGAAATCTCAAAAACTTCTCAGTCAATTTTCATCACATTTCTATCAGTCATCAGGTCATATAAGGTCAAGCTCCAAAATCTTTTCCAGGTCATTAGGTCATCATGACGTCATCCAGGCGCCATTTTGTGAAATCACATTATCAATCATATCTTCATAACGAGTCATCAAAAATGAACCATATTTGACACACATGAACTTCAGGTCAAGGGTCAACATAAAGTGTCATCAAAATCCGCGCACGCATCATGACGCGCACGTACGCGCGCGTCAAAATTTAAAAATGCTCAAAATCACTTTTTAATCAAATTAGAGTATGGGTCAGGACATTTTAAGCATTTTAAAATTTTCCGTCCGTGCGCGTCCGTGTGCGCGTTATGCGCGCGCGCAGCGCGTACATAACGTAAAAACGCCGTTTTTTCGCATGGTTTGTCTTCCTGACACTGTTCTTGACAATTTCCAACTATTTACAGTCATTTTTGACCTTCCATAATGCCACACGCGTGCGTCAAAGTTTCAAATTCGTGCGCGCGTCAATGGCCATTCTAATGTAAAAAGTGGTAAAAACATGCCTATCTAAAATCCGCCATAGCTCGTCAGAATGCGTGGAAACCCCCCAATTTCTTTACATATTCTGAAAGCCTGTGAGTTGTAGATTTGAATTCATGCAGAATTTTTGCCGATCTCATGTTTTGACGTCATCATATTTGCATATGAACTAAAAAAAATGATTTTGAAAAAATGACGTCATCATTTTTGTATTCATTTGATAATAATTCAGTAATAGGTGGTCGATTTTCTTCCAAATTTTGATATGTTATAGCTGAGACAATTCTCTACAACAATAGTCAGCACCTTTTTTCATTTTGATGACGTCATCACAGTGAAATTTTCAATTAAAAACGACATGTCAGAATTTCCCCTATTTGCGTGTTATGTCTATGGAAGATGATTGTTTTTCGAATCATGAATCTACATGACATCGTTCTCTGAGCAGTATCTCAGTTATTTTTAGTCTATTTCCTTCCAGATTTTAATATGTTGTAGCCTGATAAATACTCTTTCTATGAGGGTTCGGTTTTTTTAATCTGACATCGGGATCATTGTCAATTTTAAACTACAAAATGTGATTTGAGAATCCCGTTTTTCGTTTACGTGTTATCTCTATGGGAAATGTTTTGGTCTATTGGTCAAAGCACTTGCCTCCCATGCAGGTGACCCAGGTTCGATCCCCGGTGGGTCCATAATTTTTTTTTTTTTTTTTTTGCTTGTTTTTGCTTGTCATTTTACCATCCTCTTCGACTATTATAACATAAACAATCACAAATCATGTAATAAACTGCCTTATTTTCCATGTTATGTCTATTGGAAAGTAATGTGCAGTAGTTTGTGTACAACCCTATGGAAATTTTGATTCCCTGTCGTGTATTAGAGCTATGGGGTTTATCTCCCAAGTATCCTGCAATATCAAATCGTCCTATTTGATATCACAATTTCTCAAAATTGGCTTAGTCAATTATCTTCAAATTTTTGTCAGTCATCAGTCCTAATAAGGTCAAGTTCCCGCATCTTTTTCAAGGTCATCAGATTATTGTGACGTCATCCAGGCGCCATTTTGTAAAAATCACTGTCATGATCACTGTCATGATATTCATGATGATGATTATTATCATCAACATCATTATCATCATCACTGTCATGATAATATAATGATCATCATCATGATTATCATCAACATCATTATCATTACTGTCATGATGATATTCATAATAATGATGATGATGATTATCATCATTATCATCATCACTGTCATGATATCCACCAATCATCCAAAATTCATTTAACACACTTTATGCCCCATTGAAACAAAGGGGGCGCTATTTCACTAAGGTAGGTAGTAGAGCCTACGAATTGAAAATGCTAGGAAAAGGCTGAAATCATAAAAATCGTGAATAGATTCATTATAATTAATCTCATCGTGATATCAACCTCATCCTTCACATTATCATTTTGTCATTCGTCTTCGTCAAAAATATTAAGATCAATAGACAGATCACCTAATTCGTCTCAGTGACGAATTAAATGTCTAGTTAGGTGATCTGTCGGTATCGACAGATCACCTCTTAATTTCGTCAGAATTTTCTTTCTTTATTTATTTATTATTATTTATTTATTTTTATTTTTCTCCCACTTTCTTGTTGCAACGAAATCTCAAAAACTTTCCAGTCACGTTTCATGACATTTCCGTCAGTCATCAGGGCATATCAGGTCAAGCTCCAAAATCTTTTTCAAGGTCATCAGGTCATCATGACGTCATCCAGACGCCATTTTGTAAAATGACATTATCGTTGATATCTTCATTACAAGTCTTCCAAAGTCAACCATATTTGGTACACATAAACTTCAGGTCAAGGGTCAACATAAAATGTCATCAAAATCCGCGCGCACATCATGACGCGCACGTACGCGCGCGTCAAAATTAAAAAATGCTCAAAATCATTTTTTAATCAAATTAGAGTATTGTTCAGGACATTTTAAGCATTTTAAAATTTTCCGTCCGTGCGCGTCCGCGCGCGCGTTATGCGCACGTACAGCACGTACAGAACGTAAAAACGCCGTTTTTTCGCATGGTTTGTCTTCCAGACATTTTTCTTGATCATTTCCATCAACTTGGAATCAATTTCGATCAATAATAAGGTCGTACGGGCGCGTCAAAGTCCAAAATCCGTGCGCGCGTCTATGGCGAAAATAACGTAAAAACGTGCAAAAACATGCCTCTACATAATCAATTGTAGCTCTTTAAATAGTCCTGAAACCCCCATTTTTTTTTTATATTTGGGTAGGGAATGAATCATAGATATGATTTCATGGGTCATTTGACGCTCAAATATATTACAACGACATCAAAATGGCGTCGGTTCTTAAAATTTCATTTTTTCAAAAATGACATTATAAATTTTAACTTTAAGCAAGACTTTCTCAGTAATTGTTGGTCGATTTTCGCCGGGATTTCGATATGTTGTAGCTGAGACAATTCTCTACGAATGTAGTCACCACGGTTTTTCATTTTGGTGACGTCATCACAGTGAAATTTTCAATTAAAGACGCCATGTCAGAATTTTCCCAATTTGCGTGTTATGTCTATGGAAGATGATTTGTTTTCTAATCATGAATCTACATGACATCGTTCTCTGAGCAGTATCTCAGTTATTTCTGGTCTATTTTCTTCCAGATTTTAATATGTTGTAGCTGAGACTATAAGCTTTTATTAGTAAGGCCTCCAATTTTTGATCAGATGTCCGCATCATGCCCAATTTTTAACTACAAAATGTGATTTGAGAATCCCGTTTTTCGTGTACGTGTTATCTCTATGGGAAATGTTTTGGTCTATTGGTCAAAGCACTTGACTCCCATTCCGGTGACCCAGGTTCGATCCCCGTTGGGTCCATAATTTTTTTAATTTTTTTTTGCTTCTTTTTGCCTTTCATTTTACCATCCTCTTCGACTATTATAACATAAACAATCACAAACCATTAAATAAAATGCCTTATTTTGCATGTTATGTCTATTAGAAATTAGTGTGCAGTAGCTTGTGTACAACCCTATGGAAATTTTGATTCCCTGTCGTGTATTAGAGCTACGGGGTTTATCTCCCAAGTATCCTGCAATATCAAATAGTCCTGTTTGATATCACAATTTCTCAAAAATTGGCTTAGTCAATTATCTTAAATTATCATATTATAATCATCATAATCACCATTATCATCATCACCATAATCATTTTATAATGACCGTTACACATTTTGCTACATTCCTCTCCTCAAGAAGCATCTTCATTCATGGCATTCTTGACTTCCTATCTTCAGTTTAGCATTTCCCCATTATTATGATCATCCTGATTACAATCATGATCGTACAAATTGAAAGACAGATCACCTAATTCGTCCTCATGACGAATTAAACTCTAGTTATTTATTTATTTTTATTTTTCTCCCACTTTCTTGTTGCAACGAAATCTCAAAAAACTTTCCAGTCACGTTTCATGACATTTCCGTCAGTCATCAGGGCATATCAGGTCAAGCTCCAAAATCTTTTTCAAGGTCATCAGGTCATCATGACGTCATCCAGACGCCATTTTGTAAAATGACATTATCGTTGATATATTCATTACAAGTCATCCAAAGTCAACCATATTTGGTACACATAAATTTCAGGTCGAGGGTCAACATAAAATGTCATCAAAATCCGAGTGCACATCATGACGCGCACGTACGCGCGCGTCAAAATTTAAAAATGCTCAAAATCACTTTTTAATCAAATTAGAGTATTGTTCAGGACATTTTAAGCATTTTACAATTTTCCGTCCGTGCGCGTCCGCGCGCGCGTTATGCGCGCGTGCAGCACGTACAGAACGTTAAAACGCCGTTTTTTCGCATGGTTTGTCTTCCAGACATTTTTCTTGATCATTTCCATCAACTTGGAATCAATTTCGATCAATAATAAGGTCGTACGGGCGCGTCAAAGTCCAAAATCCGTGCGCGCGTCTATGGCGAAAATAACATAAAAACGTGCAAAAACATGCCTCTACATAATTAACTGTAGCTCTTTAAATAGTCCTGAAACCCCCAATTTTTTTTTCATCTTTGGGTAGGGAATGAATCATAGATATGATTTCATGGGTCATTTGACGCTCAAATATATTACAACGACATCAAAATTGTGTCGGTTCTTAAAATTTCATTTTTTCAAAAATGACATTATAAATTTTAACTTTAAGCAAGACTTTCTCAGTAATTGTTGGTCGATTTTCGCCGGGATTTCGATATATTGTAGCTGAGACAATTCTCTACAAATATAGTCACCACGCTTTTTCATTTTGGTGACTTCATCACAGTGAAATCTTCAATTAAAGACGACATGTCAAATTTTTCCCTATTTGCGTGTTATGTCTATGGAAGATGATATTTTTCGAATCATGAATCTACATGACATCGTTCTCTGAGCAGTATCTCAGTTATTTTTGGTCTATTTCCTTCCAGATTTTAATATGTTGTAGCTGAGACTATAAGCTTTTATTAGTAAGCCCTTCAATTTTTGATCAGATGTCGGGATCATGCCCAATTTTTCAGTACCAAATGGGATTTGAGAATCACGTTTTTCGTTTACGTGTTATCTCTATGGGAAATATTTTGGTCTATCGGTAAAGCACATGACTACCATGGTCAAGGTACCTGGTTCGATCCCCGGGGCCGATTTTTTTTTTTTTTTTTTTTGCTTCTTTTTACTTGTCATTTTACCATCCTCTACGACTATTATAACATAAACAATCACAAACCAAGTAATAAAATGCCTTATTTTGCATGTTATGTCTATTGCAAAGTGCTGTGCAGTGGTTTATGTATATCCCTCTGGAAAATCTGTTTCACTGACGTGTATTAAAGCTATCCTACAATATCATTAGTCCTATTAGATATCACAATTTCTCAAAATTGGCTTAGTCAATTATCTTAATTATCTTATTGTGACGTCATCTAGACGCCATTTTCTACAAATCAACTTATGGTCGTATCTTCATAACGAAATGTGATTTCTCGTTCATATTTGGCATGGTTAAGGTCACTGTCATTGCAGTCATGATCATTACCATTATCCCCATCATTATCATCATTATCATTATCATCATTATATCATCAATCATCTTCAAAATCACCAACACCATAATCATCATGAATATCACATCATCAATAATCATCATTATCATCACCATCATTATATCATCATAATCATTATAACCATCATCATTATATTATCATCTTCATCATCATCACCATTATCATCATCACCGTAATCTTTTTACAATGACCGTTTCACACATTTTGCTACATTCCTGTCCTCAAGAAGCATCTCCATTCATGGCATTCTTGACTTCCTATCTTCAGTTTAGCATTTCCCCATTATTATGATCATCCTGATTACAATCATGATCGTACAAAGTGAAAGACAGATCACCTAATTCGTCATGACGAATTAAACTCTAGTTTATTTATTAGGTGGTCTGTCAACGACAGATCACCTTTTAATTTCGTCAGAATTTTCTTTCTTTATTTCTTTATTTTTATTTTTTCCACCACTTTCTTGTGAACACAATTTCTCAAAATCAACTTGATCAATTTTCTTCAAATTTTTGTCAATTATCAGGCCATATCAGATCAAGTTCCCCTATCTTTTTCAAGGTCATCAGATCATCGTGACGTCATCCAGGCGCCATTTTGTGAAATCACATTATCAATCATATCTTCATAACGAGTCATCAAAAACGAACCATATTTGACATACATTAACTTCAGGTCAAGGGTCAACATAAAATGTCATCAAAATTCGCGCGCACATATTGACGCGCACGTACGCGCGCGTCAAAATTTAAAATGCTCAAAATCACTTTTTAATCAAATTAGAGTATGATTCAGGACATTTTGAGCATTTCAAAATTTTCCGTCCGTGCGCGTTTGTCCTCGCGTTATGCGCGCACACAGCGCGTAGAGAACGTAAAAACGCCGTTTTTTTTCGCATGGTTTGTCTTGCTGACACTATTGTTGACAATTTCCAACTATTTACAGTCATTCTCGACCTTCCATAATGCCACACGCGCGCGTCAAATTTTCAATTACGTGGGCGCGTCAATGGGCATTCTAATGTAAAAAGTGGTGAAAACATGCCTATCTAGAATTCGCCATAGCTCGTCAGAATGCACGGATACCCCAAATTCCTCTACATATTCTGGAAGCTGTGAGTTGTGGATTTGAATTCATGTAGAATTTTTGCCGATCTCATGTTCTAACGTCATCGTATCTGCCTATGAACTCAAAACTCTCATTTTGAAAAGAATGACGTCATCATTTTTGTGTTCATGTGATAATATTTCAGTAATAGGTAGACGATTTTCTTCCAAACTTTGATATGTTATAGCTGAGACAATTCTCTACCAGATCAGGAACCAGCATTTTTCATTTTGATGAAGGCATCATAGTGAAATTTTCAATTAAAGACGCCATGTCAGAATTTCCCCTATTTGCGTGTTATGTCTATGGAAGATGATTTTTTTTCGACTCATGAATCTACATGACATCGTTCTCTGGGCAGTATCTCAGTTATTTTTGGTCTATTTCCTCCAGATTTTAATATGTTATAGCTGAGACTATAAGCTTTCATAAGTGTTGTCTCCAATTTTTGAACAGATGTCGGGATTATGCCCAATTTTCAACTACAAAATGGGATTTGAGAATCCCGTTTTTCCTTTACGTGTTATCTCTATGGGAAATATTTTGGTCTATTGGTCAAAGCACTTGCCTCCCATTCCGGTGACCCAGGTTCGATCCCCGGTGCGTCCATTAAAAAATTTTTTTTTTGCTTCTTTTTGCCTTTCATTTTACGATCTTGTTCGACTATTATAACATACACAATCACAAACCATGCAATAAACTGCCTTATTTTGCATGTTATGTCTATTGGAAAGTAGTCTCAGTAGTTTGTGTACAACCCTATGGAAATTTTGATTCCCTGTCGTGTATTAGTTCATGGTCATATCTTCATAACGGAAAGTCATTTCTCACTCATATTTGGCAGGATTAAAGCTAATACTGATCCGGTCAATTTCAGAAAATTAGACGCGCGCGTACGCTTATGTTCGCGCGTCAGTGCGCGCACAACAATGAAAAATGCCAACCCCGATAACTCCTAAACAAGTTGGTCGATCTTTCTGAATCTTTCCACAATCATCACATCTTGACCAAACATCATGCACACCAAAAAGCAGATTCGTAGCTCAATTAGTTTTTTTTTTTTTTTTTTTTTTTTTTTTTTTTAAGTGTCGACGTCGTTTTCTTGTCCATCTTTTCCTTAATAGCTCCTCCATCCTGCCATCTACAACGAAAAAAATGGTTCAGATTTGGAGGAAATTTGGGACCCATTTACTTCCAACTTGAAGATTCTTCACATTTCCACTCATTTTCCTCCCATTGACAAATGAAAAGGGAAAAAACGGCAAATTCCCCCCTTATTTCAGTCAAAACCACCATTTTTTATGCCACTCCTAAACAAGACCGTCAATCCTTCTGAATCTTTCCACAATCATCCCATCTTGAACAATCCACATGCACACAAAAAAGCAGATTCGTAGCTCATTCAGTTTTTTTAATAAAACGTCATTTGTGTCTCTTGGACCCCCCCCCCCCCCTTTTACGGGGGCAATAACTCGAAAACGAAACTGTGAATCTTTTTCAAATTCGACACAGTCATGAGACCTGATAAGAAGAGTTCACAGTAACAATTTGAAGTTTACTAGGTCATTATGACGTCATCTAGGCTTCATTTAGTGATTTTTTGATGAAAAAATTCCCTTTTCGGACCTCTTACTTCAGTTTGCGTGGTCCTAGAGACTTGGGACTTGATTCAGATGATAGAGCAAACAATTCTACACAAAAAAAGCTCGTATAGCTCAAGCGTTTTAACGGGCGTCTTCAGGGTGAAAATGGCTTTCAAAGTTAAAATTGCCCATTTCCCCCATAGACACACACGTTGTAGCTTTATTAGGTGGTCTGTCAACGACAGATCACCTTTTAATTTCGTCAGAATTTTCTTTCTTTATTTCTTTATTTTTATTTTTCCACCACTTTCTTGTGAACACAATTTCTCAAAATCAACTTGATCAATTTTCTTCAAATTTTTGTCAATTATCAGGCCATATCAGATCAAGTTCCCCTATCTTTTTCAAGGTCATCAGATCATCGTGACGTCATCCAGGCGCCATTTTGTGAAATCACATTATCAATCATATCTTCATAACGAGTCATCAAAAACGAACCATATTTGACATACATTAACTTCAGGTCAAGGGTCAACATAAAATGTCATCAAAATTCGCGCGCACATATTGACGCGCACGTACGCGCGCGTCAAAATTTAAAAATGCTCAAAATCACTTTTTAATCAAATTAGAGTATGATTCAGGACATTTTGAGCATTTCAAAATTTTCCGTCCGTGCGCGTTTGTCCTCGCGTTATGCGCGCACACAGCGCGTAGAGAACGTAAAAACGCCGTTTTTTCGCATGGTTTGTCTTGCTGACACTATTGTTGACAATTTCCAACTATTTACAGTCATTCTCGACCTTCCATAATGCCACACGCGCGCGTCAAATTTTCAATTACGTGGGCGCGTCAATGGGCATTCTAATGTAAAAAGTGGTGAAAACATGCCTATCTAGAATTCGCCATAGCTCGTCAGAATGCACGGATACCCCCAAATTCCTCTACATATTCTGGAAGCCTGTGAGTTGTGGATTTGAATTCATGTAGAATTTTTGCCGATCTCATGTTCTAACGTCATCGTATCTGCCTATGAACTCAAAACTCTCATTTTGAAAAGAATGACGTCATCATTTTTGTGTTCATGTGATAATATTTCAGTAATAGGTAGTCGATTTTCTTCCAAACTTTGATATGTTATAGCTGAGACAATTCTCTACCAGATCAGGAACCAGCATTTTTCATTTTGATGAAGGCATCATAGTGAAATTTTCAATTAAAGACGCCATGTCAGAATTTCCCCTATTTGCGTGTTATGTCTATGGAAGATGATTTTTTTTCGACTCATGAATCTACATGACATCGTTCTCTGGGCAGTATCTCAGTTATTTTTGGTCTATTCCCTCCAGATTTTAATATGTTATAGCTGAGACTATAAGCTTTCATAAGTGTTGTCTCCAATTTTTGAACAGATGTCGGGATTATGCCCAATTTTCAACTACAAAATGGGATTTGAGAATCCCGTTTTTCCTTTACGTGTTATCTCTATGGGAAATATTTTGGTCTATTGGTCAAAGCACTTGCCTCCCATTCCGGTGACCCAGGTTCGATCCCCGGTGCGTCCATTAAAAAAATTTTTTTTTTGCTTCTTTTTGCCTTTCATTTTACGATCTTGTTCGACTATTATAACATACACAATCACAAACCATGCAATAAACTGCCTTATTTTGCATGTTATGTCTATTGGAAAGTAGTCTCCAGTAGTTTGTGTACAACCCTATGGAAATTTTGATTCCCTGTCGTGTATTAGTTCATGGTCATATCTTCATAACGGAAAGTCATTTCTCACTCATATTTGGCAGGATTAAAGCTAATACTGATCCGGTCAATTTCAGAAAATTAGACGCGCGCGTACGCTTATGTTCGCGCGTCAGTGCGCGCACAACAATGAAAAATGCCAACCCCGATAACTCCTAAACAAGTTGGTCGATCTTTCTGAATCTTTCCACAATCATCACATCTTGACCAAACATCATGCACACCAAAAAGCAGATTCGTAGCTCAATTAGTTTTTTTTTTTTTTTCGTCGTTTTCTTGTCCATCTTTTCCTTAATAGCTCCTCCATCCTGCCATCTACAACGAAAAAAATGGTTCAGATTTGCAGGAAATGTTGGACCATTTTACTTCCAATTCAAAGATTCTTCACATTTTTCCTTATTTTCCTCCCATTGACAAATGAAAAAATGGGAAATTTCATATTAATTCTCCAAAAACCACCAAAACCACTATTTTTTGCTAGGCCCAATACTTAAAAACTAAATCTTGAATCTTTTTGAAATTTGGCACAGCCATAAAATTTTGTACGAAAACTTGACTGTGAAAAGCACAAGTTCATCATGTCATCGTGACGTCATCAAGACGCCATTTTGTAAATTTACAAGATCGATTATATCTTCATAATCGATCATCAAAAATCAACTATATTCGCATCACATGAAGTTCACATGACGGGTCATCAAGTCACGTCCTCACAGGTCATCTAAAGGTCAGGACGTGCGCGTACGCGCGCGTCAAAATTTAAAAATGCTCAAAATCACGTAGGATCATGTCTGCACACGTTTCAGGTCATTTTGAGCATTTCAAAAATTTGCGCGCGTACACGGGTGCGTGCGCGTTTTCCCGTATTCCACCATGACGGAGCCTAAAATCGCCATTTTTTCTTGTGTGCCCTCATAGAACACAAAATTCTGAGCAATTTGATACTTTTTCTATCTTTCTACGACAATTAAGAAGGAAATTATCGTCCGTCAAAGTTTGCAGCACGCGCGGGCGTGATCCCTCACTATAGGCCATATATGGGCAAAAACATGCCTATACAAAATTCACTGTAGCTTGTTAGATAGCCCGTTGACAACTCCTCCCCCCCCCCCCCCCCCATCATCATCGGGTAGGGTATGAATCATGGATGTCATTTCATGTATCATTTGACCCTGATAAACATTATGACGTCATCAAAATGGCGCCAGAATTCAAAATTTCCATTTTTCATGTTTTGACGTCATCACATTTATACAAATTTGGCTCTAGATTCGTAATTATTGGTCGTTTTTCGCCCAGATTTTAATATGTTGTAGCTGAGGCAATTTCCTGCAAAATCGGTGACCACCATTTTTCATTTTGATGACGTCATTATAGAGAAATTTTCAATTAAAGATGCCATGTCAGAATTTTCCCTATTTGCGTGTTGTATGTCTATGGAAGATTACTTTTTTTTTTAAATCATGAATCTACATGACATTGTTCTCTGAGCTGTATCTCAGTTGTTTTGGGTCTATTTTCTTCCAGATTTTAGTATGTTATAGCTGAGACTATAAGCTTTTATAAGTGTGGTCTCCAATTGCCTTATTTTGCATATTATGTCTGTTAGAAAGTAGTGTGCAGTAGTTTATGTATAACCTTATGGAAAATCTGAATTCCTGAAGTGTATTAAAGTTATCCTGCAATATCATTAATCCTATTTGATATCACAAATTCTCAAAATTGGCTCACTCAATTATCTTCAAATTTTCGTCAGTCATCGGTCCTAATAAGGTCAACTTCCCACATCTTTTTCATGGTCATCAGGTTATCGTGACATCATCTAGGCGCCATTTTGTACAAATCAACTTATGGTTGTATCTTCATAACGAAATGTGATTTCTCTTTCATATTTGGCATGGTTAAGGTCACTGTCATTGCAGTCATGGTCATCACCATTATCCCAATCATTATCATCATTATCACCATCATCATTATGATGTCCTCAAGAAGCATCTCCATTCATGGCATTCTTGACATCCTATCTTCAGTTTAGTATTTCCCCATTATTATGATCATCCTGATTACAATCATGATCGTACAAATTGAAAGACAGACCACCTAATTCGTCCTCATGACGAATTAAATTCTAGTTTATTTTTATTTTCTCCCACTTTCTTGTTGCAACGAAATCTCAAAAACTTTTCAGTCAATTTTCATGACATTTCAGTCAGTCATCAGGTCATATAAGGTCAAGCTCCAAAATCTTTTTCAAGGTTATTAGGTCATCGTGACGTCATCCAGGCGCCATTTTGGAAATCACATTATCAATCATATCTTCATAACGAGTCATCAAAAATAAACCATATTTGACACACAGGAACTTCAGGTCAAGGGTCAACATAAAATGTCATTAAAATCCGCGCACGCATCATGACGCGCACGTACGCGCGCGTCAAAATTTAAAAATGCTCCAAATCACTTTTTAATCAAATTGGGGTATTGTTCAGGACATTTTAAGCATTTTAAAATTTCCTGTCCGTGCGCGTCCGCGCGCGCGTTATGCGCGCGCACAGCGCGTAGAGAACCTAACAACGCCGTTTTTTCGCATGTTTCATCTTCCTGATATTATTCTTGACAATTTCCAACTATTTACAGTCATTCTCGACCTTCCATAATGTCGTACGCGCGCGTCAAACTTTCAAATTCGTGCGCACGTCAATGGTCATTCTAATGTAAAAAGTGGTAAAAACATGCCCATCTAGAATTCGCTATAGCTCGTCAGAATGTACGGAAATTCCCCAATTTCTTTACATATTCTGAAAGCCTGTGAATTGTAGATTTGAATTCATGGGGAATTTTTGCCGGTCTCATCTTCTTACGTCATTCTATTTGCGTATGAACTCAAAAAAATGATTTTGAAAAAATGACGTCATCATTTTTGTATTCATTTGCTAATATTTCAGTAAAAAGTAGTCAATTTTCTTCCAAATTTCGATATGTTATAGCTGAGACAATTCCCTACAAGATTAGTCTCCACCACTTTTCATTTTGATGGCGTCATCACAGTGAAATTTTCAATCAAAAATGCCATGTCAGAATTTCCCCTTTTTGCGTGTTATGTCTATGGAAGATGATTTTTTTTCGAAACATGAATCTACATGACATCGTTCTCTGAGCAGTATCTCAGTCATTTTTGGTCTATTTCCTTCCAGATTTTAATATGTTGTAGCTGAGACTATAAGCTTTCATTAAGCTCGTCTCCAAATTTTGATCAGATGTCGGGATCATGCCCTATTTTGAACTACCAAATGGGATTCGAGAATCCTGTTTTTCGTTTACGTGTTATCTCTATGGGAAATATTTTAGTCTATCGGTAAAGCACATGACTACCATGGTCAAGGTACCTGGTTCGATCCCCGTGGCCAATTTTTTTTTTTTTTTTTTTTTTTGCTTCTTTTTGCCTTTCATTTTACCATCCTCTTCGACTATTATAACATAAACAATTACAAACCATGTAATAAAATGCCTTATTTTCCGTGTTATGTCTATTAGAAAGTAGTGTGCAGTAGTTTGTGTACAACCCTATGGAAATTTTGATTCCCTGTCGTGTATGAGAGCTATGGGGTTTATCTCCCAAGTATCCTGCAATATCAAATCGTCCTATTTGATTTCACAATTTCTCAAAATTGGCTTTGTCAATTATCTTCAAATTTTTGTCAGTCATCAGTCCTAATAAGGTCAAGTTCTCGCATCTTTTTCAAGGTCATCAGATTATTGTGACGTCATCCAGGCGCCATTTTGTAAAAATCAACTAATGATTGTATCTTCTTCACGAAATGTCATCTCTCTTTCATTTTTGGCATGGCTAAGGTCAATGTCATTTCAGTCATGGTCATCACCATTATCATTATCATCATCATGATTATCATCAACATCATTATCATCATCACTGTGATGATATTCATGATGATGATGTTGATTATCATCAACATCATTATCATCACCACTGTCATGATATAATGATCATCATCATGATTATCATCAACATCATTATCATCATCACTGTCATGATGATATAATGATCATTATCATCAACATCATTATCATCATTACTGTCATGATGATATAATGATCATCATCGTTATCACCAACATCATTATCATCACCACTGTCATGATATAATGATCATCATCATGATTATCATCAACATCATTATCATCATCACTGTCATGATGATATAATGATCATTATCATCAACATCATTATCATCACTGTCATGATATAATCATTATCATGATTATCATCAACATCATTATCATTACTGTCATGATGATATTCATGATGATGATGATGATTATCATCAACATCATTATCATCATTGTCATGATATCCACGAATCATCCAAAATTCATGTTCACACACTTTATGTCCCATTGAAACAAAGGGGGCGCTATTTCACTAATAATGTAGTAGCTAGAGCCTACGAATTGAAAATGCTAGGAAAGGGCTGAAATCATAAAAATCTTGATTAGATTCATTATAATTAATGTCCTCGTGATATCAACGTCATCTTTCACATTATCATTTTGTCATTCGTCTTCGTCAAAAATATCAAGATCAAGACAGATCACCTAATTCGTCTTCAGTGACGAATTCAATGTCTAGTTTATTATTTATTTTTATTTTTCCACCACTTTCTTGTTGCCATGATTCCTCAATATCGGCTGAGTCAAATTTTATCAAAATCTCTACAGTCATGAGGACATATCAGATCAAGCTCGGGTATCTATTTCAAGGTCATCAGGTCATCGTGACGTCATCCAGGCGCCATTTTGTGATATCACATTATCAATCATATCTTCATAACGAGTCATCAAAAATGAACCATATTTGACATACATTAACTTCAGGTCAAGGGTCAACATAAAATGTCATCAAAATTTGCGCGCACATCATGACGCGCACGTACGCGCGCGTCAAAATTTAAAAATGCTGAAAATCTCTTTTTAATCAAATTAGAGTATTGTTCAGGACATTTTAAGCATTTTAATTTTTTCTGTCCGTGCGCGTCCGTGCGCGCGTTATGCGCGCACACAGCGCGTAGAGAACGTAAAAACGCCATTTTTTCGCATATTTTGTCTTCCTGACACTATTCTTGACAATTTCCAACTATTTACAGTCAATCTCGACCTTCCATAATGTCGTACGCGCGCGTCAAACTTTCAAATTCGTGCGCTCGTCAATGGGCATTCTAATGTAAAAAGTGGTAAAAACATGCCCATCTAGAATTCGCCATAGCTCCTCAGAATATACGGAAACCCCCCAATTTCTTTACATATTCTGAAAGCCTGTGAGTTGTAGATTTGAAATCATGTAGAATTTTTGCCGATCTCATGTTCTAACGTCATCATATTTGCATATGAACTCAAAAAAATGATTTTGAAAAAATGACGTCATCATTTTTGTATTCGTTTGCTAATATTTCAGTAATAGGTGATCGATTTTCTTCCAAATTTTGATATGTTATAGCTGAGACAATTCTCTACCAGATCAGTCACCACTATTTTTCATTTTGATGACGTCATCACACTGAAATTTTCAATGCAAGATGCCATGTCATAATTTTCCCTATTTGCGTGTTATGTCTATGGAAGATGATTTTTTTTCGAATCATGAATCTACATGACATCGTTCTCTGAGCAGTATCTCAGTTATTTTTGGTCTATTTTCTTCCAGATTTTAATATGTTGTAGCTGAGACTATAAGCTTTCATTAGTAAGCCCTCCAATTTTTGATCAGATGTCGGGATCATGCCCAATTTTTCAGTACAAAATGTGATTTGAGAATGCCGTTTTGGTTTACGTGTTATCTCTATGGGAAATATTTTGGTCTATTGGTCAAAGCACTTGCCTCCCATTCCGGTGACCCAGGTTCGATCCCCGGTGGGTCCATAACAATTTTTTTTTTGCTTCTTTTTGCCTGTCATTTTACCATCCTCTTCGACTAGTATAACATAAAAAATCACAAATAATGTAATAAACTGCCTTATTTTCCGTATTATGTCTATTAGAAAGTAGTGTGCAGTAGTTTGTGTACAACCCTATGGAAATTGTGATTTCTTGTCCTGTATTAGAGCTATGGGGCTAATCTCCCAAGTATCCTGTATCATCATCATTATTATCATCACCGTCATGATCATCATCGCTATTATTATATCATCGCCATCATCATTAGGTGATCTGTCATTGACAGATCACCTCTTAATTTCGTCAGAATTTTCTTTATTATTATTATTAGGTGATCTGTCATTTGACAGATCACCTCTTAATTTCGTCAGAATTTTCTTTATTAGGTGATCTGTCATTTGACAGATCACCTCTTAATTTCGTCAGAATTTTCTTTATTATTATTATTATTATTTATTTATTTTTATTTTCCCCCCCTTTCTTGTTTCCACGAAATCTCAAAAAGTTCTCAGTCAATTTTCATGACATTTCCGTCAGTCATCAGGTCATATAAGATCTAGCTCATAAATCATTTTCAAGGTCATCACGTCATCATGACGTCATCCAGGCGCCATTTTGTTAAATCACATTATCAATCATATCTTCATAACGAGTCATCAAAAATGAACCATATTTGACACACATGAACTTCAGGTCAAGGGTCAACATAAAATGTCATCAAAATCCGCGCACACATCATGACGCGCACGTACGCGCGCGTCAAAATTTAAAAATGCTCAAAATCACTTTTTAATCAAATTAGAGTATGGTTCAGGACATTTTAAGCATTTCAAAATTTTCCGTCCGTGCGCGTCCGCGCGCGCCTTATGCGCGCGCACAGCGCGTAGAGAACGTAAAAACGCCATTTTTTCGCATGTTTCATCTTCCTGATACTATTCTTGACAATTTCCAACTATTTACAGTCATTCTCGACCTTCCATAATGTCGTACGCGCGCATCAAACTTTCAAATTCGTGCGCACGTCAATGGGAATTCTAATGTAAAAAGTGGTAAAAACATGCCTATCTAGAATTCGCCATAGCTCCTCAGAATGCACGGAAACTCCCCAATTCCCTTACATATTCTGAAAGCCTGGGAGTTGTAGATTTGAATTCATGTAGAATTTTTGCCGATCTCATGTTCTAACGTCATCATATTTGCATATGAACTCAAAAAAATGATTTTGAAAAAATGACGTCATCATTTTTGTATTCATTTGCTAATATTTCAGTAATAGGTGATCGATTTTCTTCCAAATTTTGATATGTTATAGCTGAGACAATTCTCTACCAGATCAGTTTCCACCATTTTTCATTTTGATGACGTCATCATACTGAAATTTTCAATGCAATATGCCATGTCAGAATTTTCCCTATTTGCGTGTTATGTCTATGGAAGATGATTTTTTTTCGAATCATGAATCTACATGACATCGTTCTCTGAGCAGTATCTCAGTTATTCTTGGTCTATTTTCTTCCAGATTTTAATATGTTGTAGCTGAGACTATAAGCTTTTACAAGTGTGGTCTCCAATTTTTGATCAGATGTCGGCATCATGCCCAATTTTTAAGTACAAAATGGGATTTTAGAATCCCGTTTTTCGTGTACGTGCTATCTCTATGGGAAATATTCTGGTCTATCGGTAAAGCACATGACTACCATGGTCAAGGTACCTGGTTCGATCCCCGGGGCCGATTTTTTTTTTTTTTTTTTTTGCTTGTTTTTGCTTGTTATTTTACCATCCTCTTCGACTATTATAACATAAACAATCACAAATCATGTAATAAACTGCGTTATTTTCCATGTTATGTCTATTAGAACGTAATGTGCAGTAGTTTGTGTACAACCCTATGGAAATTTTGATTCCCTGTCGTGTATTAGAGCTATGGGGTTTATCTCCCAAGTATCCTGCAATATCAAATCGTCCTATTTGATATCACAATTTCTCAAAATTGGCTTAGTCAATTATCTTCAAATTTTTGTCAGTCATCACTCCTAATAAAGTCAAGTTCCCGCATCTTGATCGTATCTTCTTCACGAAATGTCATCTTTCTTTCATATTTGGCATGGCTAAGGTCAATGTCATTTCAGTCATGGTCATCACCATTATCATTATCATCATCATGATTATCATCAACATCATTATCATCATCACTATGATGATATTCATGATGATGATGATTATCATCAGCATCATCATCACCATCAATCATCATCATTATCATCATCATCACCATGATTATCAACATTATCATCACCATCATCATCATGATTATCATGATTATCATCAACATCACAGTATCACCATCACTGTCATAATATTCATGATGATGATGGTAATGATTATCGTCCACATTATCATCATCACTGTCATGATGATATAATGATCATCAACATCATTGTCATCATCACAGTCATGATGATATTCATCATGATGATGATGATTATCATCCACATCATTATCATCACTGTCATGATATAATCATTATCATGATTATCATCAACATCATTATCATTACTGTCATGATGATATTCATGGTGATGATGATGATTATCATCAACATCATTATCATCATTGTCATGATATCCACGAATCATCCAAAATTCATGTTCACACACTTTATGTCCCATTGAAACAAAGGGGGCGCTATTTCACTAATAATGTAGTAGCTAGAGCCTACGAATTGAAAATGCTAGGAAAGGGCTGAAATCATAAAAATCTTGATTAGATTCATTATAATTAATGTCCTCGTGATATCAACGTCATCTTTCACATTATCATTTTGTCATTCGTCTTCGTCAAAAATATCAAGATCAAGACAGATCACCTAATTAGGTGGTCTGTCGTAGTCGACAGACCACCTCTTAATTTCGTCAGAATTTTCTTTATTATTTATTATTTATTTTTATTTTTCCACCACTTTCTTGTTTCCATGAAATCTCGAGAACTTGTCAGTCAATTTTCATGAAATATCCGTCAGTCATCCGGGCAAATAAGGTCAAGCTGGGATTTGTTTTTCAAGGTCATCAAGTCATCGTGACGTCATCCAGGCGCCATTTTGTGAAATCACATTATCAATCATATCTTCATAACGAGTCATCAAAAATAAACCATATTTGACACACATGAACTTCAGGTCAAGGGCCAACATAAAATGTCATTAAAATCCGCGCGCGCATCATGACGCGCACGTACGCGCGCGTCAAAATTTAAAAATGCTCCAAATCACTTTTTAATCAAATTAGGGTATGGTTCAGGACATTTTACGCATTTTAAAATTTCCTGTCCGTGCGCGTCCGTGCGCGCGTCATGCGCGCGCACAGTGCGTAGAGAACATAAAAACGCCGTTTTTTCGTATGTTTCATCTTCCTGATAATATTCTTGACAATTTCCAACTATTGACAGTCATTATCGACCTTCCATAATGTCGTACGCGCGCGTCAAACTTTCAATTTGTGCGCACGTCAAAGGGCATTCTAATGCAAAAAGTGGTAAAAACATGCCCATCTAGAATTCGCCATAGCTCCTCAGAAGGGGCGGAAACCCCCCAATTTCTTTACATATTCTGAAAGCCTGTGAGTTGTAGATATGAATTCATGTAGAATTTTTGCCGATCTCATGTTCTAACGTCATCATATTTGCATATGAACTCAAAAAAGTGATTTTGAAAAAATTATGTCATCATTTTTGTATTCTTTTGATAATATTTCAGTAATAGGTGGTCGATTTTCTTCCAAATTTTGATATGTTATAGCTGAGACAATTCTCTACAACATGAGTGCTCATTATTATTCATTTGGATGACGTCATCACACTGAAATTTTCAATTAAAGACGACATGTCAGAATTGTCCCTATTTGCGTGTTATGTCTATGGAAGATGATTTTTTTTCGAATCATGAATCTACATGACATCGTTCTCTGAGCTGTATCTCAGTTATTTTTGGTCTATTTCCTTCCAGATTTTAATATGTTGTAGCTGAGACTATAAGCTTTCATTAAGGTGGTCTCCAAATTTTGATCAGATGTCGGGATCATGCCCTATTTTGAACTACCAAATGGGATTCGAGAATCCCGTTTTTCGTTTACGTGTTATCTCTATGGGAAATATTTTAGTCTATCGGTAAAGCACATGACTACCATGGTCAAGGTACCTGGTTCGATCCCCGGGGCCGATTTTTTTTTTTTTTTTTTTGCTTCTTTTTGCCTGTCATTTTACCATCCTCCTCGACTATTGTAACATAGAAAATCACAAATCATGTAATAAACTGCCTTATTTTCCGTATTATGTCTATTAGAAAGTAGTGTGCAGTAGTTTATGTACAACCCTATGGCAAATTGTGATTTCCTGTCCTGTATTAGAGCTATGGCGTTAATCTCCCAAGTATCCTGTATCATCATCATTATTATCATCACCATCATGATCATCATCGCTACTATTATATCATCGCCATCATCATTATGTCATTACAATCATCATAATCACCGTTATCATCACCATAATCATTTTACAATGACCGATACACATTTTGCTACATTCCTGTCCTCAGGAAGCATCTCCATTCATGGCATTCTTGACATCCTGTCTTCTGTTTAGTATTTCCCCATTAATATGATCATCCTGATTACAATCATGATCGTGCCAATTTAAGGACAGACCACCTAATTCGTCTTCGTGACGAATTCAAGTCTAGTTCGTCTTCAGTGACGAATTCAATGTCTAGTTATTTATTTATTTTTATTTTTCCCCCCCTTTCTTGTTTCCACGAAATCTCAAAAACTTTTCAGTCAAATTTCATGACATTTCAGTAAGTCATCAGGTCATATAAGGTCAAGCTCGGGTATCTTTTTCATGGTCATCAGGTCATCATGACGTCATCTAGACGCCATTTTGTAAAATCACATTATCAATCATATCTTCATAACGAATCATCAAAATTGAGCCATATTTGACATACATTAACTTCACGTCAAGGATCAACATAAAATGTCATCAAAATCCGCGCGCGCATCATGACGCGCACGTACGCGCGCGTCAAAATTTAGAAATGCTCCAAATCACTTCTTAATCAAATTAGAGTACCGTTCAGGACATTTTAAGCATTTCAAAAATTTCCGTCCGTGCGCGTCCGTGTGCGCGTTATGCGCGCGCGCAGCGCGTACATAACGTAAAAACGCTGTTTTTTCGCATGGTTTGTCTTCCTGACACTATTCTTGACAATTTGCAACTATTTACAGTCATTCTCGACCTTCCATAATGTCGTACGCGCGCGTCAAACTTTCAAATTCGTGCGCACATCAATGGGCATTCTAATGTAAAAAGTGGTAAAAACATGCCTATCTAGAATCCGCCATAGCTCCTCAGAATGCACGGAAACTCCCCAATTCCCTTACATATTCTGAAAGCCTGGGAGTTGTAGATTTGAATTCATGTAGAATTTTTGCCGATCTCATGTTCTAACGTCATCATATTTGCATATGAACTCAAAAAAATGATTTTGAAAAAATGACGTCATCATTTTTGTATTCATTTGCTAATATTTCAGTAATAGGTGATCGATTTTCTTCCAAATTTTGATATGTTATAGCTGAGACAATTCTCTACCAGATCAGTCACCACCATTTTTCATTTTGATGACGTCATCATACTGAAATTTTCAATGCAAGATGCCATGTCAGAATTTTCCCTGTTTGCGTGTTATGTCTATGGAAGATGATTTTTTTTCGAATCATGAATCTACATGACATCGTTCTCTGAGCAGTATCTCAGTTATTCTTGGTCTATTTTCTTCCAGATTTTAATATGTTGTAGCTGAGACTATAAGCTTTTACAAGTGTGGTCTCCAATTTTTGATCAGATGTCGGCATCATGCCCAATTTTAAGTACAAAATGGGATTTTAGAATCCCGTTTTTCGTGTACGTGCTATCTCTATGGGAAATATTCTGGTCTATCGGTAAAGCACATGACTACCATGGTCAAGGTACCTGGTTCGATCCCCGGGGCCGATTTTTTTTAATTTTTTTTTTTGCTTGTTTTTGCTTGTTATTTTACCATCCTCTTCAACTATTATAACATAAACAATCACAAATCATGTAATAAACTGCGTTATTTTCCATGTTATGTCTATTAGAACGTAATGTGCAGTAGTTTTTGTACAACCCTATGGAAATTTTGATTCCCTGTCGTGTATTAGAGCTATGGGGTTTATCTCCCAAGTATCCTGCAATATCAAATCGTCCTATTTGATATCACAATTTCTCAAAATTGGCTTAGTCAATTATCTTCAAATTTTTGTCAGTCATCACTCCTAATAAGGTCAAGTTCCCGCATCTTGATCGTATCTTCTTCACGAAATGTCATCTTTCTTTCATATTTGGCATGGCTAAGGTCAATGTCATTTCAGTCATGGTCATCACCATTATCATTATCATCATCATGATTATCATCAATATCATTATCATCATCACTATGATGATATTCATGATGATGATGATTATCATCAGCATCATCATCACCATCAATCATCATCATTATCATCATCATCACCATGATTATCAACATTATCATCACCATCATCATCATGATTATCATGATTATCATCAACATCACAGTATCACCATCACTGTCATAATATTCATGATGATGATGGTAATGATTATCGTCCACATTATCATCATCACTGTCATGATGATATAATTATCATCAACATCATTGTCATCATCACTGTCATGATGATGATGATGATTATCATCCACATCATTATCATCACTGTCATGATATAATCATTATCAGGATTATCATCAATATCATTATCATTACTGTCATGATGATATTCATGATGATGATGATGATTATCATCAACATCATTATCATCATTGTCATGATATCCACGAATCATCCAAAATTCATGTTCACACACTTTATGTCCCATTGAAACAAAGGGGGCGCTATTTCACTAATAATGTAGTAGCTAGAGCCTACGAATTGAAAATGCTAGGAAAGGGCTGAAATCATAAAAATCTTGATTAGATTCATTATAATTAATGTCCTCGTGATATCAACGTCATCTTTCACATTATCATTTTGTCATTCGTCTTCGTCAAAAATATCAAGATCAAGACAGATCACCTAATTCGTCTTCAGTGACGAATTCAATGTCTAGTTATTTATTTATTTTTATTTTCCCCCCTTTCTTGTTTCCACGAAATCTCAAAAAGTTCTCAGTCAATTTTCATGACATTTCCGTCAGTCATCAGGTCATATAAGATCTAGCTCATAAATCATTTTCAAGGTCATCACGTCATCATGACGTCATCCAGGCGCCATTTTGTTAAATCACATTATCAATCATATCTTCATAACGAGTCATCAAAAATGAACCATATTTGACACACATGAACTTCAGGTCAAGGGTCAACATAAAATGTCATCAAAATCCGCGCACACATCATGACGCGCACGTACGCGCGCGTCAAAATTTAAAAATGCTCAAAATCACTTTTTAATCAAATTAGAGTATGGTTCAGGACATTTTAAGCATTTCAAAATTTTCCGTCCGTGCGCGTCCGCGCGCGCCTTATGCGCGCGCACAGCGCGTAGAGAACGTAAAAACGCCATTTTTTCGCATGTTTCATCTTCCTGATACTATTCTTGACAATTTCCAACTATTTACAGTCATTCTCGACCTTCCATAATGTCGTACGCGCGCATCAAACTTTCAAATTCGTGCGCACGTCAATGGGAATTCTAATGTAAAAAGTGGTAAAAACATGCCTATCTAGAATTCGTCATAGCTCCTCAGAATGCACGGAAACTCCCCAATTCCCTTACATATTCTGAAAGCCTGGGAGTTGAAGATTTGAATTCATGTAGAATTTTTGCCGATCTCATGTTCTAACGTCATCATATTTGCATATGAACTCAAAAAAATGATTTTGAAAAAATGACGTCATCATTTTTGTATTCATTTGCTAATATTTCAGTAATAGGTGATCGATTTTCTTCCAAATTTTGATATGTTATAGCTGAGACAATTCTCTACCAGATCAGTTACCACCATTTTTCATTTTGATGACGTCATCATACTGAAATTTTCAATGCAAGATGCCATGTCAGAATTTTCCCTATTTGCGTGTTATGTCTATGGAAGATGATTTTTTTTCGAATCATGAATCTACATGACATCGTTCTCTGAGCAGTATCTCAGTTATTTTTGGTCTATTTTCTTCCAGATTTTAATATGTTGTAGCTGAGACTATAAGCTTTTACAAGTGTGGTCTCCAATTTTTGATCAGATGTCGGCATCATGCCCAATTTTTAAGTACAAAATGGGATTTTAGAATCCCGTTTTTCGTGTACGTGCTATCTCTATGGGAAATATTCTGGTCTATCGGTAAAGCACATGACTACCATGGTCAAGGTACCTGGTTCGATCCCCGGGCCCGATTTTTTTTTTTTTTTTTTTTTGCTTGTTTTTGCTTGTTATTTTACCATCCTCTTCGACTATTATAACATAAACAATCACAAATCATGTAATAAACTGCGTTATTTTCCATGTTATGTCTATTAGAACGTAATGTGCAGTAGTTTGTGTACAACCCTATGGAAATTTTGATTCCCTGTCGTGTATTAGAGCTATGGGGTTTATCTCCCAAGTATCCTGCAATATCAAATCGTCCTATTTGATATCACAATTTCTCAAAATTGGCTTAGTCAATTATCTTCAAATTTTTGTCAGTCATCACTCCTAATAAGGTCAAGTTCCCGCATCTTGATCGTATCTTCTTCACGAAATGTCATCTTTCTTTCATATTTGGCATGGCTAAGGTCAATGTCATTTCAGTCATGGTCATCACCATTATCATTATCATCATCATGATTATCATCAACATCATTATCATCATCACTATGATGATATTCATGATGATGATGATTATCATCAGCATCATCATCACCATCAATCATCATCATTATCATCATCATCACGATGATTATCAACATTATCATCACCATCATCATGATTATCATGATTATCATCAACATCACAGTATCACCATCACTGTCATAATATTCATGATGATGATGGTAATGATTATCGTCCACATTATCATCATCACTGTCATGATGATATAATGATCATCAACATCATTGTCATCATCACTGTCATGATGATATTCATCATGATGATGATGATTATCATCCACATCATTATCATCACTGTCATGATATAATCATTATCATGATTATCATCAACATCATTATCATTACTGTCATGATGATATTCATGATGATGATGATGATTATCATCAACATCATTATCATCATTGTCATGATATCCACGAATCATCCAAAATTCATGTTCACACACTTTATGTCCCATTGAAACAAAGGGGGCGCTATTTCACTAATAATGTAGTAGCTAGAGCCTACGAATTGAAAATGCTAGGAAAGGGCTGAAATCATAAAAATCTTGATTAGATTCATTATAATTAATGTCCTCGTGATATCAACGTCATCTTTCACATTATCATTTTGTCATTCGTCTTCGTCAAAAATATCAAGATCAAGACAGATCACCTAATTCGTCTTCAGTGACGAATTCAATGTCTAGTTAGGTGATCTGTCGTAGTCGACAGATCACCTATTGTATTCGTACGAATTGCCTTTCTTGGTCTTTTTTTTTTCTCCCACTTTCTTGTTGCCACGAAATCTCAAAAACTTTTCAGTCAATTTTCATGACATTTCCGTCAGTCATCAGGTCATATAAGGTCAAGCTCCAAAATCTTTTTCAAGGTCATCAGGTCATCGTGACGTCATCCAGACGCCATTTTGTAAAATGACATTATCGATCATATCTTCATAACGAGTCATCAAAAATGAACCATATTTGACACACATGAACTTCAGGTCAAGAGTCAACATAAAATGTCATCAAAATCCGCGCACGCGTCATGACGCGCACGTACGCGCGCGTCAAAATTTTAAAATGCTCAAAATCACTTTTTAATCAAATTAGAGTACGGTTCAGCACATTTTAAGCATTTCAAAATTTTTCGTCCGTACGCGTCCGTCCGCGCGTTATGCGCGCGCGCAGCGCGTAAATAACGTAAAAACGCCGTTTTTTCGATTGATTTGCAATCCTGACACTTTTTTTTCATCATTTCCATCAACTTGGAATCAATTTCAATCAATAATAAGGTCGTACGGGCGCGTCAAAGTTCAAAATCGATGCGCGCATCTATGGTGAAAATAACGTAAAAACGTTCAAAAACATGCCTCTACAAAATTAACTCTAGCTCTTTAAATAGTCCATAAACCCCCCAATTTTTTTTCATCATCAGGTAGGGTATGAATCATGAATATGATTTCATGTTTCATTTGACCCTTATAAACATTATGACGTCATCAAAATGGCGCCAGAATTCAAAATTTCCATTTTTCATGTTTTCACGTCATCACATTTAAGCAAATTTGGCTCTAAATTCGTAATTATTGGTCGTTTTTCACCCAGATTTTAATATGTTATAGCTGAGGCAATTTCCTACAAAATCAGTTAACACCATTTTTCATTTTGATGACGTCATCACAGTGAAATTTTCAATTAAAGATGCCATGTCAGAATTTTCCCTATTTGCGTGTTATGTCTATGGAAGATGATTTTTTTTCGAATCATGAATCTACATGACATTGTTCTCTGGGCAGTATCTCAGTAATTTTTGGTCTATTTCCTTCCAGATTTTAATATGTTATAGTTGAGACTATAAGCTTTCATAAGTGTCGTCTCAATTTTTGAACAGATGTCGGGATTATGCCCAATTTTCAACTACAAAATGGGATTTGAGAATCCCGTTTTTCGTTTACGTGTTATCTCTATGGGAAATATTTTGGTATATTGGTCAAAGCACTTGCCTCCCATTCCGGTGACCCAGGTTCGATCCCCGGTGGGTCCATTAAAAAAAATTTTTTTTTTGCTTCTTTTTGCCTTTCATTTTACTATCTTGTTCGACTATTATAACATACACAATCACAAACTATGCAATAAACTGCCTTATTTTGCATGTTATGTCTATTGGAAAGTAGTCTCCAGTAGTTTGTGTACAACCCTATGGAAATTTTGATTCCCTGTCGTGTATTAGTTCATGGTCATATCTTCATAACGGAAAGTCATTTCTCACTCATATTTGGCAGGATTAAAGCTAATACCAATCCGGTCAATTTCAGAAAATTAGACGCGGGCGTACCCTTATGTTCGCGCGTCAGTGCGCACACAACAATGAAAAATGCCAACCCCGATAACTCCGAAACAAGTTGGTTTATCTTTCTGAATCTTTCCACAATCATCACATCTTGACCAAACATCATGCACACAAAAAAGCACATTCGTAGCTCAATTAGTTTTTTTTTTAAAATCATTTACTGTCTTTTGGACCCCCCCCCCTTTTTTTACGGGAAAAATAACTCGAAAACGAAACCGTAAATCTTTTTCAAATTCAACACAGTCATGAGACCTGATAGGAAGAGTTCACAGTAAAAAAATCAAGTTCACGACGTCATTATGACGTCATTTAGGCTTCATTTAGTGATTTTTTGATGAAAAAAATCCCTTTTCCGACCTCTAACTTCAGTTTGCGTGGTGCTAGAGACTTGGGACTTGATTCAGATGATAGAGCAAAATATTCTACACAAAAAAGGCCCGTGTAGCTTTAACGTTTTAACGGACGTTTTCAGGGTGAAAATGGCTTTCAAAGATAAAACTGCCCATTTTGCCATAGACACACACGTTGTAGTATTATTAGGTGATCTGTCGTAGACAGATCACCTATTGTATTCGTACGAATTGCCTTTCTTGGTCTTTTTTTTTTCTCCCACTTTCTTGTTGCCACGAAATCTCAAAAACTTTTCAGTCAATTTTCATGACATTTCCGTCAGTCATCAGGTCATATAAGGTCAAGCTCCAAAATCTTTTTCAAGGTCATCAGGTCATCGTGACGTCATCCAGACGCCATTTTGTAAAATGACATTATCGATCATATCTTCATAACGAGTCATCAAAAATGAACCATATTTGACACACATGAACTTCAGGTCAAGAGTCAACATAAAATGTCATCAAAATCCGCGCACGCGTCATGACGCGCACGTACGCGCGCGTCAAAATTTTAAAATGCTCAAAATCACTTTTTAATCAAATTAGAGTACGGTTCAGCACATTTTAAGCATTTCAAAATTTTTCGTCCGTACGCGTCCGTCCGCGCGTTATGCGCGCGCGCAGCGCGTAAATAACGTAAAAACGCCGTTTTTCGATTGATTTGCAATCCTGACACTTTTTTTTCATCATTTCCATCAACTTGGAATCAATTTCAATCAATAATAAGGTCGTACGGGCGCGTCAAAGTTCAAAATCGATGCGCGCATCTATGGTGAAAATAACGTAAAAACGTTCAAAAACATGCCTCTACAAAATTAACTCTAGCTCTTTAAATAGTCCATAAACCCCCCAATTTTTTTTCATCATCAGGTAGGGTATGAATCATGAATATGATTTCATGTTTCATTTGACCCTTATAAACATTATGACGTCATCAAAATGGCGCCAGAATTCAAAATTTCCATTTTTCATGTTTTCACGTCATCACATTTAAGCAAATTTGGCTCTAAATTCGTAATTATTGGTCGTTTTTCACCCAGATTTTAATATGTTATAGCTGAGGCAATTTCCTACAAAATCAGTCAACACCATTTTTCATTTTGATGACGTCATCACAGTGAAATTTTCAATTAAAGATGCCATGTCAGAATTTTCCCTATTTGCGTGTTATGTCTATGGAAGATGATTTTTTTTCGAATCATGAATCTACATGACATTGTTCTCTGGGCAGTATCTCAGTAATTTTTGGTCTATTTCCTTCCAGATTTTAATATGTTATAGCTGAGACTATAAGCTTTCATAAGTGTCGTCTCCAATTTTTGAACAGATGTCGGGATTATGCCCAATTTTCAACTACAAAATGGGATTTGAGAATCCCGTTTTTCGTTTACGTGTTATCTCTATGGGAAATATTTTGGTATATTGGTCAAAGCACTTGCCTCCCATTCCGGTGACCCAGGTTCGATCCCCGGTGGGTCCATTAAAAAAAATTTTTTTTTTGCTTCTTTTTGCCTTTCATTTTACTATCTTGTTCGACTATTATAACATACACAATCACAAACTATGCAATAAACTGCCTTATTTTGCATGTTATGTCTATTGGAAAGTAGTCTCCAGTAGTTTGTGTACAACCCTATGGAAATTTTGATTCCCTGTCGTGTATTAGTTCATGGTCATATCTTCATAACGGAAAGTCATTTCTCACTCATATTTGGCAGGATTAAAGCTAATACCAATCCGGTCAATTTCAGAAAATTAGACGCGGGCGTACCCTTATGTTCGCGCGTCAGTGCGCGCACAACAATGAAAAATGCCAACCCCGATAACTCCGAAACAAGTTGGTTTATCTTTCTGAATCTTTCCACAATCATCACATCTTGACCAAACATCATGCACACAAAAAAGCACATTCGTAGCTCAATTAGTTTTTTTTTTTTAAATCATTTACTGTCTTTTGGACCCCCCCCCTTTTTTTACGGGAAAAATAACTCGAAAACGAAACCGTAAATCTTTTTCAAATTCAACACAGTCATGAGACCTGATAGGAAGAGTTCACAGTAAAAAAATCAAGTTCACGACGTCATTATGACGTCATTTAGGCTTCATTTAGTGATTTTTTGATGAAAAAAATCCCTTTTCCGACCTCTAACTTCAGTTTGCGTGGTGCTAGAGACTTGGGACTTGATTCAGATGATAGAGCAAAATATTCTACACAAAAAAGGCCCGTGTAGCTTTAACGTTTTAACGGACGTTTTCAGGGTGAAAATGGCTTTCAAAGATAAAACTGCCCATTTTGCCATAGACACACACGTTGTAGTGGTATTATTAGGTGATCTGTCGTAGTCGACAGATCACCTATTGTATTCGTACGAATTGCCTTTCTTGGTCTTTTTTTTTTCTCCCACTTTCTTGTTGCCACGAAATCTCAAAAACTTTTCAGTCAATTTTCATGACATTTCCGTCAGTCATCAGGTCATATAAGGTCAAGCTCCAAAATCTTTTTCAAGGTCATCAGGTCATCGTGACGTCATCCAGACGCCATTTTGTAAAATGACATTATCGATCATATCTTCATAACGAGTTATCAAAAATGAACCATATTTGACACACATGAACTTCAGGTCAAGGGTCAACATAAAATGTCATCAAAATCCACGCACGCGTCATGACGCGCACGTACGCGCGCGTCAAAATTTTAAAATGCTCAAAATCACTTTTTAATCAAATTAGAGTACGGTTCAGCACATTTTAAGCATTTCAAAATTTTTCGTCCGTACGCGTCCGTCCGCGCGTTATGCGCGCGCGCAGCGCGTAAATAACGTAAAAACGCCGTTTTTTCGATTGATTTGCAATCCTGACACTTTTTTTTCATCATTTCCATCAACTTGGAATCAATTTCAATCAATAATAAGGTCGTACGGGCGCGTCAAAGTTCAAAATCGATGCGCGCATCTATGGTGAAAATAACGTAAAAACGTTCAAAAACATGCCTCTACAAAATTAACTCTAGCTCTTTAAATAGTCCATAAACCCCCCAATTTTTTTTCATCATCAGGTAGGGTATGAATCATGAATATGATTTCATGTTTCATTTGACCCTTATAAACATTATGACGTCATCAAAATGGCGCCAGAATTCAAAATTTCCATTTTTCATGTTTTCACGTCATCACATTTAAGCAAATTTGGCTCTAAATTCGTAATTATTGGTCGTTTTTTCACCCAGATTTTAATATGTTATAGCTGAGGCAATTTCCTACAAAATCAGTCAACACCATTTTTCATTTTGATGACGTCATCACAGTGAAATTTTCAATTAAAGATGCCATGTCAGAATTTTCCCTATTTGCGTGTTATGTCTATGGAAGATGATTTTTTTTCGAATCATGAATCTACATGACATTGTTCTCTGGGCAGTATCTCAGTAATTTTTGGTCTATTTCCTTCCAGATTTTAATATGTTATAGCTGAGACTATAAGCTTTCATAAGTGTCGTCTCCAATTTTTGAACAGATGTCGGGATTATGCCCAATTTTCAACTACAAAATGGGATTTGAGAATCCCGTTTTTCGTTTACGTGTTATCTCTATGGGAAATATTTTGGTATATTGGTCAAAGCACTTGCCTCCCATTCCGGTGACCCAGGTTCGATCCCCGGTGGGTCCATTAAAAAAAATTTTTTTTTGCTTCTTTTTGCCTTTCATTTTACTATCTTGTTCGACTATTATAACATACACAATCACAAACTATGCAATAAACTGCCTTATTTTGCATGTTATGTCTATTGGAAAGTAGTCTCCAGTAGTTTGTGTACAACCCTATGGAAATTTTGATTCCCTGTCGTGTATTAGTTCATGGTCATATCTTCATAACGGAAAGTCATTTCTCACTCATATTTGGCAGGATTAAAGCTAATACCAATCCGGTCAATTTCAGAAAATTAGACGCGGGCGTACCCTTATGTTCGCGCGTCAGTGCGCGCACAACAATGAAAAATGCCAACCCCGATAACTCCGAAACAAGTTGGTTTATCTTTCTGAATCTTTCCACAATCATCACATCTTGACCAAACATCATGCACACAAAAAAGCACATTCGTAGCTCAATTAGTTTTTTTTTTTTTTTTTTTTAAGTGTCGACGTCGTTTTCTTGTCCATCTTTTCCTTAATATCTCCTCCATCCTACCATCTACAACGAAAAAAATCGTTCAGATTTGGAGGAAATGTGGGACCATTTTACTTACAACTTGAAGATTCTTCACATTTTCGCTCATTTTCCTCCCATTGACAAATGAAAAAACGGGGAAAAATGGCAAATTCCCTGCTTATTTCACCAAAAACCACCATTTTTTATGCCACTCCTAAAGAAGACGGTCAATCCTTCTGAATCTTTCCACAATCATCCCATCTTGAACAACCCACATGCACACACGAAAGCAGATTCATAGCTCATTCACTTTTTTTATAAAAAATAATTTATTGTCTCTTGGACCCCCTCCCCCTTTTTACGGGGACAATAACTCGAAAACGAAACAGTGAATCTTTTTCAAATTCGACACAGCCATGAGACCTGATAAGAAGAATTCACATTAACAATTTGAAGTTTACTACGTCATTATGGCGTCATCTAGGCTTCATTTAGTGATTTTTTGATGAAAAAATTCCTTTTTCGGACCTCTAACTTCAGTTTGCGTGGTGCTAGAGACTTGGGACTTGATTCAGATGATAGAGCAAAATATTCTACACAAAAAAGGCCCGGGTAGCTTTAACGTTTTAACGGACGTTTTCAGGGTGAAAATGGTTTTCAAAGATAAAACTGCCCATTTTGCCATAGACACACACGTTGTAGGTATTCACCGTCATCATGATTATCATCATCACCACTATCATCATCATGATTATCATCATCACATCATTATTATCATGATTATCATCATAACCATCATCAACATCATGATTATCATGACCACCGTCATCATCATCATGATTATCATCACCATCAATTATCATCATTATCACCATCATCATGATTATCATCACATTATCATATTATGAGGACAGATCACCTAATTCGTCTTCAGTGACGAATTAAATTTCTAGTTAGGTGATCTGTCGTAGTCGACAGATCACCTCTTAATTTCGTCAGAATTTTCTTTCTTTCTTTATTTTTATTTTCTCCCCCTTTCTTGTTTCCACGAAATCTCAAAGACTCCTCAGTCAATATTCATGACATTTCTATCAGTCATCAGGTCATATAAGGTCAAGCTCCACAATCTTTTTCAAGGTCATCAGGTCATCATGACGTCATCCAGACGCCATTTTGTAAAATCACATTATCAATCATATCTTCATAACGAGTCATCAAAAATAAAAAATATTTGACACACATGAACTTCAGGTCAAGGGTCAACATAAAATGTCATCAAAATCCGCGCGCGCATCATGACGCGCACGTACGCGCGCGTCAAAATTTAGAAATGCTCAAAATCACTTTTTAATCAAATTAGAGTACGGTTCAGGACATTATAAGCATTTCAAAATTTTCCGCTCGCACGCGTCCGCGCGCGCGTTATGCGCGCGCGCAAGTCGTAAATAACGTTAAAACGCTGTTTTTTCGATTGATTTGCAATCCTGATACATTTCTTCATCATTTCCATCAACTTGGAATCAATTTCAATCAATGATAAGGTCGTACGTGCGCGTCAAAATTCAAAATCCGTGCCCGCGTCTATGGCGAAAATAACGTAAAAACGTGGAAAAACATGCCTCAACAAAATTCACTCTAGCTCTTTAAATAGTCCACAAACCCCCCAATTTTTTGTCATCATCAGGTAGGGTATGAATCACAGATTTCATTTCATGTATCATTTGACCCTTATAAACATTATGATGTCATCAAAATGGCGCCAGAAATCAAAATTTCAATTTTTAATGTTTTGACGTCATCACATTTATGCAAATTTGGCTTTAGATTCTTAACTATTGGTCGTTTTTCGCCCAGATTTTGATATGTTATAGCTGAGACAATTCTCTACAAGATCAGTTACCACGGTTTTTCATTTTGATGACGTCATCATATTGAAATTTTCAATTAAAAACGACATGTCAGAATTTTCCCTATTTGCGTGTTATGTCTATGGAAGATGACTTTTTTTCGAATCATGAATCTACATGACATCGTTCTCTGAGCAGTGTCTCAGTTATTGTTGGTCTATTTCCTTCCAGATTTTAATATGTTGTAGCTGAGACTATAAGCTTTTATTAGTAAGCCCTCCAATTTTTGATCAGATGTCGGGATCACGCCCAATTTTGAACTACCAAATGGGATTTGAGAATCCCGTTTTTCGCTTACGTGTTATCTCTATGGGAAATATTTTGGTCTATTGGTCAAACCACTTGACTGCCATGCAGGTGACCCAGGTTCGATCCCGGTCGGTCCATAAGTTTTTTTTGTTTTTTTTTTTGCTTCTTTTTGCTTGTCAGTTTACCATCCTCTTCGACTATTATAACATAAACAATCACAAACCATGCAATAAAATGCCTTATTTTCCGTGTTATGTCTATTCGAAAGTAGTCTGCAGTAGTTTGTGTACAACCCTATGGAAATTGTGATTCCCTGTCGTGTATTAGAGCTACGGGGTTTATCTCCCAAGTATCCTGCAATATCAAATAGTCCTGTTTGATATCACAATTTCTCAAAATTGGCTTAGTCAATTATCTTAAATTATCATATCATTATAATCATCATAATCACCATTATCATCATCACCATAATCATTTTATAATGACCGTTACACATTTTGCTACATTCCTCTCCTCAAGAAGCATCTTCATTCATGGCATTCGTGACTTCCTATCTTCAGTTTAGCATATCCCCATTATTATGATCATCCTGATTACAATCATGATCGTACAAATTGAAAGACAGATCACCTAATTCGTCCTCATGACGAATTAAACTCTAGTTTCTTTATTTTTATTTTCTCCCACTTTCTTGTTTCCACGAAATCTCAAAAACTTTTCAGTCAATTTTCATGACATTTCCGTCAGTAATCAGGTCATATATGGTCAAGCTCCAAAATCTTTTTCAAGGTCATCAGGTCATCGTGACGTCATCCAGGCGCCATTTTGTGAAATCACATTATCAATCATATCTTCATAACGAGTCATCAAAAATGAACCATATTTGACACACATAAACTTCAGGTCATGGGTTAACATAAAATGTCATCAAAATCCGCGCACGCATCATGACGCGCACATACGCGCGCGTCAAAATTTAAAAATGTTTAAAATCACTTTTTAATCAAATTAGAGTACGGTTCAGGACATTTTAAGCATTTTAAAATTTTCCGTCCGTGCACGTCCCTGTGCGCGTTATGCGCGCGCGCAGCGCGTACATAACGTAAAAACGCTGTTTGTTCGCTTGATTTGCAATCCTGATAATTTTCTTCATTATTTCCATCAACTTGGAATCAATTTTGATCAATAATAAGGTCGTACGGGCGCGTCAAAGTTCAAAATCCGTGCGCGCGTCTATGGCGAAAATAACGTAAAAACCTGAAAAAACATGCCTCAACAAAATTCACTCTAGCTCTTTAAATAGTCCACAAACCCCCCAATTTTTTGTCATCATCAGGTAGGGTATGAATCACAGATTTCATTTCATGTATCATTTGACCCTTATAAACATTATGATGTCATCAAAATGGCTCCAGAATTCAAAATTTCCATTTTTCATGTTTTGATGTCATCACATTTATGCAAATTTGGCTTTAGATTCTTAACTATTGGTCGTTTTTCGCCCAGATTTTGATATGTTATAGCTGAGACAATTCTCTACAAGACCAGTTACCACGGTTTTTCATTTTGATGACGTCATCATATTGAAATTTTCAATTAAAAACGACATGTCAGAATTTTCCCTATTTGCGTGTTATGTCTATGGAAGATGACTTTTTTTCGAATCATGAATCTACATGACATCGTTCTCTGAGCAGTGTCTCAGTTATTAGGTGATCTGTCGTAGTCGACAGATCACCTATTATATTCGTCAGAATTTTCTTCTTTATTAGGTGGTCTGTCGGTATCGACAGATCACCTTTTAATTTTGTCAGAATTTTCTTTTTATTTCTTCTCTTTATGACAAATTCTTGTGGCCACCAAATCTCAAAATCGGCCAGGTCAATATCATCGAGTTTCATGTCATGTATAAGGTCAATCATGGACATGGTCCATTAAGCTTTTGGAGGTCATCAGGTCATCGTGACGTCATCAAGACGCCATTTTGTAAATTTACAAGATCGGTTATATCTTCATAATCGATCATCAAAAATCAACTATATTCACATCACATAAACTTCACATGACGGGTCATCAAGTCATGTCCTCACAGGTCATCTAGATGTCAGGACGTGCGCGTACGCGCGCGTCAAAATTTAAAAATGCTCAAAATCACGTAGGATCAAGTCTGCACACGTTTCAGGTCATTTTGAGCATTTCAAAAATATCCGTACGTAAGCGTCCGCGCGCGCGTTTTACGCGCGCACAAGTCGTAAATAACGTTAAATCGCTGTTTTTTCGATTGATTTACAATCCTGACACTTTTCTTCATCATTTCCATCAACTTGGAATCAATTTCAATCAATAATAAGGTCGTACGGGCGCGTCAAAGTTCAAAATCCGTGCGCGCGTCTATGGCGAAAATAACGTCAAAACGTGCAAAAACATGCCTCTACAAAATTAACTCTAGCTCTTTAAATAGTCCACAAACCCCCAATTTTTTTGTCATCATCACGTAGGGTATGAATCATAGATATCATTTCATGTATCATTTGACCCTTATAAACATTATGACGTCATCAAAATGACGCCAGAATTCAAAATTTCAAATTTTCATGTTTTGACGCCGTCACATTTATGCAAATTTTGCTCTAGTTTCGTAATTATTAGTCGTTTTTCGCCCAGATTTTGCTATGTCATAGCTGAGACAATTCTCTACAAGATCAATTATCACGGTTTTTCATTTTGATGACGTCATCACAGTGAAATTTTCAATTAAAGATGCCATGTCAGAATTTTCCCTATTTGCGTGTTATGTCTATGGAAGATGATTTTTTTTCGAATCATGAATCTACATGACATTGTTCTCTGAGCTGTATCTCAGTTGTTTTTGGTCTATTTTCTTCCAGATTTTAGTATGTTATAGCTGAGACTATAAGCTTTTACAAATGTGGTCTCCAATTTTTGATCAGATGTAGGGATCATGCCCAATTTTTCACTACAAAATGGAATTTCAGAATCCCGTTTTTCGTTTGCGTGTTATCTCTATGGGAAATATTTTGGTATATTGGTCAAAGCACTTGCCTCTCATTCCGGTGACCCAGGTTCGATCCCCGGTGGGTCCATTAAATTTTTTTTTTTTTTTTTGCTTCTTTTTGCCTTTCATTTTACCATCTTATTCGACTATTATAACATAAGCAATCACAAACCAAGTAATAAAATGTCTTATTTTGCATGTTATGTCTATTAGAAAGTAGTGTGCAGTAGTTTATGTATAACCCTATGGAAAATCTGATTCCCTGAAGTGTATTAAAGCTATCCTGCAATATCATAAGTCCTATTTGATATCATAATTTCTCAAAATGATAATGATGTTGATGATAATCATGATCATCATGATTATCATCAACATCATTATCATCATCACTGTCACGATATTCATGATGATGATTATCCTCAACATCATTATCATCATCACTGTCACGATATTCATGATGATGATTATCCTCAACATCATTATCATCATCACTGTCATGATATTCATGATGATGCTGATGATTATCATCAACTTCATTATCATCACTGTCATGATGATATTCATGATGATGATGATGATAATTATCAACATCATTATCATCAGCACTGTCATGATGATATAATGATCATCATCATGATTATCTTCAACATCATTATCATCATCACTGTCATGATGATATTCATCATGATGATGATGATATAATATCATCACCGTCATGATCATCATTGCTATTATTATTGTCATCACCATCATTATATCACCTTTATCATGATAATCATCACCATTATCATGATTGTTATCTTCCACAAATATTATCACATCTTCCAATGACCGTTCCACACATTTTCTACATTCCTGTCCTCAAGAAGCATCTCCATGCGTGGCATTCTTGACTTCCTATCTTCAGTTTAGTATTTCCCCATTATTATGATCATCCTGATTACAATGATGATCATACCAATTGAAAGACAGACCACCTAATTCGTCCTCATGACGAATTAAATTCTAGTTTATTTCTTTATTTTTATTTTCTCCCACTTTCTTGTTTCCACGAAATCTCAAAAACTTTTCAGTCAATTTTCATGACATTTCCGTCAGTCATCAGGTCATATATGGTCAAGCTCCAAAATCTTTTTCAAGGTCATCAGGTCATCGTGACGTCATCCAGGCGCCATTTTGTGAAATCACATTATCAATCATATCTTCATAACGAGTCATCAAAAATGAACCATATTTGACACACATGAACTTCAGGTCAAGGGTCAACATAAAATGTCATCAAAATCCGCGCGCGCATCATGACGCGCACGTACGCGCGCGTCAAAATTTAGAAATGCTCAAAATCACTTTTTAATCAAATTAGAGTACGGTTCAGGACATTATAAGCATTTCAAAATTTTCCGCTCGCACGCGTCCGCGCGCGCGTTATGCGCGCGCACAAGTCGTAAATAACGTTAAAACGCTGTTTTTTCGATTGATTTGCAATCCTGATACTTTTCTTCATCATTTCCATCATATTGGAATCAATTTCAATCAATAATAAGGTCGTACGTGCGCGTCAAAGTTCAAAATCCGTGCGCGCGTCTATGGCGAAAATAACGTAAAAACGTGAAAAAACATGCCTCAACAAAATTCACTCTAGCTCTTTAAATAGTCCACAAACCCCCCAATTTTTTGTCATCATCAGGTAGGGTATGAATCACATATTTCATTTCATGTATAATTTGACCCTTATAAACATTATGATGTCATCAAAATTGCGCCAGAAATCAAAATTTCCATTTTTCATGTTTTGACGTCATCACATTTATGCAAATTTGGCTTTAGATTCTTAACTATTGGTCGTTTTTCGCCCAGATTTTGATATGTTATAGCTGAGACAATTCTCTACAAGATCAGTTACCACGCTTTTTCATTTTGATGACGTCATCATATTGAAATTTTCAATTAAAAACGACATGTCAGAATTTTCCCTATTTGCGTGTTATGTCTATGGAAGATGACTTTTTTTCGAATCATGAATCTACATGACATCGTTCTCTGAGCAGTGTCTCAGTTATTTTTGGTCTATTTCCTTCCAGATTTTAATATGTTGTAGCTGAGACTATAAGCTTTTATTAGTAAGCCCTCCAATTTTTGATCAGATGTCGGGATCACGCCCAATTTTGAACTACCAAATGGGATTTGAGAATCCCGTTTTTCGCTTACGTGTTATCTCTATGGGAAATATTTTGGTCTATTGGTCAAAGCACTTGACTGCCATGCAGGTGACCCAGGTTCGATCCCCGGTCGGTCCATAATTTTTTTTTTTTTTTTGCTTATTTTTGCTTGTCAGTTTACCATCCTCTTCGACTATTATAACATAAACAATCACAAACCATGCAATAAAATGCCTTATTTTCCGTGTTATATCTATTAGAAAGTAGTCTGCAGTAGTTTGTGTACAACTATGGAAATTGTGATTCCCTGTCGTGTATTAGAGCTACGGGGTTTATCTCCCAAGTATCCTGCAATATCAAATAGTCCTGTTTGATATCACAATTTCTCAAAATTGGCTTAGTCAATTATCTGAAATTATCATATCATTATAATCATCATAATCACCATTATCATCATCACCATAATCATGTTATAATGACCGTTACACATTTTGCTACATTCCTCTCCTCAAGAAGCATCTCCATTCATGGCATTCTTGACTTCCTATCTTCAAGTTTAGCATTTCCCCATTATTATGATCATCCTGATTACAATCATGATCGTACAAATTGAAAGACAGATCACCTAATTCGTCCTCATGACGAATTAAACTCTAGTTTTTGGTCTATTTCCTTCCAGATTTTAATATGTTGTAGCTGAGACTATAAGCTTTTATTAGTAAGTCCTCCAATTTTTGATCAGATGTCGGGATCACGCCCAATTTTGAACAACCAAATGGGATTTGAGAATCCCGTTTTTCGCTTACGTGTTATCTCTATGGGAAATATTTTGGTCTATTGGTCAAAGCACTTGACTGCCATGCAGGTGACCCAGGTTCGATCCCCGGTCGGTCCATAATTTTTTTTTTTTTTTGGCTTCTTTTTGCTTGTCAGTTTACCATCCTCTCCGACTATTATAACATAAGCAATCACAAACCATGCAATAAAATGCCTTATTTTCCGTGTTATGTCTATTAGAAAGTAGTCTGCAGTAGTTTGTGTACAACCCTATGGAAATTGTGATTCCCTGTCGTGTATTAGAGCTACGGTGTTTATCTCCCAAGTATCCTGCAATATCAAATAGTCCTGTTTGATATCACAATTTCTCAAAATTGGCTTAGTCAATTATCTTAAATTATCATATCATTATAATCATCATAATCACCATTATCATCATCACCATAATCATTTTATAATGACCGTTACACATTTTGCTACATTCCTCTCCTCAAGAAGCATCTTCATTCATGGCATTCTTGACTTCCTATCTTCAGTTTAACATTTCCCCATTATTATGATCATCCTGATTACAATCATGATCATACAAATTGAAAGACAGATCACCTAATTCGTCCTCATGACGAATTAAACTCTAGTTGAATGTTTAGTGTTTTATGAAGATTATGTACAGGCTCGTATAAGAGATACAAACTTCAAATTAAATGTTTAAATACGAGTTAAAGAATGAACATGGTGAACTCAATACAAAGGGGGAAATATGATAATGCTGCAGTAATCAATTTTGACACAAAGACACACAAAACAATTAATGTATAACATTTACACAAAAAGTAAGGTAAAGCAAAATAGAAAACAATACAGTATATGCATGACAAGACCAACAGATAATTATACTTTCACGACAGTTGAATGAGTGATTTTAAGTCTTTTTTAACGACACAAATTCAACATAATCAGAGTCCAATACAAAAATAGAAATTTATTCGGCAGGACCGAATGGTGGTTACAAATATCAAGGTAATTAGAGTACTTTCGTTCGAAGCTTTAATCGTATGCAATTATGCAATCATCATATCCACAATGTGGATCAAACTGTATTAATAGTACTTGTCGAAAATCGTTATTACTATCTTTTCGCCATCTTGTAAATGGAAGATGATACGAAAACAAATACATTATATGCACATTCATTGATGAAGTTAAAACTTCACGATTAATATTTCTCTGGCATCGGTTCCCCATGGTTGTAAGCAGGCGGTGGGTTGTATGGCTGTTGCTGGCCATGTGGTTGCGGTGATGGGTTGTAGCCTTGTTGTGGTGGTTGAACGACTTGCATCTGTGGTTGTTGGGTGTTGAGTACGGTGGTATTAGTCACAACTGTTTGGCCATGGGTGATTGTTGTGAGTGTCCCTGGGTTGTGGTACTCCGCTGTGAAAGAAAGTTCCTCAAAGTGATTAATAAATTGCATTACGTACCTATGTAAATCTCGTTTGATGTATATTTACAATTCGCACTATCATTAGTCACGTTAGTGGTAAATTATTGGCGATACACTCTTAATGATACTGCATAAAGTTTCCAAAACTATAATATTTTGTCCAATCTTGTGTAGTAATGTGAAATGTAAATTGCATGTGATTTTTCATTAAAACTGCCTAATTTCATTTTATTTTATGGCTATGTCACACTACGTACAATTTGCACATATTCCACGTATAAAATTTGGTCATACGTGGATATACGTGGAAAAATTGAGAAAAGTTGGGGTCTTTACGTATCACGAATGAACCACGTTAAAACCACGGAAGAAGTACGAATAAACCACGCAAAGAACACGTAAATCTACGTAAAAGCCAAATCTGGCCCAAAATCGCGCTGTTTATCTGCAATTCATTCGTGATTTGTGATCAATTACGTAATTTATAACGCGATATGTGCGCCGTATACGCGATATAAACCGTTACATCTGTGGTACATGCGTGAAAGGTCCGCCATACGTGGACATACGTGGAACGGGAGTGGAAAGCCTAAAATTTGCGTATGCATATCGCAAAAATCACGCACAACTGCGTAAGATTTACGTAAGAATTGCGTTTTAACTAAAATACGCATAAACTGCGCAAATCCCAACCGACCAAAAATTTTGAGCAGCTCAAAACCGAAATCACGTAAAGACCCGTCTGCCGAAACCCTCGACGGATATCTGCGCACATCGACGAATGAAAAACGCATGGAACACTTATGAATTACGTAATGTATATCGCGCATGTATCACGAATGACCAAAATTTCATACGTGGAATATGCGCAAATTGTACGCTGTGGCTGTGTGACATAGTTTTTTAACGATTTTACATGAATTAATTGGCTATAACTATACAGGCACTGAACTTTTAGGCGGGAAGAGCCCCTTTAAGAGTGGGTGGTGAGAGTCTGGGTTCATACTTCATTTGACTTATTGTATTAAAGAAATATTTTATTGTATAATGTAATGTATAGAAACTGGTTCTGAACATTTCAACTGTAATAGGGTAGTAAGGCCAACCATAAGTGTATGTAAATGTGAAATAAAGAGCGTGGTATATGTTGCAATTATTGTAGACCTATAAAGTAATATTTATTTTCACAATAAACCATCATGGATGTAATAATAACTAAAAAGGCGAGTGTGAAAATATGTAGGCCGATGATCTGTCGATACGGAACCTACAGCTAAGCTATGTATTTATTTATTATATCAGTTGATACAGAACTTGGAAGTCTATAATGTATATAGTTGTTTTGATATTTAATCTACCTTGATGGTAGCTTATTCTTTTAATTGTATGCATGACTTTGTGATTTTTATATCTTGTTCTACTCTTGTGTTTTTCTTGTGTTTTTTTTGTGTACATGAATAAAGACACTACCCCTTCAACTCAAGCTCCTCCGTGCATTGTATGGGTCTACTTCACTTTGATAAGAGATCAACAGTAAATGGACAAAATAATTTCCAATGCACTCTCTGCCGCTGGCAACGAAAACGAGGAAGGGAGGAGTTGGGCATAACCCATCTTTTTGTTGTTGTTGTTGTCTACTTGGATTTTTGGATCCCTACACTATAAGTAGTGTAATGTATAGCTCATGGCAGGAATAAAAAAATGGCCCACAGTGTGGCCCACACTGTAGTGGCACAGTTTTGCAGTGGGGCTGACATCTCTTGCCCGAATACTATTATCAATTCTCTACATTTCTACATTGCGAGCGAGCAAAGCAAGCAAAAAAAAAATCAACACTTTTCATATAAAGGGAAATGTAGTTTTGTCATAAGAAATATAATTAATAAAATATCATAATTACAAATAGGCCTAGACCAACTCGCGGGCTCTCGGCCAGAATATGAGGTAATGGAAGCCCGAATATGAGATGCTGGCAGCCCGAATATTGTTAAAGGGCAATCCAGCTTTGGTACTAAGATGATTTGTGTGAAAGCAGAAAAATAAGAAAAAAAGGGTGGTCAAAGTTTGAAAGAAATCTGACTACAAATAAGTAAGTAATGGATTTTTTTTTTTAATTCATATGTTTTATTGATTTTCATGATTACAAACAGAGCAAATTAAGAAACAATTACAAAGCACATGAGGAACATAAAAGATAGATAACAGAAATAGTAGAAATAACATCAGCAATAAGGGGGGGGGGGGAAGCAGTATCATCTAATTCAATGCACAAAACGTTGTGGTACATGTATTCAGGGGTGGATTCAGGATTTAGTATAAGGGGGGGGCACACAAATGCAGGTTTGTCAACTTGTGGAAAAGGTAGGTCTTGCCAGCTTCTCGAAAAGCGACAAAAAATTCGCCTAGTGGGAGTGGGGGTTATGGGGGTCAACCCTGATAGCAGAAAGTGGTAAAAATTACGTGATATTTACGTCGTGGTTTTGGTCTTTTTTACGTCCTGTAATTACGTCAATAAGACGACAACTTGCACCAAGTCAAGAGGACGTCTTATATTGACGTCATCTGTACACTGCAAAAACTGAAGTGCTGAGCACTTTGTGAAGGCATGCATAGGGACTGCACTCAGAGTGCTATTGAATGCACACAACGTGCTATTTCAGCACTTTCACGGGAGCTGGAAAAAAAAATGATTTGGGCGAGCTTCGAACCAGGGTCCGCTGATCGAGAATTGCTGGCATTACCGCTAGACTAACTCACATTGTACGATTTAGAGCAGAAATTGTTACATAGTGAATTTACGACACCACATAATTCATGTTATCTACTTGACTCCCATGACTAAACTGGATTGCAAGAAGCATTTGCTAGTCCATCGGTAACGTCAGCGGCTCTCAATCAGCGGAACCTGGTTCGAGGCTCGCCACGGTCACATTTTTTTTTTTTGGTGGTAAATTAGCACACTACAAGTGCTATAAACAGCATATTTGTACAAGACGTAGAGATGACGTCAAAATAAGACGTTCTCTTGACGTCTTGCGTTGGTGCAAGTTGTCGTCTTATTGACGTAATTACAGGACGTAAAAAAGACGAAAACCACGACGTAAATATCACGTCATTTTTTCACACTTTCTGCTATCAGGGAAGTTACCCTACATAATTCTCTGACAAGCAAAAAAAAAGTTTTCATTCTAAAAGGAGGGGGCACAATCGACATAAGGGCGGATCCTTTATGGTCAAAATGCATACTTTTCTTTCAAAAGGGGGGGGGGGGGGGCACGGACCGGAAGTGCCCCCTGGATCCGCCAATGCATGTATTTACAAAAACATAAAAACAGTGCACCCACGTCACACCAAATTTTCTGGAAGATGACAATTTTATACATGTATACACTGTACAATTTTGTACATAAGAGGTGCGATGTGAGGGGTGGCCAGCAATAACTCCAGGAGGAATAGCAAAAGTTATGGATGTTTCAAAATTGAGATCACTATACATCTATGCGAATCTCAAGTTGCCAATTTCAAGTTGGAGTCGATTGTGACATACTTGTGGACAACTCTCCCGTTTGTCGTACACAAAACAATCATTAATTTGCGGTTTTCTCCGAAAGCCTGCTAACAAAATTTAAGGTTGGTAGAAGCTTACACTACAATTGTATGATTAGCCCCAACCGATGAAAGTTTTCTGTAACTTTCTTATTGCTTGTCCAATTTTGTTCAAACTTTCACCAATCTATTTGATTTTTCATTTTTTTCTTTCAGAGCAACTTAATTGCCATTAAAGGTTGGATTTCCCTTTAATTTCAGAACAAGTTCTAATATAGGGCCGGTTGCAGCCACGCTGTCCACACCTCGTAGGCTTATATGGTGGCGATCATGCATGACTGACCCACTCACTTCCGACTTTTTTGCTTTACAGAAAACCAAGAGGTGACCCCACCCAAACCAACAAAGTCCCCCGCAGCTGTAGGCATAAATAACATCAACAAGACGTAGTTGTTTGCTAGAAATGTGCTGTGATTGTATTCTATATGTTGCAATCACATATTATTTGACATAATATTTTGTGCCCCATAAAATGAATTTGAATACTGAACATGAAAACACATATAAAAATCACACCAAATCAAATCAGATGCGTGTTACTCCCATCACTCTTGAAAGCGTCATTTTATATACCTGACATAGCAATCATAATGGTTCCCCAGATGATGGCCCAGATCCATCCAACGATAAAGAGAGTGAGGAACAGCTGCAGGATCCCCACCCAGAAGTTTAGGCAAAAGGTACCAAACTTGCCACTGTCAGACTGGCCCGGGTTGGCACAACAGAAGACTGCGAAACCTGCCACAATAGTCCCTGGAAATAAAAGAAATTGTATGTCAATGCGTGAATGCTGCAATTTTACCTCTGGTATTAGTGTTACTAGAAAGGTGTATGGGCTTGAAGAAACACAAAGTTATTTTAAGGAAGGTTGTTTCATTGAATGACAAAACTTAAGTGAGAAATTTTCAGTTCCGTATCTAATTTTCAAAATATTATTTTGCAATCTCTTTATAAATATAAAATAATACTGTACAGGGTGCACATTGACAGGGAATTTCAGATCTTACAATGGAGCTTATGTGGAATGAGTTCAGGGGCGTTAGTCCGTTATCAGGACAGGGGCACATTAATTCATAGCTCATCTTTTTACAATCGTTTGGAGGAACTACCCCAGAACCGCTACAAGATCACAGCACATCACAGAACCAGCCAAATGCCAGTTTCAAACTCAAATAGTATCCAAGGGGGCCCTTTCCCCGAATCCATCAGATGGACGGGTGCATCGCCTAATAGCTATAATTATCGTATTATGCAAACTTAACTATTTCTTTTCACTTTTCTTTTGAAGTTTGATCGTTTTATTGTTCAACGTCATGAGAGCTGTATCTCATTTATGTCATTATCCTGCGATAAAATTCCTAATATCATTATGCAAACACTAAATCCTACTTCATATCCCTTCATCGAAGAACAAACATGAAGCTCTAGCTCTTGGTACGAAACACTCTTTCTTTGTTTGCAATGTAAGGTATTGCTATGGTTGCATGAAGGGGATGGTTATACACAGTGATGGACTTTGATCACATTTTAAAAATCTGAACAGAAAAGAAAACCCTAATAACGAAATCAATAAGTATTAATCAGGGGCGGATACAGGATTTTCAGAAGGGGGGCGCACACTGAGGAACCCTCCGTTTGACAAAGCCAAACGGTCATCTAGGGGATCCGGGGGCATACTTTGTCAGACAAAACGGGGGGGGGGGGGGGCGCACGCCCCTTGCGCCACCCCCTGGATCCGCGCCTGTTAATATTATAATAATAATAATAATAATGGTGGCTTCTTGTATAGCGCTCATGTCCGTCACGTTGTGACGCTCCTGGCGCTTCATTATGTATATCATGTTATTGTCTCATCTTCTATCGATTTATGTTGTATTATTTAGGTGTAATGGCAATTTTCAAACTAATTGATGAGATTTCTTTTGTACGTGAGCACGACAATCCTCCATGTTAAATGTGCATTGGATCAATAAATGAAATGGATGAATGAATTTTGCCAGCAACATGTCCCGTACGTGATTTTTTTGCATTGAAAAACAACAACAAAACAATACTGATGGTGTCTAATAAGTCATTGTGTAGCCTAATACTTGTATTATAAACGATTAATATAGGGTCGGACCAAATTTGCTGACAAGTTAGACGAATCAAGCCCCGTCCCCATTCAAAAACTTGTTCCCGAAATTCTTAATTCGGCGACATAAGGGTCGACAACTACACTGCAAAAACCAGGGTGTTAAATTCAACACCATGGGTGTTAAAAGTTATTCTTTCCCGGTATCTATATCCTGCAACACCGAAAGATTAAAAGAACACCTAGTTTCGGATTAAATCAAAATTAACACCCAGAATGGTGTTGAATATTCAACACCAATGATCAACACCACTGGTGTTATTTAAACACCAATATTGTACACCATCCATGGTATTAAAAATAATTTACACCAATAATTTACACCATAGCTGGTGTCAGATTAACGCCATGTCCTATATCATCTTGGTGCACACACAGAAATGTTTTACAAAAATTATGTAAAAATTATGTTAAATAGGAACTCCATAACTTTTTTGTAAATTTTAGCTAACAATATATTCGACGATAATTATGTAAAATGTCATGTTAAATATAGGTACTTAAAATTCATGTGTAAATTTTACCTAACAAACAATTCTACACATGTATTATGTGGTTGGGCAAATTCAGTTGCCCAATTGTTCGCTTTTTCCTCCAACCCAGGTAAAAAAAAATAAACCTGCTTAATATGTCTTATTAATCCTAACCTATCCTACTTTAAGCTATCCTATCCTACATGTATATCTTAACCTATCCTATCCTAGTCCTATCCTATCCTGTTGGTACAGTCTAGTGCAAGCTCTTATATACCCATTATAATTTTTTATGCATATGGTAAGAGTTATTAAAATCGGGCCACCCCAAACCATACGCTACTGAAAATTCATGAATATTCATATAAGTGTTTCCCCCAATATTGAGGGAAAAATACGAAAATGCATTTTTTACAAAACCGTTTGCAAAACATTTTTACTTAATGACGACAAATTACATTGTGCATGTTAAATAAACTTAACGAAAAGGGCAATATTGTAAATATCTTTATGAAGAAATATCTTACAGCGTTACTTTGCAAGATTTGTTCAGTCAGTTTTACATAACTGTGTATCAAAATCATGTTAATGTCAATTAACTTCGATTCTCGTTCCTACCGGTCACGCGTCGAGAAAGTTTGGTGCATGCGCTGCTGCACTATGCTTAGACCAATCAGGAGCTAGCGATCCCGCGGTCTTTCTGTTCATTTATTTTGCGCATGCGTGTTTTAAATAAATTACACCCGATGGTGTAATCAACCGAACTATTCCAACAGATTTGATTACGGAGCCATAACAATGATTCTCTGGGTGTTATAATAACACCATAAGAATACATTTAATTGTACACCAACGTAGTGTTGAATATTTAACACCCTGGTTTTTGCAGTGTATAATAACTTACCACAGACATGATTTGAAGGGGAGCAATGGGGGAAATTTGCCCCCTTACCCCACACCAACATATTTTCAACGATGAAAAATATAGCAACTGACTCTTTCAAATTATTATGAAGCATTTATTTCAAAGGAAAATTTTATCCTAAATACTTTTAAAACCTCATAAATTAAGGATATTTTTCTCAAGATTTCCTTGCTTGGTCGCAATGCAATCTCGCAAAACAATGTTGTTAAGTTTGAAGCCAACTGTCAAAAAGGTAAGCAGAGCTGATATTTGGGCAGATATAACGCCACACGGGGAATTTGAACACCTCTCTTATTTCATGAATTAAAATAAAATCTGAAACATCTTGAAACATATGCTAAGCATGAATTATAAAGAATAAACCTGTCCAAACACTTTCAATCAAAAGGCAAAGAGGAGAAAAAAAAATGTCCACTTGCTTCGTTGCTCTCGAATATCTATGACTCATTGTGATGTTACTAATGACACTACAATGGTTAACCAAAATTTAAATCGAAAGCATAAATGGAAAATTATGAACATCGGACGTCCTACACCCCCCTCTTACTTTAGGATTTTTCTGACATAAATTACATTAAAAATATGGACTCGGGGGGGGGGGGGTGTCTTATAACAGCCTACCCCCTAGAAACGCTCATGTCCTGTGCATTTCTTAGATCCAAACGGCGGAACTACATGAAGTCTCAACTCCACAAAAAATACACGTAATATGTGATGATTTATTTGAATGGCTGTTTGGGATGTGATAGCATATATCACATCCCAATATATATAATTCTTAGCACATAATATTTTTACACCCTTAAACCATTTCTCAAGTTCTACTGGGAGGGGGGCGATCCCCCATCAAAATTGCCAGGGGACGCCCCCCCCCCCCCCACTCCCGTTCCAAGGCATCGCCGCTTCTGCTCATGGTCGTGCAATGTCATTAATCGTGGAGATGTCTAACGTGGGCCCAGCATCTCCACATCCGTAATGATAAGTGACGAATGATAGGAGTGGGCGTTGGGGATGGGATTGCGTACGTAGAGGAGGGGTTATTGCTACAGAAAGCATTCTCTATTCGGGGGAGGATTCGGGAGAATCATTGGGGTCCAGATCCTTTTTTCTGCTTGTGATATCATAAGTTCGTGTGCAATGCCCCCTCATTATTATTATTATTTTTTTTTTTGGGGGGGGGGAGTCTGATAACCTTTTTTTTTTTTGCTTTTCAAGTCAACACCGCAAAATCTTTTTTCTTTTCTTCAGATGTTTCTGCATGTATTAAGAAATCAAATACATGTACAAACATTACATACAATAATGATACAAATTAGAATTGATACAAATAAAGTGTGACAACTGAATTACAAAAATTGAGTCGACAGCATGCAGCCGGGTATGGGGCTACATGTATGAATGATTTCATATCATTTATAATCAATAAATAATTTGCATTTTATTGTTTCATAAGAGACACTGTACATTCGATTGTTATACTATATTACATGCAATCATTGTGTAATCTTTGAATAAGTATAATACCCTATAATATGTTTTGTAAATATGTATATAACAATTTTGTTTCTGTACTGAGCTAAAGTAGTCTTTATATTTCTTGTATGTACTTTCAAAATTATACAATGCCATTTCAAAATAACCCATATATAAATGGTTATTTTTCAACAGATTTTTGAAAATATCACCGTCTATACATTATGAATTAAGATGATAGGAATGTGCATCAATTTCAACATTTTCGTAAAACCAATTTTGATTACGAGGATACCATATTCTTTGTATATACATGTATATATATATATATATATATTTATGTTTGTTCTTATTTTTTTGGGTTATGAGCTTATTTTCATGATTTTGTTGGCTATTATTGTTACTTACTATTGCTATCAGGGCCTCATGGAAGACCACCAATATTGGTGATAATGAGTCACCCTGTATAAATATCAGAAATAAATAAATAAATAAATATATGAATACAAAATAAAAGTGTAAAAAAAGAAGAAAATTGCAAGTGCGTGCATGTGAGTGAGTGCGGTGAAAGTGTGCGATTCGTATATCTTCTTAAATTCATTTGGTCATCTTTACAAATACTTGGATAAAAGGTATTTTTTCATTAATGCTTTGAAAGAATAAAGTGATGCAGAATATTAAATATTGTCAGGTAAATTTGATTTGATTTATTTTTTCTGCATTCATTAAGTACAGCATTTTTCGGTAATATATATAAAATAAAATACAAAAGTACTTTCTGACAATGAATTATAAATAAACAAATATGTAACAATTTTTTTTTTCAAAAAAAACAACACGAAATGATAAATTGTCAAATTATTTTAATTCATCGAATATAAAAACATTTGCGGAAGAAGGACTAAATGTATCAAGAATTAATTCAAGTAAAGAGAAAAATAAACAACCATGGATTACTCAAGTTATACTCAAATCGATATATACTCGAAATCGTTTAGACAAAATATCACTTAAATCACCTAGAATTGAAAATCAAAATAAATATAAAAGCATATAAAAACAGTAATAAATTATTATCAGTAATTCGTTTAGCTTGCAAAGTATATTTTCTGATAAAATTGAAAAGAATAAAGATAATAATAAAGCAATATGGCAAACCGTCAATTAATGACATTAAAGACAAATAATTCTAGCCCATAGATCGATAAGACAACATGGTCCGGATGTTTGGAACGACTTTCTCAAGCAAAGTGTTTACACTGGCTTATCATAATAAAAAAGAAGTTTGTTTATAAATTTTCCATATTTTCATTCACATCTCTCTTCTTGACTCAAGCCGCTCGTTAATGATTCTATATTATGCTTGGTTTCTTTGCGTCCTATTATATGTTCTTTATTATTTGTGTAAATGCTTATCATTAATACATCGCGCGAATACTGGTAAATGATCTGAAATGTCATAATATATTATTCCATTATGTTTTTCATCTAATACGTTGCTGACAATATTATCGATTATGTTGTGTGTTGGGTTTGTAATCCTAGTTGGTTTGTTAATAACAGGTTTAATAGAAAAAAATGAAAAGACAATAAAATGATAAAGTGTAGGCCTAGTACTGTGTAAGGTAAGGAAAGATCTATATTAAAGTCTCCCGTGATATATACATCTTTGTTTTCTCGAGATACTAGTTCCAGACATGATTCAATTTTTTCTAAAAATATATCGGCTACATTATTGAATGGTCTATACATCACCCCACCTATTCTATTTTATGTTTATAATTTCTAAGAATAGAGTTTCTATTCATACAAGTTGAATATCATGTCTTATTTTATAGTGCAGATCATTGCGAATGTAAAAACGACACCTCCACCCTTTCCATTTTACGGTCTATGTGACTAAATTGATAATTTTGGATATTAAATATTGGAGGGGAGGTTGGGTGTACCCACGTCTCTGTATAAATGCTATCAGAGAAATTGGAAACTGTTTTAATTAAGATAAAAATTCATCAAAAGTATCAAAATTCTTTAGTAAGCTTCGGATATTTATGTGCAATAAACTAAAGCAATGAAGTTTATTGTTTGAGCCTGTTATGTTGATTTAAAAGTTGAATTAAATTCGCTAACAGTATAATATTTATTCTGGGGTGTAACGACTGAATCATTTGATATGTCATCTATATACATCAAAAAGTAATGTCTGGTGTGTCGACCAGTATAGGTTAATTTGGTGTGTGCAAGTTGTTGTTGCTTGTCAGAATTTGTTTGGAGAACTGGACGGTCTGGACCCCCCCCCCCCCCCCCCCCACACACACACACACCTTCTACGAAATCCTGGAGCCGTTTCTGCTATTCCATTATGCTTTCATTGACATCATCACAAAATATGACTATCATTGAAATATAACATTCACCTCTTTAAAAGAACCACACGAATCATACTTACCTATCCCAGGCAAAAAGATGTTGATAATCAAACATGTCACCGACATGGCAATATGCATGGAAGGTATGGCAGCTCGACATGCGTTCGGTTGTCTGTTAGTCTGAACGATGACTTGCTGAGTCTGAGGCTGCACAGGCGCGACCACGACCGTTGGATTATTGCTTTCCATCGTAGAACCAATTAAAATGAAAACGAATTTTCGAATGGGAAAAAAGCGTTAAATAATCACTTATCCGAACCTAGAATCTCTTCGATTAATGTTGTAGGTCTGTTGAATGTACCAAATAAGAGAGGAGCGTGAAAACGATGATGGGGCTTATCGAAATTTATTAGGAACGACTGCGTCTGTGGGATGGATGGACGTCAACGATGTGCATACAGAGTTATAGAGGATAAACCCAGTCACAGACTCAGCACGTAGTATATTGATTCAGTATATAAATAGCTATGAGGTATAAGAAAATATTTGCGAAGCCATAACCCAAGTTCAAAGCATAGGTAAATAGAGAAGGGTGCCATGTTGAGGGAGAGGGAGAGCGAGAGATGGAGAGCAAAAGACAGTGAGAGAGAGAGAGAGAGAGAAGAAGAAAGGATGAAAGAGAACGCAGAAACGGATAGACGGATGGAGAAGTAGACACAGAAAGAGAGACGGAGATCGAGACATATCACCTATTTTGGCTTGCATCAAATATTCGTATTCAAAGTTCAAATCTACATTATTTACTTGGGATACTATCAGATATATGACTTTGGTGATTCCCTAATCATGCTCTAGGTTAGGGCTAAAGCATTGTGACAAAAACGGGAAAGACTAAAAGAAATCTGTATCCGATAAGAAAAGAAGAAATAATAAGAAGAAAAAAAACATCGAACATTATTAAAGGAAGAGTCCACCCTTAATTGCATCATGGTCTTACACAAACCTTGTGATTGCAATGAGTATACAAGTATGACATAATGCATTTATATAACCAAAGTGAAAATGAGGAAAAAAAGAGAAACTGAAAAAGCCATAAAGGCCTTGTCTAGAAGTCCTCTAACAAAAGTTCTTTGAGGTAAGTTAACGTTTTACTATAATTATTTTAAATTCAATTTCAATAATAAAGTAAGTGTAGCACGATAAAATCTACTTTCGAAAAATAAACTCAAGACAATTTCGATATCACCTTTAGAAATGTGTGAACATTACAATGGTGTATTACATAATCCGAACCTGATTTCTATGGGGAGTACAACAGTTCTTTGAAATTGCCCTTGAGTTTATTTTTCGTTTATTTTATCGTGTTGGCCTGTGTAACATATGAAAAAAAGGGAATTAAACAATTAAATATTAAAACATGTCAGAGAGGGGAACGGCAGGTATATACATGTATTAATCAGTGGAGTTACATTTTTAGTATCTGGATAAGAAGTATTTTTTTCAGTGATCTCTCAAATAATCGTTGACTATGGCAACTGGATATATTGCTCGGTATATGGCATTCCAAATTATAGGAAGACAGAAGCGCAAAAACTTTAACTCAAAACCGTATGAAACTTCCCAATGATGAAAACAATGTTTACTCCTTGTATTATGGTTATGAACGCCGATATTGACATTAAAAAAAATTGATATTGTATTTTGAAGTAGATTTTGAAAATAGGAGAATCCGATAACTGCAGTATAAAATGGATATAAATCAGATATGGTAAGTGTTTTTACTTTTATAAACAGAGGAGCAGAATGGGCAAGGTAGTGGCTATTAGTACATGTACGCAAGGTTTTTTTCTGTAATTTAAATAGTGTATTTGTCTTTGTTTTGCCACAGTTACCCCAAACCGCAATACAATAAGATAAATATGGTAATATTAGATGATTTAGATCAAAGTAGAAAAACGAGAGAAACGGATGAGTGAAAGTTTGATAAGAAATTTAACAAAAAATTATGAATTTTAAAAAAGTTGTAATCAATCAAACACAAATTGGCAACTCCATGACGCATCTAGCGAGACCCTCTCCTATTTGATCAGTACACAAAATTACGTAAAGTTTTATTTTCTTCGTAATGTGTACAAAATTGCTTTGTACACTATTTGTAAAAAAAATTTTCAATGAGTTTATATAGGGTGCAAGCATGATTAAATATATCCTGTAGATAAAATGGATATTTTCAGTACAGGGCGAATGTGTTTGATTGATTACAACTTTTAAAAAGTTTCTTATTTCTTGATCTGTTTCTTTAAAACCAAGTTTAAATCAGTGGGGACTTTCCCTATAAATAATTTACTTGAATAATAATGTAGGCCATGACATTTGCTTTGCTCTATATCGTTTTATTCATTGAATCATCGCATGTAACACACACTTCAGTGGTAACATCACATTCAAGTCGAAGTTTCCATACGGATGATAAAAATGGAATTTTGAATCTTGGATAAATGAAAGTTTGAATCAAATATCAAATCGGATAATTCTTTCATTTTCTGTGTATACCCTCTTTGAGGAACTCTTGATAAATCAAACTAGAGTCTCTAAAACTAATCTAAGACAGAACAGCACTCATTCGTAGCCATTGGACGATATTTCGACGTCACGAAATATTATTTCTCTCTGCCTAATTAAATTATGTAAATACTTATATTTTACACATGATTTTCCCTTTTCCAGTTGAAAGTGAACAATTTGTAAATGATTGCTGATTTAAGATAGCTCTATGCGTAATTATAGTAATATTCTGGATTTATAGTAGCACCTAATACATTACGATGTCTCTAAGCGCTTTACAGTCATATTATTACTCCGGTTCATCCCTAATGGGCTTGTTCCGAAAGGGTGGGTAGTGTCCACCATTCGTCCAAAGCCCCCCCCCCCCCCCCGGTTTGCCAAAAGGGTGCGTTGGGAGCGTCGGGTCCCGTCGTGTCCCGTCGTGTCGCGTCTGGAACACCACCATTCGTCCAAAGCCCCCCCCCCCCCGTTTTGCCGAAAAGGTGCGTTTGGACTTTTTCTGATATAATATTAATGACAGTGGCGGATTTACGGATCTCGGCCCGTCCCTCCCCTCCCCCCCCCCCCTTGAAAGAAAAGTATGCATTGTGCCCTTTTTTTTAAATTGTGCCCCTCCCCCTTTTAGAATTGATAATCTTTTTTTTTTTTTTGGGGGGGGGGGTTGTTCTTTGTTTTCTGTTGCTTGTCAGAGAATTATGGGAGGAAATGTGGACCCCCATAAAATCTTATATATCCCCCACCCCTTCCACTGAGCGACTTTTGGAGGGCTGGTGAAAAAAATTCTCGCTTCAAAGCGAAGCGACGCTACCCACCCTTTCGGAACAAGCCTCGCTAATGAATGCGTAAGCCTTCGTTTGCATGAAATTGTGTTGAAAAAAGGTATTGTAACAAGAAAATCATGTCTTGCCTTCATTCCAAAAATGTAATGCCGTGCTCGTAAGCAGTTTCACTTTTTGATTTTTGCAGATTAAATCTGCAGATGGCTCCATTACCGGAATACTTTCCACATTCGAACAGAAAATCCTCTTCAAATATCAGTATACCAAGATAAACAGAATTCATTAAGCGTTTTGTAGATTAAAAACTATAGTATAAGAACCTGTCTATAAAGACCACTCAAAGGAGACAAGAAAAGCGGTCTTTATGAGCAGGTGGTCTTTAAGTACAGGATCCTTTAATATAATGTTTCAATGAGGAAACACTTTTCAAGGGAAATAAAACTTATGGTCTTCATAGACAGGTGGTATTTCTATACTGGTAGTAGCTAAAGCAGGTTTGACTGTATAATTATGAATTGCCGATATTCACATATATATCAGGCCGTAAGAGAATATGAATATGAACTGAATAGTTGAGAACCGTTTATATAGAGAAAACTGTAAGAATAATAATTCAGAAATAAGATCTTTTCACTAAATTGTTTTGATCAATAAGAAAAAGCATAATTACTATATTTTACCGTCCTAATACATAATACATTTAATAGCAAACAATAAACTTCCCGTTACCAATGTTATATACTGAGCGTTTACAGACAGCTTGCAACTCCAAGAGAAATGGTGAAGACCCCATATTTACAAAATAAATGCTATCGACCTTGCCTTTCTATGGTCAAATCAGTTCCATACCAAGAAATAATATACTGGGCAGACTAACGATGGAGGTATACGTCTAGTAAAGTTCTAACTATTTTATACTTCTAAGCGGGTTTTTTTTTATTCTACTCTCGTCCTCATAGCGAATCTTGTTTGGCTACATAATTATAATCTGTATTAAGTAAATTCTATCTCTTCTGCTACATATCGTAATGATTTCAGAGTACATATTCTCTCATGGGCGTCATGGTAATCGAGGAAAGTGGACTTGTGTTATCATAGGTGTAGCCAGGGGCACAAAGGGCCCTTGCCTCCCTCCCCCGTTTATCCGCTGAGATTCACGGAACTCTGTGTGTGTGTGTGTGCGTGTGTTTAGCATTATGTCCGAGGACATTTTCGGACAGAGAACAAAAAAAAATCATGACAACAATGGTCCTCGGAAGCCGGACAATAGTCCTCGAACGTCGAACAATGAATGTATGCCTTATTCCGTCGACTGTCCGAGGACGAGTAACAATAGAGGAACAATAGTTGTCCTCGGAAGTAAAGCCATGTAAACGTGATCATGTGGGTGTGTGTGTGTGTGTGTGTTGGTGTGTGACTTTGTGATGTGATTTTGAGTGTCATGATTGTCACCCCTTAGTCAGTGCCCCCCCCCCCCTGTTCAACAGTGTATGTCATCATACAGTGGGAGCACTGTGGTGTATTGGTGAAGGTTCTTTACTCATTCGAGAGGTCCAGGGTTCGATCCTCGCTTATTGCTTACATTCTTGGACAAGGTGTTTTACCCATTATGCCCACATTTGTCCCTCTCGACCCAGGTGTATGTGTACCTGGCAATGCTGGAGTAATACTAATTGCAAGGTCCGCAAAAAGAACAGCATTTATAGTCATGTAGCTACCCTGGGTAAATAAGACCCAGTTATTAATTATTATCATTAATCAAAAATCGGTCAGTATTAAAATTGGCAAAATTTGGTAGGCGGATTTGAGGACCCGTGTTCCCCCCCTCCCCCCCTCCCCCCCCCCCCTTTGTCTACAGATGTTAACATTCTTTTATGAAGTTGGCTTTCTTGTTGACAAAGTTTCAGCAGTTTTTTTCCGACATGCCCCTCCCCCCCCCCCCCGTTTAGAATATCTTAGTCTGACGTCCCTCCATATTTTATTAATAACCCTGTGTGTAACGGTGGGACTTTGATAGAGATTGATTTTACATACAACTATGGGTAATCCAAAGATTGTCGTTACTCCCATGTTTAATTCACAAATTCTATTTTTTTTCTCCTTCCCTCCTTTTTATTCTATGGCCGGGGGGGGGGGGGGCATATCAAAGTAATATTTTGGCACTTGAGGCCTTTATGACTGTTCCGCTCACCCCACCCTGAACGAATCATGATGTTTTACTTTCAGATTGGATTTTTGATAATACAGGCTGCGTATTGTTGCTTGTCTACAATAATTATTTCCTGGCAACTTGACACAAATCCCGTGTGGCTGGTGGGGTTACCAAATCCCTTCTGGCGTTGGAGCGGGTACCCCGTGCTGTTCACTGTGTGCCTTCTTAATATTGAGGTGGGGATTGTTGTGCGTAGCCCTGCAATTGCGGGGTTTGTTGTGGGTAGCCGTGTTGTGGCGGTGGTTGTTGTGCGTAGCCCTGCGGTTGCGGGGGTTGTTGTGGGTAGCCCTGTTGTGGCGGGAGTTGTTGGGGGTAGCCTTGTTGGGGCGGGGGTTGCTGTGCGTAGCCCTGTGGGTTATAGGGTTGTTGTTGTTGTTGTTGTACAGTCTGTGAAGTGACGACCACTTGAGGATTGCCAGACTGGAGTACCGTACTCGTGGTTGTGGGTGGGTTGTGATATTCACCTGGGAGGGGTAGGTAGAGTGAGGCAAAGGGGTAAAGAAACAAAATCATCGATGTACATAATACTTTATCCATAGAGTCAAATGTGTTTCTCGACAGCGGCATTTCCAAATTTCTTTTTGTCACCGCTTTTCTGCGTGGCGGCACACCAAAAGGCGTAAATTATACGCATATCATTCTGTGAGGGAGCACAGTTATCGAGAGAAAGAAAAGTGCATCTTCATATATTGACATTTTACATTCTAATCCAATTCAGATTTTATACACACTTATCATTGACTTATAATACTTATTTTTTGTTTTTGCACTTTTTAATTATTTGTGTGTATTTGAGATAATGAATTGAGCTTGGAAGAGTGGGGGAAAGAGGGTTGGAAAGATGGGAAGAGCGAAAAACAAAGTGATCAAATTTGGGAAAAGAGCGACAGATATACAGATATAGAGAGCGGTATAAAAAAAGGAAGTGAAAGAGAGAAAGAGAGAAAGAGAGAGATTGCATGGAAAGAGAGGATGACGGGAGTTTTTTTTTGTAGACAAAACTCACTTGAGAGTGCTATCATGGCCGCACCCCACATGATAGCCCAGACCCAACCAATGATCCAAAGGGCTAGAAACAACTGGAGCAAGCCGATCCAGAAGTTGATGCAGAATGTGCCGACCCTTTCACCCGTAGGTTGACCCCGGTTGGCGCAACAGAACACGGTGAAACCAGCTACAATCGTACCTAAACCAAGGGAGGTAAACATGAAAAGGTTTGCAAAATGTGTGTCACGATGTACGTGAATTTCTCACCCAAAATAAATTTAAGGTTTCAATTTACAACATAAATAGTTAGTTGACTTATTAATCTAGTAAACCAGGCTGCTTGACCACCCACAAAATGACTCAAGAAATATAGAATGAAATAAAGTTTAAATAAACTATATTTTAAAAGGAAAAAAGAACCATTAAAAAAATAAAATCTTTTACAAAATCAAGCCCCGTAGGGAGTATATTTGAGTGCAGTATATGGGGAGTCTACATACTATTCATCCAGGTTCGCGACACGCTAGAAGCAACCGAGTTTGTGCAGTTTATTTCTTCATATCAAGTAATAATCCTCAGTGACTGTTGATATCAAAATTTTAAACAAACAACAGATTGGTACCAATATACGTTAGACTCACGGCCTAATAAAGTTTTGGATACATTTCATCATCCCATATTGCCATAAGATATTAATAGATGTCATACTCCCTACGTGGCTTGATTTTGTATAATATTTTATTTTTAATGGTTCTTTTATTTCATTCTATATTTCTCGAGTCATTTTGTGAGTGGTCAAGCAGCCTGGTTTACTAGATTATCAAGTCAACTCACTATTTATGTTGTAAATTCAAACCTTATATTTATTTTGGGTGAGAAATTCATATACATCGTGACAGTTTTGTTAAAATAAAGTTTATTTAAACTTTATTTCATTCTATATTTCTTGAGTCATTTTGTGGGTGGTCAGGCAGCCTGGTTTACTAGATTAATAAGTCAAATCACTATTTATGTTGTAAATTCAAACCTTAAATTTATTTTGGGTGAGAAATTCACATACATCGCGACAATGTGAACATTATTGTAGCATTATTCATTTACAGGAATGTCGCTAGAACCATTTTAAACGAGGGGCCTCGGACCAAATTTGCCGGCAAGTAATCCGAAAATTCTGAACAAGCGAAAAAAAGGGTAAAAATAGACTCAGGGTAAAAACTCTTCAGACAACGATACCGATGAAGATTCCAAATTTGCCGAAAAATTGTAGAGGGTGTAATGCCACCCCCCCCCCCCCGATCTAGAGACGCCCCTGATAATTCCTAAGTCATGAGACTTAAACGAAAGCACTTTTAACCTAATGAATATAATTCCTGACTCTACTTCCTCAGATCAGATTAAACTGAATTCTAGAATATGCTAAATAGGCAAAACAAAGTGTTAATTGTAGTTGCTGATATGAATACATCCACACACGTTTATGATTTGAACCGAGGACTCATTATATGCATCTCTATGTTACTACATAGTCCAAGACACATATGTCTGATAGAATGTAACAAAGTGAGGATGATTTTAAACATTTCTACATAACCGAGGACCTATAAAGCAAACAGAGGGCCTATAAAATAGCCCTTCCTCTACATAGGGCATGACATTTTAAATCTTTTGCAGGGATTCGGAAACCGAGGACGTCCTTGGTCTAATTTGGGTCCTCGAAGTGAATGTACAGTTCTTAAGTGTGTCCTCGGGTTGGTACAGACGACAGATGGCAGATCCAGGGGGGCACTTCCGGCCCGCTTCCGGCCCGTCCGTGCCCCCCCCCCCCCCTTTGGAAGAAAAGTATGCATTTTTACCATAAAGGATTCACCCTTTTGTCGATTGTGCCCCCTCTTTTTTTTTTGTTGCTTGTCAGAGAATTATGGAGGCAAACTGGACCCCCATAACCCCTCCCCCCCCCCCCACTGAGCGTATTTTGGAGATCTGGCAAGACCAAAAAAATAACGGGTCTCCCCCACCCCCCCCCCCTTATCCTAAATCCGAGGCCACACACACACATACACACACACACACACGTTTACATGGCTTTACTTCCGAGGACAACTATTGTTCCTCTATTGTTACTCGTCCTCGGACAGTCGACGGAATAAGGCATAAATTCATTGTTCGACGTTCGAGGACTATTGTCCGCCTTCCGAGGACCATTGTTGTCATGATATTTTTTTTGTTCTCTGTCCGAAAATGTCCTCGAACATAATGCTAAACAAACGCACCCCTACACACACACACACACACACACACACACACACACGCAGCTCTACATGGCTTTACTTCCGAGGACAGGTATTGTTCCTCTATTGTTCCTCGTCCTCGGACAGTCGACGGAATAAAGCACAAATTCATTGTTCGACGTCACAGAACTCCTAAAGACGTAGAAGGCTCGTGCGGGTGCGAAATTGTAGGCATTGTTCGTACGTGATCACGTGATATCCGCCATGTTGGTTAGTAATTCGCTCTCCAGCTCCGGATTCATGAAGCTCGTCGCGTCAACGGCATTCATTCAGTTCAAATTGTTTGATCAACACTCGGGTTACCGGTATATGAAATCTTACTGAAATTGCTAGATTTTTCTAATGCTAGTATCCAAATGAACCAAGACAAAAAGAGAGGGAAGTTCCTCTCGAAATACATGAAATATATTATTGCCAGTGTTATCAAATGTTGCTTTGGGCATTTTCATGCTTATTTGTTATTATAGAAATGCAGTCATCATCCACTCTTGTTGCTCATTTTGATAATTTTACTGCACTACATTTACTTACCATTTCAAACAACTTTGATCACTGAAATGATTCTCATGCTTCTGGCAAATTTGATTTGACTTGATTTTATTTTATTTCTACATTTTCCATGTATGATTAACAAAGGCAAGAGGTAACATATAAAGAGATACTGCATAATACAAAATAATACATACATATAAGCATATAAGCAAATGAATTACATAATATACATATAGAGTTTTACGTATTATATAAAAATAGAAATATAAGTAATGTATATACATGTACTAGTAATTTGTAAGTATTATGCAATACAGCAAGTTGAAAAAATGTAAGAGACTGCCATCATAAGCAAAGCTTGACGACACGGATGACAGCCTCAAAGAAATAAACATGGAGGTAACATCTTACTGTAAAAACAAACAAAAAAACAAGAAAAGAAATATGCGCGTTACTGCGCAGGAGTGAAATGAAAGTGGAAATTTATGTTATTGTATTCATATCTTGATGCAAGACTTCATGCTTGTAAGAGTTCGATATGAGGTGTGCTCATTTCAGTACGTTGCAATATATATAGCCCTCAAGAAAATTCTTTGTCTTTACAGATCACTGTTATGATCCAGATATCTGTGTTTTGTTGACGGTTGTCACTCTAAATAAGAACATTACACATACATCAAGTCCAACGAAGTGTCACAAGACACGACTGCCAAATTTTAAACAAAAGGTAGCTTTCGGAGAGGACTACAACCTAATCATTAATCATTAAAATTCTAATTTGACAAAAAAAAAATCGCCAGACCTCCAAAATTCGCCAAGTGGAAGGGGGGGATTGGGGTCCAGTTTCCCTCCATAATTCTCTGACAAGCCAAAAAAAAAAAAAAAAAAAAGGGTTTTCATTCTAAAAGGGGGGGGGGCACAATCCACAAAAGGGATCATCTATGGTCAAAATGCATACTTTTCTTCCAAAGGGGGGAGGGGGGAGGGCACGGGCCGGAAGTGCCCCCCCCCCCGGATCCGCCAATGCTATTTTGATTATGCTTTTGATGCCTTTGCTGTATGTGCCAATGTCCCGAGTTTTATGCCAAAGATATTTGCACAGTTGCAGATACATCTATCCTTGATTATTATACATGTAAAACAAACAGCATAGTCATGGATATTAATGATTTTTTCCCATGTAGGTTACTAAATTATTACCCACGCCGATGAAATCGGCAGGGTTATGTAAAGGGCTCCGTATGTTTGTTTGTTACCCACGCCGATGAAATCGGCAGGGTTATGTACGCCGATGAAATCGGCAGGGTTATGTAAAGGGCTCCGTATGTTTTTTTTTTTTGTTTGTTTGTTTGTTTGTTTGTTTGTGTACAAGATAACAAGAGAACGGGTGAACGGATTTGCACCAAATTTTCAGGGAATGTTCAGAAAGTGACAGGAAAGAATCGATTAGATTTTGGTGATGATTGGTTGACCCCTGCACATTCTGTGTGACCTTGAAGTTTTGACCCTGTAGTAAAGTATAGGAACTTCAGTTCAGATAGTGACAGGAAAGAAACTAGAAAGATTGATGACCCCAAACTTCGCCTGCAGATGCAGAAATATTTTGGCTAATCAAAACACTCATTACTTCGTCTCACCAAAAGTCTATTTCAGGTTTATGAATTTTAGAAGACTTTTAGACCCATTATTTGCCATTTCACTTCAAATCCGTACGAGCCTGCAATGAATATTCAAAGCCAACGTATCCCAGCAACAAGGGATTGCACGCGACACCATTTTTAACTACAAATTCATTTAGATTCAGGCTACACTACCCCTACGGCTTCTCCTCTATTTCTTATCTTCTGTGCATTTCTGTTTATTTTCCCCGGTTCTTTCCACTTTGTTGTGGAAGTTTTTGTGATTTATTTTATCCTGGTGGACGTGTAGTACGTGATTTTAATTGTTTTCGGTGAAAATCTGGTGAGTTTGTTCGACGTGAGTGAGTCTATCGCACTCGCGAGCGTTCGCGTGTGTTGATCTGAGTGAGTGGGCTGTGTAGCTAGCTGTACGTACATAACTATACACAGCGCTGTCGCGAAGTGACGGCGATCTGGTCGGTCGGGCTAGGGAGTACATAACCCCAGGGAGTACAGTGCCTGTGCCTTTTGACTGTAGTAGGATTGAACTTTTTTCTTTGGGTTATAACGGTCCTGTCATTTGAGATTTGAGTTAGTTTATAACTCATTTATGTCTGTTTGAGTGGATTTCGTAGTTGTAAAATATATACAAACACTGTATTTCTTTTTAATTTGTGTGGATTTGCAAAATTTGGTGGCTGATCGAGGTTCGCCGAATACATGCACGCCAGTATCCACTTTGACTTTGTTGATGGGTGGTGACTGAGCTGAGTGAGTAAGCTCTGTGCCTCGCATGCATTTTGAAGTCCAGATCCAACTTATTTTGTCGTCATATTTATTTTATCCAAGCCCGATGAAAAAAAAAACAACAACCCCAATTGCAATGTAATTTAAAGATAGAACATGAATACATTTACTAACACTTACATGACTGAACACTGAATACAAATTGCTAACATTTTTTTTCTCACCACGCCACGCTCTCTGACATGTCTAATCAATTACTTTTAGGGGAGGGATGTTTCAATAATAAAATATCTTTTTCAGAAGAATTTTTTCAAGGGTGGGGACACACAAAGCTATGACCTGGATATGGCAAAATTTATTGGGGGGGGGGGAGATGTGCCTCTTGTTATCCCCTTTGAATGGCTACTGCTTACAAAAATAATCGCAACAAAACAAAACCTATTGGGTTAAGGCGTGGGTCTGCCGCCTTTGACGGCCTTTCTAGTTTGTTTTTTTTTGTTTGTTTGTTTGTTTGTTTGTTTGTGTACAAGATAACAAGAGAACGGGTGAACGGATTTGCACCAAATTTTCAGGGAATGTTCAGAAAGTGACAGGAAAGAATCGATTAGATTTTGGTGATGATTGGTTGACCCCTGCACATTCTGTGTGACCTTGAACTTTTGACCCTGTAGTAAAGTATAGGAACTTCAGTTCAGAGAGTGACAGGAAAGAAACTAGAAAGATTGATGACCCCAAACTTCGCCTGCAGATGCAGAAATATTTGGGCCAATCAAAACATTCATTACTTCTTCTCACCAAAAGTCTATTTCAGGTTTATGAATTTTAGAAGACTTTTAGACCCATTATTTGCCATTTCACTTCAAATCCGTACGAGCTTGCAATGAATATTCAAAGCAACGTATCCCAGCAACAAGGGATTTTTTGCACTCGAACTGTACTCTCGTTGCGAAATCGAAAGCGGCTAGGTATACGGTATTCGTATAGCCTAGCACGTCTAATTTCTCCTCTATTTCTTATCTTCTGTGCATTTCTGTTTATTTTCCCCGGTTCTTTCCACTTTGTTTTGGAAGTTTTTGTGATTTATTTTATCCTGGTGGACGTGTAGTACGTGATTTTAATTGTTTTCGGTGAAAATCTGGTGAGTTTCTTCGACGTGAGTGTCTATCGCACTCGCGTGTGTTGATCTGAGTGAGTGGTTGATCGCTGTGTACGTATATACACAGCACTGTCGCGAAGTGCCCTGGGGTTGACTGTAGTAATGAGTGAATAAGCTCTGTTCCTCGCATGCACGTCATTTTGAAGTCGAGATCCAACTTCTTTTGTCGTCATATTTATTTTATCCAAGCCCGATGAAAACAAAACAACAACCCGAATTGCAATGTAAAGATAGAACATGAATACATTTACTAACACACTGACATGTCACTGAACACTGAATACAAATTGCTAACATTTTTTTTCTCATCACGCCACGCTCTCTGACATGTCTAATCAATTACTTTTAGGGGAGGGATGTTTCAATAATAAAATATCTTTTTCAGAAGAATTTTTTCAAGGGTGGGGACACACAAAGCTATGACCTGGATTATGGCAAAATTTATTTATTTATTTTTTTTTTGGGGGGGGGGGGAGATGTGCCTCTTGTTATCCCCTTTGAATGGCTACTGCTTACAAAAATAATCGCAACAAAACAAAACCTATTGGGTTAAGGCTTGGGTCTGCCGCCTTTGACGGCCTTTCTAGTTGAAATTACAAACATTGTCAAATGATATTCCATTGATGGTAAGGACCAATTTTAAATGAGATGATCCGGGAGCAGTGAATTCTGACTGTAAGCAATAAGCACATCATCGTATTCATCAGTTTCTTAATATCGATTAGACACACTCAAAATCTGCTGGATTTTATCTTGACACTCATATAGTGAAGGGGCATGAATAATAATTAAAAAAAAGAAATACAATGAAAGGAGAATCTTGAGCCTGGCTTGTAAAAATACAAACGTTTCTTCAAAGTTTCTTCAAACAAAAACAGTTGAATAAAAATTGATTCAAGCGGCGGCTAAGCAATGCGTCTACTCAGAAAGTGGTAGGAGGGCTACAGACTTACCCCCCCCCCTCCTCTCCCCGTTCCCCTGCCAATCTGATTAATCCACAATTTAAAAAAAATTTCAAGTGATGAAGGCACACGGCCCTTTAATATTTCGATAAAGAAGATCCGATATAATATAAATTGGCATTGAGAAGCACACGGTCTGGTGGGTAGTTGAAAAGATCGAGGACTAAGCAATATGCACTCGAGCGAATCTTACACCGGGTATTACGGCCATACCGCGATCTGTGCGTTGTGAATGGGCATGAGCTTTATACGTCTTTAGGAGTTCTGTGTTCGACGTTCGAGGACTATTGTCCGGCTTCCGAGGACCATTATTGTCATGATTTTTTTTTGTTCTCTGTCCGAAAATGTCCTCGGACATACTGCTAAACAGACCCACCCCCACCCCCACACAGACACACACACGCATAAGAATATATATATTGCGAAGAATGAAAAATAAATCGATCAACATGACTTAGATCCAAGTTTGATAGTGTATAAGTGATTGGTAAGTTTATCAATTTTGTCTTTTCTTTAAAATTGTATAATCTAGTATAATTTAGTACAGCGCCATTAACACCATGCCTGTGTGATGAGCCTAACGACTTATAAAAAGCCATCATAATTTTTTTTTAAGAATATGGTTGAGAAAAAAATATCCAGAAAAAATAGCAAATGAAACCAAATAGCTCCTCACGAATAACAGAGCATTCTTTCTTTTGTTATTATCGACATGTCCTCGGGTAAAATCCAATAATGAGCTTGTTCAGTTCCAGACGAAAGCTCGTTTGAAAAGAAAAACCAGTCGTGCTCTCATAGCAGTTCAGAAATTTCAGAAATACATACTTCCGCATTGAAATTGCATACCGTTCTTATAATACAAGGACTTCATGTGTCGTTCTAAATGATTATAACATTAATGTAAAAATCACGGGCTGAATAATGGCTGGAACGGAAGCGAGTGTGTGGTTAATGGTGGCATTCTTATCAGTCGCTTAGACCCATCACGTATGACGCTTATGTAGCTATACCATGATACATGTATTATGATACTTTGTAAAGCGCAGGTGACTATTAGCTGCGCTATGTAAATAGACTATATTAGTATTATTTGCTATTATTCTTTAGCAGATGCTTTAACGTGTTATTACAGAACAATATGCAACGTACTCACCCACTTATGAGGCTAAACAGTTTCAGGAAATTCCTTTTATGAAAATAATGATGATTCCACTAGCATCAGTATAATCGCAGGCGTAATGGCAAAATTTTGACAAGGGTGATGAATATCAATTTTCTATTTCCAAATGCTCGGGGCAAAGCAAGTAAGCAATAAATTTGTTATACTTTATTATAGTGACAATTTTAATTTCGTCATTAAAATATTCTACGTATTAGATACAAAGAGACAACCTCACTGCCCAAATGTGGCTTGAGGTTGCCCGAATAATGATAATTTCTTTTTTTTTAATCAAACGTAACTAATCTTCTCTCAGTTTTTTTTTTTTTTTTGTTATTCTGGAAGGTAGTCATATACCCACTAAGATGACTAAGATTTAAATTTGAATCCTAAAACGTCCTAAAATGGATGTAATATTGAACTCGACGGTGAAATTATATCACTTTTGCACCTCGGGCACTGTTAAACTTCACAGGTGCACACGATACGTCATTTGCTGGCGTTAGGATAGCGTCGGTGACGTGTATACGGTCGTTTGCGCCTCATCAAGGAGTGATCGTTTGAAAAGTGATTTCAAATGAACAGTGCAAAAAATCCTTTTTATAACTGACGTATATGGGTGAATTACATTAAGAACCTCGATCGAAGCAGGGGCTGACGCAATCGAATCGACGCCTCGTGTGAGTCGGGCTTAAAGCCTGGCTCACAGGAGGCGTAAGTTTGCTGACGCTAGGACCCCGTCAGTGACTGGTACGACCTTTGCGCGTCATCAAAGAATGATGTCGTTTAAAAATTGGTTACGAACAGTGCAGTGTTGCAGTGCCTTGATGATCGGCCTTGGCCTTAAGGCTCCTTAAGGTCTGTTTTTCTGCTGTAATCAATTCCATTGTCATATGCAAAAACTGGTACTAATTTTGAGCTATGGGCCTACATCTATTTTGTGTACTTTGTTTGACAGGGGGCACTTGAATGGGGAGCAAATATATAATTTAAGAAAGAGGAAAGGTAGAAAAGGCAAAAAACTATGATTATATTGTGGATTATAATTTTTTAGGGTATAAAATGCGAATGATTTTATGAAGCTTATTCGCTTTGCTCCCTCACATAACGTTGTAATTTCATGCCCTAATATACATACAATTATTATGATACAGGTTACAAATGGCTTTTTAAAAGGTTGTTAAAAATATAAACAGAAGAAATGTAACTCCCGTTGCCTTTCTCCCTAATATACCGTACGTGTAGGCCTTTAAAGTTCATCAGCCTCTTGATGTTAGTATTTTGCTCCTAATATAGGTTTAAACCTCACATAGCACTTGCAAAGTTTGAAAGAAATCTAAACTTTGTTTGCCTTTGACTAAATTCATTGACTTCGGACTCCTGGATTTTCATGAATTTGACGCCCCATTTGATAAAACGTTAATCAGTGTACATAATTCAAAAATGTTGATTGCAGTACTCCTTTGGACAATTTCTCAAGTAAAGTGCATATGCATTTTTGAGGATTAAAAGTGCAGAAAATGAACTGCTCGGTTGCTTTCGCTCTCTCGCTTGTAAAGTTACATACATATATTTTTTCTCCAGGGGGGGGGGGGGGCAATTTCACTGTTTGCTCTGAGCTCCATAATACCAAGATACACCACTAGAGCACTAGATGCTATGCAACCTCGAATGAGACCTCACATTCACTATCTTCGCAAGAGACCTAAAGATGCACAGAGCCTTGCATGACCTATTAACCACATGCAAGCTCCCAATCAAACTTTGTTTTAGATGAAGTCCTGATATTTTAGGGAAGAACACTCCCTCTTTATTAGCTAGCTCACTTCGCTCGCTCACAAAAAATATGTTAATTACAAGTTATTGATGTCCAGGAAGATAATAATACATGTTCAAAGAGTATGTCATGAAAAGGAGGTTATGACAATTAGTATATATATTTCGATCAGGTCTTTGTAGGTGCCACTTTTTTCTAAAGGTGTCTTTTTGCAATGACCCTCCCACCTTTGAAGACTGTTCAGCCACCCCTGCTGTCAGTTGGTTCTTGAAGGCAGTGCCTACTTTCTTTGTGTGTGTGTGTGTGTGTGTGTGTGTTTGTGCGTGTATGAGAGAGAGAGTCTCCGTGTTTGTACGTTCCTTTTCCCCTCCTTTATTTATTAATGCCTTGGCCTTGGCCTTGATGTTTCAAGCATGGGTCTTAGCCTTGGCCTTGAGGGTTTGTGACTTGACTACAACACTGGACTAGTGCAAACAATACTTTGATATTGGCATATGGGTTAACGCTTCGTCTGATCTGGGTTTTAGCCTTCATTGGATCTTCAGTGAGAAAAATAAAATAGAAATACATTCTACATTCTGGCATCAAAATGAGTTCCAATTTTATTCTAATTCTATTCCAATTCAATTCCAATTCAATTTCCAATTCAATTCCAATTCAATTTCAATTAAATTCCAATTCAATTTCAATGCAATTTCAATTCATTTCCCATTCAATTATCATTCAGTTACAATTCAATTATAATTCATTTCAACTTAATTTCAAATTCAATTCAAATCTAATATCAAATTGATAATACATATTATTTACCTATGCCAGGTAAAAGGATGTTGAGGATGAGGCATGTGATGGCCATGGCAATGTGCATGGAGGGTATGGCCGCGCTACATGGGTTGGGCTGCCTCTCTTGTACGATCACAGTAGGTGTGGGCTGCTGCTGTGTCACTACCACAGTCTGTTGCTGTAACTGTGCCATGTTTTTATCCGCTTCTTCAGACAAGGTTTAGCCTTGAAAAAGAAATTTCCCTGAAAGGATCTAGTGAAGAAAATCCACTTTTTCTTGTTTATACTAAAAATCTCCCAAGAGAATTACAGTATCTGAATATCAGAGATCAAAACAGATGCGTGTATTGGATGAATGCCACTAGGTCAATGCATTGAGCTTGATGTTTGATGCTCATTGAAAGAAAATACAGAACTCTCTTTAAAAAAAAAAAAAAAAAAAAAAAAAAATCTATTTCATACAATAACATGCACCAGCGGATACAGGTCGGCGGGGGGGCAACCATCCTGTGTCACCTTGAAACCCCAATAGCATACCTTTAGTACAAAACCCTTTTGCTTGTTCGTTTGTTTTGTTTGTTTGTTTTTCTGTCTTTTTGCTAGTCAGGGAATTTCGGAGTAAAACAGGCACCCCAGAAAAGTTAATGGCATGTTATTTATTCACTTTTTTTTTTTTTTTTTTGGGGGGGGGGGGGGGGGCTTATCAGAATTTGTTTCCTGAATTGTGCTCCTTTTTGAAAAAAATGTAGATCCGCCCCCAATGTTATGAAACTCTGTAGATATTTAATTAGTAAGAGAAAACGTGTCCAAAGTCCGAATTGGAGCCTAACAAGCTTCAGAGGAGTGTACCGAAATGACAAAAAATGACAAATGACAAGTTGCTCATTTTGATAATTTTACTGCACTACATTTACTTACCATTTCAAACAACTTTGATCACTGAAATGATTCTCATGCTTCTGGCAAATTTGATTTGATTTGATTTTATTTTATTTCTACATTTTCCATGTATGATTAACAAAGGCAAGAGGTAACATATAAAGAGATACTGCATAATATAAAATAATACATACATATAAGCATATAAGCAAATGAATTACATAATATACATATAGAGTTTTACGTATTATATGAAAATAGAAATATAAGTAATGTATATACATGTACTAGTAATTTGTAAGTATTATGCAATACAGCAAGTTGAAAAAATGTAGGAGACTGCCATCATAAGCAAAGCTTGACGACACGGATGACAGCCTCAAAGAAATAAACATGGAGGTAACATCTTACTGTAAAAACAAAAAAAAAAACAAGAGAAGAGAAAAGAAATATGCGCGTTACTGCGCAGGAGTGAAATGAAAGTGGAAATTTATGTTATTGTATTCATATCTTGATGCAAGACTTCATGCTTGTAAGAGTTCGATATGAGGTGTGCTCATTTCAGTACGTTGCAATATATATAGCCCTCAAGAAAATTCTTTGTCTTTACAGATCACTGTTATGATCCAGACATTTGTGTTTTGTTGACGGTTGTCACTCTAAATAAGAACATTAAACATACATCAAGTCCAACGAAGTGTCACAAGTCACGACTGCCAAATTTTAAACAAAAGGTAGCTTTCGGAGAGGACTACAACCTAATCATTAATCATTAAAATTCTAATTTGACCAAAAAAAAATCGCCAGACCTCCAAAATTCGCCAAGTGGGGGGGGGGGGGGGATAGGGGTCCAGTTTCCCTCCATAATTCTCTGACAAGCAAAAAAAAAAAAAAAAAAAAAAGGGTTTCATTCTAAAAGGGGGGGGGGCCATAATCCACAAAAGGGATCATCTATGGTCAAAATGCATACTTTTCTTCCAAAGGGGGGGGGGGGGAGGGCACGGGCCGGAAGTGCCCCCCGGATCCGCCAATGCTATTTTGATTATGCTTTTGATGCCTTTGCTGTATGTGCCAATGTCCCGAGTTTTATGCCAAAGTTATTTGCACAGTTGCAGATACATCTATCTTTGATTATTATACATGTAAAACAAACAGCATAGTCATGGATATTAATGATTTTTTCCCATGTAGGTTACTAAATTATAGAAATTACAAACATTGTCAAATGATATTCCATTGATGGTAAGGACCAATTTTAATTGAGATGATCCGGGAGTAGTGAATTCTGACTGTAAGCAATAAGCACATCATCGTATTCATCTGTTTCTTTATATCGATTAGACACACTCAAAATCTGCTGGATTTTATCTTGACACTCATATAGTGAAGGGGCATGAATAATAATTAAAAAAAAGAAATACAATGAAAGGAGAATCTTGAGCCTGGCTTGTAAAAATACAAACGTTTCTTCAAAGTTTCTTCAAACAAAAACAGTTGAATAAAAATTGATTCAAGCGGCGGCTAAGCAATGCGTCTACTCAGAAAGTGGTAGGAGGGCTACAGACTTACCCCCCCCCCCCCTCCTCTCCCCGTTCCCCTGCCAATCTGATTAATCCACAATTTAAAAAAGTTCATTGATAAAGTCCTGACTTATATGAGGATTATCATCAAAGATAAAAAGAAATATGTCAGAGTATGTTGAACACATCCTTAATTAAAAAAAAATCAATTAGGCATCACGGCCCCGACATATGGAGGGGGGGGGGGACAAAAAAATTTCGCCAAACCTTCAAAAATCGCTCAGTAAGGGGTTATGGGGGCCCAGTTTCCCTCCATAATTCCCTGACAAGCAAAAAAAAAATCGAGAAAATGGCGGATCGTCTATGGTCGAAATTCATACTTCTCTTCCAAAGGGGGGGGGGGGGGCACGGATCCGCCAATGCTTACGATATCTTATTTTGTTAAACGATCAAGTAGAGTTTTAACCGACCAGCGAATAGCCTGGTGGTTAAGTCGCTGCCCGGCAAGCAGTAGATGACAGGTTCGAATCCCGCTGGTTCCATTTTTTTCTGACTTGTGTTTTTCATTTATATACAGATCGAGCATACGATCTTTAACACTGGGAGTAAAATGCCTACAAATTTGTTTACAAATTAAAATTCCTCCCATCAAGCTTCTTCATTTACTAGATTTTTATCTGTTTGTCAAACGTAATTATATTATGTTTATTACGTAGATTATGTATATAATGCTATTATGATTCTAAATATACTTTACTTTGTACTTATGGAAAATGTAGAAATAAAACAGTGCGAAAAAAAACAAAGTTGTTGGCCTTTTTATATCAGATGAAACTGTACAAAAGGCATAACGTTTTACAAGTCATGTACATGGTACCAAAAAAAGCAAGACAATAGTATATTTTTTGTTGCCTTTTCCGAGGGGGTGTCAAGAAGGATGAAGTTGAACAAACGAACTTGAAAGGGAACTAAAATGATAAACAACCGTTTGATATTATCTTGAATTTGAGAGAATACAATTTTAACCTTTGTGTCCGAAAGAGGCCCCCTAAAATGTACATGATATTAGTTGACGGTTACTTATGTATGAAAGAGCAGCTGAACTTCAGTGGAAAAGCCAACTTCAAAATTTCAAGTGATGAAGGCACACGGCCCTTTAATATTTCGATAAAGAAGATCCGATATAATATAAATAGGCATTGAGAAGCACACGGTCTGGTGGGTAGTTGAAAAGATCGGGGACTAAGCAATATGGCGGGGTGTGCACTCGAGCGAATCTTACACCGGGTATTACGGCGATACCGCGATCTGTGCGTTGTGAATGGGCATGAGCTTTCTACGTCTTTAGGAGTTCTGTGTTCGACGTTCGAGGACTATTGTCCGGCTTCCGAGGACCATTGTTGTCATGATTTTTTTTTGTTTTGTTCTCTGTCCGGAAATGTCCTCGGACATACTGCTAAACAGACCCACACCCACCCCCACACAGACACGCATAAGAATAAATATATATATAAGTGTAAGGAAATAACATATACAACAGCTTTGGCAAATCTCGTGGGAATAAATACAATGTGAAAGAAATGCGAGAATAACGTTGCGTAGCTCAATCAAAGTTCCCCAGAGCTGTCCTCCATTTTTGAAATTTTTGCAAAGGCTGAAAAAATGTCTCCGCCGGGAATCGAACCCGGGTCGTTGGCTTAGAACGCCAATGCCTTAACCACTAGACCACGGAGACGGGTTAGTGGTTTCGGCGACACCAGATTCAACTGACCGACAGATTTGACAAATCTTCAACCTTATTAATTAATTCCTTTGTCGGGGCCAGGTGAGTTTTGAACAAAGACAAGCCGCGTGCCTCAGCTGGATCCAAGCGAATGCTTTGAGATACATGTATACATTAGAATAATTATTAACAAGTGTAAGGAAATAACATATACAACAGCTTTGGCAAATCTCGTGGGAATAAATACAATGTGAAAGAAATGCGAGAATAACGTTGCGTTGCTCAATCAAAGTTCCCCAGAGCTGTCCTCCCTTTTTGAAATTTTTGCAAATTTTCTTGTCTTTGTTCAAAACTCACCTGCCCCCGACAAAGGAATTAATTAATAAGGTTGAAGATTTGTAAAATCTGTCGGTCAATTGAATCTGGTGTCGCCGAAACCACCAACCCGTCTCCGTGGTCTAGTGGTTAAGGCATTGGCGTTCTAAGCCAACGACCCGGGTTCGATTCCCGGCGGAGACATTTTTCAGCCTTTGCAAAAATTTCAAAAAGGGAGGACAGCTCTGGGGAACTTTGATTGAGCTACGCAACGTTATTCTCGCATTTCTTTTATATATATATTGCGAAGAATGAAAATAAATCGATCAACATGACTTAGATCCAAGTTTGATAGTGTATAAGTGATTGGTAAGTTTATCAATTTTGTCTTTTCTTTAAAATTGTATAATCATAACTGTATTTTTAGTACAGCGCCATTAACACCATGCCTGTGTGATGAGCCTAACGACTTATAAAAAGCCATCATAATTTTTTTTAAGAGTATGGTTGAGAAAAAAATATCCAGAAAAAATAGTAAATGAAACCAAATAACTCCTCACGAATAACAGAGCACTCTTTCTTTTGTTATTATCGACATGTCCTCGGGTAAAATCCAATAATGAGCTTGTTCATGCAGTTCCAGACGAAAGCTCGTTTGAAAAGAAAAACCAGTCGTGCTCTCATAGCAGTTCAGAAATTTCAGAAATACATACTTCCGCATTGAAATTGCATACCGTTCTTATAATACAAGGACTTCATGTGTCGTTCTAAATGATTATAACATTAATGTAAAAATCATGGGCTGAATAATGGCTGGAACGGAAGCGAGTGTGTGGTTAATGGTGGCATTCTTATCAGTCGCTTAGACCCATCACGTATGACGCTTATGTAGCTATACCATGATACATGTATTATGATACTTTGTAAAGCACAGGTGACTATTAGCTGCGCTATGTAAATAGACTATATTAGTATTATTTGCTATTATTATTTAGCAGATGCTTTAACGTGTTATTACAGAACAATATGCAACGTACTCACCCACTTATTAGGCTAAACAGTTTCAGGAAATTCCTTTTATGAAAATAATGATGATTCCACTAGCATCAGTATAATCGCAGGCGTATTGGCAAAATTTTTGACAAGGGTGATGAATATCAATTTTCTATTTCCAAATGCTCCGGGCAAAGCAAGTAAGCAATAACTTTGTTATACTTTATTATAGTGACAATTTTAATTTCGTCATTAAAATATTCTAGGTATTAGATACAAAGAGACAACCTGACTGCCCAAATGTGGCTTGAGGTTGCCCGAATAATGATAATTTCTTTTTTTTATCAAACGTAACTAATCTTCTCTCAGTTCTTTTTTGTTGTTGTTTTTATTCTGGAAGGTAGTCATATACCCACTAAGATGACTAAGATTTAAATTTGAATCCTAAAACGTCCTAAAAATGGATGCAATATTGAACTCGACGGTGAAATTATATCACTTTTGCACCTCGGGCACTGTTAAACTTCACAGGTGCACACGATACGTCATTTGCTGGCGTTAGGATAGCGTCGGTGACGTGTATACGGTCGTTTGCGCCTCATCAAGGAGTGATCGTTTGAAAAGTGATTTCAAATGAACAGTGCAAAAAATCCTTTTTATAACTGACGTATATGGATGAATTACATTAAGAACCTCGATCGAAGCAGGGGCTGACGCAATCGAATCGACGCCTCGTGTGAGTCGGGCTTAAAGCCTGGCTCACAGGAGGCGTAAGTTTGCTGACGCTAGGACCCCGTCAGTGACTGGTACGACCTTTGCGCGTCATCAAAGAATGATGTCGTTTAAAAATTGGTTACGAACAGTGCAGTGTTGCAGTGCCTTGATGATCGGCCTTGGCCTTAAGGCTCCTTAAGGTCTGTTTTTCTGCTGTAATCAATTCCATTGTCATATGCAAAAACTGGTACTAATTTTGAGCTATAGGCCTACATCTATTTTGTGTACTTTGTTTGACAGGGGGCACTTGAATGGGGAGCAAATATATAATTTAAGAAAGAGGAAAGGTAGAAAAGGCAAAATACTATGATTATATTGTGGATTATAATTTTTTAGGGTATAAAATGCGAATGATTTTTTGAAGCATATTCGCTTTGCTCCCTCACATAACGTTGTAATTTCATGCCCTAATATACATACAATTATTATGATAGAGGTTACAAATGGCTTTTTAAAAGGTTGTTAAAAAATATAAACAGAAGAAATGTAACTCCCGTTGCCTTTCTCCCTAATATACCGTACGTGTAGGCCTTTAAAGTTCATCAGCCTCTTGATGTTAGTATTTTGCTCCTAATATAGGTTTAAACCTCACATAGCACTTGCAAAGTTTGAAAGAAATCTAAACTTTGTTTGCTTTTGACTAAATTCATTGACTTCGGACTCCTGGATTTTCATGAATTTGACGCCCCATGTGATAAAACGTTAATCAGTGTACATATTCAAAACTGTAGATTGCAGTACTCCTTTGGACATTTTCTCAAGTAAAGTGCATATGCATTTTTGAGGATTAAAAGCGCAGAAAATGAACTGCTCGGTTGCTTTCGCTCTCTCGCTTGTAAAGTTACATACATATATTTTTTTTCTCGGGGGGGGGGGGGCAATTTCATTGTTTGCTCTGAGCTCCATAATACCAAGATACACCACTAGAGCACAAGATGCTAGGCAACCTCGAATGAGACCTCACATTCACTATCTTCGCAAGAGACCTAAAATTGAACAGAGCCTTGCATGACTTATTAACCACATGCAAGCTCCCAATCAAACTTTGTTTAAGATGAACTCCTGATATTTTTGGGAAGAATACTCCCTCTTTATTAGCTAGCCCACTTCGCTCGCTCACAAAAAAAAATGTTAATTACAAGTTATTTATCTCCAGGAAGATAATAATACATGTTCAAAGAGTATGTCATGAAAAGGAGGTTATGACAATAAGTATATATATTTCCATCAGGTCTTTGTAGGTGCCACTTTTTTCTAAAGGTGTCTTTTTGCAATGACCCTCCCACCTTTGAAGACTGTTCAGCCACCCTTGCTGTCAGTTGGTTCTTGAAGGAAGTGCCTACTTTCTTTGTGTGTGTGTGTGTGTGTGTGTTTGTGCGTGTATGAGAGAGAGTCTCCGTCTTTGTACGTTCCTTTTCCCCTCCTTTATTTATTAATGCCTTGGCCTTGGCCTTGATGTTTCAAGCATGGGTCTTAGCCTTGGCCTTGAGGATTTGTGACTTGACTACAACACTGGACTAGTGCAAACAATACTTTGATATTGCCATATGGGTTAACGCTTCGTGTGATCTGGGTTTTAGCCTTCATTGGATCTTCAGTGAGAAAAATAAAATAGAAATACATTCTACATTCTGGCATCAAAATGAGTTCCAATTTTATTCTAATTCTATTCCAATTCAATTCCAATTCAATTTCCAATTCAATTTCCGATTCAATTCCAATTCAGTTCCAATTCAATTTCAATTCAATTCCAATTCAATTTCAATTCGATTCCAATGCAATTTCAATTCATTTCCCATTCAATTATCATTCAGTTACAATTCAATTATAATTCATTTCAAATCTAATTTCAAATTCAATTCAAATCTAATATCAAATTGATAATACATATTATTTACCTATGCCAGGTAAAAGGATGTTGAGGATGAGGCACGTGATGGCCATGGCAATGTGCATGGAGGGTATGGCCGCTCTACATGGGTTGGGCTGCCTCTCTTGTACGATCACAGTAGGTGTGGGCTGCTGCTGTGTCACTACCACAGTCTGTTGCTGTAACTGTGCCATGTTTTTATCCGCTTCTTCAGACAAGGTTTAGCCTTGAAAAAGAAATTTCCCTGAAAGGATCTAGTGATTGAAGGAAATCCACTTTTTCTTGTTTATACTAAAAATCTCCCAAGGGAATTACAGTATCTGAGTACCAGAGATCAAAGCAGATGCGTGTATTGGATGAATGCCACTATGTCAATGAGTTGAGCTTGATGTTTGATGCTCATTGAAAGAAAATACAGAACTCTCTTTTAAAAAAAAAAAAAAAAAAAAAAAAAATGCTATTTCATACAATAACATGCACCGGCGGATACAGGTGGGCGGGGGGGGGGGGGGGGGGCAACCATCCTGTGTCACCTTGAAACCCAAGTAGCATACCTTTAGTACAAAACCCTTTTGCTTGTTCGTTTGTTTTGTTTGTTTGTTTTTTGGCTTTTTGCTAGTCAGGGAATTTCGGAGTAAAACAGGCACCCCAGAAAAGTTGATGGCATGTTATTTATTCATTTATCAGAATTTGTTTCCTGAATTGTGCTCCTTTTTGAAAAAAATCTAGATCCGCCCCCAATGTTATGAAACTCTGTAGGTATTTATTTAGTAAAAGAAAACGTGTCCAAAGTCCGAATGGGAGCCTAACAAGCTTCAGAGGAGTGTACCGAAATGACAAAAAATGACAAATGACAAGACAGTGGTTTTCCTCTATTTCACCGCCAACATTAGACTGAAAACTGTTGGTAGCGCTCCAGTTGGTTTTATGAGCAAAGCAAAATAAAACTAAATGTTGCTCACATTCGAGGACTGATTTTGCCACGTAATTATGAATGTGTGGCATATTATGATGGTGAAGTTTCCCCCGTCCCTTCTTTGCGATTTGTACAAGTCGCATTTATTCGCCCAGGATTCAAAAAATCACAAAACATTACATGTTTATCATAATATATACCGTGCATAGAGAAAGCCATCATACAGAGGTGTCGTAGTCGAGTGGTACTTGACTGGAGATGCCAATGTCATGGGTTCGAAGGCACATCATTAGTGTTCTTTGGCAAGACATTAATCTACATTTGCCATTCTCAACCCAGGTGTTAAATGGGTACCATTCTTTGAATGATGTGAGCACCGAATTCGGTAGCCTAGCTAGAGCCGGGGTAATATAGGAGCGCCTTGAGCACCTTATTACGTGGTGGATATGAGCGCTATAAACAGGAATTATTATTATAACAAGAATGCACCGACTCATGGAGAACATTCATGAATCGAAACGTGTACAGTAAAACACCAATGCAACGTATCAATAACAGCAGAAATGAAAACATAACAGTAATGACGATACGTATAATTGATAATACACAGAAATCAAAATCTAATCAATAGTACCCATGCAGACGTACATAAAATTAAATTTGTCTTTACTCAGCTCTATAATGTTATGCTGCTTATTAGGCCTGACCTTTAGTTCATCACATTATAATCCACAATTAATTTATGTATCGACATCAATGCTATTTTATAATGTAGCAACATTATCCGCACATGACCAGAAGTAACAACTGTTTTGGTAATAATTATTATTATTGTTGTTTTCACAAAGATGTATTACATCCGGTAATTCCTTGCAAATAAGACAAAGACTTCTGTAAAAGTATTTCAGATCCGCAAACCAAAGCAATTTTTGATAATTTCGGCAAAAAATGTAAACACATATTAAGTGTAGGAGTCTCTTATAAAGCACTGCTTATAATCATGTAAACCCTTTCTGAATACAATTATTTATTACAATTGCTCTTAATACAGGTGTAAACAAATAATATAATAATACAGGAGTGTAGGTGACACACGTATACCTTATCTTTACCCCCTCCACATTTACCTTAGAAAAGCCATGTATCCAATCAGACAAAAGCTCCCCCAGTATGAAAGGGGTTAATAATATTGATGTCGGAATGACGTAATCATTTGGGTTCAGTGATGCTGAAATCATGCTCGATATTCAGGATAACCACAAACATGTGGTTGTCATCATATGAGATTAGACAAAAATATGGCTCGTTATGAATAAGGAAATAAATTTACCATGTATAACATTCCACCACGATATTCTAGACAATTTTATATCTGTCACATACAGCAAAACCTGTAATAACTATATTGATACTGTTTAGCAACAGTGAACCGCCGCGCCTGCGCGATGTAGTGTCCCACCTCATTCCATTCAATAAGAATTAATTGCGGATGCGGTGTAGTGGATTGGGGTTCTCGTCTTTGGATCTGAGAGTTGCGGGTTCGAACCCTACTACACTGTTGGTCATAATATTAGCATAATTCGTATTTCATAGTCATCCGTTGATTTAATGATATTTAAAAGCCTAAATAGATAATATTGACCAGGTTCATTGATTACATAATGATTTTGTATTGTCGAGGTAAAAGTCGGTCAAGTGAAACATTCCATAACGTGGCCTTATTGTTTGGTGAAAGGCGGAGCCTCCTTTCTGCTGTTGTTTTGCTGTCCATTTCGTGCAGAAAGCCTACGTGTGTTAACAGCCCGTTTTCAGAGTTAGCTTGATCAATTCCTACCAAATTTGGTACATTGATTCCTTACACTATGCCTCGCCCAACGGCAATTGCAATTCGTCAGAGGGTCCTTGGCCTCCGACGGAATGGACGGACACAGGCCCAGATTGCAGATATTCTTGGACTATCGCAGAGTTGTGTGTGCCGCATCCTCAGAAGACATCGAGAGGCGGGTACTTTGAGTCCAGAGAGATCTACAGGTCGACCACGAAGAACATCCGCACGGGATGACCGTCAACTGCTGAACATGTGCCGTAGGAACCGGAGAATGCCAGCGAGTCGTCTTTGCCACTTGTGGAGGAGGCACTTCGGAGTGAACGTTTCACGGGAAACCGTAAACAGGAGACTTGTCCAACATGGCTACAGAGCTCGGCGAATGACCAAGGTTCCACGTCTCACTGTTCGCCACCGGGTTGCTCGACTCCAGTGGGCTAGGAGGCACAGGAGATGGCAGCTTGGTCACTGGCGCCATGTAATCTTCACTGATGAAAGCCGGTACATCCTTGACCTCACCGATGGGAGGCAGAGGGTTCGACGATTGTGGGGCGAGAACCTCCGTAATGACTGTGTCCAGGAAACCAATCAAGCGGGTGGAGGCTTAGTGATGGTATGGGTCGGAATATGTTATGGCGGGAGAACGCCATTGGCTGCACCTGAAGGAAAAGTCAACGCCGTCGTGTACCGCGATATCCTGGAACGCCATTGTCTTCCATACGCGAGAAGGGTATATGGCAATAACTTTCAGCTCCAAGACGACAACGCTCGATCACATAGGGCACGTCTGGTGAGGGAAATCCTTGACGCAGAGGACGTGCAGCAGATGCCTTGGCCTGTCTGTTCCCCCGACATGAACCCCCATTGAGCACGCCTGGGATGCATTGGGCCGTGCCATCAATGAGAGAAACAATCATCCTCAAAATGTGCAGGAGTTAGCCCAGGCACTGACCGAAGAGTGGGATGCACTGCCCTTGAACACCATCAACAACCTTGTGGACAGTATGCCACGGCGTGTGGAGGCACTGGAGCGTGCCAGAGGTGGCCATACCAGGTACTAAGTGACCCAACAAGATTAAAAAGAGGAACACTTCCCTTCAATCATCAAAAGATCCCAAGATTTTATTTTTAACGATAAAATTATCATGGTTAAACATTTACCAAAAACGATACATTTTTCCAGGAATCCAAGGTCTGGATGATTGTGTTTGTCAAAAGTGGTTTAAACCAGTGTAAAAAGTTTGTATGAATTAATTTTTGTCTTATATTTTTTATTTCATATGTTGAGAACAGATTTATCAATAAAATCGGTGAAGATATAAGCTTTATTTTGCAAAAAAATGACTCGTATTGTTGTCAATAGTGTACGAAAGGTAGAAAAAAAAATTATGCTACCATTATGACCAACAGTGTATGTCTGGTGTTTATGTCCTTGGGCAAGGCATTTTATCCGCTCGCTTTTTTTACCCATGAGTGATAGGAACGTTGGTCGGGTGTTAACTAAGCCGTGAGCGTCATCTGATAGCCTGGCTTGCAGGCTCCCCGGGGAGTTGAGATTGTGCTCAAGATAATTGGGCAGGTTTGAATTGTACCTGATGACTATAGGGTAATTGTTATGCAGGGCCCGCTGGGAGAACAGTTTTTAGAACTGAAGTGGCTACCCCGGGTAAACAAAACTAATTATTATTATTATTATGTGTCATTTGATTGATGATGATAATAAAATATTATAAGTTTCATTGTACATTTGTACTATAGATCTAGGTCTAACTAGAGTAGTAATAGTAATGACTTAAATATTGTCTATACACACCTTCAAAACAATAAAGAAAAAATTAAAAATTGAATAAAGAAAAAACAGATGCACCTGTGGAATTCAATGGGAAATTGCATCCATGCAGCAAACTATAATAGCCTAGGCATAGCCAGATTACGTGCAGATTTCAATGCTGCTAAAAAGGTGCTATCGCATATGCAATTTCTGTTGCGTTAGCGCTGTGTATAGTTACAGTGCAGCTAGACGGAAAATCCCTCTGTTTTGGAGGAGTCTTTTGTCACTTTATTGTTTTGGTCGCGGTGCTTTTTCGTACACTGCATGCACAGGCCAATGACGGTACGTGTATATAAAGGGCTGTACCTTCGGCGCTATAAAATAAAAAAAAATTATTAAAAAAAATTATTCAAAAAAATCAGATGCACCTGTGACCGTGGAATTCAATGGGAAATCGCATATTACTTAGATGAAGATTCGCTGAAAGTTTGGTGAACTGAAATGGAACCATTCAAACGTTAGAGCACTAACAAACAAACAAACAAACAAACAAACAAACAAGCAAACAAACATCGGGACAGAAATTAGTACCGCCCTTGCTTCGCGCGGCGGTAAAAAGCCCGCTCAAGGGAGACAAGTAAACTGGTCTTAATGAGCTGGTGGTCTTTAAGTACAGGTTCCGTTAATACACGTTTCAAAGGAAACGAAAATTGCGGTCTTTATAGACAGGTGGTATTTCTATACAGATGATTGAGCCCTGTCCCTTTATAGTGTTTAAAGGGAAATTAACCTCATAATATATATAAATGTGCTTATATTCAAAGATGTAATCTATCCCTTCTTGTTGTCCTACGTACTTTTGCATTAAAATATACGAGATGGGTATAAATCAAGATTTTCTCAGCAAGATTTATCGTCTGCTAGCGATACCCGGAGGCTGCCATTTTCTTGATGTGTATATTTATGTTTAATCCGAATGCAAAATTGTCTTTCTTCCTGATACAAAATCCCATTTGAGATTTAAAATATTTAACATATATACATGTACATAATAATGATAAGGGCACCACCTTTACCCTCATTGTTGAAAGAAAAAGATGAAACAGTCTTATCATAGGGTTTAAACTTTATTTGGGTCATGTTCACATGTGATCCTAACGTTTACGCGGTTTTACCCAAATCCGTCACTACTGCGTTTTTACATGTCATTTTCAAAATGCTGCTGCTCGTTAAAAGCATGTACAGATGGATGCCATCAAGGTACCATTTTTAAATTAATTTTTAATCTTTAATTTTTATGTTTTTAATTTCAATTTTTAATTTTCTATTTTTAAATTTTCCTCTATATTCCATACACTAGAAGTATTCTGTTTTTAAAAAGCATATTACTTCTAGTGTATGGAAAAAAGATAATATAATGTCATAGAGCACATCGTATGGTCACATTAGCCCTTTGTTTTAGGGTTTCGGTTTTTCTGGGAGGCACTGTACATTTATGTCTAAATTTAAATCGCTTTTTTCTCGTTAAACTGCCCCCCTTTATTTTTATAAATCATACATAGGCATTTACATTCAAAAAATTACATTTCTACATTGTCACTATTGTCTCCTGCCACCCCCTCTCTCTCTCTCTCTCCCAGTCTTCTTATCTCTCCCTCTATCTGTCCCCTCGTCCTTTCTCTTTCCCCCTCTGTCTTTTCTTTTTTTCAATCCTTTCTTTCTTTCTTCTCTCTGTTCTACGTCTGTCTTTCTTTTTTTTTCTCTCTCTCCGGTTCCTTATCTCTCCTTCTTTCTTTCCCATCATCCTTTCTCTTTCCCTCTCTGTCTTTCCTTTCTTTCTTTCTCAATCCTTTCTATATCTTCTCCTCTCTGTCTTCCTCCTCTGCCTTTCTCTCTCTGTTTCCTTATCTCTCCCTCTCTCTTTCCCCTCTGTCTTTTCTTTCTGTCGTTCATCCTTTCTCTCTTTCTTTTCTCTGTTCTACATCCTCTCTTCTCTACGTCTGTCTTTCTTTTTTCTCTTTCTCTCAGGTTCCTTATCTCTCCATCTCTCTGTCCCATCATCCTTTCTCTTTCCCTCTCTGTCTTTCCTTTCTTTCTTTCTCAATCCTTTCTCTATCTTCTCCTCTCTGTCTTTCTCCTCTCTGTCTTTCTTCGCTCTGTCTTCCTCCTGTCTTCCTTTCTGTTTCCTTATCTCTCCCTCTCTGTTTCCTTATTATCTCCCTCTCTCTGTCTTTTCTTTCTTTCTCAATCCTCTCTTGCTCCTCTGTTCCACTTCCTCTCTCCTCTCTGTCCTTCTTTTTTCTCTCTGTTTCCTGATCTCTCCCTCTCTCTGACCCTCGTCAATTCTCTTTCCCTCTCAATCTTGTCTTTCTTTCTCAATCTCTCTTTCTTTTTCTCTCTCTCCCTCTCTCTCTTTTTTTGAAATATATCACTCTTGATAATTTTCATCATCGCTCCCGTCTAGCACAATTTATAAAGAACGCTTTAATCGACGTATAAAGCTTAAACCATTTTCGATCACAATAGAATACTGAGAAATAATCTTTATTTACATAGAATAATATTTAAATATTACCATCAATATATATATAAAAACAATTCTTATAAGAAATGCCTGTACATGAAAGACGCGTGAGAATTACGGAAATCTTTTCAGCCATTTATGATCATACACTATGATAACGGCAATAGCATAATATGCTGGACGGAATGTCAGCGCTGTCTTATAACGAAACAAAGTTTTTAAAAACATTATATTTTTAGTTGAAAGCACATTTTCCAAACCGGGTTAATAACATAACAATAACAAAAATTGTTTTTACAGATGCAGCTCCAGTTGTGAATTATATCTCTAAAGGAATACTCAAGGTGGTCTTTCATTTACGTGACAGTTAAAACAATGCTTAATATTAACATTTTTGTAAGAAGTACCATCGCATAGAACTCTACAAATAAAAAGAAGCAATGTTGAAGCTCATTTGGTGATATATCAAAATATCATGAGTAGTTTAAATGATAATTCCAACACTTTCTCCATCTTGAGATGGTCAGGAGAATGTAAAGAAAACGATAAGAGTTAATTAAATGCCTACAAGTCCAACTGCAATTTTGGTGGGGGGTCAGCCAAAAAATCGCAACATGATCCAAAAATACGTTTATAAGGAGCAGCAGCGCTGGAAATGTCTTTGATCAACTAATTACAATTTTGGTCCAGGATCGCCTTTCTTTAATACTATTTTATATCCTAACAGGTGTGTGTCCGCCCGATCTGCACTCCTGATAAACAAGAAACTTTAGCGACATGAAAAGTTTACGAATAATTGTGAACGACGGCCATGTTTGAGGCAAGATACTTTCACGATTTCCAGAATGCCATCACTTATCTTGACCATCAAATCTTAATCACTCGCGATATTTGCACGAGTTTTATGCACGCGAAAGTTTCTATTTTCACAGTACATGTATTCATAATGCTTCCCCACTTTGACGTTTAAAATGGTTTTCATCAAAACACTCATGATGCAACAAAATGCATAATATTGCTGTAGACGAGTTCATATCGACGATGCATGCCTCAAAGTTCTTGGTGCAACAATCGTTCAAATCACGATGTTTAATATCTTATCGGTGCAGGATGACGAGATATCATATTGTCTTAAAAGACAAGTTAGTTGTTGATAACGGTCGCTCCTCCACCACCGGTGGTCACGATAGTGGTATCACCTCCAGAATGATAATCAGCTGTAAAATGGGAAGAAAAGAGAAATGGAAAATAGATTTAATTACTTGTCTTGTCAAAATATATTTCCTAACATTACAATGAATTCTGATGCCCATTATGTTTTGTAAGGAGAATAATACAGATAAAAGAGAAATACGATTTTTTCCCCCACGGGTATATAATTATAATAATAATACCACTGTTCTTGTTTAGCGCATATCACATTATGATATAACGTCCCTATGCGCTTCCAAAGGGTTTTGGACATTATTACCCTGGCTTTAGCTCCGGCAGCCGTAATCAGGGCTCAGTACATTTCAAGGAAGAAATCCTGCCAGGTACCCATTTACTACACCTGGGTGGAGAGTAGCAAATGTGGATTAATATCTTGCCAAAAAACGCTAGTGCCGGGCTGAGATTCGAACCCTCAACTCTTGGATTGAGAGTCAAGTGAATGAACCACTATACCACGACACATCCCCGCAAGGAAAAAATAGTTTTGGCATAAAAGAATGTTGAATGCTTGTACTTGACTAATAATTTTCTTATGAACCATGCTGAATGAATGCTAGATAACGTTAAAGAATTACTTATTTATTTTCAACAAATTTTCCTATGCGATCTACATCGCATGATTATGAGCATTGAATTAATTGGTGGGTTCACCACAAAAATAAATTGCGTTTTACCACGAATCTATCGTGTGTTTATCGTTAATTTATCATCTCGAATAATTACCTGACATGCCGATGAAAGCAGCGCCCCACATAATGGACCAGATCCAACCAAGGAAGAAGAACCAAACGGTACCGATTTGGAGAATGCCCACCCAGAAATTGATGCACATTGTTCCCACTTTACCTCCTTCTGACTGGCCTGGGTTACCGCAGCAGAACACGGCGAAACCGGCAATTATCGTACCTGAGGTAGAAAAATAAAATAAAAGAAATAATGAATATAGGGGAAATTACCAGCACATATTTTATTCATTAAGAAGAAATATAGCCTTAAAAAATTGTAAGCTTGGCAATTATTTAAGTTTAACGTTTAATGCCTTGTTGGACTGTACTCTTTATCGTATTGTTTTGGTTCATGTATATGTATGTTTGCTATTGTGTTGTATTTTACCTAATAAAAATCAGAAACATAAAAAAGAAGGAAATGTAGATGTATATCAGTTTAGAAAACCATCAACCCTATATGAATAACAATAATGATTTAAGGGTATCATCAAATAAAAGATGCTAATTCGTTTGTGAACAACATTAATGATAAAAAGGGAAAATGAGCAAACATTTTGTTTAATTAAAAAGCAACGAAATAGTAAGTCAGATATCACGCATGCATATTCAATGCTGTGGGTGTGAAAGGAAACGGATATACCCTGAAGGCTAAATCGGAATATAGAAAAGTGTTACATAACATCTCGATGGTGACGGTGACGCAAGGACCATTCTTCTTAAAGTTGGACCCCCCCCCCCCCCCCTCCCCCAATAATAAGTTATCGATCCAAGTGTGCATTGTTGTCTAGTCTTCCACTATAATAGAAAACCTACGTGATTCTTGGGGATGCGAAACCATCGGAACATACGCCGTAAATATATTGCAGTATGGTTGCTAGCCATTGTCGATCCTGTTTACTCAGTGTATTCCTGTTGCTATGGTCCCCCGGAGTAAACATCGCTTTCTTCTTTCCTCGCCCCGCTAATTCTATTCATTATGATCATGCTTTGTATAGCTGTAAGTTGTGATGAACGTAGAGAGTGGGGTCAGTCGTTCTTATTCAGGAATGGACCAATACAAATGCCCAATATTTTTCTCTTGGTTACGTATACCAATATTAGGTAACGTAGCAATGGCGCGTTTTACATAATGCATGCATGCTAGATTTTTCACATTAAGCAATTAGTGTAATTAAAAGTGATAGTTTTTATTTTAGGATAATTATGTACATATACTTATTTACTTATTTGTAACTTGAATTTCTTGATGATTTTTTTTTCTCCAGCTCGCACTACAATCTTGTACTTTACATGACACTTTCTGTCGTTCTTTTTTTCAACTTGTAACTTTGTAACTTGAATTTCTTGATGATTGTCTTTATTCTCCATCTCGCACTACAACACGGTTCTTTGCACGACACTGTCTGTTGTTCCTTTTGTTTCAATCTCGAAGCATTCAAATGAATGACGATAACTGCAATAAATATTTTTCAAACTAATCTACAATGATTATTTTCCTATCGCTAGAAAATATGGCATGATATTCTAAATTCAGATAAAGAGTATTTACTGGGGTATTTGGAGTTTAAGAAAGTCCCTGTACTCTATTTTCAATAGTCGCCACTTTCTCTTAGCTCTGTTTTATTCACTCATGCACCAAACGAAATATTAATTCGTTAAAAGCAATATGTCTTTTTTCTGTCTTTTTTTTAAAATTTCTTTCAGTGGTTAACAGCCATGAGACAACACTTCCAAGAGCACTAGACGCTCAGTAAGTTTAAGAGTCATGGTCGGAAATAAATACAAGATGAGGATTGCAATGTCAACTTGCTTAGTTTCAAGTGTCGTCATGGTACTGACAAGAGGATGATGCAGAGAGAAGAAGAAGATCAAGAGAAGATGGAGAATCAAGTTTTGACACTTACCGATGCCGGGGAAGAAGATGTTGAAGATGAGACATAAGACAGCGGCGGCGATGTGGAGGGCTGGGATGGCAGCTCGGCAACAGTTATCCTTCTTGTTGTTGATGATGATGACGTTGTTAGCGGGAGCTGGAGCGGGTGCCGTGACGACCACGGTGTTGTTCATCATCATGTTGTTGTTCTGAGGAGGAGGAGGATACCCATAGCCTGGCTGCTGTGGGGGAGGTGCCTGCTGAGGAGGAGGGGGGTAAGCAGGGGGAGCTCCGACTGGTTGTTGTTGAGGGGCAACTTGAGCCATTTTCAACCACTTTGTTTAGTATCTTCCAAAGAAAGAGAAATTGATTAAACGTATATGTGTATATCCACGTATATGCGAGGGTAGTTGACCGCGTGTGAAGGAATGCTCAATGGCGGTATGAAAGTGGCGCCGCTGGCGGTAGTCACGAAAGTGGCGTTCCTTCGCAACGGCGCGCTCTACTTATTGGGTCGGACAAAGCGTGCGGGGTTTGTTTGCGTTAGGAACACGTAGCAACTCTCACCCAGCTTGGGTACCCGGATGCGATTTTAAACTGACCAAAGGATGTCTTCCTCGTGATGTTTACCAATGCCTGGATATTGTTTATCAATACCAGTGGAATTTGATTGGGGCTTTGTGCGAGAAGCTTTACAATAGATAGTGAGAATACTGGTAAAAATAATGTAACCTTGATTTCCCTCTACAATTAATTTATCAAGGTTGGAGGTTTCTGTAACACAAATCATATCCTCACATAAACTGACATAATACGATTTTGCAAGCTCCCATTTTTGATAGTCACAAAATTTTAGCTGCATTCAGCTCGCTTTTGTATCATCAAATTCGTGCTTAAAAACAAATTAGTTAAATTAGTTAAATGTACAATTAAAATAATGTTTCATTCAAGTCATGACTTTGTAATTCGGATTAATAATAAGAAATGTTCCCTGTTTTACGAACATGTACTTCAAAAGCAAAAATGAAATATACATTCAAGAACTTTAACGTCAGCCATGTACCATGAAATGTCTCCTAAAAATCATAATTTTTGTAAAATTATGTAAGAATATATTGACTCTTCCAGGGAGAGATCTATACCTTAATCTAGATTTCAGGGGAACGAGGGGTCTACATTATAGGCAGGCCAATAATCCCATACTTTAAAATAAATCACAGGAACTCATTCGAAATAATCATGAATCGAAAGATGGATAAAAATTGTCATGTAGATCTACATGTAATTTACAAAGAAAATTATAATATTCTTTTCATTATAGAAGAGGGTTTGAAAAAAACATACAGATCTACATACCTGATTTAAAATAACGATAAGATATTCATAGAACACAATCATAAAACAAGTTTGATAAGAATTTAAATACATATATCGAGGTAAAAGAAAATAATTGTTACAGTGGTGAAGCAAAATGATACACGATATCTAACGAGTGTAAAACAAGGTTAATCGGGTAGCATCGTTTCATGAAGGTCCATACATAGATCCAAATTTTCATCGGCTGTCGTACTAGTAGCATAGTAATAATACTGGTAATAATAATAATGACGATGATGATGATGATGATGATGATAATTTGTATTTACATAGCGATACATCAACGATGTGTCTATTAGAAATATATGAAGGTCCATACATAGATCCAAATATATATATATGTATATATATATATATATGTATATATATATATACATGTATATATATATATACATATACAGTCATGGAAACAAATATTAGACAAAGAATGGTTACTGATAGTGTTATTGTTGTGGTAAGAAGGAAATGAAATATCATAAAAGCAATGTATAATTGCTGGAATTTGGTATTCATTCACACTTAGAAAAAAAGGTTCAGGTTTGCACCCTAAATGCAACACTGGCAGCACCTTTTTGGGTGCAATCTTGCACCCTACATGAAAAGGGTGCAAAAATGCACCTTTTTGTTCTTGTTTGCACCCTTTAATGCCCGTTTGCACCCTAAAAGATGCAACTTTGCACCTTTAAGGGTGCAGAAGCGTTTGCATCCAAAGGGTGCAAATTTGTACCTTTTTCTAATTGGTAAAACTCTGCACCCTTTAAGGGTGCAAATTGTAGCTAACTGCACCTTTAAAGGTGCAAAAAGCTTCTTAGGGTGCAAAGTTGCACCCAAAAAGGTGCTGCCAGTGTTGCATTTGAAGGGTGCAAATTTGTACCTTTATTTCTAAGTGTGTTCAATGAAATACAAAGACAAATCATTTTTATAATTTGTTTGCATATTATAGTACCCTTATTACAGAAGCTTGGTCTATTATTTTTTTATCCAGGGCTGTATATGTATATATACAAGTAAGAATAAGTAAGAATGTCAAAAATAGTAAGTAAACAAAACTCCGTGAGATCGAGATTTGAGATAACGAATTTTCGCCCATAGGGTTTGTCAAGGTATGACAAGACTTTTATTTTGCATGAAAACAAAATATCTGAAGAAGCGTCAAAATAAAGTGCGCATCCAAGTAATGCCCCAAAGCGCAAAAATGGAAACACGTCATGAAGGAAACAAAAGAAGACAAAAGAAGAGAGGGGGAAAGGGGTGAAAGGGGGTGGAAAGAGAAAAGGGAGGTAACAATCAATAATAATACACACTATCTAATCAACATAGGTTGACAGAGAGAGAGAGAGAGAGAGAGGAGAGAGGGGGTAGATAGAGGAATAGATAGAGGGATATATTTAGAGAGAGAGAGAGTGGGGTGTGCGTGTGGGATGGTCATGGTGGGATAAATATGCCATAAAAATAGTAATGATAAATTCTTTGTACGAAAGTATAAATCCTTTGTTCTTCCATGAATGTATACACTTTTCCAGATACGTAAAGGTATATTTTCAGTTGTATATCTGTATAATTCAAGGAAGTTGAGATTATACGTATAATTTCTTTGTTTTTCTATGAATGTATACATTTTTCCAGATAATACAGATTTATAAACAAATCTTTAGGCATTTTTACTCCCAGTGTCAATTGTAAAAGTTTCTGTTTATACTTAATTCATGATTGTAATGTTTCTTTTTTTGTGTATAGACTGTTGATTTCACTGAAAAGAAATGAATAAAAGAATACTTTTAAAAAATAATGGGCTCGGAGTATCAAGGGATTTAAAACCTGATAAAGAAGCCAGCCAGTTTGTCATAGAAAGCATGGAAATCGGAGAAACTTTTTAGCGTTTTATAAACTGCAATATTATTCCATAAATACTCAATATACCTCTCCAGATACATAAAGTACCATGAATTCATACTTTTCCTTTGGTTTACTAGTATTTTCCTCATGTCATTTGCAAGTATATATTAATTTCTTTAAAAAGAAAATGGACATTTGAACACATAAATGCAACTAATTAGGCATTTCTATATAATTATGAACATAAAATTTGATCTCGAACTTCTTTTTTTTTACATCTGTTTGTGTAATCATGGTAATATAATCATTTTGATCGTATACCTGGGGCGGTATTCTGAGAACTAAGTTATCTTTTATGTTAAGGAAAACTATGTTAATTGTCATAACAAATTGAAATTGCGCGCAATAATGCACTAATCATTGGTGCTTGCCCAGATGTCTCTGTTAACTTTACGCGGGCACAGCCATCTTTGCGCAATCATTAACCAATGACTTGTCCAGATTTTTATTTGTTATGACAATTAACATCGTTTTACTATATACAAGTTAACATATTTTTCAGAATACGGCCCCTGATATTGAGAATATATGTTATACTCTAAGACATATATACATGCATATATATGCACATATATATATATATATATATTTGTATATATATATATATATATATATATATATAGTTATATATATATATATACATATATATTATATAATTTATATTAGATGCTGTAAAGTTTATGCTGAATAATTCATTTTGATGATACTTATTATGTACAGAAACGGGGTACTGCGCTGGGAACAAAAATGGCCCCTACTTACACCACCCTTTTCATTGGATATCTAGAGGAGACACTCTATGAACTCATTGAAACACATTTTGATGTTGGCGTTAGAAATTATTTTGAAAAGAATTGGTTCAGATACTTAGATGATTGTTTTATTGTCTGGAAAAATGAATTTGGAGATATTAATAATTTACATAATATCCTAAGCAAATTACATCCTGCAATTGGTTTTAAATTGAACGCCAGTTGTAACTCAATTAATTTCTTGGATATTACAATTATTAAAGACGATAATTTGTTAAAGACAGACATATTTTATAAAGTTACAGATACCCACCAATATCTACATTTTAAGTCATGTCACCCTAAGCAGTGTAAAAATAATGTACCGTATAATTTAGCTAGACGAATATGCACTATTGTAAGCGATGAAGAAACAAAAAGGAAACGTTTGGAAGAATTAAAACATATATTGGCCAGATATTACCCTAAAGAAATAATTGAAACCGGCATTTCTAAGGCACTTGCACTCAGCAAGCATGAATTAATGTCTAAGAAAGAGGGAGAGGAACAGGAAATAGTTCCATTTGTTAATATATTTAATCCAAATAATTTAAATATGTTTCAAGTTATCCATGATTCTATGCCACTTGTTAAGACTGATGAAGCTTTAAAAATGGTATTTGAAAGTGTGAAAGTTATTTCAAGTAAGCGGCAAAGTCCTAATTTGAAACAAATATTAACAAATGCCGCATTTAAGAATTTAGAATTTATTGCAACCATATGGTTGGATTCACACATGATAAAAAAAGACATTCAAATTGACATTTAGATTACAAAGAATACGACATACATTTAAATAATTCATGAAATACAATACTTATATAGAATAAAATACATGTACAAGACAAATCGGCATGATATGGCAAGGTATAGTAAAACATTTCTCGAAACACTAAATTGAAAGGTGGAGTAAGAAAGTGTGGCGACAAAAGATGTAAAACTTGCCCCCACTTGAACATAACAGATTGATTTAATATTGGAATAAACAACACTGAATTTTTATTTAGGTTCTCATTTACTTGTCAAACAAAAAATCTAATATATTGTATAACATGCCAAGGATGTAAACAGCAATACATTGGCGAAACGCGGGACGTCCTTCGTAACAGAGTTAGGGTTCATCGTCAACAAATAAGACATAAAGAATATAGACAATTAAAATTGAGTGAGCACCTAGAAAAATGTGCTGGCTCTTTAGAACCCAATTTTTTAATTGGATTGTATGTACCTCTAAGCCTCTAACCTTTCATTCTTACTTAATACTTTCTTACTTCTCAGCGCATAGAGACATGCATTTTTGCTATGTGTAATGTGCTATAAAAGAACCAAGTATTATTATTATTATTATTTTGTTTAGAGTATTTTTTTATTCATTATTAATTTTTTCAATGTTTATAACCTTTTCGCTTTTTCTGTCTTTCCTGTATATTTTGTTTGTCATTCTCTCGTTTTCAACCTTTCTTATATATATCTTTTTGTTTTCCCCTTATTCAGTTTTACATAGTTCTCTTTCTATTCTTATTCATTTCTTTGTTTGTTCCTTCTCTTATTTCCTACCTTTCATTATGTATTTCTTTCTTTTTCCCTTCGCTAATCTTCTCTTTTTATTATTACTTACTAAATTTCTTTGTCTTTTGATTTTTTTCTATCGTCTTCTCTTTTTATATATTTCCTATATAATTTCTTTGTTTTGTTATTCTATTTTTGCTTATTTATTCCTTTGCTGTGATTCCCTTTCTATTGTAGAGTTTTATTCTGAACAAAAATATTGCATGTGTCTGTTATGTAACCATTTTGCACTTAATCCACTCTCCCATCACTCCATTCTCTCCGTTTGTCTCCCTCTGTCATCAAACTCTGTATAACTCTCCCTATTTCATTCATGATCACCCTCTCTCATGCTCTACATACCCTCTGAATTCCCGATGCATTATCTTTTGTTCCTCCCTTCATGTTCATTCCATAGATTTGTTCTCTTCATTCTGATTGGTTTAGCCCTGATGATTATTCAGTTAAAATACTGTTTACATATGGAAATTCTTTATTCCTTTTGTAAATCCTTTTTAAAATCAGCTTGGTATTTCCGTTCTAATTTTGTCGAGTGACATAATATGTTCCTTGCTTTATTATTTATTACTTTCATGTATTTTTGTGTATAATATTGGGTTTTACAATTTGTTTTTAATCTTCCTGTAATTTCTTGTATTTGTCATGAACGCACCGCATATTTGTTGCGTGTGCCACCGTTGTAAAGGTGTCTGTTCAAATAAAATAATAAATAAAAAAAAATTATAGCAATTCATTTATATTCATTGAATATATTATGTATATTCATGTACTTCCTTTCATTTGTAAATTGTGTTATCTGAATATTTATTATTTACAATTCTGATACAGATGCATTATGTAAAATAAATCCCTGACATGGAAATAAGTACATCTCCTCGCTTGAGGTAGTTCATCACATGCAGGCAAGCAATATACCACTTCTGTATATGTATACAAATTTATGCACATAATATTCTCTGAGCACCTAGTGACGAGCTATTCCATGAACCTGCTTTTTATAAATGAGCCTCAATGCTTGGAATGCAGTTTGCATACATTATTTGTTTCTATGTCTGGCAAGCTTTCAGGTTGTCAAGAACAACCTTTGTTTGAAAGGTATGCATAAAATTTGCATACATTACCGAAGCGGTCTATTGAGGAGTGAACATGTCATTGTTGTGTTCTCTGTATATAGCGATATAGGACCACGCCTATAGTTAGCATGCTCCGTAGATCACCCTATATACACTATCTATCTTTATTTTTTAATGAACCGTTTAAAGTAACTTTTGGATTTCATTATTGAATTCATTATTTTATTTTTGATGTTTATGACCTTCTCTCCTTTTCCATCTTTCCTTCTGTATTTCTGGTTTTCACTTCTTTCGTTGTCTATCTTTCCTTGTGTACCTGAATCGTGTCAGGGGCCACCTTTCCATAATATAGGTTTTCCGGGTCAAATTCGCAAATTAGCTTTCAAAATCATTTTCAAACGCTCGTATTCAAGCGATTTGCTCTTTATTTCGTCGATTATAACTTTTGGTATCATTTTCAGGAAAGACCTACTTTGTATTATACAAATTGATAATATTTTCCACATTCAAAGTAGAATGCCTTTCTACAATTTCATATTCAAATCACTGCATAGGTAGTCGTAAACTTTTCTATATTCCCAAAAACTATCAATGATAAAATATCTTTCAAACTTCCGACTGAACTGAAGACTAAATCTTACGATGACACAACCGAGCATGCACATACATGTACATGTATATGCAATGCTATCACAGGCCTTATTCAATTTCTCAGACATGCACTGTCAACTTATTATAGTATAAACATTAAAAACTTTTCACTTAGCTCAGATAAATCACCACATGCCTCTTTGGATGCGGCGTTCAAATGTCCTGCTCTTAAATTGTCAGTTTTCAGATTTTCGTGTTAAATCAAGGAGCTTCGAAAGCTGGAGTCCCAAATGGCAACAAATTATCTCAAGCAGCTACCCCTTTCTATGCACAAAAGACTCTACAGGTGCGCTGTTGCCTTTGATTTCCGATGTTCGATGCCGCCAACTTCATGGGAAAGCTTGAGTAGTGATTTTTGTCACAAATGAAATATCAAGAATATTTCACTTTTTATTTGAATAAACAAAGTGACATTTTGACATATGATAAAATATGAATACAAAAGCCTAATTGTGTCCAGAAATTGGCTATATTGTATGATAGTAGTTTCAATTTGTGGAAAAGTAAAATTGTACAATCCTAAAATCCCCAACTCGACACTCTTCCGATTACTCCCTGCAAACGAAAATAAAAATTGCAATTGTTCAAGTACAGTTAATTATGATGCTTTATGTCAGATTAGTGCCCACACATGCCCAGTCGCGCAATTTTGATTCATATCAGGAAATGTTGTACAATTTCTTTTCGCTTGCCCCCAGTAATGGTCAGCACTGTGAACTGCTCATATCATCAGACTAGTGACAGTGAAAAGTAATTATCATTACAAAAGCATATTTCCCTTCGAAAATGGCCCGTAACGTTGCAGCCAAGCAGGAATCTTTTGTCTTCTTTTCTGCAAGGAAGATCCAGTTAAGCACATGCCTGACATATTTTTTTCCTAGCGGCATCGAACATGGTTCGAAGGGAATGAGCTACATGTGACTCCAGCTCTTGAAGCTCCTTGGTTAAATCAGGTTCAGCGGGCGGATCCGTGCTGTCGTGATGAAAACGCAAGCTAGAATGACTCCTCAAATATTTTCTACCACACCCTAATGCTCGTGCCCCGCACCACCTGCGGAAAACATTCTTATGCATAAAAACTTCTTACTCTAAGGCTGGGTTCACATAGAAGTATATGGCATACGGTATTCGCTATATATACGGTCATGGCGGGTCACATAAGGTAGCACGCGTGTCCTACTTTAATATTCTTTTGGCGCCGTCAAAATGGATACTTCAGACGAAGAGGATTTGGCTTTTCTCCTATTGGCCGAGGCTGAGGAGGCACATGTGAAGAAAAAAAGAAGAACGGTATGGGTACGACAGCACTTGGAAACGCGACCTGCGTTGGGGGAGTTCCACACAACATTTCAGAACCTGATAGATCACCCTGATGAGAAGGTCTTTTTCAACTACATGCGGATGTCATACGACAGCTACAAAGGTTGAAAAGACCTGATTTTGCCCCATATCCGTCCCATTGGATCAAACTGGAAGAAACCGCGATATCAGGAGAAGAGAAGCTTGTTTTGACAATCTGGTGAGTGAAACAAATATCAATTGAGTACGCGAATACAAAATCGACCCAACTCCAATTTTTGGCCAAATTGAGTTAAATATGGGAAATTGTTGCTTATACATGTGCTCTTCTTGTGCGTAAATGCCGCGTAAATGCATATAACACTCACATCATCACTATCCACATCACACGCACACACACACACACACACACACACACACGTTTACATGGCTTTACTTCCGAGGACAACTATTGTTCCTCTATTGTTACTCGTCCTCGGACAGTCGACGGAATAAGGCATAAATTCATTGTTCGACGTTCGAGGACTATTGTCCGGCTTCCGAGGACCATTGTTGTCATGATTTTTTTTTGTTCTCTGTCCGAAAATGTCCTCGGACATAATGCTAAACAAACGCACACACACACACACACACACACACACAAATAAATACACGTAACATACTCGATAAGTTGTGATGCTACGTAGCAGAACTAATGTTTTATTATAGACATGTACCAACCTTTTATATGAATGCAAAGTCGACCCAACTCAATATGATTATAAAATTGACCCAACTCCACTATAAGAAATGACTCCTTCCAAGTAACTGAAATTTTACGGTTAACAAAAATAACCATATAGACTGATATTCTGATGCAGTGTTGTGTATCATGATCACTGATAATAAGATTGCTGGGATGGCCGTGTAGGAGGAAGAAATACTCCCTGCATGGGATAGGGAGTTGATGGTGCGGGTGATGGTGTACTGGGTCGACTTGACGTTGACGTTGACCATGTTGCTGGGGTCATGGGGCGACTGTCAGGATCATGTTGTCGGAAACGTTTGAGAGAGCTCAGAACTTCTATCTGGAAGTCCAAAAAACAATCATCTGTCATTTCATCAACCTGTGGCATTATTGACTCAAAGAACTTGAGTCGAGGGGATTTTTGTTTTTCTTCCATACGTTTGGTCATAACTTTGTACAATCCAGCTCGTGCGTCGTCATGCGCATCATCGGTTGCCTTCCTTTTTGAAGCCGTGCTTTTTGAACTGGGTTTTGGGGGAATGGGTTTGAATGACGTCGATGGAGCCAAGTTGTCCTCGTCATCATCATCGACGTCATAAATGCCCCATTCATTTATGGCCTGTTTCAATATCCCTCTACTCGAATTCTCGTCACCTTCAGAATCGTCAATCTCCTCCAGATTGGATGTAGTGTTCCTTTTCTCTTTGACGGCTTTCAAAAAACTCATTGATGTTTCGAATTTCCATGGCTTATCGTTACCTTGGCCGCTACCAGATGTCTTCTTTTTTTGTCTACTCAAGGCACTGTTGAAAGCACGGTTCCCAAGTTTGTTTCACTGTCACCCTTGAAAATGAAAAGAAATTGAAAAAAAAAATGGAACCATGGAATTGTAAATTTATGTAAAATTTGACATTTATTTATTCATTTATTCATTTATTCATTTATTCATTTATTTATTTATCTATTTATCTAAACATGTATTTTAAAATAATTTTTCATGTGTTTTGTTTTCAGACATCTTGCCACGGGATCCTCGTTTGCGTCGATGTCAGCACCGTTTCACATGTCAAAAAATACGATAGCCCAACATGTATGTGTATGAAGCATGTGAGAAACTATTGACAGTACTTCAGCCTCTCGAGATGCCCAACCGTCCGAGGATGACTGGAAACAAATGGCGAAACGTTTCGGCGACTTGTGGGATTATCCTTTTGCAGTTGGGATGGGAAACCATTGCGCTTGTGAACCCAGCAAACAGTGGGTCAGTGTACTACAATTACAAAGGATTTCCCAGTATTGTGCTCATGGCATTAAGTGATGCAGATTCTTGTTTCACCTTGGTTGATTGTGGTCAATATGGAGGGGTTTGTGATGCCGGCGTCTTCCAGAATTCAGTGATATCTGATCTTTTTGGAAAGGAATCAGCTTAACATTCCAAAAGCTTATTTCAGAATTAACACGTCAGATGAACAGATTCCGTTCATGAAGGTCGGGGATGAAGCGTTCCCCTTGAAGACGTATTTGATGCGCCCTTTTGCAGCCCGTACCCTGAATGACAGACGTATCTACAACTATAGACATTCCACAGCCCGACGTTGTGTCGAATGCGCTTTCGGCATTTTGGCATTTTGGCATTTTGGCAAAAAAAATTGAAGTTTTCCAACGCCCTATGCGCCTTCAGCCGGACAAAGCGGTTGTAGTTACGAATGTACGGATGGCCACATGAAAGATCGCACATCATCTGTGAAGTATGAAACATTCCAGAATCCAGGAGATGGTTTCATCAATCTCCAACCGCTTCATGGCACAAGGTTTGCTGACGACGCAGGGGAGTGTGGAATGGCAACATCAACATGTGTTCAGAAATGTACTACAACGCCCCCAAAATTATTAAAAACAAGTACAGTATCACATACCTTTATTGGGCGGCTGCATATCACTTTCAAGCTTGTCCCATGCCAGCCCGGGACGCTGCCACGAAGTGGCAGCGTCCTGAGTGAAACCAGTACGATTCGGTGGGTCTCACAATCTACCAATGTTCAAATGACCATTTAAAAAATGGCCATGTAATTATTATTTTTTAATTAAAGTATCATATATACGATGCCACTTACCTAAACAGACTTTACGCAAATCATCTTTTCCTAAAAAATGTGTAGAATCGATGAATGTCACTTTTTACTCTCAATAAGCCAGTTCGGGGTTAGCGCATGGTACTGAGATTGTACAAATGACCCCAAATATCCACAGATGTTTTAGACATGAAGGGTCCCTTTATGTGCACTTCAGAAAAATAACTCTGGGAGTGATAGAGGTGCCTCATGAATAGCTTTTGTTTCCCCCTTTAAAAAGAATACTTCCCCCTGGATATCATGGAATGCACCATTAGTGCATAATTGAATAATGATTATATGACATTCATGAGCACATATCGAATGTTAGTGTCAGTGGGTTTTAGAATTTGGTACAGATGACCTTTATCTGCTCATGCTCAGATTGCAACCCCGAACTGGCTTATTTTCGAAACCAGTCCCATTCGCCATGTTGTTAAAGCCAAATTGAAAATAGGCACTTGCGCATGCGCCTATGAATGTTTATTACAATGACGGCATAGTTTTCGTCAATGGAATAATGAATATTCATATACCCACTGTAATCCGCCGATCGCTAGCGTATAGATCTAGCGCTCTCGCTCAAGCTCGTCTTAATGAATATTCATAATCCTCCCTTCTTGTCTGTATAATTGGAGCTGCTGACGCATGCGCATTGCAAGCAAAACACCGACCTTCGGAAGTTTTTACTACAGGCTCTTGGAGATAAATATGCCTTTTTTGTATCATCCTCATTGAAAAGAAAGACGACAGTCAATCGTAAAGTATTGTAAGTACCTAAAATAGCCTAAAATCAACTGATTTCATGTTTCATGGCTATCATTTTGACAAACGACCTTGTAATTATGTGACATCCATGCGATCAAAGGACTGCGAAGCGCAGCCCGAACACGTAGTGTTCGGGCTGCCGCAGTAATAGAATGTTGTGTCCCATGCCTGCTGTCGTTGATCCTTGTTTTTATAATCAACATGTTCTGGATCCCACAGCAGAGGCATCTGTCTAACTTATTCTATTACCGTGTACTTGTAGTCATCCATGATAACCTGTTGAAGAAAATCATTTGGTTGATAGAGTATAAGATGTAGGGCAGACTCGGGTTAGTTGACCAACACAGTTCATACTCAGAAATCGCTCCGCGGCGCTTGCATGTTGTTTATCAACTTTGTTATGTTCCATGATTTTACATTTTTGTAGAGTATATATGATTTTCATCTTTATAATTCATTCCTGATCTTTGGCACTGCAAGAACATGGCTTTACATATTGTTTCTAAACATGGGTGCTGATCCCGGGGGGATGGGGGTATTTCCCCCCCCCCCCCCCCCCCCCCCCCCCCTAAAAAAAAAAAATTGAGTGGGGGATTATCATCCCCCCAATATTTTTGGATAAAAAATAAGAATTTTGATATATTAACTTAAAACTAATAATTATGCAAACTCATTGATTCATCTTGAAATACCATCACATTCTTTTAATGATTAGAAGTAAGAGAATAAGAAATGCCATTATTTCAATGCGAAAATATCGGAAGAAAATTCGTTCGCTCGCGTTAATCTCAATAAAGTGGTTCGGTCCATTGACGTAGATCCGTGCATCCCTTCTTTTCATTAAAAACCATTTTGGGATGCTCTAAAATGCAAGTTTTATAGACAGATATTTGAAAAGTCCCTGGTGTGGGAGGGGGATTACACCCTCCCCCTCGGTCGTTTCGCTCAGTGACGTATCTAGGGGGAAGGGGCACGTGACCCGGGCGGCACTGGGAGGGGGCGCAAAAACGCAAATGAGAGAAATAAAAAACTTGGAAAATTAAAGTAGAACTTTAATGATTTTAAATATTGGCTTGATACTTATTATTATTGCATAGGTGGCATAAATTAAACAAGGTTATCAAAATTCAACGCTTGGAAACATTTGAAGTAATGATTATTATCAATTATAAAACGGTAAAATACAGCCCCCAATACAGCCCCCGATACAGCACCTGAAGAGCTCCTCGAACGCTGCTGAGATGTGTGACGACACACCAGGGACCAGTCCTGTCTAAGCAGACGATGTCCCATAACATCTTACACATTTTCCAGTGCCCGTTTTGTCATCTCCTCTTCACTTATTTCTCTTACTTGACTAGCGTCAGTCTTAATGTTAGTCTGTTGCCTCACTCTTAACTTCGTGTATGGTATTATTTTGATGAAAAATGCAGCGCTAAAAAAATAAAGGAATCAGTCACTTGTAAAGAAAATAAGACGCCGTTGTATTTTCAGCTGCTTGTACCGGGGCATGTTCGGCGTTTCAAGAGGGAACGAATACCAGCCGTGCTATTATTCGGAGGGCTTTTCAATTTGAAAGTGGGGTTTATTTCATTGATCATTGACCCTTATCCTGTGTATTTACAATCAAACGGTTTTAGTTCATTCGTTATAGGACGTCGTCTGCTGAAGCAGGATCGGTCCCTAGTGTGACGTCATCAAAACATCGGATATTCCAGATGCTGAGAAGAGCTTTTATTTATGTTTTTATAATCATCAGATACGCAGTTGACGTAAAACTTATGATTGCCATCTGTAAGCTTCCCAGTTTCTAGTGATACATTATTTGCCATATTTGTGATTTTCTTTGAATAGCTACTTTAAGAAAAATCATAATCCTTACGGATTATGCGCCCCAAATCCACAGGGTAAATGCACTAGAAATTTAGTTTTTGAAGGTTTGAAATGCGAAAATTTTCCAAAGCTCGGTCGCTTTGCTCCCTCGTATAATTATTATTCTCTTTCAGGATCTCCTGATTTCGCGCCGCCAGTATATAGTTCTTAAATAGTTTAAAGGGTTCAAAATTTAAAGAAATAAAGATGTAATTGCTTTGCTTGCTATATCATGTAAGTTTCATAATGACTCCTGCTAAAGACTGCGCCCCCATATGGGATAAAATGTATAAAACAGCACTTGCAAAGGTTCAAATTTTGAAAGAAATCTCAAGCATAAATAGGGTTTTCGTTAGTTTTGCTTCCGATTACTATTACATCCACCTGTTCAATAGTCGGAATGCAGATTGCATACATTAAGTGTTGCTAGGTTGGGGAAGCCAAAATGTTTTTCCAACCTAATGAACGCCTAATACATGCAATTCACATTCTGACTATTGAAAAAGAATAGGATTTTACAGGTGAATGTAATTGTTTGTCACTAGGCAAACGTGTATAAATTTGAATACATTTCAACAATGGCCTATTGAATGCTTGTGTAATGTATGCAGAATTTATACATACCTTTCAAACAAAGGTTCTTGACAACATGAAAGCTTGCCGGACATAACAACAAGTAATGTATGCAAACTGGATTCCAATCATTGAGGCTCATTTATAAAGAGCAGATTAATGGAATAGCTCGTCACTAGGTGCTCAGAGAAGAAATGTGCATAAATTTGAATACATTACAGAACCGGTCTATTTGGCAGCTGTTTAGATGAATTTGACCTGGAAATCATTATATATTGCGGTGTAAAATAAAGGGCCTGCAGGGGCGGTATTCTGAAAATTATGGTATCTTTTATGTTAAGGAAAACTATGTTAATTGTCATAACAAATTGAAATTGCGCGCAATAAACACTAATCATTGGTGCTGGTATGATCGAATCTCTTCGGGAACGAGCAAAAATAGCGCCATCTTCGGCAGATAGGTGGAATACTATTTAGATATCTTTGAGGCTTATCAAAAGGTGTATAATTTCCCTTGTTCGCTTCACTCACTCGTATGATATTTAGATACAGGATGGTTTGGAAAGGCAAACGAATTGGGCATGCACATGATGTAAGCGAGGTGATCGAATAATTATATAATTTAGATATCTTAAAGGCCTATAGTGTATATCGATGACGAAATAATACTTCAACATCAAAAGAGTGTGCTTTTCCTCGCTCGCTTCGCTCGGCTCGTAATATTTTGAAACAGGGTGGTTTCGCACAGCAAACAACAATTGAACCCGTGAAGTGCTAGAATAGGGTCATATTTGGCAGCGAGGTGAACAAATATGCCATTCAAATATCTTACAGGCCCGAGAGTGTATTTTGATGACAAAAACACATGGCACTCTAGCGAACGGTACATGTTTAGAAGTCTTTAAACTTCAGCATCAGCCTGAGATTATTCCATCAGTGTCAATGGTACACAGCACAAACTGTGGTGTTAACTGGTGTACATAGAAGACCACACCAGTCATTTTACACCGGTGTTAAATCTGTGGTGTTAAATCAACACCCAGTGGTGTTATTACAACACCTTTGGTTGTTATTTAACACTCTTTGGTGTTATGTTGAAACTCTGGGGTGTAATTTTAACACCCTAGGGTGTGGTCCTCTATTGACACCAACTGGTGTCAGTTTTAACACCCAAGTTTTTGCAGTGAAAAAATGATAATACAAGCAGGCCTTCATGGGACGCCACCAGTCGCATGATTCCGATAACAGTCACAGAATCGTATTTTATTTCGCTTAAAATTTTGAAAATCTAACTTCCTTTTTAAACTTATATGGAAAATATTTCGTGCAATATTGTATATTTACGAAAAGCTTGAATACTTGAATATGGTATAAACCTTGAGTACCTACCACCCCCTCTCCGTTGCTTTCTTCCTTTTCTGAGGGTTATGGACATAGGCGTATCCAGGGCCACAAGGGTGCCATGTCCCCCTATTCAGCCCGTTAAAAAAACTAGAGCGAAAAAGTGGGGGAAGTGAGAGAAAAAAGCCTAAAAAGGCTTTCAATCAATATATTTCAATCAAAGTTTCCTAAAACGTCAAAGTTTTCTTTTCATATCTCCTTTCAATCATCATCAAACAACGATGAGGTTTTTGTTGTCTATTTTTTACTTTCTTTCACTTAGACAAATGTATCGATGAAGAGAAATATCACTCTTTGTCCGTAAATCCTCTCAGTCTAAATGAAATTAGTAATGAGCTACATGCTACAAAAAATTACAAGCTCCCCTCGATGAAGACAGTGTAAACATTGATTCCTGTAAATATATGTTTTCTGATGATTTTGTTCAAAAATATAAATCTACTCGAGAAAACTTCTCTATATTACATGTTAATTCAGGGAGTCTTGTTCGTAATTACGATGATTTGCAACTTCTTCTTAAATCATTAGATTACAAATTTACAGTTATTGGAATTTCTGAAACATGGTTTCGAAACAACATGGTGAAAAAGAAGCGGACAAAATATACAGCTCCTCATTGTACCTTCCACAATTGCTCTGGTAGACACAAGAACATCCTTTGATTACTATTATGTGAAATAAGTAGAACAGGTGAATATGCATGTGACACCTGTTCTACATACTTTCACATAATAGCAATCAAAGGATGTTATTTTATCTACCAGAGCAATTGTGGAGGGTACAATGAGGAGCTGTATATTTTGTCCGCTCTCTTTGTCATCGTGTTCATAGTGTCAGTTAATATGTTTGATATTGACGGATATTCACTTGTCCATAGTGATATATTCAACAAACATGGGGAAGGAGTAGTTTTATAATTATATAACAGTTGATATTGATTATAACTTGTGCTCCAATTTATCGTTGGTCGCAATCACTGTGATACTGTATTTATTGAAATGCATCAAGCGAAAAAGAAACCAATAGTTGGCTGTATTAACAGAGCACCTAATACTGATGTAAACGATTTCAACGAAACGCTCACTAGTATTTTGGTCGACATAAATCCCTTAAACAAGGACATACCTATTGGGTGACTTTAACGTCAACTTACTTAATCACGATATTGATAACAAAACTAATGAAATTTTAGATATTCTGTTTAGATATGGTTTATTTCCAACTATAAGTAAACCAACTCTTGTCTCAAGACATTCTGCTTCCTTGATTGATAACATATTTACTAATTGTATTCACATGCATAACAACTGTGGTATAATTTATTCATATCTCTCTGATCATTTTCCAATATTTTGTATTTATGTGACAATTTATCTGTTCCTATTCACTCACTCTGCGGTAAATTACGAGTAATCACCAAAGAGATTTTGTTATTTAAAAGAAAGCTACGGTTGATTGACTGGTCTATTTTGAATGTTTTCCCTTTGTGAAGGTGAAACTGAAAATATAAGATAAGCCTTGGATCACCCACGGTATTATAAAATCAATTAAAAGAAAGCAAAGGTTATATTGACGTTATGTGGAAAAAGGTGATACTCAAAGTCGGAAAAAATATGTTGAGTATAAAAAACATATTAACTAGTATTATTTATCGAAGCAAAAAGATTTATTACGAAAAAATGAAAGGTGATATGAAAAAAACTGGTCTCAAATATTTTATTAGGTAAACGAAAAAATGCATTTCCATCTCACATGTATTATAACCAAGAAAAGATATTGAGTAAAGCATCTACTGCTAAAGCATTTAATAAGTATTTTGTTAATATTGGTAAGATTACACAAGAGAAGATACCTACTTCTTCCTCCCATTTTGAGGATTATTTATCCAACCGTGTACCAATTTCACTATTCTTTAAACCAACTTCCAATACTGCAATAATCAATGTTCTCTCATTCATGAAAACATCTGCCTCACCAGGTTCAGGCTCTATTGCTGGACGTGTCATTAAGGAATGCATTCATACTATTGTTAATCCACTCTGTTAAATCTTCAATGACTCAATCTCACAAGGTACTGTCCCTGACAAACTTAAATCCGTTATGGTAATTCCAATTTACAAAAAAGGTGATAAACATGATAATAGACCAATTGCTCTATTACCCATTTTCTCAAAAAATAATTTTTAACAAGGCTGTCAAAGCAATTTTTATCATCTTCCACGTACCCGAACAGCTTTTGCCCATAATACAAAGTTACTGGCCCATTGCTTTGGAACAATCTCCCGTCTGACATAATAAATTCTGGCTCCATGTATTCGTTTAAACGTAAATTAAAGATGTATATTTTAAACACTTACCTAAATAATAATCCCACGGTTCCCGGACAAGCATCATTAGTCCTTCGTCAAATTCTCATTTTCCCCATGTTAAGCCGTTTTGTTTTATTCTTCTTCTCCTTCTCCTTTTCTTTTCTTTATTGATATCACAACAATTAGTCTATACCTATGTTTTATTTGAAGGGAATTTATAAATTACAAGCTCTGCTTTTTAATAGTTTCACTTCATATTTTCACCTCTCATATATGTCTGTATCCCCCTATGTTAATCATCATTGTATTATTTCTTTGGATCTTTTATTGTACTTAGTTACTCGTGTTAGTACAATCTACTGAATGTTATTTTGTACCATTGATTATTGTGAAATATGAAATAAACCAAACTAAAACTAAACAATATTTCAATACCCCACCAATTTGGATTTAGAAATAATTTTTATAGTGATCTTGGTGTACTGAACTTGATTAATATTGTATCACATGAAATAGATGTTGGTGATTATTGCCTCAGTGTATTTATGGATCTGTCAAAGGCATTTGACACCACTGATCACCATAATTATATTGTTTAAAAAAATAGAATTTTATGGAATTAGAGGGGTTCCACTGCAGTGGTTCGTCAGTTACTTGTTACATAGAAACCAACATGTGGTGATCGATGGTGTCAAATCTCAACAGATATATTATCATGTGGAATTCCTCAGGGGTCTGTGTTAGGGCCCCTCCTCTTTCTTGTCTATATAAATGATATAGTTAATAGTTAATAGTTCTTCAGTTCTATACTTTTCGTTGTTTGCTGATGATACCAGTGTTTCATTATCACATAAAAAAATTAACGATCTTATATCATCAGCAAACAATGAACTGGATAAATTACACAAGTGGGTTGTTTGCAATAAAAAAATGTTAAACTTGGATAAGACTAATTATATTATTTTTCGAACAAGAGGCAGGAGGGTTCCTTCAAATCTCTCAAATCTAGTGGATACGTCACCGGACTGTGGATCTCATGGTTCGTGGTTCGAGTCCCGCCGCGGCACTAATGTCCTTTGGCAAGACATTAATCTACATTTGCCACTCTCCACCCAGGTGTAGTAAATGGGTACCTGGTAGGAATTTATTCCTTGAATGCTTTTAACTCCTTAAGGCAGCTGCATGGGCTAAAGCCAGGGTAATAATATTCTTCCGCGCCTCGGAATATTCTTTATGAATAGCAACCCTCTTCTTCGATTATGAATAGCGACCCTCATTTTGTATTATGAAAATCAAACCTCTTCTATCATGAATAGCGACCCTCTTCTTTGATTATGAATAGCGACCCCCTTCTTCGATTATGAATAGCGACCCTCTTCTTCGATTATGAATAGCGACCTCTTTTTTTTCTTTAATATTTTGAAAACAATCTCGATATTTGGGGTTCGTGAAATATTTTATAACGGTTTATACATTTAAAAACACATTGCTTTATATAACTTGGTTCAAGTTATTTAAAAATCATATTTTGGACAACTTTTTGAGCAGTGACGTCACAAGCTAGCCCATAACTGAGATGCCAATGTGTCTAGTGATTTTCATTGTTTCCCTAGTTTTTCATGCCACCTGAAAACTCAGTTTTTCTTCTTAATATTATTGTCGGATTTTCATCAAACTTTTTTGATCCGCAGATCTGATTTTTCTGCTGGAGTTGAAACCAAGTAAATACGTGTGGCAAAAAATATCGAACAGAAAAAGAAAATCAAGGCATCAAGCTTTACTTTACGTTAGGTTTTTATCGATTTTATACCTCGACTATATAAAATTGCCCGAAGCATATCCAGTCCCCCTCTTACCCCTCGCCCCTCCCCCGCTATCTACATTTCAGCGTCATAAATCAAGCAAGGTCATAACAGACCCATGACGTAAAATCCCAAGGTATATTAGCAAACACAATAAAAAGAGTTATGGTCTTCAGGTTCAAGGAAGGTCGCTCGGCCCACTTACTCCGGTAACCATAGCTACCCTGAAGACCATACCATACGTATGAAATGTAATTCATGATTAAAGAAAATGAATTTGAAATAAAAGGATAATCTTAATATAATGTTTGACATGATTTATTCTGAATGCCTCTGGTAATTGATTGATTGGAGTATCGATATTTCCCAATTTACAAGCTCTGCTTCTCCTGGCCACCTCATCTTTCTTCTCTTTTCCTGCTAATTACAACAAGAAATATGTATAATATGTACTGCACAATGTTACTGAAGAAAGATAAATAAATAAATATAAATATATATTACATGATGCCTTTCTAAATAATTATATTGCCAGCCTCTCTTCAATCTCCTATTAATTCTCTCTCTCTCTCTCTCTCTAAAAGTAGGGAATTAAAAATTTGTTTTCTCTAATCGTTCCCGTGGTAGCTGGGTTAATATGGGTGAGAAGTCAAAGATCAGTACATAATCATTCCAACAACTAGATTGCAGGTAACGACATTAATGTGGACCTCTGTCAGGCTGAGGACAGATTATCCTCCGTTCTTCCATTTCCCATTCAACACCACATAACCTACACAAAAAGGGTGTGGTCAGGGATCTGAGCTCTCTGCACACAAGCTTAGCATACAGCACGCACGAGAGTACACACACATCACTTGCCCGCGCGCTCTCTCTCTCTCTCTCTCCCTCTCTATTTCCGACACCGCATATTATCTTCCATTCATTCATTGCAGCTCACAATCATTTTCCACTTAGCTCGCTCTACACGCGTTGCTCTTGTTCTCTATCTTCTCCATCATCTACTCCATCATCATCATGCCTGATCTAGGAGACATGAAGCCCAAACGACCAAGCAAGTGCAAGCTATGCTTCCTAAGATGCTGCTTCTGCTGTGTACCTAAACCATCAATTCCTGGGAAGGTCAGTACAACTTAATATCATAGGGCCTATATGGTTATAATGACACAATATATACCGGTATATGTTTATACTGGTAGATGTACATGTATATGAGTCAGATGTCACTGGAATGTCATTATGCATTTATACGCATTACGTTATAATACATGTAATAAGCTCATGTAGAATCGGAAAGAGAGGGAGAGACAGAGAAAGAGACATGACGAGAGACAGACAGACAGAGAGAGAGAGATAGAATGAAAACATATAATAATACCATGGGTTTCGTGGGTAGTATATCCAGGATAATACTTATAGAGCGATATTTTACATGACAGGAAATAGAAACTAGTCCTTGACCAGAGCTAGCTGGGATCAGATGGAATTTAATTCACTATACTTCGCACGTGTAATTATTTGCACGCTTTAGAAATGTACATGTACATGTACCATATACTAGTACCATAGTACACTTTCCTGATATAAAAGTATTATGAATAAAACTGTTCAGTCAATAAGATTATTGTTATTTGTACCGTAAATCACTTTTCGCTTTGCATTATGACGTCCCATTCCTAAATTACGTGAAAACGCATCAACGATGTAGTTAATTTTCAATTTGCGCGACCATGCTTCACCCATGTAGTCTACAGATTGTTAAAAAGAATAGTCGTATATAAAATTATATAGAGTTAGAATTTTGTTTAAATTGAGAATGTAAAGGATCACCTCAAAGGTGGGGGAAACCATTGCTGATAGTGATAGGGGCAAAGTACGATAGAGAAAAGTGAAGTATATTAGGACTGTATATTATAGCAGATTTTGGATTCATATTAAAGAATATAATATGCTGCATATTAAATACGAAACTATAATAGAGTGGACAAATGGAAAATAGTGCTTTTATAGCGAAACATCTCAATCCTTACTAGTTAGTCATGGCTGCCAGTTTTACAGATTTGATCAAATGAAGTAAATACAAGTCATGTTTTAAAAAGAGCGAACAGTATAGGAATACGTCGTTAATCTCTGTTTAGCAAATTTATACACCCACTAACCACTAGACAGCAGTGAATTAATTTTCCGTACTATACACGCACAATAAATATAAATGAATCATTCTCCTTTGTAAACAGATCTATGGTATTTGAGTTTGTTCTCTGTTATTTCCGCACAGTTACCCTGAACGTCAACAAAATTCTATAAACTCTTTTATTCTCGGTTGTTGACTCGTGGAAATCCCTTGCGTGGGTTTGAATATTTTTTTCTTTTTACTTGTTAATCACTTGTGGTCATTCTCTAATCTATAAGCTAATGCTGTATAGAGCACCATTTAAATGGCATACAAACAATGTAACATTTTGTTTGTGTAGGTTACGAATGACAGCAAAGGTATTTCGTTTACCAAAACTGTCTATGCCCTGTCCTATTTTTCTTCAAAAGTTCGAATTTCCGTGTAGAAGCAAAAAAATTATTACAATTGTTTTAAATGGTCTTATTTACCGGGTAACCTCTCCAGTATTTATAAGTTCTCATCGAAGGCCTTTCAAGAACATTATTACCCCGGCTTTACTTACCCCGGCTACGTTAAGGCCTTACGAGTATTCAAGGAATTTCTTCTTTACCGGGTACCCATTTACTCCACCTGTGTGGAGAATGGCAAACGTACGTAGATTAAGGTCTTACCAAAGGACATCAATAATTCTAACGTTGTTATTATCAATGTACAGTCATGTTAAGATGATGTTTTGGTGATATGACATTTCGTAGTATTGTTTTTGTCATGGTAACGTGCGGGCGGAAAATACGTCATAAAAAGCAGCCAAATACGTTTAGTCAACTAAGTTACCATTGTTACCTTATAGTTACCATAAATGTGATTAGATGAAGATTCACTCCACTAAGTCATTACGGTTTTCATTGAGACAATAATTTTTAAAAGAAGGTAATGTTCTTATTATACAGTGCGTATCAAAAAAGTACACACAATATTCTCCGAAATCATAATTTCACAAGATATATCATTTTTTTTCTTATACAATTATGGGTGAGGGTATGTTCCATCGGATGACACTTAGGACTGACAATGTTTTACATACGCTTTACTGAGTACAACTCTCAAAAATTGGTTTGCGCAAAAGTGCCTCAGTCTTGACTTTGATCAAAGTGTCCATGTTCTCTGTTAAGTATTAATAATTGATTTGAACAATTATTTAATTCTTATCCTATACCTAGCCCCACATTCACCCCCCCCCCACACACACACACTCAAACGCCCCACAAAAACATTGCAGAATGACTTTCTGCACACAGTTCCATTTTATAATGGTGCATGTCGAAAGGATGCAAATTGCAATACTTTACTGGAAGATAGACCTAAAATGTTCCATTTTCAAGAAGGGAGAGAGAAAAAATATATAGTCTTGAACATTTAATTTGGTTCCTCTCTTTGCCCCACCTCTTCTAACCAGTTGAGGATGCGTTACTGCCTGGAGCATGTCGATAGGATGCAATGCATTGCATCATGATATCTTTCACATCCATCCATCCATCGGACCCTTAAGTGGAAACGCCACATCAATAATATCTGCAAGAAGAGCAACAGCACCCTTGGTTTCCTGCGGCGTAACTTAAGAAAATGCACTCCACGAATCAAAGAACAAGCCTACAAAACATACGTCAGACCAACCTTAGAGTTCTCCTCCACAGTATGGGATCCACATACCAAAGAACTCATATCCCAGATAGAAATGGTGCAACGGAGAGCTGCCCGTTTTGTAAATTCAGACTATGGTCAACGGAGCAGTGTCACTGCAATGCTACAGAAGCTCCAATGGCAGACACTCTCTGAACGAAGAGCTCATAGCAAGATGATCATGGTGTACATAATTATGAATGGCCTTGTAGCCATTGCTGCAGATCCACCATATCTATACCCCGCAGCTGAAGGGACAAGGGGACACCACCTACAACTCAGACAACAGCACTGTAGAATTGCAGCCTACCAGCACAGCTTTTTTTCCAAGCGTGGTCTGTCTCTGGAATGCTCTTCCAGCGACAGTGGTGTCGGCCCCATCCATCGAGGTCTTCAAGCACCGCCTTTCTTCAGTCACTCTTCGTTAAAGTGACAGACCCAATTTTTACTTGCACCGTAGCTTAGAATATTATTTGTTCGTCACAGCACTTCACTTTCACTTGTTCCCACGACCGCAAACCTTTTCTGCACAAAGTACGACTATACTCTTTTAAGAGGGATGTACTGCACTGGAAGAAGAAGAAGAAGAAGAAGACATATACATGTGTAATAATTGAAGAAATGTTAAAACATAATTTTAATCAATAAATTTGCTTCTCTTTTAAATTCTTATTCGACATACAAGACATTGTTTATGGGGTCTTGTAGCTTAATGAGAAATTTGAAGAAGAAAATGTGTAAATGTATAGGGTTTTCCTCCCATTATTGCATTCAATCTTTCAAACACTCTTCAGGCAAAAATGGGTATTGATGCAGATGATTTGTACTAAAAACACACCGTCTGCAATGATTATGGCGATTGTGAGGAGGGAAGGGGGCAGTGGCATAAACAGCACTTGGGTTAAGCTGGTGTATATAGCTTCTTCTTGATCAAGGCCTAGGGGGAAAAATACTCAGTGCAACTTGCTTTGCTCATGATGCTTGTACAAGAACGGAGCTGTCCAAATACATTTAACCCCTGTCTTTGGAGCATCCCACCCCTCCCCTTTATCAATTTCTGGATACACCACTGTGGGTGTTTGCACTACTAGGTATAGGGTTAAGGATTGAATAACTGTTCAAATCATTTACTGATATTAAACAAAAAACATGCAGTTTTACTGCCTGATACTCACTCTGGTCAAATTCAAGACCGACGCATATTTGCGCAAACCAATTTTTGAGAGGTGTACAAAGAGTAGCCAGTACTCACTCAAGCGCAAAATATTGTCGGTACTCATAGTGTCATCCGATGGAACAGACCTTCACCCATAATTGTATAAGAAAAAATCATATCGATATTGTGAAATTATGATTTTGGAACATATTTTCAAAGTGTGTCCTTTTTTTTTATACGCACTGTAGTATGATTATGAATTACAAACGAACCACAGCAAAGTCAAACAGAGGTGAAGAGGGACAATTTTTTTATTGACGAGTGAGAGTCTGTAAAGCACAAGCTGACATTATATCAATAGTGAATTCTATATAAGCTGTGAGGCACTACCCGCGTATGATAATGTGCGGGTATCATTCTTTTTTAAAATCAAATAAGTTTACTGGAGCGTGAGATTCGTAATTTGATTATATTGTTTTAGCTATATGGATTTTACGACATAATAATTATATGCGGAGCTTTGAGGTGAGTTTCTAATTCTAAAACTAATCGAATTCCTAACTTCAACCTATAACCCGACACTGTGTATGCATGTACCAAAGTGGCGACAATTTTTTTTTTCGCCAGACCTCCAAAATTCGCTCAGTGGGGTTATGGGGGTCCAGGTTTTCATTAAAGGAGGGAGGCACAATCAACAAAAGGGCGGATCCTTTATGGTCAAAATGCGTACTTTTCTTCCAAGGGGGGGGGGGGGGGCACGGGCCGGGAAGTGCCCCCCCCCCCCTGGATCCGCCACTGATTATAACCACGCCATTTTCTGGGCTACAAACGCATTTGGTATAAGCAGGATTTGCCTCTTTCAACTATACTAGTTCAGATTTCATTTTGAACCAACTTTAGAAAATTTTATATCATGTTAAATTGTGTTCGCACTCATTGATTAGGTTTTTAACACTATTTAAAAAAAAAATCTTTTTAATTCAATTTCAGAAAAAGAAATGCGGGTGCTGCTGATGAGAATGAGCTGTGATGTACATAAAGTGAGATGACCGTATATACTGCATTATAACGTGAGTAGAATGTTATTTTCTACAAATATTTAATTTATAAACATATTTTCTAAAAGAAATAAAATTAAATAAAAGTCATTCTAACTGAAACAAGACGACCTTTTATACTGGAAGGAAACATTCACAGGAGGCTTATACGGATTTCCCCATTTTTTCAGAAAGGAGCTTTTCCCTTGGGCTATATATCACTCAAATCGCTTTGCTACAAAGAGTCACATTACTCCTAACAAATATTATATGGCATATTTCTGTTGCAACTTTGATGACAATGTTTAAGAAAAAAACCAAATACAATATTATGTCATCGAATGTCATACAAAATCTCAAGTTGTATTTGCGGATTATAAATGTTCCGCGCAGCAGTGGTATAGAAGCTGCCAAAAAGTGGCTCTTAAAAATAGAATTATATGACTGCACTAATTATTATCTAAGTATAAGATGCTGAAAAGATAACCATACCAATATTAAGTGTATATTTTCTATCAGCGGAGACTCGAAAATACCAATAATGACAGGGGGAGGGGTGTAGCGTCTATGAAGTGCCGAAAGTGGGCATCACTGTTACTGTCTGCAAACGATGCCTCATGCGTTATGTTTCATAACTTACATGTAGTATATTATATTTATTGTTGTCTATGTAAGTATACGAGTAGATCGATAATACTTTGGCTTTGAAAACAACTGATTAACAATAACAATGATTTTTTTTTAAACATTCTTAGCGCTTGCAAACCCCATGAAGAGAACTTGGCTCTGTCATAATTACATTATCGGCATTTTTGTTTCTTTTTCCCCTCTCCTTCCTTTTCCAATAACAGAGGATTACACAGCAGCTAATCTATCACACCGGAACACTAGCAACACATGCATGGCTTGACAAACTCGTGATTCACAGCACCGTCACGAGCTCTGATGGAGACACCGGGGCAGCGTGCTGAGTAGATTTTAGACAACTCAATACGTTATACGTGTAGGCCTAATAATTATTAGATTTTTTGAACATGTAGTGTAAAAGGCGATACAATAATCATCATGTTGTGAAAAGTGCATACAATAGTTAATGATTTTATATAATATACAGGTATTGTTAAGTGTCAAACAAAAATATTACTGCTAATTAAAATTAATTTCTAGTACATGTATCTGTATATCGTCCCCTCTTCATTGTTTTCGGCGCCCTCCATTATTTGATAATAATAAAGTTTGCTTTGAAATGAAATAAATAGGAATCTGAGGACATCTAAACAATGAGGAAACAGAAGTCATATTACATGCATAATGCAAGTCACATATCACCTTGTTTAGAGCCTACGTATAACGCATGTACAAATAAAATGAAATTAAGACAATGTTGAAATTTACCCAATAGCATATATGATTATGTAAAAATAAAAAAATAAAAATATATGTACATGCATGTATAAATGCTCCACTTCTCATTCTCGAAAAATCTGGACGAGAAACTGAAACTTAATTTAGCTTGGCCTAAAATTAACTTTCTATATTTGAGCCTATCGAGTGGCCTTTTGTGAATGTTATGTTGTTCGAAGACTGAACTTCTTATTGCTGTGGTCATTGATTTCTCCGAGCAAGTGCCTGCATTATTTGGCAGATAACATTATGAATAGCAATGTTACGTAACAGAGGTCAGAGAGACGGAAATAATAATTGAGGCACATTGGGGAGCTAGGGTAACAAGTGCAGGGCATACTCATCCGGCCACCGGGGCATTTCTGTATTTTTATAGGCACATCGGCGCCGTAAATATTATCCATGTTGTGTCAGTCTAGCATGAATTCATTGCTAGAACAGAGAATTTTGTTTAGGTGTAATCATTGCAATGCTCTTGTATAGGTCATAATGAAAAGTGTAAATAACCAGTCACATCTGTAACATATTTAGTAATCACTTTATCGGTTTACTTCTCTTAATCATAGCAGCTATGTCTTCATACAAAATATGATTATCATCAAATGGTAATCTCATGCTTTGTATTCTGTACATCAACATAAATTACTGTAAGAAGATGAAAATTAATAAAGGCAACTGATTAACTCAAGATTTATATCAACAGTCACAAAAACATTACGGTACCCATTTTCTAAAGAATTTATGACTGCCTCCACGTTTTACTTGAACATTTGTGGAAGAAATCGATACTAATTAATGTAGCATAGGAAAGCGTGGAGGCGTAAATAGTATGTTAATGTTAGGAAATTTAACTGGAACAATCACTTCTCGCAAGGTCAGATTAAATAATGACGCTTCCGGAATAAAGCAACAATACGAGTCAAATAGTGAAATAAAGTACAGCTGCTGTACTTTATTTCACTATTTGACTCGTATTGTAGATTAATTAGTATCGATTTCTTCCACAAATTTTGTCAATGGGTGAGAACCCTGTATAATAATGCGCAAAGTTGTGTTTTTAATGGGAATATGTCAACGGGATATTTCAACATTAGCAGAGGTGTAAGGCAGGGAGACCCCCTCTCCCCATATCTCTTTATCTTGTGTATTGAAACCCTTGCCAATGCAATCCGTCAGGAGGGAGAAATTTGTGGAATTAATTTTGGAAATACTAAAGTGAAGCAAATACTATATGCTGACGACATGACACTATTTATTAAAGATAATAAATCGATGGAGAAGCTTGATATTTTGTTCAAGCGGTTTGCTGACATATCGGGACTAAAAATGAATCGAGATAAAACTTTCATCTTATTATTGGGACCTCATAATAGTTCATCACATGTCGTGGCTCCTTTTGGCAAAATAGTAAATATGATTAAAATTTTAGGCATATATTTCTCATTAGATTTTGAAAGGCAACAACAATTGAACTACAAAGAGATTCTTAGTAAAATTAAAAAGGTGCTTGGTTGGTGGAAACAGAGAGATTTGACTTTAATGGGTAAAATCCAGCTTATGAAGACTTATGTTTTATCAAAGTTGATATTTTTATCATCACTTATGCCAGTTCCAAATTTTGTTTATGAAGAAATTGATAGGTGTGTTTCTATGTTTTTATGGAATGGGAGAAATAAGATTAAAAAAGACACTTTGTATATGGATTATGATAGAGGGGGTCTAAAGCTAACAGACTTTAGATTATTTATTCGCTCACAGAGGATAACCTGGGTTAAAAGACTTGTATTGGGTGAATCACATATGGGTTGGAAATGTTACTTTAGACATCAAACTAGGAAAGTTGGTGGATTATTAATATTATTTTGCAATATGACAACGAATATGCTTGATATTGACATTCCTCTTTTTTACCAAGACATGATAACGTCTTGGTATTGCTCCAAAGAATTCTTATTACAAAAAGAATTTAATAGAAGAAATGAGATTTTATTCAATAACAGATTCATTCGTGTGGATGGCAAAACTGTATTCATAGAAAGTCTGTTTCTCAAGAATATTTATAAAATACATCATATTGTTAGTAGACAAGGGGATTTGAAACCGTTCAGCGAATTTAAAAGATTGGGTCTAGATAATTCTGAAATTATTATATTACAACAATTGTTTCATTCAATTCCGGTTACGTGGATTCCCTTCTTAAACAAAAATGATTTTCCTGATGAGGACAAAGATTTAAGATTAGATTTTCTTCTTTACGGACGAACTTGCACTTTGAGTGAAATTACGTCAAAGCGAGTATATACCTTTTTATTGAATACGAGAACAGAGAAGAGTTCAGCCATACGCAATCTTGAAGATCTGTATAATGTTACAGGAAAAGAATTACAATATATTTTCTTGACACCAAGAAGGTCAACTCTGAATAATAGGTTAAGGGAATTTCAGTTCAAACTTTTATATAACTTAGTCTATACCCATCAGCACTTCTTTACTTTTAAAATAGCAGGAGATAATTTATGCTCATTTTGTAAACTAGAAGAAGAGACATATGAACATCTGTTTTTCGCATGTCCTAAAGTAAGAAATTTATGGAGAGAATGTGGAGATCTATTTGACGATAAAGAGTTAAGAAACATCAATTGGAAAGGAGTACATGTAGGAATACAAACATCTAATTATAAAAGAGACATGCTGACAAATCACATTATAATTTTAATAAAATACATGTTATTTACCTGTAGTAAAAAGAATGAACTACCTCCCACGTCACAATACATTGTTAGTAGTGTAAAAGATAGTGAAAAGGAAGAAAAAAAACTAGCTGAACAAAAAGGAACATTACATAAGCATTACAAAAAATGGGAGAAAATACAGTGAATGGTCGCTTATATAGCAGGTGTAACATATTAGCTTGACAGTCTGAGCTCTATTCGAGGGTGTTGGGGGGGGGGGGGGGTGGGGACCATCCTTTCTTGTATTTATTTTGGAGGTTGTTTTCATATGACTTTATTTGGTCTTTTATTTGGTTTTATGTTAAATATACGGATATATACGCATGTGTATGTGTATATATATATATATGTATATATGTATGTCTGTATTTCCATTCACGGTTTATGTGATTTTATATATCAGTATATGTTATTTATTTGTATAATATTATAATTCATATCACTTTGATGCAATTTCGACTCTGATACATCGTAATGTGTTGAGCTCCGATTTAATTATGTTATACGTAGCAGACTCTAAGTTGCAAAAATATTACTTGTTAATCTGATATGAATAGTGATATGAGTTACATGTTACATTGATTGCTTTTTGAATGGAAAATAAATATTACTAAAACAAAAAAATGTTCAAGTAAAACGTGGAGGCAGTCGTAAATTCTTAAGAAAATGGGTACCGTAATGTTTTTTGAGACTGTTGATATAAATCTTGAGTTAATCAGTTGCCTTTATTAATTTTCATCTTCTTACAGTAATTTATGTTGATGTACAGAATACAAAGCATGAGATTACCATTTGATGATAATCATATTTTGTATGAAGACATTACTTTTTATTAAATATGTTTATTATAATGTACATTAATGTATTGTGAAATAAGTTTCTTTTCTCAGCAAGGCATTTTCTTATATACAACATTATTGAATTTGGTGATATAACATGGTTTTACGCAAGCATATTGTTTGAATAGCATTCATTTTGTATAATACTCATGTCTCGTTAAAAGAATTCGAGTTAATGTTCACCCAAATCAATTTTTTGTTTGCAGTCTATTAAGTCTTACATTTAATTTGCGGGATAAACGGTTTCTTTTTGATATTCTTTTTTCTCTAGCAAACCCTCTGGTCGAAAAATGGAGATGTATACGTTCCTTCCAAGAAGTTATGAAAAATTTTTTTGATGTACAAAATAATGTGCAAGAAACTTTCTGATGTAGACAGTAATTGCGACAGATTGTACAGAACATACAGTCGTCCTCAAAATTATTTATACCCCTTGGAAAATTAGAGAAATTTGCATTTTGCGCAAAAATGAAAGGGGAACTGGATTTACTTGCACATCACTTACATTTACATGTAGTTATCATCTACAAATGAATGCCAATTCTGGTTTCCCCTCATTTGCATAGCTATTTTCATTCAGTTTTCTGCTTACTTTGATGAAAATTTTACTCTGAAGACGAAGAAAAACACTCTTCCTGGAGAGACCTTCCCCGGAGCCCTTCCCTAATGCATTGTCTGAGAGGGAGTTTGCCCTCATAATTGTGCTCCATTCTCATTAACAATGTTTAGGAAGACCATGGTAGATGCAGGGGCGGATCCAGGATTTAGTATAAGGGGGGCACACAAATGCAGGTTTGTCAACTTTTGGAAAAGGTAGACCCGTATATTTTTTGGGTCAAAATGCATACTTTTCTTCCAAGGGGGGGGGGGGGGGGGGCACGGGTCGGAAGTGCCCCCCCCCCCCTGGATCCGCCAATGGTAGATGTCTACATGTTAGTTTGTGCCATTTTAATCAGTTTCTTCATTTACACAAACTGACTCACACTTGTTTCTGGACACCTGCCATAAGGTCCTTCACAAGTGCCTTATTTTCCTGTGTGCCGTCTAATTGGTAGCATTTTGTGCTCTGCAGCTGGTACCATTGAGGGAATATGGTATAAATTTAGTTCCCAGTGATATAAAGGCTTGTACCCACCATACCAAGGATAGTATCAAAAATATGAAAATTGGAACAGTAAAAGTCAATCTGGAATGTGTAAGGTACTCAAAGGATACATAGGCCCTTATACTGTAATCAATTGTGACCTGCAGGCATCAGGGTCATGAAGTGACTTAAACATCACTAACATGGCATAACATGCTATGTTTGAGCAGGGCTTCCACCTCCCTGGTTTGAGCAAGGAGTTATCACAGTTGTGGGATAACTCCTTGGTTCGAGTATACATCAGCGTTGCCAGGTTCAAAGCGTTAAATTATCGTATCCGAGACTCAAAATTATCGTTGTTTTAGAGAAAATTATCGTACATATAGCCCATAGCTGACTCTGTATCTCACAGGAAAATGAGGAAGTAGATTCTACCAACTGTAGACCTATATCTATATGGATAAAAAAATATGTACAAGCTGAAGGCAAGATACGATCCCGCAAAATTCACGATCAGGAATGCAAACTAATAGGCCAGGAGCCTGCCGCGAAATAGTCACCTTTTACCCATAAGATTCGAGCCCGTAAAGTTAGACCATCTATTGGGGTGTTGCAAGAAAGTTGCGATTGATTGCAAGTTGCAACTGATCGGTACTGACCAATCAAAATCATTGTTGCAAGCGCATCTTCTTGAATGGGCAAAACCTGAACCATTCAGAGTGATTGTTCTAATTTGCTTTACAATTTGCAATTGATTGCAACTTTCTTGCAACACCCCATAAGTCATTGAAAAATGGTTATCAGCCTGACCGTAGCCGCTGGGTTAAGCCACAGAGCCCCTAAAAGAGACCCCGAGGATGGGGTGTCAGACGGCCCCTAAAATTTGGGGTAAGATTTTCCCCCTGAAGCCCGGGGATCAAATTTTTGTTAGAAGGAAGAGCTATGGATGTACATTCCAAAATTAATAAAAGTGACAAAATTGTCCACCGGGAATGGGGTGTCAGACCCGTGAAATGAAAACCCCAAATGCCCTTTGACAATGCTTTGCCCCACTAAAATGTTTTTTCTTACCTTCTGACTATGATAATTCCAAGTGAATTGAATAGAACACTTTTGAGTTATCATAGTCAGAAGGTAAGAAGGTAAGAAAAGACGTTTTTTTTCTTTACATACAGAGCATTTTAGTGGGGCAAAGCTTTGTCAAAGGGAACTATGGGGTTTTCATTTATATATCCTAACAAAATTTGGTTCCTAGGCTTCAAGAGGATAATTTTACCCCAATTTTTAGGGGCCGTCTGACACCCCATCCCAGTGGAAATTTTTGTCAGTTTTTTTATGTTTTATAATGTCCAGACATACTTCTTCCTACTGACAAAGTTTGTTGCATGGGGGAGATGGGGTAAATCGACCCAAATTTAGGGGTCTCTTTTGGGGGCTCTGGGGGCTAAACCCATCGGCTACAGTCTGTCTGACAACCTTTTTGTCAATGACTTAGATGGTCTAAGTAACTTTGCGGGGTCAAATATTATGGGTAAAATGGGGTGACTATATTACGGGGCAGGCTCCCAGACTAAAGTCACGCGATATTAAAGCTCTGCACTCTAGTCGTACTCGACATATGGCGTGAAAGCATAACTCCGGTGGTGAAAATTACAAGAGAGGCAAAAATGTACGCTTCCTATGTGTTTGGAAATGGTTTTTATTTTGTATTTTAGAGACAATTGGTACCAAAAAGGGTTAAACACCAACAGGGTTTACTACTAGTACGCCTATCTTCTTAAATTGCAAAAATGTAAAATTATCGTACATTTCACCTTTTTTGGAATTATTGATCATACATCGTAACAGAGGGCCTAATTATCGTACACCTGGCAACGCTGGTATACATGCTTTTGTACATATCTTTAGCGTTATCCTTAATTTTTTTTTTTTTAATTTTTAATTTTGAATTTCCTGTCCGACTTAGTGGTTTAGCGCCATCTACGAGCATGATCGACTCCAGGCCAGGGCGTTGTGGCCACAGAACTCCTAAAGACGTAGAAGGCTCATGCGGGTGCGAAATTGTAAGCATTGTTCGTACGTGATCACGTGATATCCGCCATGTTGGTTAGTCCTTCGCTCTCCAGCTCCGGATTCATGAAGCTCGTCGCGTCAACGGCATTCATTCAGTACACATTGTTTGATCAACACTAGGGTTATATAAAATCTTACTGAAATTGCTCGATTTTGTTAATGCTAGTATCCAAATGAACCAAGACAAAAAGAGAGGGAAGTTTCTCTCGAAATACATGAAATTGCCAGTGTTATAAAATGTAATTGCTTTGGGCATTTTCATGCTTATTTGATAATTATAGAAATACAGTCATCATCCACTCTTGTTGGTCATTTTGATAATTTTACTGCACTACATTTAGCCGGGGGGGGGGGGGGGGGGGGGGTACTCACGTATAATGGGTATACGGGGACGTGCCGCTGGGAAGGTTGACTTTTTGAAGAAAGATCCTTAGACATGGGTCCCCTTTTCATTAAAAAGATCCTTAGACATGGGTCCCATTTTCCCCAAAAAATCCTTAGACATGGGTCCCCTTTTCATTAAAAAGATCCTTAGACATGGGTCCCATTTTCCCCAAAAAAATCCTTAGACATGGTCCCATTTTCCCCAAAAAAATGTTGGATACACCACTGTTGCAATATATAGCCCTCGAGAAAATTCTTTGTCTTGACTTTACAGATCACTGTTATAATCCAGGCATCTGTGTTTTGTTGAAGGTTGTCACTCTAAATAAGAACATTAAAAATACATCAAGTCCAACGAAGTGTCACAAGTCACGACTGCCAAATTGGAAACAAAAGGTAGCTTTCGGAGAGGACTACAACTTAATCATTAATCATTAAAATTCTAATTTGACAAAAATAAAGTTATTACAATTCTAATTTGACCAAAAAAAAAATCGCCAGACCTCCAAAATTCGACGGGGGGTGTATAGGGGTCCAGTTTCCCTCCATAATTCTCTGACAAGCAAAAAAAAAAAAAAAAAGGTTTTCATTTAAAAGGGGGGGGGGGCACAATCCGCTAGGGATCAACCCCCCCTCTATGATCAAAATGCATACATTTCTTCCAAAGGGGGGGGGGGGCACGGGCCGGAAGTGCCCCCCGGATCCGCCAATGCTATGATGATTATGCTTTTGATGCCTTTGCTGCGTGTGCCAATGTCCAGTTTTATGCCAAAGTCATTTGCACAGTTGCAGATACATGTACATCTATCTTTGATTATTATACATGTAAAACAAACAGCATAGTCATGGATATTAATGATTTCTCCCCCATGTAGGTTACTAAATTATAGAAATTACAAACATTGTCAAATGATATTCCATGGATGGTAAGGACCAACTTTAATTGAGATGATCCGGGAGTAGTGAATTCTGACTGTAAACAATAAGCACATCATCGTATTCATCTGTTTCTTAATATCTATTAGACGCACTCAAAATCTGGTGGATTTTATCTTGACACTCATATAGTGAAGGGGCATGAATAATAAAAAAAAAGAAATACAATGAAAGGAGAATCTTGAGCCTGGCTTGTAAAAAAACAAACGTTTCTTCAAAGTTAAAAAAAAACCCAGTTGAATAAACATAGATTCAAGCGGCGGCTAAGCAATGCGTCTACTCAGAAAGTGGGAGGAGGGCTCCAGACTTACCCCCTCCCCGTTCCCCTGCCCATCTGATAAATCCACAATTTAAGTTCATCGATAAAGTCCTGACTTATATAAGGATTATCATCAAAGATAAAAAGAAAGATGGCAGAGTATGTTGAACACATCCTTAATTCAAAAAATCAATGAGGCATCACGGCCCCGACATATGGAACTCCTTACCTGATTCGCTTTAAGTTACGGACTTCACTTTTTTCTTTTAAAGCCATTACAAAAAACACCTTCTTAATCAATACAGCAATTAAAGTTACTATTTAATATTGTTAGAGAAAAATTAACCATTTATCAAATTAAATTTCAAATTAAGCAGAGGCTTTGTGCAATCACTCATTTCACATATTGCACGGCCACCTGCACATTACCCTTCAATTCATATTCATCCTTCTTTCTTTTCTCTTTCTTTTATTTTTCTTCTTTCATTTCCTATCCCGAGGCCGTTATCATCTCGAGCTTATGCTTACGATGTCGGTCTCCTGCATCATTTCACTCTCCTTAGCATAGAATCGCCCCACTATTCTTGTTATTATATTTATATCTTATTTTGTTAAACGATCAAGTAGGTTTTTATCTTTAGTAAACGAAGAAGCTTGATGGGAGGAATTTTTTAATTTGTAAACAATTTTTTAGGCATTTTACTCCCAGTTTTAAAGATCGTATGCTCGATCTGTAATGAAAAACACAAGTCAGAAAAATTGGAACCAGCAGGATTCGAACCTGTCATCTACTGCTTGCCGGGCAGCGACTTAACCACCAGGCTATTCTGGTTCATACGATCTTTAACACTGGGAGTAAAGTGCCTAAAAATTTGTTTACAAATAGATTTTTATCTGTTTGTCAAAAGTAATTATATTATGTTTATTACGTAGATTATGTATATTATGTTATTATGATTCTGAATATATACTTTACTTTGTACTTATGAAAAATGCAGAAATAAAACAGTGCGAAAAAACAACAAAGTTGTTGGCCTTTATATATATGGCCTTTGGCTATCCCTGGCCACTAGTCGATGGTATTTTAATTTTTCTTTGTATTTTGTATATTTGTTTCTTTTGCCTGAAATCAAATAAATAAATAAATAAATATCAGATGAAACTTTACAAAAAGTATCACGTTTTACAAGTCATGTACATGGTTCCAAAAAAGCACTGTATATTTTTTGTTACTTTTTCCGAGGGGGTGTCAAGAAGGATGAAGGTGAACAAACGAACTCGGGCTGCTTTCTTGAAAGGGAACTAAAATGATAATAGTGATAAAAAAAACAACTGTTTGATATTATCTTGAATTCGAGAGAAACGGTTTTTGACGGTCCGAAAGAGACCCCTTCCCCCTAAAATGTAGGCCTACATGATATTAGTTGACGTTACTTATGTATGAAAGAGCAGCTGAAACTTCAGTGGAAAAGCCAAACTTCAAAATTTCAAGTGATGAAGGCACAAGGCCCTTTATTTCGATAAAGAAGATCCGATATAATATAAATAAGCATTGAGAAGCACACGGTCTGGTGGTTAGTTGAAAAGATCGAGGACTAAGCAATATGGCGGCGTGTGCACTCGAGCGAATCCTACACCGGGTATTACGGCGATACGGCGATCTGTGCGTTGTGAATGGGTATGAGCCTTCTACGTCTTTTGGAGTTCTGTGGTTGTGGCGTGCGCCTGTAATCCAGCTACCTGTGGAAGTTATAACTGATTCAGCGGACCCAGGTTCGAGACTGAGTCACGTCTTTCGGATGGTGACGTTTAAAGGTCGGTCCCAGACGTAAATAATCATATCTGATTGATACACGTCTGTAAAAACCCAATTACACACACACACACACACAGGAGTCCCGAGTGGAGTAAAGAAAAGCAGAGAAAATAGAGAAAACAATGTCGTCGAGGATTGGAAAGGGGAGGGGGAAAGAGACAGTGGAAAATTGGAAATAAGTAGAGTGTGAAAGGCATAACAAAAGAAAATGATGGAAATGGAAGAGAAGGACGAAAAAAAAGAGAACGAGGGGTCTAATGACGTGGCCAATTTTAGTATTAGGGTCAGGGCACTGAGGAGCACCGCCTTTCTGTAGGTGGCACAGGATGGCCGTTTTGCTGCACGAGGTGGAGGGATGGTGATTACGACATCGTAGTTCGTTGAGGGGTTAATTTACATCTTTTTTGTCACTTGAGGCGTAATGGGGCACATCACTCAATTGGTGATGGGCCTGCATTTTTCTGGTGGGAGGGGGGCACAAGAAATTTGTGAGGGGCAGGGGCATGTGCCCCCTATGGCTACGCAGGTGGTCTAAATACAAAATATCTAAACAGAGGAGGAATGTCGATGGCAAAGTTACAAATTTGGAAAGAATGTTGAGATTACAAGGGACTAAGACCCCTAATACATGTACACTCTACATGCAATTGGCAGATCCGGGGGCCAGTGCCCCCCCCCCCCATAAAAGATCTGCCCTTTTGTCGATTGTGCCCCCCCCCCCCTTTTTAGAATGAAAAACTTTTTTTTTGCTTGTCAGAGAATAATGGAGGCGAACTGGACCCCCATACACCACCTCCCCCCCCCCCCCCCCCCCCTCGAATTTTGGAGGTCTGGTGAAATAATTTTTTTGCACCCCCCCCCCCCCTCCTACTGAGCGACTTTGAGAAGCTGGCAAGACCAATAAAATACGGGTCTACCTTGCATTTGTGTGCCCCCCCCCCCTTATACTAAATCCTGGATCCGCCCCTGTACCGTTATTTCAATGGTGTTGAGATCACAAAAAAGGCTTGTACTTGTACTGTACGAGACTCTTAACAGGACCCTCTTGCATAAAAAGTTACGTTCAAACGCAACTCAAAAAAATTAAACAGTCCAAAATATGCGATCCTGATTGGTTGAAAATAAAGTTGAGTTTAATCGCAACTTTTTATGCAAAAGGGCCCAGGACAGTTATCAAATACACGTATTACAGTGGTGGATACTGGGGAATTCAGAAAGGAGCACCCCCTCCCCACGACCAAACTACAACTATACATTGATTATAACAAATAGATGTGTCCCCTCTTTGTGCCCCCAGCAGCTAATTTAGCCCCTAAATGACGCACTAGAAATGTGCTTGTCTTTTTTTAACCCCCTTTCATGTCTGTAGACCAAGTTACAATTCATGAACAGAATATTGATACTAGTACTTGTATGTTGTGCAAGTAAAATAAAATTTGATAATTTTTCTGTCACCCCAACAAGGATGTGTACTGTATGTGCACGAGTGACTTCAACATGTAAAATGATTCTATTAATAATCCGATGTTGATACATAATTTGCTGTTCTTATATATAGATACAGTACAGTGAACATCTAATTTCAGTACAGTGAACATCTAATTTCGGGTTCGAGTCCCGCTGGTTCCGGTTTTTTCTGACTTGTGTTTTTCGTTACAGATCGAGCATACGATCTTTAACACTGGGAGTAATATGCCGAAAGATTTGTTTACAAATTAAAAATTCCTCCCCAGTCAAGCTTCTTCGTTTACTAATCTAATTTCAAGGTTTGATTGCTAAGCAAGTCGGAAAAACAGGAGGGGAGGTGAGTGATTTGGGAAAGATCAGAAGGGGGGGGGGGGGGGGGGGAATAGCCAATACAGGAGTATAGAATGATACATCAGTTTACGGAGAATTAAAGGCCACGTCCACCTCAATATCAAGTTGATTTGAATAAACAGTAAAATTAAACAAGCATGACAGTAAAAATTTCACTGACATCGGATGTAAAATAAGAAAGTTATGGCATTTTGAAGTTTGCATTATTTCATGAAACAGTGATATGCATAGCATGGGCGGTATGCAAATGAGTGAACCGATGTCACACACTCACTTTTCCTTATGTATTTTATTATATGAAATTTCAAATATTTCAATTTATATAGATGTGATAATAAAGAATCCCTTCCTTGTATGAAAATAAGTTACAATAATGATTTTACATGTTCCATATGGAGTCAAAACATGTTTTACATTGAAGCAAAAAAATGAAATATATGATATTTAACCCTATATAGCCCAGGGGGGCTAATTTAGCCCCCCCCCCCCCCTCGACATTTTTGGCGATAATTTTTTAATGCGAAAAGATCTCGTGCTGAAATTTCATGACTTTTTTCTTTCACGTCTCGCGCACATTTTAAGACCCTATTTGTGAAAATCGGGGGTACGGTTGCGGAGATATAGCACATATTCATGACCAATGTCACAAAAAATGGCGGTTTCCAATAATTTTGTGTACATACAATGTATGGGCTTCACAAGAAGTGCTGTCAGAAGAATGTTTTTTTTCTGTTTTTCTTCAGATAACATCTCTTTTGGCTATCATCAACTATTCTATATAACAGAACAATGAAAAACAAAAGATTTAAAAACAAAGAAATACATAAGAACTGGTCAACAAAGTGAAAGCTTTTGAGCTTGCTCATCTAATAAATTACTGTGAAACATTCAACTTTCTTGTTGCTATTGAATATTCATTTGTCTCTAATTTGCATAATTATGTCCCACATTTCAATCATACATGTACATTGTCACAACATACACTAAAAATTTCTTCAATTAATAACTACAACTTGTAGAAAAAAATCAAAAAGGTAATCAAAATCTGAAAATTCTGATTTGCAAGAAAAATTAGCATATTTGCATAATTAATCTAATTATGAATATGAAATTTCAATACACATAGTCAAATTCACTTAGCTATCTTTTAGATTATATGACAAGCTACAAAAATGCCAAATTTGAATGCATTTTCTCCATAAATGGGGGGAAAACAAAAAAAAATGAGAATTCCTAGAAAAAATTTGCATATTTGCATAATTAAATAAGAAAAACAATGTATATCATAAATTTGACTATGCATTCTTGCACAATACATGAGACACAAACACGCCAGTTTGGTCGCGATCGGTCTATAAATGGCCGAGATCTGAGGGGGGGCCAAATTAGCCCCCCCCCCCCCCCCCCCCCGGCTATGCAGTTTCAAAATAGCCCGGGCTATATAGGGTTAATATAATAAAATACATAAGGAAAAGTGAGTGTGTGACATCAGTTCAATCATTTGCATACCGCCCATGCTATGCATATCACTGTTTCATGAAATAATGCAAAACTTCAAAATGCCATAACTTTCTTATTTTACATCCGATTTCAGTGAAATTTTTACTGTTATGCTTGTTTAATTTTACTCTTTTAATCACTTTGTTAGAGCTGTCCATAAATTGCTGCAATGATTTCTAGCCAACCATCACACAAAGTTTACGACATCAGCCAATCACTGATATAATAAAATTTGAATATGTTGGGTTATGTAACCCCTGTAAAGGATCATTCTTTTCCCCCAACATGTAATATTGTGCAATATCATGACAAAGGTTGCAAAATACATTGTGTCTGAAAATATGTTAAGTCTCTATCGTGTATGACTAAAATTTGACTGGCCGGAAATCATTGCAGTCCCCTTTTCGCAAACTCACATCTCTCGCAATTCAACAAGCACCAGATGGGAAGGCCAAAATCAATAGATGTAACTGTAGGCCAACATCGTGGCTAGCTGTTCAAATCAAAGACATTATTTGCATGTAGTGGAAACTCGCTATAAAGAGCTCTGAAATGAGATTCCCAGTATAACAAGGTAATATTGCTGGTCACAGGTCTTTTTGTCCTTTGTTTTCTTCACCCTGATGAAAGGAGACTCCCGATATATTTATAAATTTACATGGTCCAAAGGTCCTCGTTATAATGTACAATGAGTTTCCACTGTAAATGTTCTCAAGTATTTCTGGCATAATTACTTTAAATATGCTCTCCATTGCACAGCAAGACAATGATTTACCATTTTTACCACACATGGTATAGAAATACATATGGAATTAAAGAGGTTTTCAAAACTATATGTGTATGATAACGTAACATGGCATGGCATATGACATAACAAACAATACAATTTCAGTTTCAGTTTGGTTGTGTACAACAATGCTTGATCAATGGCCTTCCCGATCATTCCCACTGCACTCAAATTACGTGTAAAAACAAATCTAAAGATTAAGTATAGTTTTCGGCATGTTGGAACAAGGTTTTAAAAAGTTTTTGCAAGCACAAGTTCAAGTGTTTATTCTCACTTTCTAATATTTTGACATTGTGCTCAACCAGAGCAAGAAGTTTATACAGCTTGAAGCCTCCCGGAACCACAACAATGAAAGTCAAATAAGACACAATAGCCCATCCTTTTCAAATATGGACAAAATGTACTGTAATGATGAAACATTTGTCTGTCCTTTCCCAAAGCCCAAAACTATACTCTCCCTTTATAGCACACTCATGACGAACTGGAATAGGATTGGCTATGAATGAAGATGTTATCTGGAACTTCTTCTCTGTGAAAGATAAAAAAGACTAAATGGTTACATGTATTACGAAATCAACAAAAAACTCACTGAAAATTTTTCGTGTACGAGAATTTATATATAACCATTTTATTTACATACATCACAAATTATACTCTCAAGGCATGTGTACAGGCAAAAAAAGAAAAAAAATCCACCTACATTGTATATGTAAATGGTAATCCACAGCATTGGTAGAAGTTAAGGGGGTTAAGAAAACTTTGGATATTCCCACTACAAAGAGTTTTGGATACCATTTAAGAGGGTAAGACGTCTACGAGGTGTCTGACCATACAAAGATCAACCGTCTTGGATCATGTGAAAGACATCGGATATGGTTTTTTCTAGTTTAAGACTGAAGAAACGCACTTTCACCAAAGCAATGACCTTGGCCAATGCCGTGTATTACCTTAAAGCGACACTCCTCTTTTTTTTTTTAACAATGTAAATGTATATAACCAGCTTAGCTTTGATATGATTTATAAGATACATGTACAGCTATCAAAGAGATAAGTATGCATTTTATATCCTATTGTTGTTACAAGAGATCTTTATCATGTACATAACATACAGAAGCATAACTTGGAATCATAAAAAGACAAACCAATATGCATTAATCATTTTTTTCCCCTGAAAAACTCACAACTTATATAGAGGCGAACATAATAACAATTAAAGGTAACATGCTTTAGTTTCTAACTTCATTTCTTTTGTTCTTTACTCACCTCTATACTTACTCTTTTCTAGAATGTGTACTTGACCTCAGGAGGGTGCAAGGAGGTGCAAGCACTCACAACTTTTTATTCTCTTTTTTTGTTTACCAAACTCTTTTTGTTTGTTGGAAAGTCAAGTGAACACAGGTTCCCAGCAACAGCAGGAGGGAAAAATGCAGAAGGAAATCGTGTCAGTACATTTTAATTCTTGGTATATGCAATTGAAGCTTTTCATAACATCAACACATGCCATCTTTTCTGCCAATTTTTTTTCCCTATTTTTTCCAATTCAAATCAATTTCCAATTTAACATTGTAAACTTTACAATGTTTTTACTGCCTTTTCTATCAAGCATAGAATTGGAGTACAATGTATAATTCCATATGTACAGTTTTGTATTATGTATCATTGTTCCCTCAAACGTTTTGACCAGTTAACTAAAGGCACACAAATTCAGTGTTGACATTAACAAGCATCAATTGCTTTTACATGCATCTACTATAATACACTTCTTGAAAAAAAAAAGTCCTGTTCTTCACCTGATATCAAAATCCACAATATTTCTTGTGAATGACCGTTTCAACATTCTCAAAAATAACTTTTTTAAACCATCAAAGAAGGTAAGAAACACACTTAAAGGAGAGTAAACAAAAAAGTTCAAATATGAATAAAAAAAAAAAAAACTTGATCAACGAAAATCATTCAATGAAATTCCAGATAACAATTCCCATTACATGCAGTTATTACTATTATCTACATGCTCTTGTTTTGTGAAATCATTTCATTTGTAACAGCTGACCATTCAATATAACTTCAGACTTGGTTGCTACATGTGTGTATTCAAAAGCCTAACAAGAACTTGGATTGTGAAAATTTAAATTAAAACATTAGACATCAATTACATCCAGGGGGATATCGGTAGTAAATACCTTACCAGAAAGTCTGTAATGTGAAGGACCAGATGATCCAGGATTACTGCACCTAGAGAGGATAAAACAGTCAAGTTTTTCTGAGAGTACCTCATCGACAACAGAAGACAAACAAAGCAAATGAAAATCTTAATCTGGCAAATGCATCATTAAGATATTAAAATATGTTTCATTTTTGCTGTTGTTGTTGTGAAAACATGCAAGTAAGGCAAGTAACATTATGGGTTTTGAAAGAAAAAAATGGGTTGTTTGACTCTTCCTTTCTCATGAAAATGCAGCCGATCTCATTCTCAACCTAATATCTAGCTTTATTACACTTATTCTTTTGGATGGCTCAAATGCCTCAAGAGGACTTTCATTTGCTTTGAGAATCAAGATACATTAGAAATTTTAAAAGAAGAGAAGTTGATGGAAGCTTTGTTCCAACAGAGTGTTAGGACTTTAGGTATCACTAGCAAGTACTAGGATCCAAGTCCAATCACTAAGTTTGTATGCACCAAGAATGTTCTTGGGATATGAGAAAAGTTGAACATGTATTTTTTCGCTCTTTAAGAGCAATACAATTCAACTTGGTGTTATCATTATACTGTGCACATGCACAAGGTTTTTACACTTGAGATGCACATGTAAATGAGAGAGGTTCAAAATGCATTATTTGCAATTGAAAAAGAGCAATACAGTCCAACCAATAGTCAGAACTGTGACAAGCACATGTGATATACATGTACACACTTGAGAAATACAAGACTTAACCGACCATTTTAATAGTTCACCACAAATGAACTTTAAGGAGTTTGGCATGTCTTGGAATAGCTGACCAAGGAAGATCCATTTTGGCAGAAGCACAGATCTTCCAAAGGTAGGTTGATAATGCAGGTGTTCTTGCAATGATAGGGTTCCCAGCAAAGGACCTGCAGAGGATTGAAGCAGAGAAAACATCTGAAAGCAAGATTAGTGAGTGTTCTTTAACATTTGATACAAGATTACATTAGGCTAGGGAAGCCAAATGCAAAACATGAATCACAAGTTGCACTTGGCTTCCCTTTACAAAGTCAAAGTAGAAGGTTATGCAACTACATGTATAACACATAAATCAACATGATTACATAGGTCTTTTGAGTGACGATCATTAAAGTTCATTAAAGTTCTGTCTTTTTTCTGTCAAAGTCAAATGTTTAAATATGCTGCTCAAATCGGGTCACAGTTTTTAGTCTTGAATCAACTTACATACAAAAAAGAAAAAATCATTAATGCAAACATGAGATATAACCGAGTTACCGACCATATTCAAGTTTATTTAACCACTTTGCTCCTTTGAAGAATGATATCACCATGGTCTGCAACAGCGTTCCTTCCAAGCTCATCTGACTGCTTTCACCGATATTAACCTCTGCCGTGTTTGTGTTGCTCAGCATCTGCTTCCAGCCAATTTTGCTTTCCCACTGCACTTTGAGCAAAATTCGAGTGAAACATTATTGCCTGAAACATGAAGACAAACTCCTGCTGCTTCAGATGCGTGGTTGAATACATTTTCATTGGTCAAATTAACTTCAGGACTGTCGACACTCTCACACTCTTTGGCAACTTTTCTGGAGGGAAGTTCTTCATTTTGCTCCACACAATAATCATGATCACTCTGCCTTTTCCTTTTCTGGCTTGCATGAGGAATGTCTCCGATGTTGTTGTTGGCTCCACTTTGCTGTAACGGCATAGATGTATGAAACTCAAGTCCCGTTTCTTTTATATTTTTCAGAAGACTGGACAACGTGCTCTGATTTGCGAGAACACCTTTCACGTACTGCAACTCTCGGGCAAGAACATTGACTTTCTTACGCAAGCGGACGTTTTGCTTTTTCAAGGCATCATTTTCAGTATCTAGGAGTCCCACCTTCTCCTCCAAATCAACCATGACTTGCTTCTTCCTCTCACGGTTTAACTTGGCCATAACTGCATTTCTGTTTGGCCCTCGAATGCTTTTGCGAGCCCCTTTCTCATCTATGACAGTGAAGGATGTTGCAGGCTTTGCTATCTGACATGTCTGAGGCTCACTCCTCTTTGTATATTTTCTCGTCACAGTCAATGAAGAGTGAGCTTGACCGAGGATGCTTGAAGCCTGGTCATGATCATGTGAGCTGTCTGAGAATCTCCCTGAATCATTGGAAGACTGTTGCCTCTGCCTCTGTGTATGACGCTTTGACTTTCGACTGGTGGGCCCAATGAGGTATCTCAGCAACTGATCTTGATCTTCATCATCTTCTTCCGCCTCTTCCTCCGACACATCACATTCGTAAAATGAGCCATTGTCTGAATTAGTTTCCAGAGAATGAATAGAAACGTTATCGCTCAACATAATCGACTGATTCCCTACAGTTGCGACGTCGACCGGCTCCAAAGCACGATCAGCCAACGATTCGATGTCCACCATTTCTTCTGGTTCCACGCCAGTCATCATGGTCATGCCAGTCAAATCAGGAAATAACTCCTGAAATTCGCTCCCGTCGTACGGCGGAGATAGAGCACTCTCGACCATCTGGAAGGGAGAATTTGGAAAATACATTTTGAAACTATTCACAGAATTGATAAAGGATAAGATTCAAAACAGCAAACCAGTATATTGTGATAAATCATGCAGATATTTCACCAAAACTACCTGGATAATGTTGCGGCGACAGCTTTCAACTGAACTGCATGCATCAGTATACCAATAGCATAATTACGAAACGTGTCGCCGTGTGATGTCACAATGAAAATCGTTCACCAAACGTTGTTTATCACGTGACCGGATAGTGCGTTTAGTCTAGTTTCGTGCATTATTGTCATTTATAGATCAATTTCAAATTAACAAATCTCAAGAAACGGTCAATTTATAGCTCAAATCAATCTATTTTTGAGCAATTATTGCCATTACATATAGAATTTTAATAAAAGAAATATATTATAAAGGAGATATATTGTGGGAGATGAAGTCTCCCTTTTCCAATTATTGTGAACAACGCATTCACACACACACACTGCATTCTAAGAACGTCGACGAAACGATTTATTTCAGGTGACGTCACAATAAGTAGGCGGTATAAGAGGGTTCATCAAACTTTTTCTGCAGGGCTAGGGCTATTTTAGGGATGTCTGAATGTACTTGCTATATAGTCGAATATATTGGTAACATCTAAACTTCATCAATAACAGAAAATGTCTTTTAAAAATTTAGGAAAGTAACTTATAGCAGTTATAATGGGCAATATGTTTTCAAATCCCTCCATAATCCTCCCATAATATTTTTAATCTATTTTGCATATTTCAATGTACAACTCGAGCAGGATAGTGCTAAAAAAGGAGAGTGATAATCTGACATATCATTTATCTCACACAGTCACACTTTTAGTGTAAAAATAAAAGAAATGGAGAAATATTACGTTAAAAATGAATTGTAACAGTAATTGCCAATATTAGTCAGAAATTGACTGGTTGCCACTTCAACCAACCAACAACAACAACAACAGAAGTAGTCAAACTATGATCAGTGTTGGCATCACATTTCAAAGATCATAATTTGTTTCTTATTATTTTCTGATTTATATAAAACTTGAATTTGGTTCCATCATAACGAACGATGAAAAAATATGAAGCAAATATCAGTACAATGAAAATGAAATTTATTATGTTATAAAAAACTAAAACATTACAAAAAATATGTACCATTGGGAATTAAATTGAAAAAAAGAAAAAGAAAAGCAACTACCGTAATAATGATTATCAGAAAAATTTATTCTACATGTCCTCCAATAAGTACATGTCTGTTAAAATAAGAAAAATGCCTGTTTAATACATATTTTTGAATATATTTTTCATATTTGATTAAGTAGTGCTGTAGTCAAGTCCATCCCATCCGAGTCAGAGTCCCTGGAATCTGAGTCCGAGTCCAAGTCAGAGTCCTTAAATTGCAATTTTGTTTTACGTCACATTTATATTATGATGAATCCCTTGGCTGTAAATAGTTTTTGGTTCATTGCAAACTTTCATTTGTCAGAAAATTTAATTTATCGTAACTTTTCTTAGTGAATGTGGACAACTATAAAGGTTTGCTTACAAATGAGTGATTCATCGCAGTGACATTTCGCTTGGTGCTTAAGAAGATTGAGTTCAGTAAGCTTTCCAGCTATCAACACTAAAAATTTTGACAGAAGGTAAGAAAATTGAATTGGAAATGTTGAGATAAATTTCTATGGTTAGATTTTCGGTGATGGTTTGGTTTACTGGTGGAATTTCAGAAGTTTTATTGACCAAAATACTAAACAAGTGAACGTGCACTCCTTTTGTGCCAAGGTACATGTCTTGTTGACAAATGGTTCATATGAGAACAAGCCTTATCAGGCCAAGTATTTGCTTGTATCCACAGTTATTATAGAGAGTTGACTGTATTGTTGCTGTACCTCAATGAAGAAAAGATACACAAATTAATATTTGTTCATTTCAAAGACCTGTATTTTTATTTTGTAAACAAAATTCTATCGACATATCATTTATAAGTAAACAGAACACAAAAATAATAGGTCGAATGCCATTAAAGCCAGGTTATAGAAAAGAAAGTTTCCAACTAAAATGGAAAAAAAGAAGGAAAAACAATATTTCACCAAGAACACCAATCATGCCAATAGTTCAATTTTATCAAATAGCTGGTTTAAAAAAGTGAATCATCAAACCCTAATAGAACCCTTGTACATATATCAGCTAGTTCATTAACTTGGCTGAATGGCTTGTAATACAAATGCAACATTTATTTTGGAAATTGACTACATGACTAGTGTGTAGCACCCACCCGGGGAGGGGGGCGGATCTAATTGAAAATAGATGAGAAAGGAGCCAGGATGCTGTCTCTTTGATGTGGCATGAACAAGTGATCTTTATTCTACATATACTAAACATTTAACAAAACCATAATAATTATAATACAAAAGATAATAGAGCAATGTGTTATTTCCATAAATCCACGTAACCACAAACTATTAATCCGAGTATGTCTACTTGGAGTTGATGAATCGTTCCTTAGTTAGCTTAACTAACCTCACAACTTATCAAAATAGTTGATTCATACCCAATCCAACAATGCACATACTAAAAGATTATAAAGAATACTCTTTCTATACCATAAACTAAATCCATTATAACATAACTGTTTTAACTATAACTATTATCTATCCATATCCATTAAGTACCATAGAACTGTATAACAAATGAAAGAGAATAGGGAGATGGAGAGAGAAAGATATGGATATAATATATATAGAGCGAGAGAGAGAGAGAGAGAGAGATACAAGAGGGAGAGAGAGGGAGATACAAGAGGGAGAGGGAGAGAGATAATCTACAAAGTAAACACAGCATCACTCCTGGACCTGGTGCTAAGATCCTACTTCATTCTCACAAACTAACAAAACCATATTCTATCATCAATGCAATTCTAACTCTTGACTGTTTTCTTACAATAACTCATCATTAGATCAAGATCATATTCATATCTCAAAAGTCTTCAGACTTCATCCTAGCACTTCTCAATCATTAATAAAACTTGCTATAACACTATACCAACCTTTACTACATGCGCTACTTCTATAATTATACCACTTTAAAAATAGCATAATAATAATAAATATATTTTGAGAGAAGTCAAATAGAAACTACTCTGCATATGATAAGGGACAATACAATTAAGCTGTCCTTGGAGCTTTACTCCTAAACTATAATAACTTTCATCTTGATTGTGTTATCGAACAATCATGAAAATCCTCTATCATAAAACTTCATGAACCTATCCATTCAAAGAATATACAAGCTACAAATATTGAATGTTGGCTCAACCATTCATACCGGTATATCCATTTTCTAATAATATCCTTACTATTTCTTTTCCCGAGACTGTAGATCATTCATGCATTCTAGACCCTTGAACTATAATATTCACTTTTAGTCCCTCATACCCATGTTTGCATTTCTCCTTAGGAGCACACACTACCTGTAAACCAAGTCTATGTACTTTGCTAGTACAGTTACATAACACACTGGGCTATTTCCACTGGCTTCTGTCATGCACTCTTTGTGCAAAAACCCCTCCCTACTGCATATACAGTAGTATCTTAGAAGTTTCACACTTCCTCTCTAACACACACACACACACACACACACACACTTTGTTACAGTATCTCCCTAGTAGGCATGGGGCATCTCGCAACCACATGGGGGCAACTCTACGACCATGCTTTCTCATAACATACTGAACAAAGGGAAAGTTGTCTATCCTAATTAATACTGGATATATAATATTATAATTACTTCAACAAAAGTTATAACCTTTCTAACATGCATTATATAATTACAGGAAATGGAGCAATTATCTTGTAAAGACTCTAAAATAGGAGAAATATATATATTCAACTCATTCTCTCACTTTCTTAGCTCTCAACAAGTTCACTCAATTCTTTTATCTAAATACTGTTAAATTATGTACAACAATGGATAATATTATAACTTACACATTGATAAGATTTCCAACAATGGCACTCACACTCATTGCAACAAATATAACTGAAAGACAGTATGAAAATGTGTTTCTTACCTAATTGAAAATAGATGAGAAAGGAGTCAGGATGCTGTCTCTTTGATGTGGCATGAACAAGTGATGGGCAGGCCACATGTTTAAACAGCATCTTGGCTCTGGGGCTGGACTACTCCATTTTCCAAATAGGGGTGCATATTTTGTTATTCACAGAAGTTATGTTAGTTACACAAAAAATGTGGGGGGGGGGGATTCTGTATTCTGTGGGGCTCCACACCGTTATAACAGACTCCTTGGAAGGAAATGACCTCTTTATATTGAAACCTTGGTACATCAGGACTAAAAAACAATAGAATACAAAGAAGTGGGACCGGCAAAATAACCTTGTTATAACGAGAGTTTGTAATAACGAGGTTCCACTGTACCAATAAAAATGTTTATTACATTATACAAATGTATTACATCAACATAACATAATAACAAGTAGGCAACAGTGACAATTGGTTTACACCAAATAACAGATTTCCAAAACCTGTAATAATTACAAACAACCAATGCAAAAATCATACTAGTTCGTACAGCATAGCCCACATTTCTACCATGACTGAAAATTAGGAAATCATGGATTAATACCAAAGTGTAACACAACATCAACTTGGTGTTTAACCAAAAATTTCCAATTGCTCCAGGAACACTGAGTTACTGAGCTGCCTCCTGAGTTTCATGTCTTTTCTCTCTCTGTTTGTCTCTCTCGGTCTAACAAGGAACCTCTAAATCTGTACTATACTAGTTAAAACTTTAAAAAACTATTTGTACGTAATTTGGTCAATATTCATTTAGATTGATTTTCCCCTTTCTTGAGGTTGTCACCTCAAGTAAATAGGAGCTCAACTGAAATATTACTTTATAATTAAACTTTTATAATTATAACACTGTGAGCAGGAATCCACAACAAGACACTTTTGCAATATTCATCTTATGCTAAGAGACTTTCTGAGTGTTTCTAACAATTATCTTGAGGTCTTGACTTTTCATATTCAATGCCACCAAATGAAATGAATCTATTTCAAAAAGGAAATAAATCAGCCCAAGCTGCATATACATGTATCATGCTGAGAACCAGTAGGGCATTAATGTTTTTCAAAACAATATGAATTAATGCCCTTCTGGCTCTAAGCAGATGATATGCACAGTCTTGTAAGCATTCAATATATGGATAGCAAATCAATCTTTAACTTCCATCTGCTGTCATCTTCTTAGAATACATGTATTATCTCCTCCTTCGAAAGATTCCAATTGATGCTTTTCAAAGTCCCACATTCTGTGAACAGAGGAATGAATTTCTTGAAGTTTATCCAGTCTGGGCATAGAATGCTGTAAGTTAACAATGAAAATAGAATGAAATAGTCAGGTAAACAAAAACAGAAAGAAAGAAAGAAAAAACACATTTCATCAGCAAAACATGAAGCATCCATTCTACACAAGTATGTATTACTTTGAAACATATCATCTGATAGCTTTCCTCTTACAGTCAAACATAACATTTTCGAAACTTTGAAAAGCATGCATCATAAGAGGCAAAAGCAGTTTTGTTGGGAGTTACAATTTTGACACTCTTCATCTTTTATCTCTCAGGAAACTAATACATGTGTATAAAACTTCTGCAAATTTAAAAGGTATGCATCATAGACCCCGTTTACAGTGCAGGGCCGAGGCCAAGGCCAGCCTCAGCCCGGCCCTAATTGTGGTACAATTTGCACTCTTGACCAGACTGAGTGTGGAAGAAGTAAGGTGTGAGATTCACAGTCAAAACCAAGAAAGTGAACAATAAACTGAAACTGTATTAGATTTGTTCACTACTTACCACAAAGACAGGCACTAATGAATTGGTCCACTCTCCACCATTCTCATGCTTCAAAAGAACAGCTAAGTAGTACACTACTTTATGCTAGGAAAAACAGAAGAGAGAAGGCGTCACATTGAAATGAATGAAAGCATGTGAAACAAATAATATCAAAATTTTCTTTCTATGTAACATCATAAAATTTCAAATTCTCACTAATCGCAAAAATTAAAATACATGTATCATAATGTATCACAAAATATACCGTGTATACATGAGTCAGAATCATCATGAAAATCCTGTCTTTGAAATCTCATTACATATATTATTCAATAACCATTGACTTTTGTTGGCAAGTGTTCATCTAAATACATGTATATTTATTTATATAACGGATGTGATTTCCCTTTTAATTAAGGCAAAATATATGTGCTTACAAAAAAAACCCACCAAATTGAATTACAGAAAATGGAAATTCAAGTATTCAACTAAAGTTGATGGAAACATAAAGCCATAGCTGAATAGTCTTCTAAGACTTCAGAAAGATTTCAAAATGGTACTGAAGAGGGGAAGTCCACCGTGATAACAAGTGGGTTTTAAAGGAGAAAAGTTAAAGAAACAGATCAATGACCGGGCTCCAGCAAAATACAATAAGAAAGAAAGTTATGAATTTTTGAAGTTGTAATTAATCAAACATAAACAGGCAACTCTGTGACATATCTTGCGAGGTCCTCTCCCATTTTCCCTAGCCCTGTACTAAAAAAATAATAAATTTTCATTTCCTCTAAAGAAAATATTTAATCATATTATATGCACCCTAGATGTAATCACTGCAAGTATGTTTTTACAAAAAATCTGTATGAACCAAATCTATTCATTTATCAAAAACTAAGAAAATTAAAATGTATTAAACTTTATGTACAGAGCAATTGGGAGAGGACCTCCAAGATATGTCATAGAGTTGCCAATTTGTGTTTGATTGATTACAACTTCAAAAAAATCATAGCTTTCTTATTTCTTATCAGATTTTTGCTCAAACTTTCACTTATCTGTTAATCTCTTTTTCTGCTTTTATTCCAATAAAATAAATATCAGTGTTGACTTCCCCTTTAAGATGACTGGGGACCGTTTCATCAAGCGTTTTGTCAGTGATTTTTACTGACAAATTTGCTCTCAGCCAAACAGATGCAAGGATTTCAGTAGCTTATAACAGTTGTCAGTAAAAATCTCTGACAAAACGCTTGATGAAACGCTCCCCAGAAGTTTAAACCCAAGACTTTGCTCACCATTGTTACAGCTTCATGGATAATGATGTCTTGGACAGCTCGGAAAGGAATGAATTTGACAACTCTCCGTCCTGTTACATACTCAGAAGATATCTGTACTCCGAGGGATGAAATGAGCAGGATTGTTTCTGGAAGTCAGGAGAAAAAAATATGCAGAAATAAAAGCTCATGAAAAAAATGTGGGGTCTATGAAAATGATACGAAAATAAACAATGACATACGTAGGCCTATATCAGCTTGATAATGTAAAACCAAAAACTTTTGGGCACATTTCAAGAGGACCAGGGGGGTGTTTCACAAACAGTTAAGTTTGACTTAAAATCATGTGTAAGTGCCAATGCGCATATGGTTTTAAACACGTAATCTCATTGGTAGATTACCCAATAGCGCACGTCCCCTGTGCATGATCTGACCAATGCGGTGAGGTGTCGTATACCGCACACAGCTAGGAATTTAAGTGCGACTGTTAGTCAAACTTAACTCTTTGTGAAACACCCCCCAGATTCTCAAAGTTTCATGCTGCAACCTATCAGAGACACAGCACTAGATTTTTGACATTCATGAAAGTTATTTTACAGTAAAAGTGGATTTTGCAATAGTTTTCTATTTTTTGGGGAGAATATATCTAAAGAGAGAGAGAGGGAGAGAGAGAGAGAGGGGGGGAAGAAAGAGAGAGAAAAAGAAAAAGAAGAGAAAAAGAAAGAGAGGGAGGGAGAGAGAGAGATTTGTAAGCAGCTCTAAATACATACTAACTCATTCAAGTTGAGAGTTGGGGAAAAATGAACTGATATTACTTTGCTTTTTATTTAAAAATTCAATTTAGTCACTAGCTACATGTACACTCATGTTACCTTTTGAAACTGATGAATGAAGGTAAACATACAGTAGGACAATCATCATGATGACAAGAAGAAATGGATTCCATGACTGCCAATAAAGTAAAATAGAAAGAAAATGATGAATTAACATTGTCAGATCATAACCATAATGATGACTACAGCATTGATGAATTTATTGATTTATTATATCATGCTTACCATAAGTATGGAGCAGAAATCATGATGTAGACACATTTTACAAAAAATACACTATAGCAGGGACGTGCCAAAATAAAGGGTTTTGTAAATGCAATGCCTATGACTCATTAAAACTACTATTGACATTTCAAAATTAGACCCTATGTAGTTTTCTCTAATGTTAAAAAACAACTACACATGTACAAAGAATTCACTTTAGTTAAATTATAGGTTTATGAGACAACATTTTTTGCCTTTGAAAACAAACTCCATAGCTTATTCACCCCAACCCCCCACCCCCATCAAAAATTAATTTTACTTCAATCTTGACCGCTTTAATTTGATTTGATTACTATATACCATATACAACAGTCGTTGTATGTCCAGACGGGTTGGTTATCCAGACAGATGATATTCAAAAACATATTCAACTCTTTTTTCCTTCAAGATTTCATGAATCTTTCAAAAGACAAAAAGTTATTGGACAATATTCTAAATGGTATCATAAATTATATAGACAGAAAATCACTCTGTTTGGAGGAGTTTTATAACACTTTTTTTTACTTTTGAGGTTCTCCTCCACGACAGGAGAGGGCTTCCATGAAGCCAGATATAGTCTCAGCGGAGCATATCCGCGAACGAAATAGACTGCATTTTTCCATCTATCATAAATATTGACAGAATTTTGTGATAATTGATGCTACTTGCTAGACCAAAAGCTTCAGTCTCTCTGTATCATTGGTTGTTCCACTAACACTATGCCTGATTCCACTGACCTCTGTATGGGAAAGGTTAACAAATGTCAGTAATATTAAAGATTTTCCCATACCAGACGGTTATTTCTGCCTTGCTTGAAGCTAGACCGAAAATTCTGTCCCTCGTTTGTTAGCCTCTTATTTGGGTAGGGTAGGCTCTACCCAAATAAGTTTTGGGTAGGGTCGGCTCTACCCAGAAAAGTTTGGGGTAGGTCGGCTCTACCCAATTAAGAGGCTATACGAACGTGAGACAGAATTTTCGGTCTAACTTGAAGCATGGTCTTTGTAAATATCACAAAAAATGCGACAACCTAATTTATATTCAAGTGTCCAGATACACAATTAACCCCCAATCAATTGGGGTCCACTTGCATTCTTAAGGATCGACCCCTTTATTTATTAAGAAAACCGCTCTTCATTTAATACGTGAATAACATTCCTTATGAGTAGTTATGAATAGTAATTTCCTTAAGAATGGAGGTCCTTATAATTATGAATAGCGAGGTAATTGTCTATGTACTATGGTTTGCTCGCTATTCATAAGGACCGCTATTCATAGAAAACCGCTATTAGTATTCATTTAGTCACGCATTATGATATGAATAAGTGGTCCTTATTATGAATACTGAATAGCGGTCCTATGAAGTATGAGTATATGACTAGACAGAAATAACCGTCTGTTATGGGGAAATCTTTATTATTTCTGACATTTCTCAACCTTCCCCAGTCTAGTGGAGCCAGACGGAGTCTCAGCGGAACAACCGACGATACAGAGAGACTGAACTGAAGCTTTATAGTTTTGGTCTAGAGTATGACTAGCGAGGTTACCCCAATCGATTCATGCCAATCCTACAATTTCGTTTTTGGTTATTGCTTATAATTGACTGACATATTTACCCATATTATGTTTCCTGCAAATGACGTGAAGATAAGAACACAAAATAGTAAAATTGTCTTTTGTCTTGACTGTTTCGCTGTCACAGAGATCTCGCGGATAAGCTTGCCATCATCATCATGATCATGGACATTATCCTCCTGAAAAGGCCATCCGTTCGTATCCATTTTGTTAAAGTTCCACACTAGATCTACGCTTAGACTATGTTTATGACATCAGATTAAATAGTCAAATGACATTTATCAATCACTCGTACTAGTTGTAGATCGTCTGCCTATTAAAGTCGAGGAGTTACTTGCAGCTAGCTAACTCTGTTGATGTGGGTTACACAAAGACAGATGTATGGGACCATTGGCTTCCGCTACATGCATGCCATGCATGCCCTCTCCTGTTGTTTATATGCAGCCGGGCAACGAGAAATTCTGCCGAAGAGTGAATGTGGAAATACTGCGATTCGAGGAGAAATCTTGCAAAAATGTCTGCCAACACGGAAATGCCAGGGGTGAAAGCAGCCCTGCAGCGACTTCAAGAATTAGGTAATTATTCCCTTTGGATTAAATTTGAATTTTGTAACGAAATCTTGATTGTTAATGTTTGTTTAGATCGCCCGTGAATGTGTAGGATCGAGTGACATGACACCGGGAATTTATGTTAAAAGACCCCGGAACTTCGGGGTAGCTAAATCACACCACAGCGCCTTGCTCGTCGCCGTTGTGTGCCTGGACAGGGTTATCCAGACAGACAATTAATGGTATAGTGGTCGATCTATTTTGAACAAGTTTGCATGCAATATTTCATAAACATTTTCAAAGGTATGTGCGACAATATTATAAATGACAAATAAAACCTTCATATTTTTCGTGATATCAAATAATCTACCTTTGGCTTTGCTTTGGCAATTGTGACACTGACACAGCTTTGACTGCCTTTGTCTTTGCTAGAACATATTAAAAAGTTAGTAAGACTGAGACTAATTTATAGAGTAAGAAGACTGTCAAGTGAGTATGATGGGGAGCCCTATATCTGCGCACCTAAGGTTTTGACCTGAAAATGAAAAAGAAATTCTTTAATATTCCTCTAAAGCTTTATTTTATATTATTCATTAAATTCTAAAGAGTAAGTTTGAAAAAAATCTCATCAAAATTAGAGCAAGAACAATGCCATTTTCACAAGAAACAGTGGCCATGTCATTTCAGCATTTCAGCTACATGTTGATAGGGGGACCTAAACTTAAGCTACGCACTGTTTCCAGCTGCTAAAAAAGTCATTTTATTCCGTGATTGATGCAAACCTTCTTTTATATCTTGATTCTACAAATTTTGATTCTACAAATTTTGAAGTTAAATCGCTGAAAAAATTACGATGGACAAATAACATACATTTACGTCGAGTCGATGTCAATGCGGTGTCAAATTTTGTTCGGCAAAATGAAAGGGTCCTAAATCTATGCACAGTAATAAATGAATGCAAATCTTGATTGTGGTGCTGAATGATGTGAATGTACCTCGATTTCCAAATAGTGATAATATCTCCAAATATAAAGGAAAATTACTCATTCTTTTTGGCAATTGTAAATGATATTTTTGTTGCTCAGTTTAATACACCAGAAGTTTGGCGCACGAACACATCACATTGCGCGTATTTGCGGGGTGCATAGCTTAAACTAGCTTTAGGACATGCGGAGCTTTAGGACCCCTCTCCATACGGCTACAGACTACAGTGTAAAATGTAAAAGTTAAACGTATCCTTTTTGGGGTTTTTTGTTTTTTGTTTTGGTGAGTGATCTATGGTGGAGGAAGACGACACAAACACAACCAATTGATGCATTTGATGAAATGAAGTGCAAGCTAGTGTGCGGAGTGAATGATGGTTTCCTATTTCACGATAATGCCAATCTATGCATCAAGTAATACTCTCTAGGCTATATCATAAAATAGGAAACTACTCATTCAATGTGCATTCACATGCTTGCATCACAGTAGAGTTTCATATCATCAGAACGAAGTGTAAACGAGGCTAGAGTGGCCAAGTCTGCACAGTACGTGCCCTTCGCTGCGCATACACATAACTGCACGATTTTAATCAAACAAAACACACAACGAACGCAAACTTTTCATCTTTGTCATAGCGATAAGTATTGAGTCAAAGTATTGCAAAACGCTCTTATTTCAGACATTTTATTCACAAGCCTCAAAGCATTGTCTTTCACATCAAAATTCCTGAACTGCATGTAAAATTAATGAGTGCGTAGACATGGGCACCATTGTTTTTTCAATGTTGAAATGACGCGGCTGCCGTTTCTTGTAATAATGGCAATGTTCTTGCTCTAATTTTGATGAGATTATTTGCAAACTTACTCTTTAGAATATCAGGAATACTATAAAATTAAGCATTAGAGGAATTCTTGTTTATTTTTTTGTCAAATCTTAGGTGCACAGACATAGGGCTCCCCATCATACCAATTACCTAAACAAATAATTTTTGTAAAGCTAGAATGTATAAAATTAACCTCAAGACACTTTATCTGACCCTCTATGGGTCAACAGTTAATACCAAATCAGGGTCGTTAATCATAAGGGTCCCTGTTCGAGGGTCGCTATTCATAAGGGTCGCTATTCATAATCGAAGAAATAGGTCGCTATTCGTAATCAAAGAAGAGGGTCGCTATTCATAATCGAAGAAGAGTGTCGCTATTCATATTCAAAGAAGAGGGTCGCTAAATTCATAATCGAAGAAGAGGGTCGCTATTCATAATGGAAGAAGAGGGTTGCTATTCATAATCTGAGAAGAGGGTTGCTATTCATAATCGAAGAAAAGGGTTGCTATTCATAATCAAAGAAGAGGGTTGCTATTCATAATACGAAATGAGGAGGCTTCATTTTTGTTAAGCGTCTGGACACACGACCCCCATCCTACTTTGTTAAAGGGGCACTCATTGTGCCCCCGATCCCCCCTCCTTGAGGGCTGTCTATGCTTGTCACCATAGTGAAGTTTTATAAATTTGACGCTCAGTCGGGGGGGGGGGGGGCTATTAACTTAATTCCCAAGAGTGGTAGATCCGAGAGATAGAGAGTTAGAGGGCCAGGCCCACTTGTATTATACAGTACGGTGCCTGCATTCCAAGCGCCTCAGCTCATCTGTGTGTACTGCATTGTTGGTTCCCCCAAGAAATTTTGGCAAATGATTTTGATCACCCCCCCCCCCCCATTCCTCGAGACGGATTTATGCCGGTGTTATGTACATGTACCTTCGTCATTCAGCCTCTGATTAAGATTCTGATTAAAAATTCAGGCCCTATAATTGTCTTGTACCTTGTTATTCGGTTTGATGAATCAGAGAATAAAAATATGCCATAACTATATTTTTTTATTGTTTAAACATCTTCCTTATTACTTAGAAAGCAAGTGGAAACGGTACAATTGTAGTCACATCCGAATTGACATATCTTGCGCGAGCGATTTTTACTTTCATTTAGGTCCTTTATATCACCCTTCATTCGAAAGAATCAAGCAATAATATTACTATATGACCTACATCTCAAATAAATCGCTTTTGTAAGAATCTCATATGGATCATTGTAATATAAATAAAATAACGAAATAATTATAATCACTCCGTATTACGAAAATATCTACGAGGCTAGATATCCCATCCCCAAAATAAAAACAAAAAACAACTTGAGATAATGGCTATGGATTAGAGTCTCCTCAAAGGAGTGGAGAATCCGAGCCGGAGGATCTGGATCTGTGTGTGTATGTGTATGTGTCTTTAATTGATTAATGAACTGAAATCATGCCATTTTAGATATATGAATTACACATAGTTTTTTAATCATTAATGAAAAGGGATTAGTAAAGCGCCTTTCAATGTGTGGAGAGCACTCATAAAAATAGTTCACTTAAAAGAAAAAAAAAAGGAGCAACCTACAAAGGTTGAAACAATGCAGAAAATGAACATTTTGAGACATCAGTATACACCTTCGTTCTAATCAATAGCCTACACAATCGAAGATAATTTTGACACAGTCATTATCCTCTATCGTTACACAATTTTTTTACAAACTACTTGCGAATGTGTGTAAAGATCTGCTTATTCATTTGCAACCGAGTCAGCGAAAAGCCACAATTTCGATTTTTGTTCTTGTAATGACAATAGCCGCAAATGCATTTTAACCCTTTCCATGCTGGGCAAAGATATATTGCATAGGAATAAACATTATTATGATCATTATTATGATGGCACAGGTTTCTGTAGAATTTTCAAGCCATTCTAAGCCTTGACAAAATGTTCAACACTCACACTTTTGGGCAGGATTTGCCGCCCATGGCCTGGTAGGGGTTAAGGCCTTCTTAAACACAGCACCGTGGGGTTGTCCTTTATTATCAGTGGCAAATTTAGGGGGGGGGGCAATCGTGGCCCGTGCCCCCCCCCCTTTTTGAAAAAAAGTGTGCATTATACCACCCCCCTTTAGAATGGAAAAAGGTTGTTTTTTTTTTCATGTCAAAGAATGATGGAGGGAAACTGGACCCCATAACCCCCCCCCCATCCCCCCCCACTCCCCACTGAGCGACATTTGGAGGGCTGGCAAGACAAAAAAAAATATGGATCTCCCTCCAAGCAGTTTCCCAAAGTTGACAATCCTGCATTTGTGTGCCCCCCCCCTCCTTATACAAAATCCTGGATCCACACCTGTTTCTTCTTATCATATTGTTTGCTTATTTAATTTATATGAATAGCGACCCTCATTCCTTATTATGAATGGTGAACCCTCTTCTGCATTATGAATAGCGGCCCTCTTCTTCAATGATGTATAGCGACCCTCTTCTTCGATTATGAATAGCGACCTTCTTCTCAGATAATGATTAGCAACCCTCTTCTTTGATTATGAATAGTGACCCTCTTCTCTGATTATGAATAGCGATCCTCTTCTCCTATTATGAATAGCGACCCTCCTCTTTGATTATGAATAGCGACCCTCTTCTCCGATTATGAATAGCAACCCTCTTCTTAGATTATGAATAGTGACCCTCTTCTCTGATTATGAATAGCGATCCTCTTCTCCTATTATGAATAGCGACCCTCCTCTTTGATTATGAATAGCGACCCTCTTCTCCGATTATGAATAGCGGGCCTCTTCTCCGAGCTCCGATTATGAATAGCGGGCCTCTTCTCCGATTATGAGTAGCTACCCTCTTCTCCGATTATGAATAGCGACCCTAATGAATATTGACCTTTATGAATAGCAACCTTCTTCTCCTAGCGACCCTCTTCTTCAATTATGAGTAGCAACCCTTATGATTAACGACCCCGATATGGTATTATGAATAGCGACCCTCTCTCTGTATTATGTATAGCGACCCTTATTACTAATTATGAATAGTGTTCCTTATGAGTAATGACCCTTTTCTTTGATTATGAATGATGGCCCTATTCTATTATGAATAGCAATCCCTATGAATAATGGTCCTTATGAGTTTATGAATAGTGACCCCCTTTTCACTTTATGAATAGCGACCCTTTAGGTATAGGAAATTACACATTATAATTAGCGGTGCTTATGAACCACTAGTCCTTATGACTAGCGAGGTTACACCATCCAATCACTAATTGATTTGCAAAATGGTTTCTGGAGGGGAAAATAGTGTGTAACTCAAGTCTTGCATCTAACCAATGAGTGGATGCATTGTCTAGAAGGTCCTGCTTCATGTCCAGTTGATGTGATCTCACTTGATTTTTTCACGAGCATTCAACAAAATGCCACATGATGTTCTTCTCAGCAAGCTTTCACTACAATACAATACATGTATATGCAGAAACCTTTGGCATTGGACATTTTCTTCTTCATACCAATACTCAGTGTTGGTATGTCCTGTACATAAGGGGAACTGAACAACTGTTTTCTGTTATGTTTTGTTTTTACACAATATATTTTGAGGGCAGCATCAAATTGTCTTGCGGGCTGCATGCGTGACCCAACAAGGCTTTTGGCATTAGTGTTTTCATATTCTTTGTTGTCCTCTTCCACTTTGTTATTATGGTCTATCATTTTATCGACATGCACTGCCTACCTGTGATATAATATTATGCACTGCCTACATGTGATATAATATTATGTACCTCATCCTTCAAATGTGAAGTCTTTGACAATCTTTAATGCCCTCATTTCTTGCAATTCCTCTTCACTTTCCTTAAGCTTCCCTCAATGTTTAATATCTCAATAAGGTGACAATTTCTTATTTCATCACTGACAGCTGAACGGATGAAATCTGATGAGTTTGGATTCCGGGACAATGACATTGAAATGATTGATGGAGTTGCGGAAGCAATCAAAGAATTGGTAAGAAATCCAGATGACCAAATGAATATTCAAATACACTTGTAATGCTATTATTTTCAGATTCACAAAAGCACAGTCTTATGGGGTGTTGCAAGAAAGTTGCAATCAATTGCAAATTGTAAAGCAAATTAGAACAACCATTCTGAATGGTTCAGGGTCTGCCCATTCAAGAAGATGCGCTTGCAACAATGATTTTGATTGGTCAGTACCGATCAGTTGCAACTTGCAATCAATCGCAACTTTCTTGCAACACCCCATTAGTTGATTATCCTCATTCATTCTTTTTTTTTTTTAAAGACTTTAGTACACTAATGTTGTTACTTTTTGTATGCTTAACATTTTATTACCGTAATGGGTGTGTGTCATTTTGGTCAGTTTTTCTTGTTTTGAATTGAATAATGTGGTTCTTTTCCACATCTTTGTCAAACAAAAGGATACTTTTTTGTAAAAATTCATTTCGATCATTTGTAATCTTGTATGATGCCATTACTTACTTACTTACAAGCATACACATGCTATCTTAGCAGTCAGGTAAAATAAACCATCAAAACTTACACCATCAAACAATTTTTTCATGATACTAAATTCAGAACTAAGTAATATATGATTACTAATCATTTTGAAATTCACATAAAACACCTAGACCATCTAATCTATACAGCTGTGGAGATGTTGTGGTCTAGTGAATAAGTCTCTGGACTGAACCACAAGGTATGGGGTTCAAATCCTTGCCACAGCACCAACGTCCTTTGGCAAGACATTAATCTAAATTTGCCACACTTGACCCAGGTGGAGTAAGTGGCAACCTGATTGCCAGAGCCAAAGCTGGGGTAGGTAATAGTACATGTATCTAAAGTCATTTGGAAGCGAGACTTTATATCATAATGTGTATACAAGAACAGAATAATAGTATTATTAGAGCAGAGATAGAATGCTTTGAATTCAGCCCGATGTGGAGTAGGTGTGAGAGAAAAAAAAATGACATAAAAGTAATGGAAAAGAAAAGAAAGAGTAAAAATAGCTAGAGAAGTATGTATATGAGTAGAAACTCTGACCAATATGATCTGTTTTCACAGTGTACATGGGAAGAGACCTTGATTTATAGATCATAAAAAGTCTAGTAGGCTAAAATTATGAACTAGGGGCACTAACTGCTTTCATAATTTCCGTTTTTGATGTGTATAGCCAGCAGAAACCATGTTAGAAGATTTAGAAATCAACTTTGACGACAACTACATGTATACAGAGTGCTTCATAAAGTAATCTTTATATTGTTAGCATTTGAATCATTCTATTTTATTCATGATAATGATAATGACAAAATAATAGTGATGATAATGATAATAAAAATAATAACAATCATAACAATAATAATGATTCTAAAAAGAAGTAATAAAAATGGTAATACTAACAACTAAACAATAATGATAATAATAATAATATCAAATACAAGAACACTAATTAATTTTTAGTAAATGCCAACTCTAAATGACTAATGTGCTCAATGTGCAATGGAGAAGAAATATAATTAATATGATTAAGAATTTATGAAAAGTATTTACTGGAATGTAGAAATACCAATATAGTTTTCAAATTTGGTTCTTATGTATAGTGTATGTTTAACAATACAACCAAATGAACATTCAATCACATATATTCAAATCAGCTAGAAACTACAAACTCCAGCAATAATGAATTTTTTATAAAGTGTTATTTGGATGGGAAATATATTATTGTAAAACCATTGATATAGAATGGATAGACATAATTTGACAATAATAAACCAAGAGATGATACGGATTAAGCTCTTGTAAGGCTTTCGTCCCTTGGAATTTCTAAGTACATGTATGTAATTAATTGGAAGTTACAAAGAAAAGAAAATATAATACAGTATCATAATATGACAAATTTTAAATCAAGTTATTTTACCTTTTCAAAGAGCCTTTGTTGTCACTAGATGCAGATGTGAAGAAAAGTGTGTACCGAATTGTATTTCCAATCAGAATGAAACAGGGTGTTGTTTCTGCTAGAAAGCAGGCTTGAATAATTATCATTTATATCCCTCAAAGGAGATATAAGAGGATCAATAGATAGCGCTCAATTGCATGATAATTGTGCCAGACCCACTGCCATATTTCCATTTTATGTCAACCAAGAGTACTGCAATATCTCCCCTCTAACTCCCACTCTCACTCTCACTCTCTCTATATTTTCCTCTTTCTCCTCTTCCTCCTCCCCTCTCCCTCTCCCCCTCTCTCCCTCTCTCCCTCTCTCTCTCCCTCCCTCTCTCCCTCCCTCTCTCCCTCTTTCTCCCCTTCTCTCTCTCCCTCACTCTCACATTCAAGAGCAATAAATCATAGCAATAAGTGTGACAGAGAGCTGTCTGAAAAAGACCTTGGCAGGATTGGGGTTGTAATAACTTCAAATTGATGGCCCCTAAATTAACTGTCATTTCAGAAATACTTCCCATAAGACCACTATCCAATTTAATACCAGATAAATTATTGTCCCATAGCTTTAGCTTTTTACCACCATAATAAAGTTGCTTAGAGACCATACATACATGTACCTGTAATATACACATTAAAGGGCCCCCATCAAAATGCAAGTGGATGCCTGTTGGTGTACAGTCCTACATAATCTCATATTTTTATATTTAAACTTCTAAATATGTTTCATAGATTTTTAAATATTTTTTGAAATAATTTTCTACAACCTGCTAAGCCCCACCCACTTAAAAAAAAATCCTCCAGGCCATTTGCCCCCTGTGACATCATCTGTCAATCATCAGTGAGTTAATAGCGATTTTGCAAGTAAACTTGTGAAAGCTGACACCTGTTACAATACAACATACAATAACAACATAGGAGTTGCTATGTCAGACATGCTGTAGCATCAGCAGAAAAACAAAAGCAATGAGGAGGTACATGTATTGTATGAAAGCATGCAATGCTATTATGAGTGTGTGTTGAGTGAGGGGATCACTGTCTTGTATTGTAGATGGAATGTAACTTCCGCCAGCTCTGGAGGATTTTTTTTTAAGTGGGTGGGGCTTAGCAGGTTGTAGAAATTATTTTAAAAAATATTTAAATATCTATGAAACATATTTAGAAGTTTAAATATCAAATATGAGATGTATGTAGAACTGGACACCAACAGGTATCCACTTGCATTTTGATGGCAGCTACATGTAGGGGCCCTTTAAATGAGCAATTTTCATTTTGGTTAGGTGTGTCCACTTGCGTGTGTGCCGTCATTCTGTGAATGAACCAGATCTAGAGTTACATAGAGTTGTGTTGCAATTTTGTTAAAACTTGGATACCCGCATGGAAGATTAAAGTTCTGATTATTCCACAGTTATCTAGCATTCTTTTGAAATTGGGTAAGTTATTAGTCCAGTTTATTGGAAAAGAATTTTGTTTTGTATATTTGTGCTGAAAACGTGATTTCACTTTCAGCTAGTGGAGTATCCCACTTTGTTTGATACTACTGCACAAGGATTGCCTACAAACTTGTCAACATTTTTTTCATTGCTATTGTTTTCTTTATAGTTTTGTATCAACCTATTTCATACACTAAGAAATTTCTATATTGCCTTCCACAATAGGCTTTTTATGATGATTTCATTATTTCTTATGAAAATATTTTATGTGGACGCACACTGTAATTCAAATTGAGTGGGTACTAGCAGTCAAATAAAAACCAATTTCCCAAATATGTTTCTTTGGTAATCATCTTATGTCCAAAATTTGATAAGTTGGAAACTGATAGATGTCCATGTACCTGTACCTGTAGTTTCAGATATGGAAACCATTTAAGTCATGTTCAATGGAATATATACATAGGTATGTTTTGAATGGGAGATATGAAAACTGGGGAACAATAATACTATCAGTGGGATATCTAGAATGATAAAAAAAAATAGAACAATAATTGTGTATATATTAGAGTAAGTATTGGATATGATAGAACATATACTTTCATTAGGATATTCAAAACCATATTTCATAAAAGCAATATACAGTGAAACCTGTCTATAAAGACCGCTCAAGGGAGACAAGAAAAGCGGTCTTTATGAGCAAGTGGTCTTTATGTACAGGTTCCTTTAATACACGTTTCAGTGAGAAACACTTTTCAAGAGAAACAAAAATTGTGATCTTTATAGACAGGTGGTCGCTAAAGCAGGTTTGACTGTATACGTATTTCATATTTTCAGGATGGAGAGCGAGTCAAGCTTCACATGCTGTTGGAGACAGAGACCATCAACTCCAGCATCCTGAGACACCAGCTTCAGTTCTTCCCTGATCAGATCAAGAAAGAAATCATGGCTGCTGTGGAATCAGCGAGGCAGTCCAATGCAGAGGAGCTCAAAAGTCTGCAAGTAAGTAGAAATCATTTTTGGTAATCTCAGAAAATAGGGATGTCATTTATATTAACAATTCAGCATTTTTTCATGTTTGTTGGTATTTTGTCAGCTTCATTTATGCTGGGTATGTTTTGTATTGTGACAGCGCTTCTGCATGTATGATATCATGCCATTGTTTGTTTTGTCATCTGTTTGATTAATTTGCCAGCCTGTCAATGCAGAATGAACAATATAATGGAGATGAAAATATAAGAGAGAGAGAGATAAAGGAGAGAGACAGGGAGAATATATTACTTGTTTATGAATAAGAAAATTTTGTGGCATGAAACATTTGTGAATTGTAAATGAAGGCCATTTTTAGATGTAGATTAGGAGCTTTGGGGATTTTCAAAGATCCCATGTTGTTATGCAATCTAATGTTGATGTTCAGCAGCATGAATCTTTTGCAAATGTTGAACACTTGAAAAATTTGCAGCATTTTCATGCACTCAAAAGTGTCTGGCTTTTACATTGCAGGATATTTTAAGAAATATGTGTCATATTTCATTAAATGGGAACATCTGTTTGATAATGACAGTTATCCTGTTTTATGCACTCTCTCTCTCTCTCTCTCTCTCAGGATAAATTACAAATGTTGAATGAGACCATTGAAGAACTGGAAGAAATGCACAAAAGATTGAGCAAGGAGAATGCAATACTCGCGTAAGTACATGTACCTGTCAGAGCAACATGATATGCTACAAGAAAAGGGATTGAAACAACTGTATACTTTCATTTTTATATATTTTGTGTTTGCAACCAAAATGAGAAACTTAAAAAGAATTATTATGTGCTGTCTGTTTCATACATAAACATCCTAGATTATATGGTAATGTAGTGATTTTTTTTGTATAAAGTGGATTGATAATTAAAGGCCATAGTCAAATTAATACTTTCTCTCTTGTTTCTATGCACAGTCCAGAGAGAGACATGGTGCGAGCCCAACATGAGGAGGTCATTTCACAACTCAATCAACGACTTGCTGATAAGGCAGGGTAAGAGCTTATCACCAACAAATGAGGCTGTTCGTGATAATTTCTTGTTATCATACTGATACTACAGCATATATATTTCTTCAGTTAGATTAAGCACTGATGAACTTTCAAGAGTAAAATTTAGTCTTGTAATGCTTTGTTTCATCATGAAATTAAGCATGTAAACTTCACAAGGAATGTACCCGTTTCTGTTTCAGTCCACATGTTGTTCAACACATAAATTCCTGGGTTGGATTTGCCACCCATGGCATGGGAGTGGTTGCAAAGCTGGCCCTGTTTCATAAAACTTGTTATCAATAACAAGTTACAATAATTGTTATAAGCTACTGAAATCCTTGGATGTGATTTGCAAACAAATTTGTCATAGTAATGGGGCAGTTTGTTATTGATAACAAGTTTTATGAAACGGGGTCTAGTTGTTTTGTTCTTATCAATAACAAAGAGGGTATCTCATACGTGTAAACTGTGGCAAAGTGTTATTTCATAGGTCCATGTTGGAAGTACTATTCAGGTAGGCTGCTGGCCATGAACCTCTTCTTGTGATGCACTACATATAGCAGGGTGAAAACTTGGGGATGCCATCCATACACTTTCCTAAATGGAAACAGATAAGAAGTAAGTCTATGATTTGTCATAATAAGCAAAGCACTGGGAGATATACAGCCATGGAAAATATTATTAGACCAAGCATGGTTATTGATAGTGTTATTTTTGTGGTAAGAAGGAAATAAAATTACATAAAAGTGAGGTATAATTGCTGGAATTTGGTATTCATTCATTGAAATAAAAAGACAATCATTTCTATAATTTTGTATGCATATTATGGTACCCTTATTACAGAAGCTTGGTTTAATAATTTTTCCAAGGCTGTATGTAACAGTGTATCAAGCTTTAAACATATTAAAATCTTTTACATTAACAGGAAACAGATCATGCTGAATGAGACAAGAGATAAGCTGCGAGAGACAAATCAAAAGGTACTAGTAATGTGTTTTTTATCTTCCCACTCATGCAAAATGTACAGTTAGATTTTCACGTGCAGTATTGATGTAGTAAAAAAAATTTACTTCTATCAAAAAGATTTAAGAGCAGAATTATAATTGTATGAAAATACAAATTGAATACATACACAACCCAAATCATTGCAACACAGTATGACTAAGTAGAGCAAATCATTTTTAATTTGCATTTTAGAAGATGGGTCATTTCATCATGTTGGGACACGAATGTGTGACATGGCCTGTATCATTAAAAGTATCAGGTTTTCTTATTCTTTCATATATAATACTCATATCTGAGTATTGAAATATTTTAAGTGGTTTTCAATCAGGAAAGTTAAGCTTTCACAATGATATGATTGAAAGAGTCACTCTGACGTAACAGTTGACGCGGTGTCAGTTTTATATCTGAAAATCACATTTTCTTTGTTTTTCTGGTAGTTGACCAATAGATGGGGAAATACTTAAGTATACCTAATAAAATACATGCTATGACAACAGATGAAACCTTTTCCCTTCATAATTGATATCATGACATGGTGGAAGACTTGTTTTAAGCAAAATGTGAATGCTGGCGTAACACTGACACGGTGTCAATGTTACGTCAGCACTCCCATGCTGATTAGTATGTCACTTCTGGTCCAGTCACAGAATTATCAAACTTAAGTGGTTTTCAGGCTTCTACCTCTCTCTTCTACATAATTAATATGTTAAAATTCCAGGGGTTTATGTGGAATTTTTAAAATAAAACAAACTGACATAACATTTTCTACTGCAAAAATCCAAACCATATAAATGAAAATATTCTTATTTCATTCAGCATAATTTTGAAACATTTTGTATATTTTGTTTTGAGGATACATCTTGACAGAAAAAAATACCATTTCTCAGTCATTGGGGTACACAAAGAGCAGACAGAAAAGAAAAATGTAAAATGGGAGAGATGACGTAACATGACTCCACAATTTTTTTTTAAAAGTGACAAATTTGTTATTTCTCTTGTACTAAGAAGCTGAATATCGTGAAAGCAGATGTTTTAGATACAGTGTTCATACAGTTAAGTTTAGGATGTTAGTTTTGGTCAGAAGATATGAAAAACTAGGAAAAACTTGACAAGCCAAATATGTTGACACCGTGTCAATGTTACGTCAGAATTAAGGTTATTTAAGGTATTCTTAAAGTAAATCCAGTGTACCTGGAGAGAAATTATTAATTACCCTAATCTTAATATAACCCTAATCTTAATATAACATAAGATTACTGAATCAGTTCTGCTGATATTCTCAATGGTACAAGCTATTTCATCTAACATGTCCCAACCTGATGAAATGACCCAGATATATGACTAATTCTTTCCAGGACCATAGGCTTCAGGCCATCTGACGTCATTTTACAATTTAGTATGTGTTATGTACCTGTGCAATTGCAATTTATAGTAATAATAATAATAATAATATGTCCATTTATATAGCGCAGCTACTATATTCTCTACTGTGCTTAAAGGGCGAGTCAATTAGAATCAACATTGGGGCTAAAAATGTAGTACATAGGTCCAATGACACAATTCTGACATTTTTACAGAAAAAAAATTGCCCAGTAACAAGAAATTGGTCAAAAAACTCACTAATTTGGGAACGCCCCCAAAAATTGACAGCTGATTGGCTAGAGCGATTTGACGTAGCATCGGGAAGTCCCCCGCGAAGCCACTAAGTTTGACTAATTATGTTGGCAATGTAAATGAATGATAATTTATCCATTTTCATATCACTATTTATACAATTTCGACAATCTTTAAGTCCCCCAAATGGACTTGAATAGGTTGTTTAGACATTTTAGTCTGGCATTTTTTCAAACACTTTACCCATGATAATTGTATCCCCCGGCAGTATGCCGGAGGATACTTTGGATTCAGCAGCGTTTCGCCGCCGCCGCCGCCGCGTCACATTCTTGTGTGCGCTCTAGCGGTCACATTTTTTCAAACTTCCTGTGGACGTGTATCTTGGTAAAATCTGGACCCCTATAGTTTCTGGTGATGCTGCCCCCAGTGTTCCGTCTTTTATAGGGTAAAAGGCCATATTTTTGGGGATAGTTTGTGTGCGCTCTAGCGGTCACATTTCTCAACGGATTTTGTTCAAATTTTGTATGAAGGTGTCTCTTGGTAAAATCTGGAACCCTATAGATTTTGGTGATGCTGCCCCCAGTGTTCCGTCTTTTATAGGGTCAAAGGTCATATTTTGATAGATGTCTTGTGTGTACTCTTGTGTGCGCTCTGGCGGTCACATTTCTCAACGGATTTCGTTCAAATTTTGCATGAAGGTGTCTCTTGGTGTAATTTAAAAACCTATAGTGTTTGGTGATGCTGCCACCAGTGTTCCGTCTTTTATAGGGTCAAAGGTCATACTTCAGGGCATGGCGTGAGTGCACTCTGCAGGCCACATTTCTCAACGGATTTTGTTCAAATTTTGTATGGAGATGTATCTTGGTATAATCTACACATGTTTAATTTTTGGTGATGCTGCCCTCATTGTTCCGTCCTTTATAGGGTCAAAGGTCATTTTTCCATTTCTTGCACTCTTACTTCTGCATTTCTCGACGGATTTCGTTCAAATTTTGCATGAAGGTGTCCCTTGGTGTAATCTAAAAATCTGTACTTTTTGGTGATGCTGCCACCAGTGTCCCGTCTTTTATAGGGTCAAAGGTCATACTTCAAGGGATGGCGTGAGTTCACTCTGCAGGCCACATTTCTTGATGGATTTCTTTCAAATTTTGTATGGAGATGTATCTTGGTATAATCTACACATCTTTACTGTTTGGTGATGCTGCCCTCATTGTTCCGTCCTTTATAGGGTCAAAGCTCATTTGTCCCTTTTGTGCACTCTTACTTCTGCATTTCTTGACGGATTTCATTCAAATTTTGTATGGAGATGTATCTTGATATAATCTACACATATTTAATTTTTGGTGATGCTGCCCTCATTGTTCCGTCCTTTATAGGGTCAAAGGTCATTTTTCCATTTCTTGCACTCTTACTTCTGCATTTCTTGACGGATTTCGTTCAAATTTCGCATGAAGGTGTTTCTTGGTGTAATCCAAAAACCTATAGTTTTTGGTGATGCTGCCACCAGTGTTCCGTCTTTTATAGGGTCAAAGGTCATACTTCAGGGAATGGCGTGAGTGCACTCTGCAGGCCACATTTCTTGATGGATTTCTTTCGAATTCTGTATGGAGATGTATCTTGGTATAATCTACACATCTTTACTGTTTGGTGATGCTGCCCTCATTGTTCCGTCCTTTATAGGGTCAAAGCTCATTTGTCCCTTTTGTGCACTCTTACTTCTGCATTTCTTGACGGATTTTATTCAAATTTTGTATGGAGATGTATCTTGGTATAATCTACACATATTTAATTTTTGGTGATGCTGCCCTCATTGTTCCGTCCTTTATACGGTCAGAGGTCATTTTTCCATTTCTTGACGGATTTCGTTCAAATTTTGCATGAAGGTGTCTCTTGGTGTAATCTAAAAACCTATAGTTTTTGGTGATGCTGCCACCAGTGTTCCGTCTTTTATAGGGTCAAAGGTCATGCTTCAGGGCATGGCGTGAGTGCACTCTGCAGGCCACATTTCTTGATGGATTTCTTTCAAATTTTGTATGGAGATGTATCTTGGTATATCTCTCAACACATTTCTTTCAAATTTTATATGAAGATGTGTCTTAGTGAAACCTACACATCTAATTTCTACACCATCCTTTTGTTTGAGGGAGGGGATGGGGGAGGGTCTTTGTCCCTCCTTCAAATCGCTGCCAGTGCCGGGGGATACATTTAGCATTGCGCGGCCCCAGCAATGCACATTTCTAGTTCCTCTTTTGGATTAGGTTTATGTTTTGGAAAAACGTAATATTTTACAGACAAGTAGACGTGTGGACAGTCGCTTTACTGCTGACCGTACCTTGCGAATCTTTGTGTGCGTGCTTATGATAACAACCAAGTACACTGAAAGACTGGATGAAAGTCTAATTACAACAATTATAGCAAAATCGTGTGTTGCAAGCTAGCTGCCTCCCGGGGGGGGGGCACTCACATATATATGTCACACATGTATGTGCCGCTGTGACGTCCCCCATTTTCAACCTTCTCGGGTCGCTCCCATGATATGCGATTTTCAGATTTTCACTAACCGCACCTCGATTGGCTTCCGACTCGCTCCCTAGAATATGAGAAAACAATGCGCACAGCCCATTGTCCGGGAACGGTCGCTCCCTAGCCTCCCAGGCCAGCTCCCAGGGGAGCTGGGCGGCCTAGTGCCCCCTAACTGAACGCGGTATTACTAGTGCTAGCGGCGGCTCAGCGGGATCAATCTGCATGCGACATCGAGCCAGTGCAGTGGCGCGGCATGTACAGCGTTAAAAACAGCGCTGCGACCGATGACTCAGCTCATGCACCGTATGTGTACCAGAGTACAAATTAGCTCTGCCCATGAGCCCGTTCGCTTCTTAGACCCTCAAAAATGAGCTTCCTCAATTAACCATTTAGCTCCTTAGCCCCCTGTTTTGAGATTGGCAGCGGCACACCCACATCCAAAACATATGAAAAACTTGTGTGCATTTGCTCAGCGCACTTCGCACTGCGTCCTATAACACGGGAATACTTGTCTCAGTTTGAGACACTATCCATGAAATCACACGAGGGCTTTAAAGCAAATAAATATTTTTAATCATTTCGAACGGATAAATAATCTTCACACTTTATCCTATTATGTAGTGTTACTAACCCGTAAATTACTTGTGAGGAAACTACTGCACTTTTGGGTTAAAAAAGAGAGTTGGACACTCAACTCAGACCTTTCCCTATAGCAGTGAGAGCATTTTCCCCTACTTTACCTTACATTGCCTCATTAAATCGAGTGGGAATTGCGAACAAGATGATTTATTGAGCCATTTCGCATACCAAAACGTGGCTAATGACATTTTCTAACTAGTGATCTAAACATCACTTTGATTGGTTGAGGGGAATTTGGTGCAAGTTTGCTGTTCATTCACGAAAGGCCTCTTATTTCTTGTCCCATTATTCACGAACGTGTCGCAAGAATTGTGCAGGCAAGGGCATTGGATTACGTACAAACGGTTTTCGCACCTGTGAAAGAGGTCTGCTCGTATACAGCTTTTGGTCATTTTATCTACGATATTGCTGTATTTTTCTTGATATGTGGATATCTATGTGAGATAGGAGGAGGTGCACACAAGTTTTAGACAAGGCTACTTATAGGAATGCAATATCTATTTTTGTTTTACATTTTGATCGAATTGTATTGTCTGATATATATACGGATTAAGCGGGTAAAAGGGACCATCGTTTACTGGACTGTGCCATTGTACCAGGGGGTAACACGATTCGTTCATGTTTCACAGACAAGGCAAGGTAAGAAAAAAAACCCTCAAATTATTAAATTCATAAGTGTTTGAATATAAGTCTATTGAAAACTAAGTCATATATATATATATATATATATATATATATATATATATGTATAATGCGATGATGATTGATAATAATGATATATAATGATATATTTTGTTTCAGTGAATGAAATTTCAAGAAAATGGAAATAACTCATTCAGAGCATCATTCAAATTAATGATTATTTCGGGTGAGGTACACTCTTAGAAATATTGGGCAAAATTTTACCCAAATTTTACCCAACATGAGGGTCCTTATGAGTCCGACCAACTTTTGGGTAAACTTGACCAATTTCATTCTTATTTTTGACCAATGTTGGGTAAATGCATGTAAAAGTTGAGCAAGATTTAACCAACCTATGCCCAATCTTCATTTACCCAGTGGCATTTACCCAACATTTCTAAGAGTGTATACATGTTTTGAATAAGGACCATATTCATTATTTGAATCCCACAGGATTTTTTTTTTGTGAAAGTTTTCCTGAAATACAAATTTTCAACTGACAAGCACAATTTTCACGTTTCAGATGCGTGCACGATCTCAGTAAGGGCTTGTTGCTTGGAAGATGAGTTTTTATCATGTGCCTTCTTGCCGTTTTCGTGTATGTTCGATTTTATTGTTATTTATAGAGTTGATCAATACCTATCTCTGATCATGACTTTTGTATGCAATTGCAAACTAGAAATGTAATTTCATTACCATTGTCTTTATGTTGTAGTCCTACGGTAAATGGTTTCTTTGGCTCTCTGTCTATTATGTGTTTATCGTTTTTAGAGGTATTGTAATATTCACGCCAAAGATTTATTAAATTTTTGGTGTATGGGAAATATCCATAATAATATTGTGTGCGCGCGCAACACTCTTCGGTGAAGAAGACAAAGCTTATTCATTTACAAGAACTATTTGTTGCAAATTTTTTTGTGTGCTTTCATGTGTAAGTTTATATTTTATTTTGCTAATATGGCGTCCAGATATGTATGATCTGCATTCATATATTTTTATATGCTGTGGACTTCCATCTCAGAAATTTACCTTGTTGTAAACTTACGAGACTTGGGGTATGTGTTTTCATTTTTTTTCTGAGAAAACCGAAAATTTATACAAAGAGCCAGTAGCCCTCCAACTTGGGCCTAGTTTTATTCACCGAATTTGAGTGTGCTATTCATTATACTTGCCAAGTTGTAATTGTAAGTGTTGTATTCAGCCATTATGTACATTAAAGTTCTTATTATAGCATAGGAAAACTATTTTGTCAACCTTTTATGTGTATGCTGTTGGAGGGTTCGAGAAGAACACAAAGTTATAAGTAAGTGCATGAGCAAGAAATTAGAGAGAATTCAGTGAGAAGCGAATTGATTAATGTCAGGGAAATATGGCGAAAAATAACACGAAACAGTATTTTGATGACGAAAATAAGTGTACATTCAAAGACATAATAGTGACAGCTACAAGAGGAAATGAAAAACATGAACAAGAGCCTTGATGGAGTTTTATGAATGTCCGTGCTGAGGTGCAAGCTACCGATCCGCTCAAAGTGCACCAATTATCCCTTTTCATAAAATGGACGCGCCCGCGATGAGACATGCTATGACGATTCGCTGCAGGTTTCAAGAGCGGTCAGCGATATTCGCACAAGCCAAACACTCGGTACTATATGCGGCGAAACCTGGAAAAGTAGTTCATATGCAGGTTGAGTGCCCCCCCCCCCCCCCGGGCTCTACGGTACGGTACGGTAGACCTACCCTCTTTTTCTCCAGTGACTCCAGCTTCAGAACTGCTTGTTTTTTTAGCTCCCTGTGTTTGGCTTCCACTTCCACAGCCCTCAGCTCCCAGTCTGATGACAGGGATAGCTGTCGGCCGCAGCATTTTATTCTTGGGCGCAAATCCTATAGCTGGTCATACAGCCCCTGGCCTGAGGGCCTGACTATCGAAGTCCTCCTCCCTGAAGTGGTCACTGCAAACAGTACTGTGAGCGGAAGGGCCATCCCACTGAGCTAGCTCGCGTCAGCTTGATCCTTGAAATCCAAATTTTTCGAGTTGCATCATCTTTAGGAAAGGTGTGCAGACTGACACCATCGCTGGTGCCTTTGCTGCACCCAGCAACAACACATCCAGGCCCGTAACTAGGGGGGGTTCAGGGGGTTCGAACGAACCCCCCCGTTGGCGAGCAGGGGTCCGCTAAAAAAGAAAAAAAAAGGAAAAAAAAGAAGCGAGGAGAGAGATGATGGAAAGGGGGAAAAAATGATAAAATGTCGGTCTTTCCATCTATTTAATACATTTTATTTTGATTTTGCCTAATCTGGCAAATCTATAATTATTCAATGTCGTCTTTCACCATTCATTTTCGAATTTTGTACATTATGCCATGTTGCAATCGATTTTCTTTCAAAGCGTCATTCAAAGAATTATTCAAATTCGTTTGCAGTATCGCCCCCAAACTGGCGAGCAGAAATCTGCTTCAACAACAACAACAACAAAAAGAATCATTAGGCGAAAAAAATTATCCAAAGTGACATCAGAATAGTGATTTTTTAGGTTAAATCATTAAAAACATTTCCATACCAACTGGCTTCGATAGGGGAGAGGCGCACAAGGGGGTCACGTGAAAGGGGAGAGAGGAAGGAAAGTGGAAAATAATGTGAGATAATAACGTTTCCAGTCGGGTTTCCTTCACTTTGAATACTTGCTATTGTCCTGCATCTTAATAATAAGGCCTAGATAATATACGTCTTTCGCCATTCATTTTCGGAATTTATTGTTCATTTTGCTATCGATTTTGTCAAAGACTGAAAGAGTATAAAGAGTTATTCAAATCGTCACCCGCTCGTTGTAAGGTCTTGTCTATGTGACGAATTTGAATGACAATTTCTTGAAATCGACTTCTCAAAGATGGATTTGATGATAAAATTTTGCAGCGGATTGCCAGGTCGGACGAATTCGAATAAAATCTGACGAAAATGAATGAGATATGGAAAAGAGAGAGGGGTATTTAATGTCTCTGTTCACTTTAAAATGAAAATTTTTCCCGCTCTCAAATTGCATGGAGTACTCCTGGCGGACCCGGTCTAGTCATTCAGGCCCTTAAATTATGGCCCTCTAATACAGCCTGTTCAACCGGAGTGCCATGAGAGTATTTTATAAACATCGACTTCTTGAAAACTATAATCAGAAATAACAAGATGCCCCAATATAACACTTGGGGTGTTTTGGAAACATTTGGGAGATAGTAAAGCGCGTTTTCGTCGCTCGCTTCGCTCATTCACCCAAACTCTGAAACGAGATGCGAGAATATTTCCATAGTATATGTTATTGTAATATGTCCATGAATATTCAATGTTATGACAATTTTCGGGCACGTCACTGCCTTATCGCCACCGCGCCCAGAAATTAGGGTTACCTTACTTTCTATATTGAAATGAGCAACAAATTAAAGTGCATTTTTCTTCGCTCGCTTCGCTCGCTCGCAAATCTTAGAAATGAGATAGTTTCAGGCAGCGAGGTCCATGAATATTTCCATAGGATGTTATTGCAATATTCAGGCACGTCGTTGCCCTATCGCCATGACACCCAAATACTTGTTAGGTCCACTTTCTTTATTGAAATGCGCAACAGCAAAGTAAAGTGCATTTTTCCTCGCTCGCAAACCTTATAAACGAGATGTTTCATGCAGCGAGGTCCATAAATATTCAATGTTATGGCAATTTTCGGCACGTCACTGCCCTATCACCATGGCGCCCAGATATTCGGGTTGATTTTCTATAAAAGAACAGCAAAGTGCCCCCCCCCCCCCCCCCCCCCCCCCGTCCGCTGCACTTCCTAAAATTTATTAATATGAATGATTCCTACATGTGGCAGCTAGATGACCAGAGATAGCTTTACATTTCAACTATTGGTGACTAATGAAATAAAATTTTGCCATTTAAAAGTACATTTTATTTTTCTCTCGCTCGCTTTGCTCGCTCGCAGTATTTGGAATCCAACACAGTGGTAGTATATGTTCGGGCTTCACATTTGACCCACCCCCTGTCAAATTTTGACTACGCTCATGCCCATATCCTTCTAGGGGCACACACCCCTGACCCGACACCCCTACTCGGTCGCTTCGCTCCCTCAGAAAGGTCCACTTTTTTTCAATGTTGAACCCCCCCCCGCAAAAATCCTAGTTACGGGCCTGACATCTCCTCGGCATTTTCTTGAGATATGCACTCCTATCATGCCTATCCAAAATTCCCTGCACTGGATATACACAGACAAGCGTCGTCCGCTAGCTAGATGTTCCCGATGGTACGTCACAGGTCACCTGACAAGGCACGTGACTGGGCCCTATTTTTCGAGGGGCGTGACAGACTAGCTGATAAACGTGCGATTTAGGCAATTTCAACGAAGCTTAGAGAAGTACACAGATCTTTTTAATAAAAAGTATATGCGATTTCTAGCAATATTGACACAATACTTTGATATTATCATGAAATGTAATTCTAATTGACTCGCCCTTTAATACAAAGTATCACACAAGCCCACAAAAACTAATTGCTTAACAAAGATAACATATTACTTCATATGACAATCTACTACCAATTTATATAGGAAATGCCACACTTCCACTGTTTACACCGAATGCATTTGCTGATTCTCTCTATTTAGATTGTAGATCTTGAGACTGGGATTGTGATTCTAAAGGAAGACATGATACAGGAGAGATCTGATGCAAGACAGGAGAAGAAACGGCTCAAGCAGGCTGTGGTGAGTATACAGGTCATTCACCCATCACATATCATTCTGTGTGATGATTTATCTACAGTCAACAGATATCTTTTTGTGATAGAAATAGATAGAAGATGAAATTGTATTGTTTAAATGTATATTTCTGTGATTGGATGGAAGGAAAAATAAGATATGAGGGAGTGAGACAAAGAGAGAGAGAGAGAGGGGGGAGACATGTGTTTTGTGTGTTTACAATTTCATTACATATGCTATCATTTAACTTTTAGTAAGGGGATAGGAGAGGAGAGGGGGAAGAGGTGGTTTAATGTGTGTTTATGACATGCTGTGTTATATGAAGTATGTGTGACAACACACTCGTACATGTATGCATCAGTTAACAATGAGTTTTGGATTTCAGGGTTCCCAGCTGTCCTGGAAATCAGGGAAAACCTTGCAAATAGTTCTTTTTCTTCCAGTCAGTGAAAAAAAATCATGGAAAAATGAGGGAATTTACATTACTTGGGGAAATTTTGTTTTCAGGAGATGCTAGGAACCCTGGGTTATGGCAAACCCTTCTTTATTTGCACCCATTCTCCAATTCTTGACTTCCTTTCTACACTATCTATTATAATTATCAATAGCACGACACAGCCAAGAAGACCAAGAAGCAGAAAGAAGCCAACATAGCTCAGAAGAAACAGGTGGATCTCCTTCAAGAGCAGCTGACTGCCAAGAAATTAGAGCTAGCTGACATCATGAAGGTGAGCTCGGATCAGTACATTACAAGAGATTTTTGTGAAAAATGGTGTCAGCTGTCTGCACATGCAGCTGTGAAATGTGTTTTCCAAGTTGAAGCCATGTTCTTTGATATATTGTTTCTCATGAACCAGGCAGGCATTCACTCATTTCATTTTAGATATTGTTGCTGTTACCAGATGATATATTTAAGTAGTGGGGGAGACCTACAAGATAAATCTCAGTTGTTTAGTTACTTGAGGTAAATGGTATCTATCAAAATGAACAGTTAGTTATTCTGATTCAAAAGAACTCATTACCTTTGTTATGCAAGGTCATTTGCTTTAAAGAGCCAAATATATACTCAACAGTAGTTTGACATTGTGTTACATGTACTCAGAAAGCCACTTTTCCGTTTACTCACAATTCTTTTTTTTTTCTACATTTTACCCAATTGTTGAGAGTAATAAACCTCTCTGTCATTGGAATGACTCTGTCTCATCCACAAAGTCTTCTAATTCTCATGAATATTTGCATGTAATCTTTATCAGTGTACTTCAACAAGTCAAATGAATAATGAATCACAAGCCCAAGAAAGATTGATATCAACCCTCTTTTTAATTTATTACTCCATTTTATACACTATTTTTCAGGTCATACGTCGCTTTGACTCAAACCGTGCAAGATCAGAAACCCAAGAGAAACTGTCACAGGATCAGCTTGAAAAGGAAATGGTACAGAATGAACAGATGAAAGATGAAGGGTATGTTTGCCAGTAATATTCGTGAAACAATAGATTTTAAATGTTTCTTCAATTTCTTTTCAAATGATTTCTTTGTTTTGTTTCCCTCAATATGTTGAAACATATTTGTGTTTCAGCCTCTACACTTGAATAATAGTAATATTCTGGAATTATATAGCGCTTAATACATCTACGATATATGTCTCTACATGATTTACAGATATATTGTTTCTCCTGTCATTGGATTCAGGTTTGCCCGCACAAAGTGCATTCATATTTTCCACTCCCTGGGAGCATTTCAGCCTGGCACCATTTTACAGACACTCACAATACTGAACACACCATAATGACTTTTTTCATCCTACCGGGTACCCATTTAATAACTAGGTGGAGATTAGCAATGTAGATGAAATACCTTATCTAAGGACATAAGTGCCATGCCAGGGATAGAACCCATGACCTCCACATCTACAGTCAAGTGTCTAAACCACTCGATTACAATACATCTGATTCTTCTCTTTTAATCTGACATTTGGCATATCCAGTTACAAGTTTTTACTAAAGCTCTACAAAATGAGTTGTAGGATTTTATTCAACTATTTCCCACAAATCAAATGCATGTGCTTCTCAAATTAATCATAGGATATAAGTATCAATGTTAATGGGTTTGAAATGGCATAAAGGAAAATTAGAGTTTTCAGGTACACTGTTTACACAATGCCCATATTAAAGTGAAATGTATTATCTGGTTCTTATTTTAACAGCTGCAGTAATTCTTCTTGTTTTCTTCCAGAACAAAGCTCTCTCTACAATTGACTGATCTGGAGACAAGAACAAGCAAGCAAAAAGCTATACTGCAAACAAAGGTTGATGAGGTGGGAAATACTGCTGATTAACAGTAATACAAATCAATGTGAAGCAGGCCATACGAAGAGTAAATGTATGATAGTTATAACAGAGAGCTGAATGCTTTTCTCCTTGTAGAAGAAGGCTAGAGTTGAAGAAATATTAGCGTAGAATATATCCGAATTACATTGTTGTTATGTGTGAAGAATTCAGTTTAGTTACAAACCCTCTTGTCAGTTGAGAGATCTCTTTATGAATTGGAGTATTTGAAAGTGTGTATCCTATAGGCCGATTGCCATGACATGACTTTCAATACCTTTGTTTTAACTCACAAGCTTGGCGTCCGTATTTCTCCGATACATGCCACCTTGTCTAAATGGAATTTTATTTTGCTTTCATTGTTTTTGCAGCTTGAAAGAGATATCAATAAAACCAACACCCAGTTTGAAGGGCTCAAGAATGAGCATGACGAGAAGAAATACAGTGAGTAGAGTAAATTAAAACATTTGTTCCTGGGCTAAAATATTACATTATCATTTTTTTAATGTTATAATTACTCTGTTGTTTCACCCCAGTTATCATTACATTTTTCTGTATTCTATATTCCTTTTTTCAGTAAATGATATGTAATGGAAAAAAGAAAACCTTCTACAGATGATAGTTTTGCTTTATGCCATAAAAAAAAGTAGAGGATGATATGTTGACATTAAAGGGAATCGGTAACTTTGTGGAGGCTTGATTCCCAGGTCGAAAATCCCATAGAAAAACCAGTAGAAAATTTCTACTGGTTTCTACTGGTCAATTATCTATTGCTTTGTACTGTTTTTTACTGGTCAATATCTACTGGTTTGAATGTGGAAAGTGGACCCCCTAACCAGTAGAAACCAGTAGAATTATTTTTAATGGCTCCATTAGAAAACCAGTAGAAATCTCTACCGAGACCATTACAAACCAGTAGAAAACCAGTATAAGTTTCTACCGGAACCAATAGAAAATAGTAGAAAAACCTACTAGGACCATTCGGAGACCAGAAGGAATCACTTCTAAAACCATTAGGATTCCAGTAGAAATTTCTAATGGTTTCCAAGAAATTTGGAATGGTTTCCAAGAAATTTCTAATGGTTTCAATAGAAATGTCTAATGGTATCATCCAGGAATTCTACTGTAAACCTACTAGAACCATTAGGAGACCAGTAGGAATCACTTCTAAAATCATTAGGATTCCAGTAGAAATTTCTAATGGTTTCAGCCAGGATTTCTACTGGATTCCTACTTAACTTAAGATATCTATGACTGACTACTGCCTTTTACGAAACCATCCTGGGGTATGCTTTAGTCCAACACTGCTGTCTATGGGGGGGGGGGGGGGGGGGGGGGGGGGGAATGAGTCTGGCATTTCCGGTCACTTTTGTGAAGCACATGATGATTTTGAAGTGCATTTTGTTTTCCTGGGCTTCATTTTGTCTCTCGCAGCGTATCTCTTCATACATTGATAGCATGTAGGTCCAGGCAGCTCAGATTTTATCGAGCCTATACAAAGTTACCAATCACTTTAAGGTCATTCATAATATTGAGTCTTTTCTTGTCCATTCATATCAATGTATGATACATATAGACACAGTGAAAGATTAGCCATATTTCACATTTCATAGGAATGAGAGGTGCAGTACTTGGGATCATATGATCTTCATTTAACTTTATGTCTTTTTACTTTTTTTTATTCATAATGCTTTCTATCCTCATCCATTCATGTGTTATTACCAAGATTTTACATCTTCACACATTATTCTTGTTCTCTTATGTTGAGAATTCAATTGCTTGATGTTAGTTTTTAACATTATTTGACATGTCATTCTTTCAACCTGAAATTAATTTGCTTTCTTCATGCAGTTGTTAAAGAGGCTTTGGAGATAGCAGAAAAGGAGGGAACAAAGGTACAAGAGATAGATAATATGTAAGTATGAATGAAATTCAATAAATAAACAGCCACTATGAACACAATGACAAAGAAAGTGGACAAAATATACAGCTCCTCATTGTACCCTCCACAATTGTTCTGGTAGTTAAAAGAACATCCCTTCATTGCTATTATGTAAAATAAGTAGAACAGGTGAATATGCATGTGACACCCGTTCTACATATTTTTACATAATAGCAATGAAGGGATGTTCTATTGTCTACCAGGGTAAAAATAGAAAATAATATGTATTACTTTGTGAGAAGGGAGTGTCCTTTGCTTGCTGCTAGGCTGCTGGAAGTGAAGTGCAGTGCAGTGGAACAGCAGTGGGCATTCTTACTGTAGAAGTATGCTACGCAGGTGTATACATCTATTGTTCCTTTGTCACTGGCTGGTTCTTGTAACATTGGTATTTACAGTTATGCTGTCTGTCAGCTGGCAGGTCTATTATGTTCTACATATATATATACACATACATAACAATAGGTACACAAATAATCTTAGAAGAACAAAATGTGTTGCATTGTACATTATATGAGTGGTTTAAAACGCTTTACAGAAAGACTCAACTTCTTTTAAAGAATGCAAAATACTGTACAGAAAATTCAAAATTCAAGAAAAACACATTTAAACTTAATGAATTATCTTAACCATAACTTTGATCTGGATATAATCATGCCCAATTATTTGGGGTTAGGTATAAAAGTTATTTGCACCAGTATTTCCCTAATACTACCATTAATAAGGAATGAATGATGATATATTAAATTGAAAACTACATATGTATTTTTTGTCAATACATCACATAATAATGTCAGGTTCCCTGTTTCAGTGCTAACTGTATATGACCCATCCATTAAATTAAAAATCCATTAAATTGAAAAAAATATATATATATTATTTTTAAATACATCACTTATGTCAAGTTGCCTGTACCAGTGGTAACTGTATATGACCCATTCATTGAATTAAAAAATCCATTGCATTGAAATATATATATATATATTTATTATTTTTCAATAAATCACTTATGTCAAGTTGCCTGTTTCAGTGCTAACTGTATATGACCCATACATTACAGTCTGCAGGCTAAGAAGGATGATCTGACCCAGAAGGCAACAGATACAGCCAGGATGAAACTGGAGAATGATGAGATGGAAACCAGGATCAAAAGTTTGGAAGAAAATCACCAGTAAGCATACCACCTTCTTCTTTCATTGGGCCATGCGATTGAGTGATTGTGGAGGCAGTCTGGAAATGTACAAAGTTTGTATTAGTAATGTTTTTTGCACAGTGTTATCTTTTTATATCCCTTTTTGTGCTGTGGGCAGTGAATCCCATGCCTGAATTTGAATGTTAAACCTTCTGTTTGGATTTTAAAAAAAGAAACAGATAACTTTATTGTGAAGTGTATATCCATGGAATATATTGTATACCCAATTTGTTTATGCAACAAAGCATTGAAGTTAAAATGTCAAAAGTTTAATTCTTTAATTCATTTATAGCAATTCCCCCCCCCCCCTAAAAAAGAATGGTGGTGTAGGATTTTGAAAATTTCTCCTTCCTTTTCATCTTATTTTTCTCCTTCCTTTCTTCTTCTTCTTTTTCTCCTTCTTCTTTCTTTTATTCTTCATTTCTTCTTGTCTTCTTCTTTTTCCTTCCTTCCTCTTCTTCTTGGTCTTGTTCTTGTTCTTGTTCTACTTCTTCTTCTTCTTTCCAATAATTGATTATCCCTCTTATTTCAGGATCACCATCCAACTGTTAACGAAACAGATCCAGGACTTCAGGGAGAACCTGACCCGAGAGCGTAAGGAGCGCTTCGGGCTTCAAGAGAAGAGGGATGCCCTGAGCAGAGAGTTGGAGGACTTCAGGCAGGAGTTTGCCAAGTACATGAGTACAATGAGTGACCGCATCAACAAGGCGAAACAAGATCATGTAGATCTAACTAATGAGGTGAGTTTAACCTGTTGACTGCTGAATGCTCTCATTCCCATAGACTTAATACAGAAACCACCTGATTTCCGTAGGCAATGGGTTCATGTGCATTTTAGCAAGGTTGATTCTAGGGCGAGTGAAGTCTAGGGTTTAGTGATCAAGAGGCTATATCAAGTAGCCCAACATTTATGAGTGAAATTTTACTATTATTATATTTTCCCTTCTGACTCTATTTTCATAGTATGTGATTGTCATTAGGACTTTCAGTGGAAGACTTGACTTTCACTTTAGTAATCAAGGTGTTTGTTTTGTTTTCTCATCAATAAGTATTAATAACATTGGCCCCGATTTATAAAACTAATTATTGAAAATAACCACACATCCATTTATGCATTAGCCATTCAATAGTCTTCATTGTGAATAACTCGTACAATGATGCTAGAATGAATTCGCTATGCCACATGAAAACAAAAGAGTTGATCCGCTATATGCATAAAAATAACACATAAATTTTATTCATCCCCAAATCAAAAGACCAGTAAAAGGTAATGCTGTCATGAATTGCAGGAAAATAAAACAGAAAGAATCTTCAATGTGGAGAGGATATATTAAGAAATATACTTTTCTTCTAATTTTTGTTAATGTTTCATTTCAACAGGGTGAACAGCTGACCAAAGACATTGCTAAAGACGATGTCTCTATCAAAACACTTGAAAAGGATTTGAAGAAGGCAGAGGCGAATTTTGCCAAAGTGAAGAAGAAGCTGCAGGATGAGATCGCAAACATAGAAGTAAGTGAACGTTGAATACTGTTGCATGAACATGATACTTGATTTCGATTGATAAAAAAATATTTATGCCTGTTCTTGCTTTCTTTCTATGCAATTCTGTAGGACTCAGAAAACAGGATGAAGAAAATTTTCAGGATTCCCATTCATGCATGCAAAATGATTGTTTTTCATTTAATCTAGAATGTTTGGGCACAGTTTTTAAAGGTTTGATGATGGTTTATATTCCGTGACTGCATGCTATAAAGAAAATATGTATATGCTTTGTAAGTAAGCAACCAACCAGGGGACTGACGGCTACAATCCTTCTCCGAGGGACTTGGTAATGAGGACTATTAAAAGCCTAACCAAAAGGCACTTGTGCATTGACTTGGTTTCAAACCTGGGACCTCCCAGTCATGAGACTACTGCTCTATCACTGAGCTATCATGCCTCCTCGGGAAAAATAAATTTTAAAAAGAGTATTAATTATACAGTGCATTATTGTGATGAGCTCAGTGCAGATTGTTTCATGTCTTTATGATACAATACCAATGGGTTTAAACTGAAGCATTCTTGGTGTACGTCTTTCCAGATTTTAAGTAGCATGACATAGTGAAACTGGACCTATTGTGCACAGTCAATGAGAGTCTGCATGATTCCCTTCTGTGTGTACCGCGGAAGATGGATTTCGCCTATTATAAGCTAGTTGGTAATTAGTATATGGCACAAATGATGCTGAAATGACCCCAATTTGTAGGCACACGTGCATTTGTTTTGGTGGACGCACTACTTGTTTAACAAGTAAAATCATGCTGGTGCGCACATGGTGGTGCGTACACTATGAAAGCGTATAAATATTAATAGAGTACCGAAGTGATGACGTCACAAAAAGCTATTTTTTCATTTTGACATTTTTTATACCATATCTCCAAGGAACATGGTGAAAAACATCCAGATCCCAAATTCTATGGCAATTGGCTCATTGGGCCCCGAGATATGGCCGCATGAATACCTCCTTAGCCCTATTGAAGTCAGTGTTAAATTGGCCTGGTTCTAAACTGTTAAGAACCAGGCCAATTTACACTGACTTCAGTGGGGCTAATTAGATATTCATATAGCCATACCTTGGGCCACCATGAACTGATTCATGTCAAATTTGATGTGTGAACGTTTTCCATCATGCTCTACCTAAATATGGTCATAAAAATACTGAAATACAAAAATCAAAATTTGATGACGTCACACTTCGGTACTCTATTGTACTTGGTACAAATGACCTTTATCTGCACTTGCGCAGATTGTAATTACAAACTGGCTTATTGAGGGGAAATAATATAAAAGCCCTGCCCCAAGTTTATAGATTAAGATAATAGAGCATCCATATGTGAATGTTTTTTGTTTCATGTACACTATTGTCATAATATTCGTTGCGTGAAAGGTAGCTGTGATGCCACATTCTATACTCTTTCATTTAGAATAAGATCGCTGATGCTGAAGCTGCTGTGGAAGCTAAGATGAAGGAACTGGGAGAGAAGACTCCCATCTTTGAGGATCTGGAGCAAATGTTTGAACAGAAACAAGAAGAGTACAACAGTAAAAAGAAAGGCATCGTGGGTAAGTAATGATTGTGTAGGGAAAAAAAGAGAAAGAGTATTAATCCATATTAATCCATATTAATCCTTCTTTATATATCTATTCCTAGATATATAAAGAAGGAAAAAAAATCTGAATTTCTGCTTAGTTTTTAGTAGTGCAGATGATGATACAATGTATTATTGATATAAATAATACTTCCTAAAATATTGAACTAATTTAAATTACTTAGTTCTTTTCAGCTGGAAACAATAACAGAAATCAGTCTACCTGCTTTTTGTGACTGAAAAATAGAATTAATGAAAGAAGATGATGCCTTTAAAAAAAAATGTTGAATTGAATTGAATTGGAATAATTCATTAAAAATAACAACAAAACATGCAGTCCGAAGACTGATACTGTTCATTGTACAGAAATTGAACAAATGCTTGAAAACATAAGAAAATCAAAATTTTTGTACAAATGGACCTCAATATATAATAACATAATTCATTGTATAAAGGCAGTGAGATCACATATAAACATTGGCAATGTCAATGTATAAAAATTTCTGTGCTGCAAGTAGTATGTTGATGATCATATCGTGTATTGTTAATATTTATTGATGTGTTCTCCCAGAGATCACACATTCATTCCATGCGATCACAATTTTACCCTGTTATCTTTAGATTTGAAGAATAAGAAGAGCAGTTTGGTGGACTCTTCTAACAGAGCTCAGAGGGAGATACAAAAACTCATTGCCCCAGGGGTAAGTAGAATTAAGTAACAAACAAATAGAAATAGAAATGGGCAGTTCCAAGGTTACCTTACCAATATTTTTATGCCTCCGCCCACCGAAGGTGGGTGCCGGAGGCATTATGTTTTTGGGTTGTCCGTCCGTCCCACTTCTCGTTACCGCGATATCTGAAGAATCATTTGAGGTAGGAACCTCAAACTTGGTACTAGTATGTATCCCCATACGAAGATGAACTGATTAGATTTTGGGGTAAGTAGGTCAAAGGTCAGAGGTCACAGAGGTCAATTTACATGAAATTACATGAAATTCTTGCTTTTTAGCACCGTTACCGCGATATCTCAAGAACTGCTTGAGGTGAGAACTTCAAACTTGGTACCAGTATGTATCCCCATAGAAAGAGGAACTGATTAGATTTTGGGGTAGGTAGGCCAAAGTTCAGAGGTCACAGAGGTCAATTTACATGAAATTACATGGAATTAGTGGTTTTTAGCACCGTTACCGCGATATCTCAAGAACTATCTGAGGTGAGAACTTCAAACTTGGTACCAGTATGTATCCCCATAGAAAAATGAACTGATTAGATTTTGGGGTAAGTAGGTCAAAGGTCAGAGGTCACAGAGGTCAATTTACATAAAATTACATGAAATTACTGGTTTTTAGCACCGTTACCGCGATATCGCAAGAACTATCTGAGGTAAGAACTTCAAACTTGGTACCAGTATGCATCCCCATAGAAAGATGAACTGATTAGATTTTGGGGTAAGTAGGTCAAAGGTCAGAGGTCACAGAGGTCAATTTACATAAAATTACATGAAATTACTGGTTTTTAGCCTCGTTATCAAATATTTCTAGAACAGTTTGAGCCATCAACTGAATTTAGGCGGAGGCATATAGGAGACGCAGTCGCATTCATCTTGTTTACTATGCCATGCAGATGCCTTTATCGAGTTTATGGTCTTACATGAGCTTCAATCAGACCAGATAATGACTCTTTCAATATTAATTTTTCTTTGTTTTTCTTAATTCATGGTAACATTTGGGACAGTAAATGGCCTTGGAGTATCCTAAATATGAAATATATTAATATAATATTATATACAGTTTATTGATATATGTAAATCAATAGGCATCACAGTAAGAAGTAAACTATATCCAGTGCATAAATCTGGGCAGAAAGCTACACTAACCAAGTAAGAGTTTGTCAAACTTAATAATTGTAACAATACACTATAAGATTGCTATTTCAGTTGTGGAATATTTTACTGATAGGCTTTGAACTATTAAATGATTAAATATTATTACATTATACATATTGATAATCAAGTTGAATAATGGCTGTATGGATTACATAAGTAAGAATTCATATTATCTTTGTACAATATGATATTTGTTGTAACTACTGAGTTTCCTTCCCATTTTTCAAATAACATCCTAGCATGAAATGTAATCATTCCATATGTGTTTCTGCTTTAAATGCTAATGAGGGGCAGGAATAAGACCAGAATAATACCAGAATCACCTAATATTCCCATCTTAATGCCATAACTCCAACTGACAAACTCCATCACCTTTTCTCTAATCATGGCTTTGAAAACAAATCATTCTGCATGTGGAAAACTTCTTTTTACAGCAGGCTTGTCCATCATGCTTTGCTTGGTACTTTTGCCGATTGTTGCCTTCCAGCATCATTAATGCAATGCAAATATTAATATCTATGAAGTTTTGCATGTTTAGAACTGTGCCCATTCAGGCATCTAAGGTGTAATTACAAGTCAAAGATTTATATTTTTAAAATTTGATTGAAATCAAGAAACTGTGAAATTTTAAGAATTTGTTGATGAAAATGTATGAATAATACATGCGTCATGTTTCACTTTCAACTGTAACAATATATTTTTGGTTCCAGAATTTTTTTTTTCCTTCAGAATTTCCATTCTAGGTGGATACTTCAAGATATCCAAATTTTAATCCTCAGCCCAATTCGCTTTAATCTCATTCCTTTAAAGTAACACTCAAGTATGATGTACATTTGAATGCTTGTAAAATGCAGTCATTTAATTCCTAAATTGTCATATGCTCAAATCCAATGTCCAATTTAGCCTGAGAGTGAGCCTGACGAAGTAAGTAGATCTTGAGAGCACCTGTTATGACACAGTGAATATGTTACATCAAATTATCAATATATGGGTCTGACGTCGTGTAAAAATAGTTTTCCCATAGTCTCATTTATGTACACCTGTACAGTCATGAATTTAATTTGCAGTCTGTCATGTTTAGTCACTGCATTGACGATATGGTTATCTGGGTATTATGATGTCAAATTTCTTTTGGATTTTTATCAGTCACCTTTTGATGTGTCTGTCTGTCAGGATGTCATAAGAAGGATACTTTTCATGATTGGTGTATGTGTATCTAGCTGGCACAAGGGTGAATTTTTTTCATTATTCATCACTTGTAACAGTGATGTTTCATCACCAGCACACACGATACGATCTACTCTGATCCGATTTTAGAAATAAATCGCCAATTGAAAGCATTAAACATGGGCATTTTAACAAATGAAATCTACCTTATTCAGGTTCTGAACAATAATGTGAATACTGAACATAAGGTTTTGGTGTGCTGTCAACCTTATATCCGGAATAAGGGCCAAATCAGTTTCAAATCGTAGACGATCGTAGGACTGCTGTGACGTCACAACGACTTGAAGCCGATTTGGCCTTTCCTTCGACCAGAAAAAAGCTCGCAGTAGGCTATATTTTTTATTATGCTATCTCAGAACCTCAATCAAAAATATTTTACGTGTCTAAATGTTTATATCAAATGCCATTACCTTTTCTTCAAAGACTGATTGTATAGTGTGTGGTGTGCTTAAGCCTATTCATTTCCTTTTAAATTGGTAGATGCATAGGTCATCTGATGATATTCTTTTCATCATCTGATTAAATATCTATAAAATAACAGTCATGTTCATCTTTATACAAAACATGTATATGAAAAGCATCATGTATTTCTGTCTATTAGAGGAACTTATTAAAATGATAATTTCTGCTGTAGAAATAAGGATGAAAACCCTTTTATCAGTAAACCTGATCATGTCTTGTCCATTCTTTGGTGTCCTGACAGGCACACAATGTTGTCATTATTTTGAGATTGCTTGTATAGTACACCCCATTGATGTTTTCATTATTTGTTTGCATGATGATCTCAATTTTTCTCTTGTTTTCCCTGTTTTATTGTTTTGTTTTTAAAAAATTTATTTTGTTTTGCCTCTTGGTGATTGGATGCGACAGGATAAGGCACTGTTTGCCTTACCACCCAAGGTGGAGGATATTTTCAATCATTTTTCGCTCAAATTTGTTGATAATCTCACGTTTGCTGCACCATAATGCACACACAGTTTTTATTTTCACCCTTAATTTGTATATCCCTTCACTTAAAGCAGAAATGAGATTTATAATTATCAGACTTGTACTAGGTATAATTTTGGGCTTGATTGATTGGCCTATTTAGTAGGCAGTTCTGTAAATTTGGAATAATTCTTTTAGCCTAACACATGATATTTTCTAAGTGTTTAACTTGACCTTCTGGGGAATAAATGGTATTGTCTTGAAGATGTAAAGTTACAATTTATAATATTTCTCTCATATGCTTCAAACAATTGAGGAAATTGAGTAATGAGAGTAAAAAGAAATGAAAGAGGGATAGAGCTATAAAGAGGAGAGATGACTGGCAGAAGAGTGGAAGAGAACAATCATGAGGCTATGTTATAAAATATTTTGCTCAACTAAATTATTTTCAAGGCTTACATTATTTTGCTTGATTTAACTTGATTGTTAATAAAATGAAAGATGTACATGTATTTCCATCATGGAAGTAAATAAAGAAGAAAAAAAAATTCAATAGCCATTATCATGAGATATTAGCTACCACCTCAAAATAGATTGCTTTTCGCCTGTTAGCACATTTGCATAATTTGTTTTCATTATGGAAATGAGATACTCCAATTTATGTCACTGTTCATTTCCCTAGTAGTTTACAAATGTTTTGTCAAAGAAGAAACAATCATAAATCAAAAAGTTTTATTGGCAACAGTCTAGGGTTTTATCAATTAAAAGTCCATCTTTTCATCTTTACAATCAGCTTTATTACAGGGTAAAATTAATATTTGAGCATTCAGAAAAATTTGACTCGGCAGTATATTTGGTTGTAGCATTACAGCTGAATGGCTAAAATTTATTTCATAGGAATACTTTGACATGTCCTGCTTTGTTGATAAGAGATGGAGGATGTATTCAGCACTTTTTGTTGACTTTTCTCAAACTAAAATATCTGGATTAATGTATCCATCTTTAAATTGATCACACCACCTCAAAAATGGTGAAGTGACAGTAGGAATAAAGTAAATGCTCCTGCTGTTAATATTATGTACCCAACGCTGCACTGAATCTTCTTTCAGCTTCAAGGACAGAAGGGACATAGCAAAGATAATAGTAATTTGTAGAAAACTTACTTGAAAGGCATACTGTGAGGCAGAAAGCATACTGCTTGCTTGTTCATGTTGCTATCGTGTCTGTGGCTGTATAATGATACTGTTGTCAGCAGCTGTAATTCTTTATGGCATGGCATCAGTGCTGTACCATAGTTACCTATTTCACTTTATAGTCAGCAACTAGAAAAACCATTGTATCTCAGCTAGAGGGAGAAAATAATAATAACAACATAGCGGGTTCTTCTATAGCGCACATGTCTGTCAGACATCTCAGACATGACACTCCACAATTATTACCCAGGATTTAGCATGGCTGCTCTATAGCGGCGCTCTAGTATTTCAAGGAATTCATTCCCGCCAGGTACCCATTCACCTCACCTGGGTCAAGTGTGGCAAATGTAAAATAATGTCTTGCCAAAAGACACTTAGTGCTGCCCCAGTGATTCGAACCCTGTACCCTGTGGTTCACACTCTTAAAATCCACCATAATAGTTCTTATATAGTGCATAATACTTCTAAAAAAGGAAAAAAACAACATATCATTAAAGAAGCAATAGCTTGCAAAGTAGAAACAGTGGTGACAGTTTATTTTTCTAGAATTGTTTTGAAGTTAATTGAAGTTGTGTTGAAATTTATTTTCGTTTATCTGTTCATAGTAATAAAAAATATGATTCTAACCAGGGCATAAATTACCAATGAATTACTAACTACTGAATATGTAATTACTCAAATGAAGTACCGGTATCTTCATGTTCTCTGGAGTTGTTTGCCTGTCAAGTGCATGCCTAGTATTCATTTTTTTTTTGCTTTTTGTTTTTTCATAATTTCTAAAAAACTAAATCGTTTGAACATTGATATTTACTTTCTAGTTTTCATTCAGTTATCAAAGGCATCAGTATGTTGCCAATCAAATTCTTTCAACAGAAAGAAAACCCATGCGAGCACAGAAATGTAATATTTATTGAGTTTCTTCTGTTTACTTGTAGTTTCTATAGCATAAGACTAGCATTGCTTTGTGGCTGGAATAGATATAAGATTTTGTCCCTCACATAGGCTGTAAAGAAAGCACCTGAACCCGCTTCCATCAGTGAATCTTTCATCACTTTGGATGACAAGACCAGAAACAAAATGGTTAAAGGCCTGTCCAAGATATTTGAAGCTAAAGAAGTATTTTGCAATCTTTTTTAAAATGAATATATCTCAGATTCATAGTTTCTAGTTCTGTTCACGTTTTATGAGAATCTTTATTTCTTCTGCATGTATTGAACATACAGCATCATGGAAGCAGGGGATTTTTAAAGAAAAATAGTATTAAAGAATTTAGTGTTGATGAAATATAAGGAAAGTCCTTTATTTCTATATGCCATAGAGATGTGAATACAGATTGATTGAATAATATTTGATTTTTTTATGACTGCAGTTTCCAATAACTATTCTATTATAAATAAGAGATACATAGATATTTTAGCATACATGCATTCATGTACTGTTAGTTTTCCTGTATCAATTTATTTGTTGTAAATCATTAAAGCCCTCCCAGGAATACTGAAGTGACACTAGCAATGAAAATTAATTACTTTCTCTCGCTTCGTAGATAACATACACACCTCTGCAGTCATTTTTTTTTTTAGCTTTCAAGAGTAAAATCGTTGCTAAGATCTGTATTAATATATGTAATGTAATATATTTTACATAGGCATAATCTGCTCATGGAAAGTGATTTTTTTTCACAATTTGCTTTCAGAAATCATTTTAAATGATGAAACCTATCTCTACACTTTCATTACATACATGTATTTTCTTCCTGTACAGCAGAAAGCAAATTGCTTATTCATCTCGCTATTAATGCTTGTATTTGCAGCTGTATCTGTGACAGTATCTGTGACAGCATCTGTCTGTTTTGTGGCAGTAGTGTCGTATTATTGTTTTCATTTCACTTTTATAGTCATGAAGCTAATCAACAAGAAAATGTCAGCTAGGAGAAAACAGGAATCATACAAATAAACTGTTGAAAAGCAAAATTTTCAAAGCAATAGCTTGCAAACTAAAATCATTGGTGACAGTTTTTAATAGATATTTAGAGGTAATAAGCATGCGGTTTGCCCTAAAAGTGGTTTTTATTTATCAGGATCTGTTGATAATGATGGATCATAACCACAACATTTGCAGGATATTAAAATAATGTAGCTTTATGTTCAACCTTGTTTGTAGTTTTCATATATGTTGTCAATCAAATCTTTCAAAAGAAAGAAAACTCATGTGAGCATAGTATGCAATATTTCACTGAGTTTGTAATTGCTTATTGGTAGTTACAGCATTAGACTAGCATTGACTATGTACCTGAGATAGATACAAGATTTTTATCCCTCACATATGCTGTACAGAAACCACTTGAACTCCCTCCCATCGGTGAATCTTTCTTCACTTCGGATGACGAGACCAGAAATAAAAGGTTTAAGAGTTTCTCCAAGGTATTTGAAGCTAGAAAAGTATTTTGTAAACTTCAATGAATATGTCAGATTCATAGTTTCGTCAGTTCGATCTTTATGTGTTTTAATGAAATTCTTATTTCTTCTGCATGCATCAAATACATAGTGATATCATAGAAGCAGGAGACATATGTTCTTTACTTAAAAAAAAACTTTCTGAATTTCTTTAACTTTTCTGAAAATATCTTTTAGCCTGTTGGATGATGTAGCCTGAGCTGTCTCGGGCACCGTGGACAACAAGGTTGAACAATTTGAAACAATTTATGAAAATTTGAAATCGAGAAACAAACATTTGCAATCTACTCCTAAGAAGACAGATTGCTCATTTCTTCCTCTTCCATTATATCAACTGTGTGCATTTATTATTTCAGGTTATGAAAACTTTGAAGATGTTTCTAGTAGTCCAATGCACAAATTTCAATATGCATGTAGCACATGATCACACTAGTGCATTCATATGTAGCTTTAGTGCTTTACACTATATTTCTTTTTGCAGTTGTAGTTACATTATTTCTGTACTCAAGATATACATATGAATAAATATACAGCTGTCACTGCATATTTGGGATAACTATGCATATGTTTAAGAAACGCCCTTTTTTGTATTTTTCTTATCAGCTGATCGGATTCATTAAATGATTGAATGGGCACAATTGTTTTAATTTGAGCAGTGCATCCTTTATTACTTATTTTACCGTCCTTCATTTTTGGTGAACTAGCATACTGAACTGTCCCAGGTATGCAGTAATAGTTGTACTGTATTTATGTTTTTAAAGTATTCATTACTTTGTTCTGAGGCATGTATTCCTTTTTGTAGTGACATGTCATTTTATGCATGATATTTTTATATCTCTGTTAAATTTGTTTCTTTTATCCTTATGTCGCGAAAATCATTGGTTTGCAGATAGAACATTTGTTGAAAAACTTTTATATTTCCAAGGGATGGTCACTTTAAAAATGCTAAAGTTTTAATCTACTACTAGAGTTGTAAAAGCTCCGGGAAATATATCCAACTATATATCAAGCATTTTGTGTATAATTCTATTCAGAAATGTAAGCAATCCTTTAATCTGTATTCATCAGTGTGTTTATTTGTTTTTAATTTATCACATTGGACTAACCAAGACTAACCATTTGAAAGTGTCACACTAATCTAGTTGTAGATGATGTCATTTCATGTGGCATGTTTAGGTGTGATGTTTTCATTAGTACATAGTAGAGCCTGAATTATAGTGTTTTTCAGGATAACAGTCTTACTCTTCATGAATATAATCCATTTTAATGCTTTTAATATATCAAAACATTAACAATAAAATAGTTTGATAAAGATAACATTGTCTAATCTTACAACCCTTATGTGGTAAGATAAGGGTTACTTATAAAATTTACAGTTTTGATGAACTTCCTTTTAAAATGATGTATTGTATTCAATAGTTTGGGTTATTTCAATGCTTCACTATTCACTCCACATAGTTTAAAAAGACAAATTAGTGCAAATATGCTTTTTGGATTTAAGGAAATACCTATGTCAATAAACTTTATGAAAGGTAAGTTTCCAGTTGATTGCACAATTTATGTCATAATGTCTAAAGGCCACCGCACCTTACGATCGTTCTGCGACCCCAATTTGTGAAATAAATCGCTATGGCATTGAATATTGGATTTTAACAAATGAAATCTATCTCTATTCAGGTTCTGAAAAGTAATATGAATACTAAACATAGGGTTTTGTTGTGAGCTGTCAGCTTTCTACAGGGAATAAGGGCTAAATCTGTTTCAAATCGTAGGCAGTTGTACAATATTTATGAAGTCTATACAACTCGAGGCTGATTTGGCCATTCCACCGACTAGACTCAGCAAAGGCTGTATTATCGATTTTACACTCTGTATGACTATTCAGACCCTCAATCAAAGACATTTTTTGTTTTCAAATGATTTATCAAATGATATTACATTTTCTTCTGAAATCGGATCGCAGACCGATCGTATGGTGTGCGGTGGCCTTCAAAGAGAGCTGATGAAGATGAAATACAGTTGATTTATTTCACAATTGTTCATTAAATTCTTTTCTTGAAATGTTCCTGAAATCACTTTGTAGAAAAGTAACACCAATTTTGTTTACAAACAATATTTTCATTTTCATCACACAAGGTTACCTTGAAGTACTTGCTGCGACAGCAACGTTCTGCTGCTTTGGGTCGAATGAAAGAACAGGGCAGAGAATTAGAGGAGCTAGAAGAAAACATCTTTCATGCTGGACGGAAACTCAAGGCGGTCACTGAGGAGAATGTGAAATTCACAACGGTAAATAATAAATTTTGCAGACAAGGTCAAATTCTTTAATAATAGGTCAGTGGAACAATTTATATTTTTGCTGTATACCATGACCTTGATTCATCAAAAGCTAAAAAGATTATTTGAAGAAATTTAAAAGTTACATCAATCAAACTGGACACCCTTCAACGTGACAATGCTCAATCCAGAATCCCTGTTGAAGTACAATTACATTCAGCTTGAATTTGTCTTGATTTCATCTATGGAGTTGACTATGCATACATTAGTTGTTGCTTTGCTGGGCAAGCCTAGGCCATGTAAACAACTTATTCAGCAAATTTGGTTCAAGAAGTATGTACATTGTATAAAATTTGAATAGAATGGTAAACTGGTATATTGTCCCAATCTGTGTTTCAACGTGCAGTCTCTTGAGAAGATGCATAAAGAGTGTGCTTCAATTGAAGATCAGATGTCAAGACACAGTGGACTGGAGGAGAGTCTGAAACATCTCGTCATTTCACAGAGAGGTAGGTCAATAGCTCCTTGGATACAATTCCACCCTACCATGGCATACCATTTGTTTCTTTGAATACACAGGAACCTCTTTTTGATGTAAACAGCCATTCCACCATGGGAAATTGAAGTTTTGCATGAAATTAGATGAACCGTGACATAGGGAAATATTATTCTTGAGCAACACAGCAATGTATATAAAATATGGTAGTTTGAGCTGAATTTAATATGTGCATTTGATTATAAGACAAGACAGATTTTACATTCATGAATATTACATTGTTAGTGATGCCCTCCCCAAATTTGATTTTGAATGGAACCATCAAAGGCAAGATATATGAAGGGTTTGTATCGACCCCTCTCCAAAGTTACTCAAACGGCTGAAATTCCTGCTGTTCTTTGAGCCCATGTTGATAATATGACACTGCTGCCTCATTTATGATCAGGTCACCTCGAGGTAGGTTGGGAGAAGGACAAAGCCCTGCAGGATGAGTTTGCCAAGCGAGACCAGGTCTTTTTAGATGGCATCACTGATCTCTGCCGCCGTGCCGACCGTCGTGAGCAGGTGGTATCAGACATCACAGACAAGCTCCAACAGGAAATCCTTATGTTGACCTCTCTCTTGGAGACTGTAGCCGAGAGAAGACCCCCTAGTGAGTACAGCCATATAATATAAATATAAATATTCACGTCTGCGCATGCTCGAAGCCACATGCACTCAGCTCACGGACCCTGTTCTGTGCCGACAGAAATAGTTCGTGAGGACGCTTGTATTATTGTATCCCCCGGCAGTATGCCGGAGGATACTTTGGATTCAGCAGCGTTTCGCCGCCGCCGCCGCCGCCGCCGCGTCACATTCTTGTGTGCGCTCTAGCGGTCACATTTCTCGACGAATTTTTTTCAGACTTCCTGTGGACATGTATCTTGGTAAAATCTGGACCCCTATAGTTTCTGGTGATGCTGCCCCCAGTGTTCCGTCTTTTATAGGGTAAAAGGCCATATTTTGGGGGATAGTTTGTGTGCGCTCTAGCGGTCACATTTCTCAACGGATTTTGTTCAAATTTTGTATGAAGGTGTCTGTTGGTAAAATCTGGAACCCTATAGATTTTGGTGATGCTGCCCCCAGTGTTCCGTCTTTTATAGGGTCAAAGGTCATATTTTGATAGATGTCTTGTGTGTACTCTTGTGTGCGCTCTGGCGGTCACATTTCTCAACGGATTTCGTTCAAATTTTGCATGAAGGTGTCTCTTGGTGTAATTTAAAAACGTATAGTGTTTGGTGATGCTGCCACCAGTGTTCCGTCTTTTATAGGGTCAAAGGTCATACTTCAGGGCATGGCGTGAGTGCACTCTGCAGGCCACATTTCTCAACGGATTTTGTTCAAATTTTGTATGGAGATGTATCTTGGTATAATCTACACATGTTTAATGTTTGGTGATGCTGCCCTCATTGTTCCGTCCTTTATAGGGTCAAAGGTCATTTTTCCATTTCTTGCACTCTTACTTCTGCATTTCTCGACGGATTTCGTTCAAATTTTGCATGAAGGTGTCCCTTGGTGTAATCTAAAAATCTGTACTTTTTGGTGATGCTGCCACCAGTGTCCCGTCTTTTATAGGGTCAAAGGTCATACTTCAAGGGATTGCGTGAGTTCACTCTGCAGGCCACATTCCTTGATGGATTTCTTTCAAATTTTGTATGGAGATGTATCTTGGTATAATCTACACATCTTTACTGTTTGGTGATGCTGCCCTCATTGTTCCGTCCTTTATAGGGTCAAAGCTCATTTGTCCCTTTTGTGCACTCTTACTTCTGCATTTCTAGATGGATTTCATTCAAATTTTGTATGGAGATGTATCTTGGTATAATCTACACATATTTAATTTTTGGTGATGCTGCCCTCATTGTTCCGTCCTTTATAGGGTCAAAGGTCATTTTTCCATTTCTTGCACTCTTCTGCATTTCTTGACGGATTTCGTTCAAATTTTGCATGAAGGTGTCTCTTGGTGTAATCTAAAAACCTATAGTTTTTGGTGATGCTGCCACCAGTGTTCCGTCTTTTATAGGGTCAAAGGTCATACTTCAGGGCATGGCGTGAGTGCACTCTGCAGGCCACATTTCTTGATGGATTTCTTTCAAATTTTGTATGGAGATGTATCTTGGTATATCTCTCAACACATTTCTTTCAAATTTTATGTGAAGATGTGTCTTAGTGAAACCTACACATCTAATTTCTACACCATCCTTTTGTTTGAGGGAGGGGATGGGGGAGGGTCTTTGTCCTTCCTTCAAATCCTGCCAGCGCCGGGGGATACATTTAGCATTGCGCGGCCCCAGCAATGCACATTTCTAGTTTTAGCTCCCGTTATTACAAAACCGGCTGGCAATAAGCCTTATTTCCCGTTATGTTCAGGCAGCCAATCAAAATCTGTTTAATAATTTGCGCGCTTTGTTCCTTTAATTTCCGGTATATTGTTCGATTTCGACTATTCTGTTCATTCTTGCGGTATACTCCGATGAGTGCAAGAAGAAAAGCTTCAGTATGTCTCTCTTCAGCGCCGTTTTCCGTATGTCTCTCTTCAACGCCGTTTTCCGACATGTATATCTTAAATGCATTGTTTGTAAAAGCTCAGGATTGAGTAATCAGATTTCATAATTTTTCATTTTGTTTGATAGGGAGTAGAACATCAAAACCCTTCATAGAATTACCTCATTTTGATGGGTTACAATACCTAGTCAGTGTTGTGCAATTTAAGCTGTCCTTTTTTTCTGGCTGGTTTGCATCATAATTGATAGCTCACATTTAAAATTGCTCGTTCTAATAATGATATGGTCTTATTAACCCAGGGTAGCCTCATCAGTATGCAGGGCCCTCAGGAATAACAGTATTCAATCATATTATTACCCTGGCTTTAGCCTGGTTACAATGCTAAGGCTCTTGAGCATTCAAGCAATATCTTCCTACCGGGTACCCAGACTTTCAAGCTATTTCATAATATTTATCAGGTATTCAAAGTTGATTCTACAGAAATGCTTTCATACATACAAGAAATAAGTGATTGTCATATATTTTGAGAAGAAACATACGTTAAATTATTAAAGTGTATCAGGAATCTTGTTCCAGCTTCAGCTCATTTCCAACCTGCCGTATTGATATTCTGCATGAATGATATTTTACCTGTAGACACCAGCCAGGGCAGTCGACCCACCACGGTGCCCCGCCCTCCCACGGTCTTGAGGGAATACCTGGAATCCCGTACCAACCTCACTACCCAAGCAGGTAGAAAGACAGCCTTACAGGGTCAACCCAACTTACTTGCTCACACAGTACCAGAAGAACTCTAGCAAGGACCAATCAGGCAGTGGAGTAGACTAATTTCTTCAAATTTGATGTGTGTTTTATGAATGCTTTGTGATACCTACAAACCTTGGTGCAAGCCTGTATGCTTGCAATGAGCCTTCTCTTGAGAATATTTCTACACCTGTCCCAATGTTGAGAGATGGATTACAGCACTACGGGGGAAATTTGGGCAAGTCTAAATCACTGAGATACAAAAGTTTACATTCATACATGATCTCAACCAGTACAAATGTAAGAAGCAACATCTTTTGTTGCCATGTATCTCCTTTGTCAAATTATTGTAGTACATGGTCAAGGATTGTAGTGTGCACTGTAGTATTTGCTGTCATGTTCTGAGTGTACATTGAACTGTACATTGAACTATACATCAACAAAACTTCATAGAAAGTGAGGTCTATTTGTGATGTACATCTATAGCCACTTTGATCAATTGTGTCGAGAATAGTAGTGCCTTCATGGGAGTTAAATAATCCCAACAGTCACATTTTATTTTGCAGTGTAAATTGAAACAAATTGGATGGCGACTCATGTGTAATGTATGTATTCAAAGTAATGTATATACTATGACAATTGAAATGTGTTATTTATTTATGTATACTTTGTGCAATATCCTTTCTCTTGTTTTCATTGCATTTCCGTGCCTTGGTAAATATGTTATCACATTCTTATGAACAAGTGAATTGTAACTCATTTGCAGTATTGATACAAGTGACCTGTGGCAGTGATGTGTGCCTGATAATATTTTTTCTAACTAGCTGTTTAAAGATAAAGTGGAGTGCGAGGATTGGGAATCATCAAAATGATAAGAAATCAACCCGAACTCGCTCAAAAGCACATGCACCACACACAGATATGGGTATATGGGACTGCACTCAGCTATTTTCCGTCATATTTCTAATATAAGGGCATTTGAAGAGAAATCCTTTTCAGGGGCCATTTCTTCTATCATGATGTTCTTCGAAGTTGACATAAAAGGAATGAGAAAGCTCACAAATTATTTTTCACCTTTCCCAGAACTCAACCTTCCCTAGCTGACTGAATATGCATTCGTGTAGATTTGTTGTGCCTTTGTAACACCTATGCATCAGTAGTGATACATATTTTCTTTCTTTGTACATTGTGGATCCATTTAGAAAGGAAGGTTTCACATGGAACATCAATTTGTTTTGTTTATAAATATATGATAAGTGTACTATTTGAACAAAGGATTTAAGGACTTTAAACAGTGAAAGAGTTATACTTGGAACATATGTTCAGCTTTACAGATATTTTAATCAAAATCATATTTCAGTACACATTACACAAGTAGCATATGTACAATGATTTACAATAGTTTAGTGATTCTAGTACTGAATGTGAAAACGCTGCCTTGTACAATTTTCTAAAGACATTCCATATGATATTCTATCACAATTTTACTCTTTATTCATTTCCTTTTTCCCAAAGATTCTGTAAATATCTATCATCAAAATGTCTATTACTCAATAAATTATTTGCTCACTAACTATATACAGTTGTTTCATCAAGATTTGTATTTGTTGCCAAACTTGCCATCATGTTTCTCACTAACCTGATCAACAAACAACTTTCAGTATTGCTCATCATTTTGACTAGTATGTGACCTCGACAAAGCCACATGCATTACATTAGTCAGGTTGACATAAGTTTGACAGTAGCCTTACATCTTGAAACACCTTCAGATATCTTCAGTTTCACAATAACAATATGATCCATCGATACAGCCTCATTATACGTACGCATATTACTGTCGAATTAAGAAAAGATTTTTCATACATAATTTATCATACATAATCCAAATGACGGGTACTGTTCACATGACTCGAAATCTAGCACTTGATATGCCATTGCACACCAAAGAATACCATTAGTCATTGCAATCACTTAAAAATTAGTAATTTGTAATCTTATGTTAAATTTCAAACAATTCCATTTCAGCTCATTTTTCAGCATATTACCCATGACAACTGAACAGGGCATATGTTTGGTTTGTGATGTACCACAAATACTGTATGGCACAATGATGATATGGTGAAGAGGAGGAATTGAAATATGGATGTACAGACTCCATTATAAAGACCATCAAAATATCCAATACCACACTCTGCACTTGCACACTTTAAAGAAAGAGTATCAAAAGTTCTATGAATAAGAACAGAGACGGCAAGTGTAACAACCTACGTACATTCTTAGTCTTTGAGATCTATAGACAAAATGACCAACAAAGGATTCATTAGATCAGACACACAGAAGGAGTACATGTTAAACTGTACGTGCCAAAAAAGGTAGATGGGGTGAAAACAGCACTGCTGCTTTTGAAGCAATTGCAAACCACTGCAACCCTGTGAATGCAAGCACGAAAATTGATATGATGTTAGAAGAGGCACAGGACATATATTATGGGAATAATACAAATGAGATACAAGCATGCTGTATGCAACTATGTTGACTCCTTCCCCAGATCCTACATACCCCAACCCTGCGATGTCTATTTGACAAATATTGTCGCAAAAAGTGGACATTTGACAGCTAAAATGTCATACTCTAATAAGTGACATCTTCAAAAAGTTCACTACATGCAGTTCCATATGATCTATCTCATATGGCAAAATGTCTCTTTATTTTTACTCTGCATGCTGCTTTAAGACCAAAGATTGCTCTTCATTCAAAATCATAGTGATACCTTTTCTTGGGTTAGTTGTTCAAAGTACACCTAGGTTTAACATCCTAAACCCCTGATCTCCAGCAAAAGACAATATCACAGAATTTGAGCCAAGTGGTTCTTGTATTGTGATAGTATTAGGCAGTTCAAAGGTGAGGTACATGTAATTTTAAATGATGGTGTGCAGTCAATATTTGGTAAAACTAGACAGTACTGTGTGCACAGTTACAGGTAGTTGAAAAGGCGATTATTGGTAAGAAGGTGATGAGTGGTTAGCACCAAATGTCACTGCTTCAAAGAATGATGGGTTGGTTAGTTCATGTGGGGACAACAAAAACAACACACACAAAAAAAAAAAAAAATAATGATCACAAAGTTTTAGAAGATACTCCTAACCCATGAATGATGCTTGGTTAACAAATCTCTGACTACAGTTTTAGGCTCAAAGATGAGATTTTATCCTCAGCCTCATCCACAATTCAAAGATGTGCATTTTTTTTTATAGTCCATCAATACGAAATCAAAAGTAGCAGTTAGCTCATCATGCCAATGCAGACTTTACTGTATACACTTCCGCCGAGAACAATTTAAATTTGATTGTCAACTACTCATTATTCTTTCATGTAAGCAATGACATGCTAGTTTAAAGGGCAATCCAACCTTGGTAATAAGATGATTTGTGTGAAAGCAGAAAAATAAGAAAAACAGGATGGTGAAAGTTTGAAAGTAATCGGACAAGGACTAAGAAAGTTATGGATGTTTGAAAAATGAGATCACTACATCTATGCGAATCTCAAATTGGCAATTTGGTGAGTTGATTGTGACACGTTTGTGGAAACTCTCCCGTTTGTCGTACACAAAATTAATTTGCGGTTTTCTTCGAGGCGCTTTTACCCTCGGGGCAGTACTCAAAATATATTGGAGATAGCATATTGTTATAGGTCCTCATGAAAGAAAAAGATCCTACTGAGTAATACATTTTGAAAAAAGTGACATTTTAGTCATTTTGTGTGTTGGAGCGAATGGGGGAGTTGTCCACAGCTACATCACAGTGACATTACCTACCGGTATTCAGCCAATTTGAAATTCCCATACTGTATGTATAGTGATTACAACTTTCAAAAACTCGTAACTTTCTTATTGCTTGTCCGATTTCGTTCAAACTTTCACCAATCTGCTTCTCTGATTTTTCCTCTTTCAAGCAACTTGCTTTTAAGGTAGGATTTCCCTTTAAGCACATTAAATTTAGTGACAAAAGAAGGAAAGAACTGGCATACAGTAAAGTGCTTAAAGGGAAATTAACCTCAGCGTATGAATTAGCTTATTTTGAATGGTGTAGTATATGCCTCTTATTTGATACATGCAATTTCATGTAAAAACACAGGATATAGATATAAATCACTATTTTCCAGCCAAGTTATCGTCTGCTAGCAATAATAAGGGGGCTGCCATTACTTTATGTGTACACGAACATATTTTTCATCCCAAGTAAAATTTCCTTCATCGTTAACTTGTAATTGATTTTTAGAGGACAAATATATATTAGATAAAGTCACATATTCTGAAATGTAAGTTTAGTTTTATATATTTTTTAAAAGGTCTTAATTTGTTCATAAAAAATATACTTCATAAAAAATATACGTCAAGGACGGAGAATTGACGTCAAGGACGGAGACAATCGTAACAATACCAAAACAAAGCGAGGAATCTGCTTTACAGGATGGCTATTAGAACTCATGGGTCGTCAATTATCTAGGCCCATGGCCAATAACAATCGTAATACAATCAGAACAAAGCGACGTATCTGTTGTAAAGGTAGGCTATTATCAATGCATATGGTACCTAATGATCCGTGTCATGCACAAAATGGCAGCCTCCATGGAAAGACGTAGCAGACAATAGGTGCATCTAGAATATCACGTGGGGTTAATTGTCCTTTAATGATGTCATAAATGGTAGGCCTAAACAATGCCAAGATGTGAAAACATTTCAACAGAAGACAGGTATCACTATGCAAAGGTTGACTTTTTCAAGGTATAACAGCCATAATGCCTCCAGAAATTCAAAGCAAAGCCATCAAGTGAGTACATCAATAAATTGCAGGTATAAAGAGTCCCTGTCAAAAAAAAAAGAGCCCAATCATCTCCAGTTATGGGACTTGCCTGACATCGCCCCAATTAGGAGCTGAGTGGAGCACTTCAACCAGGAAGATCTAATTATTTCTTTTTCATTACTAAACCTAACACGAAAGGCAATTTCTTAAAAATTCTAGTCAGTGTCTGATCATGCAATGTATTGATGACATTCTTTCCATACAGCCATCAATTATACTTCAACTGAAATTGATTAGTTAACAAGCAGGCGAGATGATCAAAGTTGTGCAGCTGTCTGTCTTCCCTCAAGCTCCCTGTATTCCTGTAACCTCCTAAGCCACTTGTTCCAGTAGAGGTCACAGAGGTCAGGGGTCATGACATGGAGGTCAGCTGGAGAGCCATCCTTGTAGGTTATCACCAGAAGGGCTTGGTTTATCTGTGGACATAAAGCATTGAAAATGTAAAAAATCTTTCTGGTGACATTGCTGTTTGGTCATCACTCAACTTCTAACTAGCAAAGTACTTTTTCCTCAAAATTATTTTGACTTTCATAATGACAGTATTAAAGTAAATCTTTACTTGCAAGTTACATTGTGTGGACAACTGATTGTCTTAATAATCAGTCTCTTCACTGAATGCACTGTTTCCCAGTCTAGTACTACCATATGAATCTGCAATTCTCAAATCATGGCAATTTTTTTTTTTAATATCTAAACGATGACAAAGAACATCAACAGTTAGACTTTCTTTTTAGGATAGAGATAATGTTTGTCACCCTCAAATTTTGAAATACTGTATTAGTCTAATTTGTTCTCTTAAATTTCATCTCTATAGAAACATCAATGTGCTCTACCTAATCCTGCATATTCTTTTTCCTTCACAGGAACTGTTTGTGGGTATTCTGAAGAAAAATGATGAATATATTTTTTTTCCATTTTGTGTGTATTTTCCAGACGATACTGTTAGCATTCTGGAGCTAAATCATACTCCACCTACCTGCAATTTTTTTTTGGTGCTAGCTATTTTGATTATCAAAATATTAATGCATCCCACAAATACGGGGGCAAAGAGGAATCATTGGGGGAATATCATTTACATGTAATGTTACCTCTAATTGATAATTAGGATCAAAGTTGAGTGCTCCTAGGTAAGCTGCAACCTGTAGAGGGTTGTCAAAACACTTGCTTAGGGTCTTTTTTGGTTTCCTGGATGTCTTGAATTCAACCAGACAAGGCCTGCCCCTGAAGAGAAATGATAGATCAAAGATGATGCACAAGAGTACAAACTATACAAAATAAAAAGATGTTGTACTAGAGGACAGTATAATAATCCAAGTACTATATTTTCAATGTCATTTTATCAAAAATTCTTCATAAATGTTGAAATGAATTAAAAAATATTTCTATTCAAATAAAAGTCTTACTATTTCAATGATCAATTGATTAACCTGAAGTTATGTCCACAAAATTTGGGAGGTATTTATAAAGTACCGGTACAAAAAGGTTAACATGACTTTATGTCCTAGCTCAAACCATTTACAGTCGAGAATTGAGACATTCACACATCACTCCATGAAAAGTAAATAGTATACCATGTACCTTTCTAGAGATATCATTTTTGTATTTACAGGATAGTCCCATAATAATACAAATGTATGTATTTTTGGTTCACTTTTATACTATTGAAATCCTTCAGTAGTTACATTAGGATAATATGAAGTGAAATCATAACACACACCATAAAATCTTTGTATAACAAAGACACTACAGGATAAAGCGAAGAGAGAGTCCCTTCTCCATGCCATTTATTTCATTATTCATGTTTGATATGACTTTGTTTGTGTTACATTCCCTTTCTGCAAGTCCCACTTTCACATACAGTACTCTCTTCTAATAGAAAAAGAGACAAAAAAACCCTGGAATACTATAAGGTACATTATCCTATCTTACCTGTACTCAGTGATGCAGTCTGCGTATCCATGGTAACCAAGATATGGATGCTTGATGTGGCATTCTAAGATGGGAGAGTCTGAGGCTAGTTCTGGAAGCTGCTCCTTGATGCTATTCCAAAATCCTGGATGACATTTACAACAGAGAGAAAGGGAGATAGAGAGTGAGCGGCAAAAGTTGAAGATACAATCATGTTATTCATGAAGTGAATTGAATAGAATAATTTTTTACAGTACCATAGCAGGAGTCCAACCATTGAGGGGGTAATGGCATTATGGGGGGGGGGGGGGGGGGTGGGGAGGGGACTACGGTCTTACTACATGGGGGAAATGTATAAGAACAGAGGCCATTGAGTGAGGAGAGGGTGGAGGAGAGTGGTCACAATACCTTTCTTCACATTGCCTCTCCCTCCCTTTTATCTCTTTTCCCTCGTTTCTGTTATTTCAACATACGATAGGGGGCACGTTCCTTCTACTCAACCAATTCTTGAGAGGTCATTTGACTCGCTTTCAAAACTAGTGCAGAGCTCAAATGCATTCTATCACTCACTTCGAATCTATATTCTATGAAATTTCTTTTATACTAGAGACCTTACACAGCACACTACTATGAGTTTTTGGGTTTTTAAAGACATGCCATCCTTCACTTTGAGTCTGAGGGCATCTATTAAGCCCATCTGAATTTGAGTGATTTCCTATTGCCCACAAATTTTTGGGGTGATATTTGAGGTGTTTTTTTTCTGTGCTTCAACATCTTTATCTCATGGTAAATGGAACTATTTCCCACTGCTTCAAAAGACAGTGTACATGTATCTACATGTACACCCTAGATGCTTTTACTGAGCTCTTACATACATGTAGCACTTGAATAATTCTTCTGAGTTAATCTGTAATATACTAAAATCAAAATCTTTCGAAGATAGAAACATTCACAGATTTGGTGTAACTTGCAATTGAGACCTAGACATGCATAATTTGTTCAACATTTGTGCTATTCCTCTACCCATTACAGAGACATACTCACCTTCAATTCCTTTTTCAATGACTACATCTTCAGGCTTGTTGAGTAAGACATGTCCAATGTTTGCATGGAGTTGATGACCCTCACTGAACATCTCTGCAATATTAAGTTGCACAAAAACACAGCATATCATGCAAAGTTTCCATCACAATCATGAACCACAGTTCCATTGTTTATACCTCTTGAATAAAAGTATTGTGTCCAAAGTCATCTTATTCAAATTGGTAGTAACCCTTTTGTCTCTTTTTGCCACTTTCTGCTGTTACATTTCAGGTAAGGTAAACCCATAGAGCTATGTGTTCTAAGAAAAACAAGTCCTAGTGGAAGGGTAAATTATATTTCGCACAATGTGGCACAATATCTAGGTGCTATTTACACAATAGGCCTGTTTACTAATGTATTCAAATGAGTATGCAATTCCCCCGCTCGTGCCATGCACAACGTGACTCTGGCATGCTCAGCAGCCTGCTGTGCGTATGTGTGTGTGTGTGTGTGTACGTGTAATGTTTATGGGGAAAGTCAGAATCTCTGAGCTTTTCTGGTTTATATCTTTGTTTATTCATCTTTATTTCAAACAAGTGTGGACAAGGCAAGAGGAACATCGGATTATATGAGCTTTTTATATACAAAGTGAAATGTACGGGGAAAAATGCCAAATTACCCTGTAGAAAATAGAATTTGAGATGATTATTGTGTGTGTTAGTGAGGCAGGCCATTACTGTCGCGACAGGGACAGCTCGGGCGCAGAAGCGCTCCAGAGATAGCGTAGACACTCTCGCCAGCAGGCTCTGTGCAGTCGATGTTTGACTGATTGACCGGACAATTTTTACCTCTTAAAATGCTTCTGTGATATTCATTCTTTCACATGCTAATACCATTCTCTTGTAGTTCCCTGGGTTTGATTTTTGGTTGTGAGAAGTGGAAATCTCTCTACACACACTGGCCTTGCACATACACTTTCAATTGATTGCCTGAGAGGCGCCGATAAATCTCTCTATTGGGTTCAATTTGAGTTTGCTCTTCTGAATTATGCAGTTTAATTATCTCATAGTTGATATTACTTAGAATATCCCTTTGGCCTTTCTCTTCTTCCAGTGGATTAAAATATGAATAAATAGCAATGACATGACCAAAGGCTCTGCGAATCCCAGAGTCACTTGATTCACCCATTCACTTTGTACAGCAATGCTGTGTGTAGCAGACAACGTGGATGGGAGTTTGCCCGAGTACGCTTGTGGGCGTAACTTATGAATACATTAGTAAACAGACCTATTGCCCGAAACCTCTGATAGGACTTAACTATACTGTGTGTCCATCACTTGATTCTTATCCATTTTTAATACTGTATTTACATCCTAGCTAAAATTAATCTGATGGAGTTATTAATTGTCAGAACTTATTATTTATTTATTTATTATTATTATTTATTTATTTATTCCAGCATGTTTCACAATAATCAGTTTCATACATACAAACTTTGAAAATAGAAACACACAGAGGTCTGGCAATATAAGCTGCACACTTGTTGTAGGCCTACATGTTGACATGATACTGTATCTTGAAAACAAAAGGTCTAAAACATTCTAAGAGAGTTGAATGCTTTGATACATCATACAAGATAAGGTTCTTGGTTTCTGTTACACAGAAAATTTGAAAAGGGTAGGACTGCGTAATATGAAAAGAGAAGAATAGCAAAAAGCAAAGACTTGGAGTATTGTAAGATAAGGTAGATACAATGGGGGAGAAAGGTGTATGGAAATAATGAATGAGAAAAGTGAATGAGAAAGCAAATAAGGGGTGGTGTGGTCAGGGTCAGGAGAGAGGGGTAGATCGAGGGACAGTTAGATAATTACATTCAATGTTCATACCTTTCTTAAGCTTCTGGAATGCAGGGAATCCCATCTTCTTGATCATGAAATTCTCCCACCTGAGAAGAGCCATTGCACTGTCAGGAGACATTGTCTTTTGTAAGATAGCTGTCACAGAAGGGTACTTGGTTTTGTCTATTGAAAAGATCAAGATTAAAGATATAAGATTATATCCTCCACTCACTATAGAATAGGTACACATTAAGTATAACTGGTATATTTTCTGTCATTTATGATCTAGTAAATCCATCCTCTCTAAAGCACTATTGCCTAAAATGTACATTTTTAAATCAAAACCATTCTTCTGCAAGAAAAATATTGCAGTAAGGATCTTGGGTTAAATTCAAGTTTAAAAGTACATGTAGGTATCATTATGTAGTTTGAAATTGAAATAGAAATCCTCTTTTAAAAAAACCACACAGGCCTTGTGTTTACCACAGAAGATGATAAATTGCACAAAAAGTTTTGATCATTATGAATTACCATTGATCGGTATTGAACGTAATGAGAATTTTTAAAAATATTAGCTGAACAGAAAAAACAAGTCTGCACCTTTTCTTATGACCTCCCTCTCTTCATGTGACGATCCTTCCCTGCTTGCATTCATCAGTCGCCATGGAAACAAGAGCATCTTTCCTGACTGGCTGACAAATATGTCGTCCTCATCATCCACATCATCGCGGTTTCTTGGTCCCATATCTTCCTCCTTGATTGATTCAGCAACCATGGCATCAAGAATGTCCCGAAAATCACCTCCCTTTTCTTTGGAACCTCCAATCCTTCCATCCTGAGATGTCTCACGAGTTCTACTCTCCGGGCTACATAACTCATGAGTTGGTGAAGACTGCAGATTCCTTGACAATAACACATGTGGCCGGCTGCTTCTACTTATTTTCCAGTCAGGTAGGCATTTATTTCTGTAGGATGTTATCATGCAACAACTTTGAAGCTGTCCAAGATGACATTGGCAACTTCCTGTGAGGTTTCTTGGAAAGACTGCAGCAAGGCCAAGCCTGGGACAACCATATCTGTTTTGCCACAGTTTTGCCACAGATCTCATTGACATTTGAAGCGTAGACATCTTGTACATGTAGAGTGCAATAGACTGACAAACAATTATCTGTAAGAAGAAGAATAATAAAATACAAAAAATAGGAACAGTATAAAAGAAAGAATCTAGTTAAATCTCAGAACAGTCCACTTCAGTCTTCATTTTTTAATCAGACTACAATGAGGAGGAAGGTAAAGAAGAAAAAGAAGAAAAACTAAAAGCGGAAAGAAGAAAAGAAATAAAAAAGAACTCAAAATGCGGGACACTCCCTAACTCCAGGGGCGGTATTCTGAAAACTCTGTTATCTTTTGTGTTAGTAAAACGATGTTGTCATAACAAATCAAAATCAGGACAAGTCATTGGTTAAGGATTGCGCAAAGATGGCTGTGCCCGCGTAAAGTCAACAGAGACATCTGCGCAAGCACCAATGATTAGTGATTATTGCGCGCAATTTCACTTTGTTATGACAATTAACACAGTTTTCCTTAACACAAAAGATAACCATGATAACACAGTTTCAGAATACGACCCCAGGGAGCTCCATCGCCACCACCGTTACCACCTAGTAACGGCGGTGGCGGTGGAGCTCCCTGGAGTTACCACTCCCCTTCCCCCGCCCCCGCCCCCGCCCCCATCTCATCTGTTCATACCACAGTAAAGGTGTTTTGTCCTCACTAAGTCGAATCTCTCTTGGCAATGTCTGTTGGCTGTAGGTCTCCCGCCATAATCCGCAACACCGGCCAACAGTAACAAACGAGGTTATCATTCATTGAATTTACCCGCGGTAAACACATGTGGTCGACGTGTGTAGACTGGACGCGACGGACGTGTGTTGATAAAGCCAATCGAATCAGCCGCGCCGTTAACTCCAGGGAGCTCCAACGCGCAGCGTTGGAGCTCCAGGTACAACTATCCAAAGTCGACCTCGCCCATTTTATGGCTAATCGCATCACTTAATTTCGGCAGGTAAGATAGAAATTTGTACTTATACTTAAAGAGAATTACTGTAACAATCTAGCAGGCTCTTTGATTTTACGATTTAACGATTGTTTCGATGAAAAAAATGGAATTTCCTCGCCGAGCCGATCTTTTCCCTGTACTGTATCGTCGAATCAAAAGACTCGATCGCACTGTGTGTAATGTACGTACCGTACCGTATACCGTCGCTGACTCGACGACACAGTACAGTGCGATCGAGTCATTTGAATCGACGGTACAGTACGGGGAAAAGATCGGCTCGGCGAGGAAATTCCATTTTTTTCATCGAAACAATCGTTAAATCGTAAAATCAAAGAGCCTGCTAGATAGGTACAGTAATTCTCTTGAAGTATAAGTACAAATTTCTATCTTACCTGCCGAAATTAAGTGATGTGATTAGCCATAAAATAGGCGAGGTCGACTTTGGATAGTTGTACCTGGGGCTCCAACGCTGCGCGTTGGAGTTACCGCGCCGTGAGACTCTGGATCGTCTAATGGTCGCTTAGTTCAGGCCGTTCTTCCGCGGATCGGACCGACCGGGGCGATGAGGTGGGGGCTGATCGACAATGTCTCTTCAAGAAACATTTCATTTATTAATTTGTTTATTACGGTACCAAAATGTTCAAGATACCTTGAATTTCCGCAGGGGGGAGGGAATCGATAATGTCTTTAAGGAAACAATTTCCATTATTCATACCTAGGGATACCTAGGGAAGATACTGAACGCAGGCACTACGCATCTATATTCAGTTCCAAGTTCTTTTTCCTCTTCAGGATGGCTGGATCGTTTCCTGGTGCAGGCGATTCGTAATCGTATTTAATGGGCTCATTTTTCCAGCACCAACATTTACTGTTATTTATTATGTGCAAGATGGGACGCCTACATTGAATTTTTGGCACTCGGACATTATGTAAATGTATATCATTTATCACGAAGAAAAAAGAAATGTATTATTATTCCTATAGAAAAATGGGCCAAGGTTAAATTTTTCCTTGTGGTAGATATAAAACATACAGCCAGCATGGCATTGTACGTAGTATTGATCAGTCTTATAGAGCTGGGTACAGTGGAGCTAAAACTAGCTGGGTCTGTTACTGATGGTCTGTTACACTTCGAAAGTATATTTTTTTTGACAGATAAAAAATTCTTGAGCGGCGGAACAGCCGGTAGCATGGGCCATATGCCCCAGATTGTCACATGCTAACAAAAGTGCTCCTGACATTTAATCATTTATTTATTGTTTATTTATTATCCAGGAACATACAATCAAAAGATAACGTATATAAACAATGATGGTATACACAATTAAAAAACAACAACAACAAGAGCAGTTACAACAACCAATGCCTGCCGGGGATCGCCCAAAAGAAATATAAAGTTCTGTATGAGGGCTCTCCTCATTGCTTGTTGTATATGCAAATACATAAAGATACAGGATTAAGAACAGAATATGGAAGCAAAACAAAAACAAAAACAAAACAAAACGAAAAACTAAAAAGGTCGGATTATTCAATATGAGTGTTCAATAGGAGGCATATAAAAAGGAAATGGAATAAAGCATTCATGAATGGCCTCACAGAATTATCAATACACAAGTCAGCGATTGAAGTGAGGGGAGAGTATCCCAGAATTAGAAACGAGGAAATTTTATATAAGCGAGAGTATTTTTAACAATTTAATGAGAAAATGCATGCGTCTCCAACGATATAAACACAAGACAATTGCTTTTCATGATCATGATTCTCCATATTGATTTCCATTTTAGGAGAATGGAAATGATATGATCATCTGCTAAAACTTGAACAACCCCTCACAATGGAAGCCCACAAAGTGACATTTCCTTTCCCTCTTTTCAATTGCTAAACGGCTTTTCGGGCCAAAAGTTATCAGCACAATTTTCAGGGGGCACTCGTTTTTCCGAAGGTTCATAATTCCGAAAATGAATTAGGGTTCATATTTCCGAAGGTTCATAATTCTGAAAATGAAAAAGGGTTCATAATTCCGAAGGTTCGTATTTCCGAAAATGAAAAAGGGTTCATAATTTTGAAAATGAAAAAGGGTTCATAATTCCGAAAATGAAATAGGGTTCGTAATTCCGAAGATGAAATAAGGTACCTAAAAAGAGGGGGTGCAAAACGAATGAGCGCCCCCCCCCCCCCCCCTCTCTCTCTCTCTCTCTCTCTCTCTCTCTCTCCATGCATCAACGGTCCAAAAAAGAGAGAGAGATAAAGGATGAAAAAAAAAAAACAATTACAAAAACAATTAAGAACCAGTGCATTATCTGCATGGCGCCTGCCGGATCAATTCTATTTTCCCTCATGTTATTTTATGTTTTTATCCTTCTTTCGTTTCCTCTTTCTATATCTTTTCTTGGTTTTTCTGTCTTCTTCTCGTTCCAAGGCCGTACGCAGAATTTTTTTCCTTGGGGGGCAAGATGATCGCTTTCAAAGGAACCCATAACTTGAAGTCTAAAACCCGATTAAAAAATCGGTAGCTTATTTACACATCCCCCCCCCCCCCCCGCTGCGTACGGCCTTGTCTCGTTCTATCTTTCCTTATGTTATTCTTTGTTTTTATGCTTCTTTTATTTCCTCTTTCTATCTACAACATAACATAAGGAAAATAGAAAATAGAAATTTCCTTCTATCTTTCTTCACTTTCTATCTTACCTTATGTTATTCTTTTTATTCTTTTATCTTTGCTTTCTATCTTTCCTTTTGTTATTCTTTGTTTTCATGGGCAAAACCTTTTGGACATTCTGACGTATATTTTGTTTTATGTTTTATTGTCCATATAAGGAAATTCGTCTTGTTTACATGCATTACAAATATATATATACAGGTAATAATCAACAAAATACAGATATATACAGAGTACATAATAATACATAATCGACCATATTCTATTTGCAAAGAATGTTTACTTGCATGATCTGCCACAGAGAAAACGCTGTTTAAAAATGCAAACAGTTGTTTACAATGTGAAGTGAACAATCCGTTGTACAGTTCATATTGTAAACAATTTGTTAAAATATTAAACAGGTTGTATAAGTTTTAAAAACCTTTTAAGAAGCGTGCTGCCAGTGGAAAAAAGAGAGAGATTGACTCTTGAGACAATACATTCAATACACAAGTTGAGTAGATGTCAGACTTGATTGTAACATAGAAACATTTTATTGATTTTATTGATTTTATTATACCTTGAATTGGCTTCAAGCGTTCATAATCATAATCCAAGGCTTGTTTTGACTCCTTCCAGGTATTTCTTTATTTTCGGCTATAAAGGTGGTTAGCAATCTTTGAGAAAGGTAGGCATATTGTGATTTTATAAACTTTCCAAAAGCAACACACCCTTCTAGAATTGATAAGTTTGTTTGTCTGCCTTGCACATAATAAGTGTATACGGTTAGCTACTTGGCTATTTTTTTTTCTCAGCTCCTTCCCCTTCGACAAAAAAATCCTGGCTATTATAGGGTGCTTTTCAGAAAATAATTTACTTTTTGTTTTAAGTAGGTATTCTTTTTTTCGATTTTTTTCAGTGAACTCAACAATCTATACAAAAATAAAGATATCACAATCATGACTAAATTATAAATAGAAACTTTTACAATTTACAAGTAAATCTATACGTATATGGAAATATGTATACATTCATAGAAGAACAAAGAAATTTACGCGGATGATCTACAGGGGTGGTATTCTAAGAATGACTTTCCGAACGACTGGAACATTCTCTTTGGTGCTATACTAATCAGATTCTCAATCATTTAGCACAAGAACTGATCAACAGTCGTGCGTAAAGTCGTGCGTAACTTACGAACAGCTTTATGAAACACCGGGGCATCGTTTCATCAAACGGTCATAAGTACAAGTTCGCCGACATCCCATTGAAACGCATGTTAATTTTAATACACGCGTTTCAATGGGATGTCGGCGAACTTGTACTTATGACCGTTTGATGAAACGCTGCCCTGGTCTCAACGCGACATCCCCCCCCCCCCCCCCCCCCCCCCCATAAGCTGATCGGAGGGAGATACTGAGGGAGAAAGAATACTCATATTACTATTAGCAAATATTAGTTTGCAATTTTTTATTTTTGTTTGTGTTGAGACGTCAACTCTTATACTGTCGACTTTGTGTAAATTCTGCTTTCCATTATATTTTGTGTGTAGCCAGAACAGTTTTACTGTAGGGCCTACTATGTTTTGTATTATTTTGCCCTTTGCAGACACCATAAATGCGACCGCGCCCATTGAATTTAGTCGACAGATTCATTGATTTATGCGTGGACAAATCGAAATCTGCGCAGGAAAATGCCCGAGGAAGTGGATGAAAAAGTCGTTTCTGACATGAAAATTGAAGTAGGTAACAGGATTTTGAATGAAGGACATTATGGGACAATAAGATTCATGGGATTTGTTCCACCGACAGAAGGTATGTGTGCGAATTTTCATGTGTGATGTGCGTCTTTAAATTTTTTAATAATATTCAGTCCCAACCATTAGTAATGGCGTTGTGTCAAATTGTGTTTGTTTTGTTTGTTTTCATTCAGGTTTTACACATGGGCCTTCTCGTGAAAAAAGCCACTGCACTCACTCATAGCTACATTCCTATACTTCGTGTGTATAATGTAGGCAGTCATACACCTCAACTTTTTAGAACACCACTGCACAAAAGACACCAACATTCACTCAAAATCGGCATTTAATTTACAAGAACCGACCCCACTCACGGGCACTCCGGGCACTCCCGGGTACATTTCTGTAAAATAGTTGGTATTTTCTGTCGCATGTACTAAAGGTATGGGGGGAAAATAAGATAAATATTTTAAATACTTGATTTCAAATTCAGCCCTTAAAAATCTCACTCCTACCTCAAATGGCCGTTAGGAAGAACTTTTGATATTTACAGCAAAATCCAAAGTCAAAATCTTGTCCAAAACCGGAGAAATCCCCGCCGATTTGTTTCGCGATCGCGTGTTGTTTACAAACTGCCGATGTCTTAGACTAAAATCGGCCAATATAATTTTTGTCCACGAAGAAACTCGGGATCGCAAGGGCACATCGATCTTTACGATCGCGCACACAGAAAATCGGAACTTTTCCGTGTACGCCATAGGGACCGAATTTTTGAGGACAAAACTCTTTTGGGGAGATGTCAGCGCCCGCGGCGACCAGGAAATGTACACAATGACTCCGATAGCTCGTTTCGCGAGAATCAACAGTAAATTGCGGATTTCATTTTTGTAAATATCTTTTCCAACATTGGTGAGTTGAATTTATTGTATTTCTTGGATATTTTGGGGTCGGTTTTTGAAAATTAAATGCCGATTTTGAGTGAATATTGGTGAATTTTGTGCAGTGGTGTTTTAAAAAGATGAGGTGTATGACTGCCTACATTATACACACGAAGTATAGGAATGTACCTATGAGTGCTCCCGGGTACATTTCTGTAAAATAGTTGGTATTTTCTGTCGCATGTACTAAAGGTATGGGGAAAAAATAAGATAAATATTTTAAATACTTGCTTTCAAATTCAGCCCTTAAAAATCTCACTCCTACCTCAAATGGCCGTTAGGAAGAACTTTTGATATTTTCAGCAAAATCCAAAGTCAAAATCTTGTCCAAAACCGGAGAAATCCCCGCCGATTTGTTTCGCGATCGCGTGTTGTTTACAAACTGCCGATGTCTTAGACTAAAATCGGCCAATACAATTTTTGTCCACGAAGAAACTCGGGATCGCAAGCGCACATCGATCTTTACGATCGCGCACACAGAAAATCAGAACTTTTCCGTGTATGCCATAGGGACCGAATTTTTGAGGACAAAACTCTTTTGGGGAGATGTCAGCGCCCGCGGCGACCAGGAAATGTACACAATGACTCCGATAGCTCGTTTCGCGAGAATCAACAGTAAATTACGGATTTGATTTTTGAAAATATCTTTTCCAACATTGGTGAGTTGAATTTATTGTATTTCTTGGATATTTTGGGGTCGGTTTTTGAAAATTAAATGCCGATTTTGAGTGAATATTGGTGACTTTTGTGCAGTGGTGTTTTAAAAAGATGAGGTGTATGACTGCCTACATTATACACACGAAGTATAGGAATGTAGCTATGAGTGCTCACGGGCACATCAGCAAGCAATGGTCATATTGACCATTAGGATCATATACATGTGTGTAAACGTATTGGGGATACAGATGTAATTTTGTTTGAAATGGAGGATTTTGTGGGCAAACTGATACTTAAGTATCATTCTTTAGATTTTAAGTTATCAGTTCGTTAAGATACAAAATGTAGAAAGTTATAAAAACTTACATTTACAGCCCTCTTTTTGATACTTGTTACCCACACCTCCATACGGATCACGACTGCTCTCAATATGTTGCGCACTAGTGAGGCCGCTCTACATGGTTACGCACCGTAGATACGTACGCAGAATGTTACGCACACAAGCTATTCTACGAAGACCTGAAAGGGCCAAACTGACGACGTAAAAAAATAAAAAATATTACGTACGTACGTAGTAATTATTACGTACGTACGTAATATTTTTAATTTTTTTACGTCGTCAGTTTGGCCCTTCCAGGTCTTCGTAGGAGATCGACGAACCGATCGCGCCGGTACTACTACGAGCGCTGAGGGCTCCCTTCATCATAATCGTGAAAAATACAAACTGGATGCTGACGGGACAGTCTCGATAGCAGTTATCGACAAAAAGGACCCAAAATTTCAGGAAACCCTCTTCAAAGGTCACAAAACAACCTGGTAAGTTTTAATCATCTATTATTCAACATAAGTATTTGGATTTAAGTAAACTGCAATATATGAGTTTCAATTAAATATAGCCAAAAATGCACAGTGATGCAGTTTAGGTATGGGATGTGTGTTGGCTGCGTTACTACACAGTCGGCAATGGCGTGTACCCATGAGTGCTCACGGGCACTCCCGGCACTCATAGCTACATTCCTATACTTCGTGTGTATAATTTAGGCAGTCATACACCTCACTTTTTAAAACACCACTGCACAAAAGTCACAAACATTCACTCAAAATCGGCATTTAGTTTACAAAAACCGACATCAAAATATCCAAGAAATACAATAAATTCAACTCACCGATGTTGGAAAAGATATTTCCGAAAATCAAATCCGTAATTTACTGTTGTTCTCGCGAAACGAGCTATCGGAGTCAATGTGTACATTTCCTGGTCGCCGCGGGCGCTGACATCTCCCCAAAAGAGTTTTGTCCTTAAAAATTCGGTCCCTGTGGCATACACGGAAAAGTCCCGATTTTCTGTGTGCGCGATCGTAAAGATCGATGTGCGCTTGCGATCCCGAGTTTTTTCGTGGACAAAAATTTTATTGGCCGATTTTAGTCCAAGACATCGGCAGTATGTAAACAACGCGGGATCGCGAAACAAATCGGCGGGGATTTCTCCGGTTTTGGACAAGATTTTGACTTTGGATTTTGCTGAAAATATCAAAAGTTTTTCCTCACGGCCATTTGAGGTAGGAGTGAGATTTTTAAGGCCTGAATTTGAAAGCAAGTATTTAAAATATTTATCTTATTTTTCCCCCCATACCTTTACTACACGCGACAGAAAATAGCAACTATTTTTGCATATTGTATTCGTAGTGGTCAATATGACCACTATTCGTGGTGTGACTCCCGGGCACTCATAGCTACATTCCTATACTTCGTGTGTATAATGTAGGCAGTCATACACCTCAACTTTTTAAAACACCACTGCACAAAAGTCACAAACATTCACTCAAAATCGGCATTTAATTTACAAAAACCGACCACTAAATATCCAAGAAATACAATAAATTCAACTCACCGATGTTGGAAAAGATATTTCCAAAAATCAAATCCGTAATTTACTGTTGATTCTCGCGAAACGAGCTATCGGAGTCATTGTGTACATTTCCTGGTCGCCGCGGGCGCTGACATCTCGCCAAAAGAGTTTTGTCCTTAAAAATTCGGTCCCAATGTGGCATACACGGAAAGTCCCGATTTTCTGTGTTCGCGATCGTAAAGATCGGTGTGCGCTTGCGATCCCGAGTTTCTTCGTGGACAAAAATTTTATTGGCCGATTTTAGTGTAAGACATCGGCAGTATGTAAACAACACGCGATCGCGAAACAAATCGGCGGGGATTTCTCTGGTTTTGGACAAGATTTTGACTTTGGATTTTGCTGAAAATATCAAAAGTTCTTCCTAACGGCCATTTGAGGTAGGAGTGAGATTTTTAAGGGCGGAATTTGAAAGCAAGCTATTTAAAATATTCATCTTGGCAAGAATTCCTTATGTCCCAGCCACCTTATTTTTTCCTTTTTGATTTTTTTTTTTTTGCTACCATAGCTATATTTTTTTTTTACTGTTCTAATTTTTTTTTCACAGTTCTGTTTTTTGGTGGCTTACTTTTTTTTTTACTGTTGTAATTTTTTTTTCACTGTTCTGTTTTTTAGTGGTTTGGACATAGCTTACCTTTAAGGTTTATAGAGCTCAGCGATATCTTTTAGGAGAGCCTCAAATAAGTCCTCCTGCTTGTGAGCATGTCTCCACATATATTCACTAAGGTGAAGGTTCCACTTGTCCTTGTGTGTCTTCGTTTGGCTTAACTGACGCTTTATCTGCCACCACAAATTCTCAATTGAATTAGTATTTGCGCCAGTTGTGGGATCCACAAAATTATAGGAATGATTAACTGTCAGATGTTGGAAATTAGCTGTAGAAAGATAGTCGTAGGCTTTCCAACAGTCACTGATGATAGTGCTTCCTGGTTTTATGTGAGCAGTTATCAGAGGTTCCAAAGTAGCTCTGTCACGTCTATTGTCTGGAAGTGGAACGAGGAATATTTCCTTTGTATTGCGACAAATTCCACCGAACACCCATTGTCCATCAACTATTCGTCCTTTATTGTATTTTCTTTTACCAAATTTAGACTCGTCGATTTCTACAACCTCGCCTGGACCACCAATAGGTTTGTCGGTGTGTAGTTTATTTGCACTTGCCCATTGGCATACTTCCCTACAATAATTATAATAATCTGCAATTGTTTCATTACTGGTAGTTACAAATTTCTTTTCAGTGTCAGTGTCACTTTCACCCGATGTAATAGACGTTTCATGAATTACTTGCTTATATTGAAGTTTTTGAATGAAACAATATGTTAAAATTAAGCTTTTTCTAAATGAAATGTTTGACGAACTGAACCAAGTACCTTTTCTAACTGAAATTTGATTTTTTTTTCCTCGACCTCGACACGTTCGTTTATTGCACTGAAATTTAAGTTCGGCTTTACGTCGTCCACGTCTTTGCACTTTATAAATCTTGTCTAAATCAATGTTGCATGTTGGACATTTTACTTTTCTTGCAATAAGTTCAATGTCTTGACAAAATTTTAAGGTCGAATCTTCATCCTTTAATTTTTGGCTAAGTCTAAAAAAGTTTAATCCATGTCTTTTACCACATCCCTTTTTTGTTTTAGTTGCAGTAGAAGTGGTAGGCTTACTAGAAGTAGAAGTAGAAGCATGAGAAGTAGAAGCATGAGAAGTAGAAGCGCGTGTTTCACTCTCTGTAGTACTAGAATCTGTCACATTGCCGTATGTATTTGTTTCTTCTGAATCCCCCCTGTCGTTATCCGAAGAAATAGGTGTTGACATTAAAATAACATTTTGAGAAGAGTTGGCAAGAGTTTGGCAATTTTAAGTCAAATATATACACACATCAATTATGAAAGTCAACAAGTGCTCCGAAAAACTTACAATGTACAGACTAGGTACGGTAGCAGTTTTGCAGCAGGATAAATAATGTAGACCCGACGACGACGCCGACGGAATATAGATCGCGGAATGATATACACACATGTCCCGCATGCGTGTAGCATGCAGGATAATGTAGACCCGACGGAATATAGATCGCGGACTGATATGTACACACTTGTCACGTGCATTTTTTTTTTACCGTAACCGTATATGCATCAATAATACAGTTTATTCCGTCAAGACTAGTCGGCATAGCGCATGAACACGAACAATGCTATATTGAGAATCGTCGCTTTACACAATCCAGAGTCTATAATTTTCAGTCCCATACTTAAGGGTTAGGGTTAGGGTTTAAGGTTAGGGTTAGGGTTAGGGTTAGGGTTAGGGTTAGGGTTAGGGTTAGGGTTTAGGGTTAGGGTATAGGGTTAGGGTTAGGGTTTAGGGTTAGGGTTAGGGTTAGGGTTAGGGTTAGGGTTTAGGGTTAGGGTTAGGGTTTAGGGTTAGGGTATAGGGTTAGGGTTAGGGTTTAGGGTTAGGGTTAGGGTTAGGGTTTAGGGTTAGGGTTAGGGTTAGGGTTTAGGGTTAGGGTTAGGGTTAGGGTTAGGGTTAGGGTTTAGGGTTAGGGTTAGGGTTAGGGTTAGGGTTTAGGGTTAGGGTTAGGGTTTAGGGTTAGGGTTTAGGGTTAGGGTTAGGGTTTAGGGTTAGGGTTAGGGTTAGGGTTAGGGTTTAGGGTTAGGGTTTAGGGTTAGGGTTAGGGTTTAGGGTTAGGGTTAGGGTTAGGGTTAGGGCTGGGGTTAGAGTCCTCGGGTCTAGAAAATTCTTAGTCCTACACCTAGAGTCTATAATCCAGAGTCTTTGGGGCAAGATAATCTAGAGTCCTAGGGTCAAGATAATCTACAATCCTAGGTTCAAGATAAATTTTTAATCTTCCAATGGAATAGGTCTCGTAATATTTTTATTCAAATGTCATGAAAACAAGACTACATACAGCGTCACCGTACCTAGTACCTCAATATACTAGTTCCGTCTCAACCACTGAAAATTAAGAAGAGCGCCATCTGCTGTTATAAATAAACAACTCTTTACTTCTTATAAGTATGTTATGAGAACCCAAACTGTCAACACGCCTTTGCAGGTACATCGTGAGAGCGCCGGACTGGCAATCAAGAGGTCGGCGGTTCGAGTCCACCCAAGGTAAGAACAAAAATATGTAAATTATTGTATGTAAATGTGTATATATATATGTAAATGAAACATGTAAATATATGTAAATATGATATGGTGATAAATATGATGATGAGAGAGACTTAGAGAGAAAAGAGAGACGAATATGGAAGAGAGAGAGATCGCCGATGTTACAAAAAAAAGTTTCAATAACTCTTTTAGTATACCCCAAAAAATACTATACCCCATTTTTACTCAACCCCCATCAAAAATGTCGCCCTCTTTTAGACAGTTGGGATAGTTAAAAAAAAAAAAAAATAGTATGGTAGCAAAAAAAAACCAAAAAAAAATGAAAAAAAAAGTGGCTGGGACATAAGGAATTCTTTCCTTTATCTTATTTTCCCCCCATACCTTTACTACACGCGACAGAAAATACAAACTATTTTTGCATTTTGTATTCGTAGTGGTCAATATGACCACTATTCGTGGTGTGCTCCCGGGTACATTTCTGTAAAATAGTTGCTATTTTCTGTCGCATGTACTAAAGGTATGGGGGAAAAAATAAGATAAATATTTTAAATACTTGCTTTCAAATTCAGCCCTTAAAAATCTCACTCCTACCTCAAATGGCCGTTAGGAAGAACTTTTGATATTTTCAGCAAAATCCAAAGTCAAAATCTTGTCCAAAACCGGAGAGATCGCGTGTTGTTTACAAACTGCCGATGTCTTAGACTAAAATCGGCCAATACAATTTTTGTCCACGAAGAAACTCGGGATCGCAAGCGCACATCGATCTTTACGATCGCGCACACAGAAAATCGGAACTTTTCCGTGTACGCCATAGGGACCGAATTTTTGAGGACAAAACTCTTTTGGGGAGATGTCAGCCCCCGCGGCGACCAGGAAATGTACACAATGACTCCGATAGCTTGTTTCGCGAGAATCAACAGTAAATTACGGATTTGATTTTTGAAAATATCTTTTCCAACATTGGTGAGTTGAATTTATTGTATTTCTTGGATATTTTGGGGTCGGTTTTTGAAAATTAAATGCCGATTTTGAGTGAATATTGGTGACTTTTGTACAGTGGTGTTTTAAAAAGATGAGGTGTATGACTGCCTACATTATACACACGAAGTATAGGAATGTAGCAATGAGTGCTCACAGGTACATTTCTGTAAAATAGTTGGTAATTCTGTCGCATGTACTGAAGGTATGGGGGGAAAATAAGATAAATATTTTAAATACCTTGCTTTCAAATTCAGCCCTTAAAAATCTCACTCCTACATCAAATGGCCGTTAGGAAGAACTTTTGATATTTTCAGCAAAATCCAAAGTCAAAATCTTGTCCAAAACCGGAGAAATCCCCGCCGATTTGTTTCGCGATCGCGTATTGTTTACATACTGCCGATGTCTTAGACTAAAATCGGCCAATAAATTTTTTGTCCACGAAAAACTCGGGATCGCAAGCGCACATCGATCTTTACGATCGCGCACACAGAAAATTGGGACTTTTCCGTGTACGCCATATAGGGACCGAATTTTTACGGACAAAACTCTTTTGGGGAGATGTCAGTGCCCGCGGCGACAAGGAAATGTACACAATGACTCCGATAGCTCGTTTCGCGAGAATCGAGAGTAAATTACGGATTTCATTTTTTGAAATATATTTTCCAACATCGGTGAGTTGAATTTATTGTATTTCTTGAATATTTTGGGGGCGGTTTTTGTAAATTAAATGCCGATTTTGAGTGAATGTTGGTGACTTTTGTGCAGCGGTGTTTTAAAAAGTTGAGGTGTATGACTGACTACATTATACACACGAAGTATAGGAATGTAGCTATGAGTGACCGACCCCAAAATATTAATCAAGAAATACAATAAATTCAACTCACCGATGTTGGAAAATATATTTCCAAAAATGAAATCCATAATTTAATGTCGATTCTTGCGAAACGAGCTATCGGAGTCATTGTGTACATTTCCTTGCCGCCGCGGGCGCTGACATCTCCCCAAAAGAATTTTGTCCTTAAAAATTCAGTCCCTCTAAAAGGCTCTATGGCGTACACGGAAAAGTCCGATTTTCTGTGTGCGCGATCGTAAAGATTGATGTGAGCTTGCGGTCCCGAGTTTTTCGTGGACAAAAATTTTATTGGCCGATTTTAGTCTAAGACATCGGCAGTATGTAAACAACACGCGATCGCGAAACAAATCGGCGGGGATTTCTCCGGTTTTGGACAAGATTTTGACTTTGGATATTGCATGTATTGCTGAAAATATCAGAAGTTCTTCCTAACCACATCAGCAAGCAATGGTCATATTGACCATTAGAATCATATACATGTGTGTATACTGGGTATTGGGGATACAGATGTAATTTTGATTGAAATTGATGTTTTTGTGGGCAAACTGATACTTAAGTATCATTCTTTAGATTTTAAGTTATCAGTTCGTTAAGATACAAAATGTAGAAAGTTATAAAAACTTACATTTACAGCCCTCTTTTTGGTACTTGTTACCCACACCTCCATACGGATGACGACTGCTCTCAATAATGTTGCGCACTAGTGAGGCCGCTCTACATGGTTACGCACCGTAGATACGTACGCAGAATGTTACGCACGCAAGCTATTCTACGAAGACCTGGAAGGGCCAAACTGACGACGTAAAAAAATAAAAAATATTACGTACGTACGTAGTAATTATTACGTACGTACGTAATATTTTTTATTTTTTTACGTCGTCAGTTTGGCCCTTCCAGGTCTTCGTAGGAGATCGACGAACCCATCGCGCCGGTACTACTACGAGCGCTGAGGGCTCCCTTCATCATAATCGTGAAAAATACAAACTGGATGCTGACGGGACAGTCTCGATAGCAGTTATCGACAAAAAGGACCCAAAATTTCAGGAAACCCTCTTCAAAGGTCACAAAACAACCTGGTAAGTTTTAATCATCTAGTATTCAATATAATTCTTTGGATGTAAGTAAACTGCAATATATGAGATTCAATTAAATATAGCCAAAAATGCACAGTGATGCAGTTTGGGTATGGGATGTGTGTTGGCTGCGTTACTACAAAGTCGGCAATGGCGTGTACCTATGAGTGTTCCTAATGGCCATTTGGGGTAGGAGTGAGATTTTTAAGGCCTGAATTTGAAAGCAAGTATTTAAAATATTTATCTTATTTTTCCCCCCATACCTTTACTACACGCGACAGCAAATACGAACTATTTTTGCATATTGTATTCGTAGTGGTCAATATGACCACTATTCGTGGTGTGACTGCACTGGTCATTGAGTGTGTACACACACATAGCCAGGATTGGCTTCGTGAATGTAAAAAAAAAAAAATTGGCTAGGGTGCGCGCCCCGGTATTCACTCATAGCACACACGAATAGTGGTCATCATTGACCACTACGAATACAAAATGCAAAAATAGTTGGTATTTTCTGTCGCGTGTAGTAAAGGTATGGGGGGAAAATAAGATAAATATTTTAAATACTTGCTTTAAAATTCAGCCCTTGAAAATCTCACTCCTACCTCAAATGGCCGTTAGAAAGAACTTTTGATATTCAAAGTCAAAATCTTGTCCAAAACCGGAGAAATCCCTGCCGATTTGTTTCGCGATCGCGTGTTGTTTACATACTGCCGATGTCTTAGACTAAAATCGGCCAATAAAATTTTTGTCCACGAAGAAACTATCGGAGTCATTGTGTACATTTCCTTGTCGCCGCGGGCGCTGACATCTCCCCAAAAGAGTTTTGTCCTTAAAAATTCGGTCCCTATGTGGCATACACGGAAAGTCCCGATTTTCTGTGTGCGCGATCGTAAAGATCGATGTGCGCTTGCGATCCCGAGTTTTTCGTGGACAAAAATTTTATTGGCCGATTTTAGTCTAAGACATCGGCAGTATGTAAACAACACGCGATCGCGAAACAAATCGGCGGGGATTTCTCCGGTTTTGGACAAGATTTTGACTTTGGATTTTGCTGAAAATATCAAAAGTTCTTCCTAACGGCCATTTGAGGTAGGAGTGAGATTTTTAAGGGCTGAATTTGAAAGCAAGTATTTAAAATATTTATCTTATTTTTCCCCCCATACCTTTAGTACATGCGACAGAAAATACCAACTATTTTGCAGTAATGTAGCGTTGAGTGATATTGACCATTTTAGGAAATATACATGTGTGTATACTTTTACTCACTCATAGCTACATTCCTATACTTCATGTGTATAATGTAGGCAGTCATACACCTCAACTTTTTAAAACACCACTGCACAAAAGTCACCAACATTCACTCAAAATCGGCATTTAATTTACAAAAACCGACCCCAAAATATTCAAGAAATACAATAAATTCAACTCAGGGATGTTGGAAAATATATTTCCAAAAATGAAATCCGTAATTTACTGTCGATTCTCGCGAAACGAGCTATCGGAGTCATTGTGTACATTTCCTTGTCGCCGCGGGCGCTGACATCTCCCCAAAAGAGTTTTGTCCTTAAAAATTTGGTCCCTATATGGCGTACACGGAAAAGTCCCGATTTTCTGTGTGCGCGATCGTAAAGATCGATGTGCGCTTGCGATCTTGAGTTTTTCGTGGACAAAAATTTTATTGGCCGATTTTAGTCTAAGACATCGGCAGTTTGTAAACAACACGCGATCGCGAAACAAATCGGCGGGGATTTCTCCGGTTTTGGACAAGATTTTGAATTTGGATTTTGCTGAAAATATCAAAAGTTCTTCCTAACGGCCATTTGAGGTAGGAGTGAGATTTTTAAGGGCTGAATTTGAAAGCAAGGTATTTAAAATATTTATCTTATTTTCCCCCCATACCTTTAGTACATGCGACAGAAAAATACCAACTATTTTACAGTAATGTAGCTATGAGTGACTTTTACTGGGTATTGGGGATACAGATGTAATTTTGTTTGAAATGGAGGTTTTTGTGGGCAAACTGATACTTAAGTTTAAGTAGCCACTGCCACAAAAAAATAAAAACAGCACTCACAGTCACAAATCATGCCTTAAAATAATGCTTTCCATTTATCACATAGATGGCTCAAAACTTACCTGAAAATCTCAGAAATAGTGAAAAATGAGGGCTAAATAGTCCATATCATGTGCTGAAAAATACGTTGACATATTCTTTGTTGCTATGTTAGGCATGTACTATCGATAGTAAAAACCCAAAATCGAAGGGCTGACTGCCTGGCAAGCCCATTTCTATGCCTCTCACAGGCATAGGCGATTCACTGCGGCATGGTTATTCAATGACGCATCGATAGATAACGAACTCAACTGCCATAAAATACAAAGATTCTGACACATTTCACTAAATCAACCACTCAAACTATACAAGAACAAGGTAAGTAGCGATAAAAATGCCTAAAATTGCATACATACCGCCACTTCTTAGCTCCTTCAGGGAAAAAATCCTGGGTTTGGTGGGATGCAAAGGGCATCCCGGGTCGATGAACACACAGGCATGCAGAATACGTCATTGATAAACATAGGGGGACCAATCACAGAAAGAAAAAATCTCAGATTCATTCGCTTGTCATTCACTTAACACAGGCGTTATCGGAAGTGTGTGCATGCATAGCGGGCCGAATCACGCATTGACTATCTGTGTACTTGCGCAATCTAGCGTCCGTGGGTGCGACTAGTTTAAGTCTATATATATGAATTTATAAGTACGTTAAGATACAAAATGTAGAAAGTTATAAAAACTTACATTTACAGTCTTCTTTTTCCAACTTGTCACAGAGACATCCATCCGTATGACGACTGCTCTCAATATGTTGCGCACTAGTGAGGCTGCTCTATATGGTTACGCACCATAGATACGTACACAGAATGTTACGCACACAAGCTATACGGACAAGGTCGATATTACGACGGGTGGCCGTTCTCTCCCAAAGACTTTTTCAATTATTGCTCCTCGTCGTTAAAGCACTTTGCTTAATATCCTTGCACCAGAAGGAATACAGCAGATTGTAGAGAATGCACGATGAGAAACCTTATCGCTAGACTAAACTCATTAACAACCCCCAAGCTGTCTTAACAACAGGTAAACAACAAGGTGGAGATCGATGAACCGATCGCGCCGGTACCACTACGAGCGCTGAGGGCTCCCTTCATCATAATCGTGAAAAGTACAAAATGGATGCTCTGACCGGATTTCGATAGGAGATTTCGCAAGAAATTTCCCCAAAATTTCAGGAAACCCTCTTCAAAGGTGACAAAACAAACTGGTAAGTTTTAATCATCTATTATTCACCATAAATGAGATATCTTAATTTATATATACCATTAAGGTTTTCACTTAAATATAGCCAAAAATGCACAGTGATGCATTATTAGTACCATACTGTGTGTTGGCTGCCTTCCTACACAGTCGGCAATGGCGTGTGGCTATGAGTGATGCAGGGTGGCTTATTTCACGATGAGTATCGATATCATTGAGTTGTCGTTTATCATGTCTTCGTGAAACAGTTTTTCAGGTCCATGACATTTCCGTAGATCGCCAACAACAGTTATGACTGTCATGGAGTTGATTTGATGAAACAACCCCCTGTTTCTTCCTCATATACACAAATACACACACATTGATCATCATCATCATCATCATCATCATAGCAAAGGTAATCAACCGCACAACTTGCAATGTTACTACGACTGGAATTTTTTTTAAATATAGAATTACAGAATTGCAAAAATTCAAAAAAACATTGTGAGACTTGAATTGTCCGATATCAATATCAACATACAAATGACAGGGTCTTGTAGTCAAGTGAGATTAAGTGCTTGATCGACTGCATAAACACCACATGACCTGGCCACCGATTTACGGCCTTTCCTCCAACCAAAAGCCTAATACAGCAGACAAGTTAGATATTAATATTGATTTGACACCTTGGAACCTCAGTCGGACACAATTTACATTTTCTTATACTGCATATCTTATATGGAATTGTACTTGTAGCCATGTAGCCTATTATCTTGGGCTTATATAATATATTTCAAATTTATTTCAATAACATTTATTTTCAGAAAATAACAGCACTATTTCCACACAAATAAAGACAAAGGGAAATTACAACGGAATCAATGCCTTTACGGCGCCAGCGCCGTTTATATCAAATTTCTTCCAAAAAAAAATCAACATCTTACTGACATGATGCTTCTAACTGCACGAGTATCAATCAATCAACAAACGCGATGATGCATATTAAATACAATAAACATAACATTTTATTTCATATATTCTCTTGGTTAAATAACACTGTCATGACGTCACAGAAGTCATAAGCATTTTCAACTTCATACAACATGGCAATTGGCTCATGTACTTGTGCAACCGTCATTCAAACTCTTCCCAAAGCCGGTAGGCAGTATAGCCATGACGTCAATTTTGTCAAGAAGGAGGGCTATGGCTTTCTCATGCTCTGTCTTGAAGGTGCCCCATCCCACCTTACTCCATATTTGCTGAATACATGTAGCTGTATCTTGTGCCATGATCGAGCTCACATACAAACATGTTCAAATGAATCAAACATTATCCAAGATGACGCAACGTTTAAATATTCAGTACTACTTAAAGTTGAATTTAAGTAGAATCAATGACACTACAGGAGAAGCCGTGTCTGATATTCAGCTGATTTTGATGATTATAGTAGAAAATTTAGCGAAACGGATAAGTAAAAGTTTGAGGAAAAGCCACTGAAAAATAAAGTTAGGAATCGTATCGATTTGTAAAAGAGCAACCGCAAATTGGCAACTCCCTTGAGCACCTAACTAAACACAATCTTGTCAATTTTCATAATCAATGAGCACATAATATAACATTAATAAATCAATTTATATGATTATATTGCATGTTTATTTTTTAGCTTCTCTCTCTTCTCATTCTGCAGGCCAGTGGCTTGGTATTGAGTGGGACAATCCAGAGAGGGGGAAGCATGATGGCAGTCACAATGGCACTCGATATTTCCAATGCAGGTAAACATCAAACTTTGATTGCTGATAGAATTGGAAAGTATTTTCTTGGACAGGTTTGTTTCATGTCTGCAGGTTGTCAGGCTGAAGGGGGAGGGGTCAACAAAATCTTGCTTATCTTTCAATACCAAATTGTACCACTTTATCAGTCTGCATCAACATTTTCTATAAAACAAACTCAATACTGTTCAAAAATTAATCAAAATCTTCTTTCTGAACATGAAAAAAGGGCTACATACATGTATTCTCTTCGATGTCATAGAGTAGTGATTGACATATTTATAATTTGGGTCCATTTTCTGAATGAGAAGCAATGTTTAAAATAAAAAGAAAAAAGAATGTTGATGTAAATTCAGTTTTGTCCTCTCTATCATATGCATCCTTTCAGTTCTCCAACCAGTGGTTCCTTCTTACGCCCAAAGAAGGCCGATCTGGGCATTCAATTCCTGGATGCTGTTTCCTCACGATACATTCCAGAGAACATTGAGACAGCAGATGTAGAAGATTCCTTAGCAGTCAGCTGTAAGGCAGTAGAGATGGTGGGAGCAGAAAAGATAGCCAGAACACAGAGGTATGTCCATGTGGGTGATGTTAGTAACTTGATTGTAGCATTTCTATTGTTTGCTTTACGTTTCGAAGTATTCTGACCCTTTTGGCAAGACATTAATCCACATTTGCCACTCTCACCCAGGTGTTAAATGGGTACCTGGCAGGAGTTATTCCTTGAAATGCACTGTGCGCTGATTATGGCTGTAGGAGCTAAAGCCAGGATAATAATATCCAAACCCTTTGGAAGCGTATAGGGACATTATATCGTGTGTTGAGAGCCAGAAGGGCGTTAACTCTGTGTTAAAACATATGAGTTAACGCTCTTCTGGCTCTCAACACATGATATCATAATGTGATATGCGCTATACAAGAACGGTTTATTATCATTATTATTATTCTATCCCATTTCCCAGGTTGCCTGGTTCCCTGTCCTTGTGATTTACAAGACAGTACCACAAAAGGATACTGTTCACAACATTCTGTGTGAGTGCTTCTTTGAAACTTAGCAATCATAAATTTTATATGAAATTTGTTGGACAAATAAACTTTTTTAATAACCAGTGTAAATTTGGTGGGATGGATCATACCAGAATTGTATTATTATTATTATTATTGTATACTATGGATTTGGCATCGTCGCGCCGCGTCCGCCGCAGAGATTTTCTTGTGAGCGCTCTACTGGCTGCAGTTTTTGTCGGATCACCTTCAAATTTCGCATGGAGGCGCATTATGGTAAGATGAAGACGCCTATTGTTTTTGGTGTGGGCGGAGTCATGGTTGCCATGGTAACCATATTTTTTAAAGAAATGGTAAAGACTTTCTTGTGAGCGCTCTACCGGCTGCAGTTCTTGTCGGATCGTCTTCATATTTTGCATGGAGGTGCATTATGGCAAGATGAAGACGCCTGTTGTTTTTGGTGTGGGTGGAGTCATTGGAGATGTCTGCTAATGACCTTTAGTGGCATGACGTACACTTCCACACTTGATAAGTACTGTCAAAACAACTAAAGAATGACAAAAGTACAAAAGGTCAAATTTGTCAGCAGTGATACCCGAGGTCCCAAATTGCCACTTTATCCATTTCAGTCACAACATTGATTCAAATGGGGGATGGGTGACGGGTTCGGGGGATACATGTACTCGGACTGGTCCCCCCTCTGAGTGCTCTAGTTATTATTATTATTATTAGTAGTATTATTATTGTTGTTGTTGTTGCTGTTTTTTGTTGTCGTTGGTATCATTATCATGAGATGTAACCGTAAGAAGTACTATACATATCATGATTAGATGTACTTTCAAGTGTTTATTTATTTGTGCTTTATGTGTTTTTCAATTTCATTATAGTTCCTTTGAAAACCTGAAATCTGTTTTTCTTCATGAGATGAGAATTAGTCAAGCTGGCGATGAGAAGATTGCAGACAGACTACCAAGTATCCTTTATTGTCTGATAGAAATTTACATTTATATCAAATCTTCATCACTTATATGAACACTACTAGTACTTGCCAAGCTGTTTTCAGTCTTATGATACATTAAAGTGACCTTTCTAACAATTCAACACTGGCAAATTAATGATGAGGTAACTAATATGACCCATCTAGCCTGTGGGTATTTCTCTACAATGTTTGAAAGGTTTTAGAATTGAGATTGTGTAGTACTGGAAATATGGGTAGTGCGTAGAGTTAGTATAAGATAACGTAATGAAAGGCTTTCATGAAAAACATGTAAACATTGTTGAGAAAACATGCAAAAGAAAAAAAGGAGCGTAATCTACCTCAGAGCCTTCCTGCTGAAAATCATTGCATTTGTAGTGGGTTTAAAAAAATACCTATTAAAAACTTGAAAGTAGCTGCTTGTTTCGACTTTGCACAGTAAACAGAAAAGTATTTTGGGATTTTGTGGTCAACTGAGAGGACATTTGTTACATTTTACTTCGGCACAAGACAATATACAGAAAGGTGTTTATCAACTAACAGGGCATACAAAAATATGCATGTGTTAAGGGAGAAATAGAATGATTTTACAATTATTTTGTAAAAGTAATGTTTATCGAGATATGCCCAAGAAGCATTTAATGAAATCATTTATTTTATTATTTTTGACTGGATCGTATATTCTTGACATTATTGAATTTAGACATCAAAGAGCTGGATGTCTCCAAAAACTTGCTTCCATCGTGGGAGGAGCTATCCACAATCACCGATAGCATGAAAAAACTCAAGGTTTTAGATGTTAGGTAATTACAACTTCTACTTAATGTTTTACAATAGGTACCGGTAGAGCATCGAGTCAACTTTATTAAGTTACATATGAAAAATGTAATTATTCTTCTAATCTATCATTCTCTGATGCTTATAGCTCTCCTATTTTTACCTCATACATGTATGTCACCTTCCCTATTTTCTCCCTTCTGACTACCTACATTTTATTCTTCTCCTCCAAATACTCCTCTTCCTACTCTCCTTCCTACTCTCCTTCCTCATTCGTGTCTTCCCTATGCCTTCTCTTCCTTTTCTTTCTCTTCCTTTGCTTTCTCTTTCTTTTCTTTCTCTTCCTTTTCTTTCTCTTCCTTTTCTTTCTCTTTCTTTTCTTTCTCTTCCTTTGCTTTCTCTTTGTCTTTCAGTATTGCCCTCCTCCTCCTCAAGTTAGAGGAGATAATGATATGATATACATGATATTGATAATAATATCAGGATCATGTCTTTTTTTTTTCCTCTTCCATATTTTAGTGAAAACAGATTGGCTCTACCTACGACCCCATCTAGTTTGTGCACTGCCTTCTGTGCATTAGAAGAACTCTTCCTCAATAGGTGTAATGTCACATGGAAAGAGGTAATGTTGAGGGAGAGGTGGTTGTTTTAGGTTGTATTTTTTATTTTTATTTTAAAAGTTTGTAATTGGAAGATGATATAGAGAAATATGTTCAACATCATTTGATAGTGAAAAAATTATGTTCTCAAGAAGATTTGATGAACAGAAAAACTTGTTTTATATTTTTTTAAATAGCAGTAGACTTAATGATGGGTATGTAACTATCTAATATACTTTTTGATATTTCTTAGACTCTTGGTGTTGGCTCATAATAAATCATACATTTCCTAAGGAGGAAAATTATAAGTGATGAAGATATTTTTTTTAATATGAATTGTGTTTTTGTTCATTCACAATTATGTGAAAATAAACAACATTTTATTCAAAACTTTAAATTCAACATTTTCTTATTTGAATATTGTTTATGTTTCTATAGCTGCTAGTCTCATCGCCCATGTGGCCCAGACTCAAGACACTGCATGCATGCTACAACAGAATGTCAAACCTTGAGAGGTAAGCATACATGGTTTAAATTATTCATCAAGGTCATTCTTTATCATCAATTCTTTCCATATTGCGCTAGCAGTTTATCAAGTATCAAAAGAATGAAGTAAATGATCATCAGGTTTTTAAGCCATTGAAATATGAATATGTTGCCTTGAATTTCTCGAATTATATGTACTGTGGCATGAGAAGACTGAATTAATTTTATAGTTATTGTTGACAAATGTAAAATTTAAAATTGCATTTACATTTGATACTAAAGTAACTGCCTTTCACACGATTAGTAAATTACAATATTTATGCTAAAAGATATGATATAAGTGAAAGAAATATCTGTAACAAAAATGTAGGTAATATATATCTTATATTGGGAATAATGTCATTTCATATGGTCAAACCTGGCTCATTCAATTGATCATGTATAATTTTACTTGAAACATTATCTCTCTCTTTCTTTAACTCCTTCTCTAACTCCTTCTGTCCCTCTCTAACTCTCCCTCTCTCTCTCTCCCCCTCTCTCTCTCCCCCTCTCTCTCTCCCCCCCCCCCCCCCCCCCTCTCTCCCTCTCTCTCTCTATCTCTCTGCATAAAGGCCGGCAGATGGGACCTTTGACCACCTTGAGTTACTGAATATGGAGGGAAATCAGATAGAAACATGGGAAGAAGTCCTACAACTTGGCCATCTACCAAGGTAAATTGCTTTGGCACCTCTTGTTATATGGGATAAAGAAAAAAACATACCTGGTATATGCTTTCTTACGTGAACTGGCAAACTTATGCATTCTTTTACGGAGCGGTAATTATTATACTTCTCTCATATTTGCTTGTAGGTTAGAAGGACTCATACTCAATAGCAACAGCATTCCAAATATAGGATTTGATGATGCTAACTCAGAGGGAAAGACAAAGTACTTCATGAGTCTGAAGTCACTTTCTCTTCACAATAATAGAATAAATGAGGTAAGACTCCGATGGTGAATTCAATCAAAGTTGGTTCTTAAACGTAAGGTCACATTCTATACAGGTTGATCAAATTCTGGAAATGGTCATGCCAATAGTAACTACATTATGTTCATCAAGTATACACCCATGCTGCTTAAACTAATACTGCTCAATGCACAAGAGGCTATGACCAGTAAAGTGCATTTATTTTATTTGGATAGAAAAAGCAGTGCATACAAATCTATCAATAGATAATTTTCATGGACTATAAAAATTGATATGATATAATCAAAGGAGCTGGGAAGTTTCTACATTATTGTCCTTGGTTATATATTTTTATTTGTTTTTTCTAATATATATATATATACATATATATATATATATATTTATACCTATTGCATTGTTATTATTATTTTATGTAATAATCCAAATTTAAAGGTGTTGTGGATCAGTGGATAAGTCCCCGGACTGTGAACCACGAGGTCCGGGGTTCGAATCCCACCGCAGCACTAGCGTCCTTTGGCAAGACGTTAATCTACATTTGCCACTCTCCACCCAGGTGTTAAATGGGTACCTGTGAGGATTGCCAAAAGTCAATGTGACTGTATTTGCCATTGCCCTACATGCATGCATGTGAACGGTGCAAAATGGTAGGAATGCTCCCTAAGGAGTGGAGATGGTGCACACTTGTGTGCAGGCTTGAAATCCAATGACCAGGGGTAATAATAAATAACATTGTAAAGCGCATTGAGGTGTTCAAGTAATGCGCTATATAAATGTAACATATTATTATTTTATTATTAAAAGCATGCTATTGTACCAATTAAAAAAAATATATAGTGTAAGCCATAACATTTTCCCCTTGTATACCTGAGTTACACCTCCAAACTGACTCTACACTGACTTCAAACCGATTTTTTTCCAATCAGGGTATGTAATTTTTTGTTTAGTCTGTTGTCGGTTTAGTGTCGGTCTCGTTGATGTGACTGCGGTATTATCTACCCAGTCTCACACTTAAATAGACGAATAGAGTCATATTACCATCACCGTTAATATGACACTCTTGGTCAATTTAAGGGACATTTATAATGGCGCCATCTACGTTTGCAATCGTGATATTGGTTTCAGCAGAGTTGAGGTGGAATGAAGTCACTAAAGCGTTCTACGCAATAAACCGAAACTCTGAGGAGTGAATGAGGTGCGATTTATTTCACGATAACGCCACTGTTTTACACATTTTCATTAAATAACCTTGAAAAACAAGACATAATTTTAATGTAAAAATTGACACAAATATTTATGATCGATTCAGCTTTCATTGATAAACTTGGGCCACGATTGCAAACGTAGATGGCGCCATTATAAATTTCCCTTAAATTGACCAAGAGTGTCATATTAACGGTGGTGGTACTATGACTCTATTCGTCTATTTAAGTGTGAGACTGGGTTGGGTATTATACTACATAACAAAACACTTTCTCTCTTCAAATTTCTTTCAGTGGAAGAGTGTGAATGAGTTGAAGAAACTGCAGTGCCTAGAAGAACTGAATATGAAACGGAACCCTGTGGTACAGAACGAGAAACCGTCCACCGTCAGAGGTCTCATGATTGCTAAACTGCCATCACTAACACACTGCAATCATAGTGCTGTGAGTTTCAATCTTCTTTCTAGGCCTCTTATTTTTAAGTGAAACACACTCGTGAATTTTCTTCTTCATTGTTTACACCCTCTCTATCTCTCTCTCTCTCTTTCTCTCCCTTTCTCTCTCTCTCTCTCTCCATTAATTTCTATGAACTTATTAGATGATATTTATTGTGAATTGCCAACTATTGTATATGTAACTATGTTACTGTTTTATTCCCTTTTTAACAATATTTTTATGCTTCAAATACTGCTATGTATATTTATCTTTTTATTTTTAATTCTATGTTCAAGTGGAAATAAACTTTGAATTTAATTTAATTTAATTAAATTGATATTGATAAAGAACCTATGATCAACAGAAGTTATAAATATAGATTAATAATAATAATAATAGCCAACTGTGGCAGGACTGGAGTAGGAAGATATTTTAAGATGATAAATTGTGATAGAAGAAATATGCATCTTTCCCTTCTTCCTGTCCCAGGTATCAGAAGGAGAGAGAAAAGGGTCAGAAATCGACTACATGAAGAAATACCGTGAGGATTGGATCAAGGATGGAGGAGGAAAAGATCAACCTGACTCTAATCTCCACACAGAATTCGTCATCAACCATCCTACATATACAGCTCTTATCAAGAGTGAGTTAACCTTTTATTCTTGAAAGTGTTAATTTTACCTAGGATTAGAAGAAAGTTTCAAAATGTTTACATGAAATGAAGCATAGTTACAAATAATGCAATATCTAATGTTTAAAAGGTGTTAATTGTATCCCCCGACAAAATGCCAAAGAATACTCTGGATTCAGCAGCGTAACACGCCACCACCGCTGCGTCACATTCTTGTGTGCGCTGTAAGTGCCACATTCCTCGACGGATTTCTTTCAAATTTTGTATGGAAGTGTATCTTGGTATAATCTACGCACCTATAATTTCTGGTGATGCTGCCCCCAGTGTTCTGTCTTTTATAGGGTAAAAGGCCATATTTTTGTGGATAGTTTGTGTGCGCTCTATAGGCCATATTTCTCAACAGATTTTGTTTAAATTTTTAATAAAGAGGTATCTTGGTATAATCTACAAGCCTACAGATTTTGGTGATGCTGCCTACAGTGTTCTGTCTTTTGTAGGTTCAAAGGTCATATTTTGATAGATGTATTGTGTGCGGTCTAAATGCCACATTTCATAACAGATTTCTTTCAAAATTTGTATGGAAATGTATCTTGCTAAAATCTATGCACCTATAGTTTTTGGTGATGCTGCCACCAGTGTCCCATCTTTTATAGGGTCAAAGATCATACTTTGGAGGATGGCTTGAGTGCACTCTGCAGGACATATTTCAATATAGATTTCTTTCAAATTTTGTATCGAGATGTATCTTGTGGTACAATCTACAAATTTATACTTTTTGATAATGCTGCCCTCGTTGTTCCATCCTTTATACGGTCGAAGGTCATATTTTAGTGGATATCTTGTGTACACTCTGCAGGTCACATTTCTCGACAGATTTTTTTTTAATTTTTCTATAGAGATGCATTATACTCTAATCAAGACCACTACAGTTTTTGGTGATGCTGCCCCCAGTGTTCCATGTTTTATATCATATTATAGGTCATATTTTAGTGGATATCTTGTGTACGCATTGCAGGTCACATTTCTTGACAGATTTCTTTCGAATTTTCTATAGAGATGCATTATACTCTAATCTACACACATATTGTTTTGGTGATGCTGCTCCTAGTGTTAACAATATTCCGGCCACTGGTAGCGATCTCAATGCCATCCTTTTGTTTGAGGGAGGGTAAGGGGGAGGTTCTTTGTCTCTCCTTCGAACAAAAGATGATGCAAAAATCGCTGCCAGTGCTGGGGGATTCATTTGCATTGCGCCGCAATGGACATTTCTAGTTTGTTAAATTGCTTATGTGATTCTTTGGAAGAAATGTCATGTTTATGTCTTAATAAGCATTCCTTTGGGAATAACTTTCTCTTTCTCAAAGTAATAGATGCTTTGTAGATCACAGTAGAAAAATGAACTCTTGTTTTTATATTAAAATTTCTACAACTCTTATTAAAATGCTGGATGTGGTACGTTTATTCAATCATTTTTATGATTTTTTTCACTTTTTAAAAATTCTTTATAAAGAGTATGGTGCTCCGGAAGTCACCGATGATTCCAAGGCCAAACCAGGAGCTTTGAAATCCTCTCTACTGGAACTGATTTTAAGCTGCCCTCAACATGCAACCAAGAAGTCCATCAAGAAAAAGCTACCAGGTATGCTCAGTTTTACATGGTAATACAAGGGCATAAATGATTTAGTGCAAGTAGAAGAAATCCCCACTTTCCCCCATCAGAGTTGTTGCAACAAGAGGAACTGGTGTGCTTCTCATTCTTACGCCTGAAGCTGTTGGTCACTAAGGTGCCGCTCATATGCCTCGTATAAGAAGGATCCATCAACTGACTTTAGCTTGCTCCCTAGATGCATGACCAGCCTGAGCTATGCTTTGACAGGTGTTATATTTATACCTCAGTCTCACAAACGACACAAGACTGACTAAAGAATGACTGAAAATTAAATTACTCCAAATGTGTTGGTTTGGAGTCGGTTTGGCGGTTTGACTGAGGTATTAATCCTGCAGCTGGTCTAGGCACCCTCCAACTGAGCTCAGTGGGGGAGCCGGTTTAGTTGGCGGCTACCCGACCATGAACTGGCAGTACAGGATTACATGGTTACTTGTAGCAACAATACAATTGGCCGGACTAAGAGTAAAATGAAAGGACTGCGTAGTGACAAGCAAAAATTACTGTACTTGAAATGATAACAAATCTACTTTAACAGCATTTTTTATATAAAAGATATCATTCATTGCAGAACAAGTACATGTTTTTTTCTTCTGTTAACTCATTCATTTGTAATGGTGTATATGATGCACTTGTTGTTTCATATGTCCATAGTGTATGGCCTCTTCATTATATATATATATATATATATGTCCTACATATATATTGTCTTATACTACTGTTTCCAAACTTCTTTTATCATTTCAAATAACCATTTTGATTTGTTCACTTCCCTTTCCCAAATCTCTTGATTAGTTTCATTGTACATAAACATTTTAATTTGTTGAAAACATATATCCCAAAGGGTAAGTGGAAGGAATAACCGTAGCATCTCAATATTTGTTGTTCGTACACAGTCACTATGGATGTCACAAAGGTCAAGGGTATGATTCAGAAACTCTTCAAAGTGGATGTTGCTGACCAGAAACTATGTTACCTCAGTCCAAAGGTATGATTTCGAACAAATGTTTGAAGAAAAAAAATCACAGCAAACAAGTCTGAGCCATTTTTTTCTTTCCTTTTTTGTTTAGAATTCCTTTTGTATATCATTTTTGCTTCTTTTTTTTTAAAGTCGTTTTGTCATTACATTTACAAACAAACTTAAGCCAAAGTTATGTCATTTTTTTCCTCTATTATATTTCTCCTCATTTTGTAATGGATATTGATGATGACTTGGTAGTAACATACATGTACCATCGCCACAGTCACTATATATCATTTTGGGCATGAGACATACCTATTTCATGGCAAGGGAGATAAAAGATGAAATTGAAACCATTTACAATAAAGCTTAAAATAACTGCAATAATGATAGACATTGGTATAGTTCTGTCTTTCTATAACTTCTATATCAAGGCGCACAAGCAAAATTTTCAATTGTACAGGTCCGTGTTTTATCAGGGTTATAAATATTTAGCCAATTTTAGCTAAAGATACAATGTACGTTACCTTTGACTATCATGTACATACCGGTATATAAATACTGATGACTGTGCCAGTGTACATGTAAGTAGTTCAAAATAGACCTTGTTTTTCTACACACACCCTATTCCTCTACTTGATTGTGAAATAGAGTAATAATATGATACTTTATATTATGCACAGTAGAGTATATTTGTGTAGTAGCTGCACTATCTATCTATCTATCGACTTTGGCAATCATGTTGTTCCACAACTCTCAGTTTCGAGCTTTCCCCATTAGTTCCATTCCCTGGTCTGTCACACCTCTTTCCTTCAGCCATCTCTGCAGACTATCCATCCATAGTACTCTTCTCCTTCCTCTACTCCTCTTTCCCTCGCTCTTTCCTGTTAATGCTAGATTCTCCTAACCTCATTTCCTTATCAAGTGTCCCATAAATCTCATCTGTCGAATCCTTATTTCACGAATCAGTTTTCTTTTCACCTCTGCTCAGTACTTCCTCATTACTCTATCTGTAACTGCACTATGGACTTATTGTAGGGTATCTTGGGAAAAAAAATTGTTTTGACATTTTCCATGTTTTTTATGCTATATTTGTCTCTACAGTTGCCGGATCAGGAGATTCCGCTTGACAATGACCTGAGGCAGCTGGGTTTCTTTGGAATCGAATCTGGAAACACGATCATAATTAGATGGTGAACAGTCGAAAGGGATAATCTTGCAATATGGTCTCCTGAATGGGGTTTCTTGAGCATCGACATTGTACATTGAAACCTGTCTATAAAGACCACTCAAGGGAGACAAGAAAAGCGGTCTTTATGAGCAGGTGGTCTATATGGACAGGTTCCTTTAATACACATTTCAATGAGAAACATTGTTCAAGGGAAACAAAAATTGTGGTCTTTATAGGCAGGTTTGACTGTACATGTATATCTGATATCATCTTGAAAATGAATCTGGAAACATGATTCTGATATGATGGTGAACAGTCTAAAGGGAAATTCTTGTGTATGGTCTCCTGAATGAGTCCAAACATAATCATCATCAGATGGTGAACAGTCTATTAACCCGTTCAATACTGAATTATCAAATTCCTATGGGGTTAATACAGGGACCACCCAGTTCCTGTAGGCGATGGGTTTAAGCGGGTAAATCTTGCATATGGTCTCATCAATGTGGTTTCTTGAGGATCTAGACATGTGATATCATCCTGGAAATGAATCTGGAAGCACAGTTATGATCAGACGGTGAACACTTTAGAGATCACATAAATATATTGAATGAATGTGTGGTCTCTTTCGCTTAAAACATAATTATAATCAGATGGTGGACAATGGTGGGTAATGAAATGATTGCAGGGCCCTCTTTAAAATGATCTCTTCAGAATTGATTCTGGATACATGATTATGATAAAATGGCGAAGAAATTATATGATCAAATGATTAGTGCAAAGCAGTCCAATGCACCCAAACACTTTTCTTCAAAACTTTGTGAATATGCTTGTAGTGAATTATATTGGACATGATATTTATTTGGACTGTACATTTGTTTTATATGCCTCCTCCTCGATGGAGTTGTATTTTTGTGTTGTCGCTGCCTCTCCGTCCATTGTTCATTTGTGAATATTTTGTTGCAGCGATAAACATTGAGTACCAATGATGGGAAATCATTCAAACTTGCAAGTTCAGTCCAAGCCAACCCATGTTTTTTTTCTATTTTCAATGATTTTCCCCTTCTTTTAAAGTTTTGGTGTTCTTCATACCTGATCACATCCACAAGGCCAGAACATGTGTCTGATGATTCAACTTTAATACCAGAATTAAAGTTGAGGGGTGCCCTTGTGTAAAATATACATTAAAGAATCAGTCCCACAGATGGGACCTTATGCTGTAGATCTCCTAAACTTTTATCTCCCAGTTTTCACAGTCATCATGTAGTAACTGATATAATATAATATCTACATGTATTTTTAAACATTACACGTTCATGTATAGATACCAATGCAATAAGCCAGTTCGTAATTACAATTCTCGCTACCTCAAATATGCAATTTTTGACGTAGAGGGCAATATTATGCATGGAAATGGTCCGCATCTTCGTCAACTTCACTTCCGGTCCATATTGAAATACTACGGCTTATGAATAAAATGAGTGCTAAAATGCTTAATTTTTAATTTTTGGATCACATGACATAAGCCACTCAAATTTTGAAAATGCAATCAATTGTCTCAATAAATCATGGTATCTTTTCAAACATGTCGGTTAATTTATACTCAAACTCGAGGATTTTTGTAATACCTGTGTACATTTTCAATGCAAAAAGACAAACACTTGTCGACCCAATCGGGATATTGTCAGCACTGCGCATGCGTGGTTTGCATGACAAACGCCATCTGTTGGCGAAATTGCGTATTTGGGGTAGCGAGAATTACAGTGTGCACAACATGATGCGCGCACCAGTATGATTTTACTTGTTAAACCAGTAGCACGTCCACCGAAACAAATGTGTGTGCACGTACAAATTGGGGTCATTTCAGGGTCATTTTTACCATTCACTAATTACCAACTGGCTTATTAACAAAAGGCTTGATGTATTGACCATTACACGTGCAAGTTGACGTTAGCAAAAAATATATTGTCTGTGGTGTAAAAATTATTGTGTGGTGTAAATAAAATCTGTTTAACAGAGTACTTTTTCTGAAGTTTCTTCATTATAATTATCATTATTGCAATAGCTAGGTTTCTGGGGGTAATAAAATATAGCTGAGCACAATCTTCCCTATGCCATACTCACTCACTCTCACTGATCTACATGTTATGATACATCTCATCTAATTTTATCTTGCTGCTGCGTTTTTCAAAAGCAGTTTACGGCCTCACATCCAAATGGGCCTTCAAACAGCCAACCAACACTAACAAATAAAGGCACCAACAAGAAAAATTGTACAATTCACATCTTCTGTATCATTTATTGTATATTCATAAAATGAAACAAAAAGAAATCAGAACAAAAATTATTAAGTAGTATAATTTGTCTTTTTTTGTATTATTCATATCTACAGTGTAATAGCGGAGCACTGTTTTTCAAGTTTAAAAACACTGCATTCAAACTAAAGACATTACCACCTAAAATTATATAACCCAGGTGAACCATATGGTGTATATAATGTTAAGGGAAACCTAATGTGGATCCGAAGTAAATTGTATTGTTTGTCTGTTTGTTATGCACCAGTGATGCTGATGCATTCTAATAATGCGCAGTATTATAAGAGGAGGGTATGTCCAATAAACCCACAAAAATCGTACTTTGTTTCAAATTAAAAATCAACCTCTTGAGTATTATACATATAAATAATCACCCTCTTTCCCTTCATTGATGTCCCACACACCCCATTCTACAATGTTATTTTGATTTCAGAATTTAGGACAATCTTGGGAGTGTCAATTTCTGCTGGGAATTTGCACTTATTTTAAATAATAAATTACAGTTAATATTGTTTCATTCAAATGTTTCATTCATAACCAAACAAAAAAGAAGCAAATTACCTAGTATTGACATATCCGGAGAGGGTGAAAATTACAATTCAAAATTGTCTGTCTTTCTGTTAGACATCAATTTAGATTTACAAATATTTTCACATTTTTAAGCTAGCATGATTTTCTTGTTCAAAGAAAATCAGTCTCAGCAAAATGCTGCATGCCAATAGAGTACTTCAAAGAACAAGTTTCAAATCTACCAACTTCGGCAAATGCAATATTAATTTGCTTGATAGCAATCAGCACACTTCAGATTGCTAATATCATCAGCGATCAATTGCCCAACACCTGGTTAGCAAATGGCCAGCATACACACCCAAAGTAAAATCTGTGTTTGATTCAATTAGGCTTTATTATTTACTGATCGGTATATTCACCATTTGGAGGGAGTCAAGGTATTGAACTGCAGACGACACATATCATCCCACACAACTAGGCATGTGTTCTCGTTTGCCTTGCCTGGAAAATATTTATCACAAACTGCCACAAAATCTGATTATTAAACATCTGTTTACCATCATTGAATTTAAATTGACATATGCAACCACCATTCCTTGTTATTTGTATTCCAAGCAAGCTGTATAATCTAAGCATTATCCATGCAAACCCAACTCGGCTATAATTTGAGAGTACAGCACAAGTCTTTTTCTGAATACCATTCCCATGAAACTGTCTATTGTTCATTTGAAAGACTTCAAAGGAATCCAATTAACACACTATGTCTGCTTTTACACTGAAAAATAATGAACCAGGTTTGTTGGTCTTACCTCCAATCTCCTCCAAAAGCAAAGAATGGGTGCAAATGTCACATTTTCATAAATTTAGGTCTCCATTTGTGATAATCTGGTTAAAAAGAGATACACATGTGTATAAAATTCTTATCCCTCTTCACTGTAATTCACCATCACTATGATCATGTATTGTATTCCAATTTTTCTCCCTTTCTATATCAGATATACATGTATTTTGCTGAACAACTTTTAGAGAATTTTTGTAACAATGATCTCATACATTTTGTCATAGCGAGACAAAAGATTATGAGGTGGGTGCATTATAAAAATAACCATGCAGTTTTATTCATTAAATTTAATTTGGATGAGAAACAAAATACGTTTGGCTGCCACAACATATCTAGGATTGGGTGTAAAAAAAATAGACTACATTACAAGTTCCAATTGCGTGTTGGTATTTCATCTGCAAACAAGGAGAAAAGAATGCTAAATCATTGTTATTTAAAAACCATTACACATTTAATTCTACACATGGACGATTGACAAAACGTACTACAATGGCTCTTCTCAACTTAATTTAATATGCAGAGCTCCAAAATCAGTCCCTGCATGAACATATTCTCTCACTTTACAAGTAGAATTCATTGCTAGTCATTATTCGTGTAGACAAATGAACATTTATACACTATGCACACTTCCAGTATCTTTTTCACGTTAATTTACAAATCGGTCATAGTCAATCAGATATACATATGAATTGTTACATAATTCCTGGATTTAAAATGAGTAATTTCTATAGTCAAGCCACAGGGGTAGTATGGTGTGTTAAAAAAACAACTAGCCTTTACAGAGTGCATTGAATATAATATTTTTTTTCTTCGTTTTTTGCATCACAGGTTTGCTTCAAAGGATACATAAATATGCAAAAATGCATATCAATGTACAAAGAAAGTGCATGAGGAACTAGCAAAAAAATTAAACTGAAAATGTATTTCATGCATGTTCCTTTATGCATGCAAACAAAACACAAAGTAAATCAGTATAAATATGTGTTTAGCATATAAAAATAGAGCACTGCATGACGCTGACTGCTGGGGAAGATTGATGTAAAACTTCTAATAGCAATGTGAACACAACCTGAAAGGGCACATAAACACATGTACATAGATGGATGTGTAAAGGAAGCATGTTCCCATGGACAGGATTTCTTACAAACTGCTACAAATTCTATGTTGAGTAGCGAACAAAAATCCTGTACAAGTTATATGGACCTAGGGGAGTTAAAATATAATAGCTAACATTTGACCTTGGGGCAGAGAGAGTACTGTCTACATTGTCTTTTTGTCTCTTTTCCTGTTTAGTTCACGTTGAATACTACAGAGCTAAAGATCGCATTGGCCCAAGACTTTCTGTATGTGCTAAACCATTTATATGTAGGTAGTTTCCATGCAACTTCCCATTCCTACTGAGCGAGTAGGTAGTTGGAATACTCACGCATGAATCCCCCAACATGAGATAAATAGCAGAAACAAATATGATGATACCGCAAATAAGGCCCCTACTAAACCTGTTAATAACCTGGAGCTTCGATATGGGGTATTTCGAATGTAGAAAATAAAATAAAGATGGGTTGTTTTGAATTATGATGTTATCACAGATTAAAGTACTACAAGTAAAATGCATACACATGTTATAAAGAGGACTGAAAGAAACTAACTATGGTTACAGATGAAGATAAATAATACCATAAAAAATCTCCTATAAATGTTCAAAACACACGTTACAAAAAAATTTATTTAAATAAAAAATAAGGGAGCAAATCTCAGAAAATAAGGAGAATTACATAAATACTTTTGGACTAAACAAATATCTGAAATCAGGCATTTATACAAAAGGTAAACAGTTGTTCCAAACATTGGCTAATACACTGATTTTCACAATAGAAAAAAAAAAAACCTACCCAACTTCCACACAAAAATTCAACAACAGCTATCAAAATATCTTAAAAGAATTGCTTTTACATGTGTACAATGCACTCGCTCATCCATTCATTTATCGAAGACATAATACGAGTCATATCATGAGAGTGACAGAGAGAAATGCCCTCTTGATGACTCTTCATATATATATATATATATATATATATATATATGATTCACAAAATTTGATTATCTGAATTGATATGCTAGGCAACATTCTTAAACATTCCGGAGTTTCAATAATATTTATGACGCCCTCGCATTTCGCTATCAGGAGAAAAAAAAATTGCTCCTGATAATTCAATCTGTACATATACATATGGAATAGCGTAGTGAGAATAAATTACAATCGAAGAGTAATGTACACATTTCAGAAGCCACCTAAAATGGCCAGTCCATGAGAATTAATGTCTACGAGCAGCACTAAATAACTCAATTGAAAACAAAACAAAGTTGTGCTCGTATCATTCTGAACAATGTCATGTTTTTTATAATAAAATTGAACATGACGTCCTGAATGAATTCACCCTTCACGCTCATGGCTCCCTCCTCTACCATTTACAATATCACATCAGAAGCTGCCAGCTCCGTAAAATCATGCTGATTTCACAGTTAGCCACAACTGGACAGACTAGCTAAGATACACACTTCATACGCACAATTATTCAATTATTCATATATAGACTAGCAAAATGACTTATGAATAGCGTGAAAATATAAGAAGCGCAAGGGTTCTTCATGTCATATATGCAGAGAGAAAAAAAATCCTCTCGACTCCTGATAAAAAGAAAAACGTGAAAAGAAACAATAATTTACTAACCTAAATAATTGTTTATCTACATCATAACCATTCTATCTTTTAAATACACCCATAGATATTTGGTGCAGACATATCTGGGAATGCCACACACAGATGCCGTACGATAAAAAGGTGGGGAGAAGGAAATACACACATTCTAGTCAGACACTGATAAGAGTTTGATTGTTTGCGTTAGCCGTACGTTCCTCTGCAACTAATGATGTTCCACAGTGATGACAGGTACATCAAACCATCAATTTGGCAAAAGCACACCGGGTTTCTCTCTCTCTTCTAATGAATCATGTGCAACCAACAATGGCCATCACCTTCTTATCATAGAAAGTTGCTCACTCTGCTGGATACCCACTCACTTTGCTATCACGTTGTCTCACGAGTTGCATCGAGGAGGGGGTCATTCACACGCTGTACATTGACATATATTAAACTGGGGATGGCGGGAGCTATGATCAGACGAAGACCTTGGCTAGGGCATCAGCTCCCCCGCTGGCGATGTACGGCTTGGAGGGGTGGAAGGCCACATCGAATATTGATTCGTCAAACTTCTTGCGATGGGAGGTGATTTCTTGGACGCATGTTTTACTATCAAGGTTCCAAAGTCGGATTGAGCAGTCGTGACCTGGAAAAAAAATGATTGTACAACCAAATTTTAAATATTATAAAATTCACCCTCCCAAGCTGTAGTTGTTACTTATGTTTTGATGGATGCATGCATTTCCATTTAACAAATGGGGTTTTTGAACAAGGGACCTAATTCAGATATAAACTGATCAAAAAGTGAAATTGATAGCAGGCTCACACACATAGTTCAAGAAAATGGCAAGTGATATTTTCAAAGGGGGAAAAAGGGGGGGGGGGTGGATTTGGCACAAGGATTAGAGACTGATTTCAAAACAGGAGAAAATGTCCCTCAGAGTAAACACCTCTATTCTTGAGAGTGGTTCCATAATTAATCTCCTTCTAGACTGACCTCAAAAGTAATAATAATACTGGAACATCATATGGATTAATAAATTGTGAAGAAGAAGCATAGAAACGACTGGAGATTTGCTTGAAAGTGTACCAATCCAACAAATAATATTTTGCTCTGTATATTAGGGGTTCCATTTCGCTATACCATATTCGAAATAGGAGTTTCAACTGTTGATTCTATAAAGAGATATTGCAAGTTGAATACACTCCCAATAAACAAAACAGCGACTTGTGAGGAGACTAGTTGACCCACCCGTATGCGCTCGCATTTAATGGCCCGGGTGGAACCGAACTTGGTTTCCTTCATTTTCTTCATACTCCTTAACCGTTAACCCATGGAAGGCCAGGTAAAGTGTTTGGGTTTGATTTTATACATTCTAGCGGTACACAAATTAATTTTTTAGGTGATTGGTACACTTCCGATCCTAATTTCAACCATCCCAAACAACTATTTGAAGATGTAATACACTGCTTTCCCATGAATGTATATGCTGAGAAGATGAAGAGACTTACTTCCAGACAAGAAGGAGATTATTCAAGTATTCAAAGATTCAAGTATTTAAGTATTCACAGATTCAAGTATTCACATATTCAAGTATTGAAGTATTCACAGATTCAAGTATTCACAGATTCAAGTATTCACATATTCAAGTATTGAAGTATTCACAGATTCAAGTATTCACAGATTCAAGTATTCACAGATTCAAGTATTCACAGATTCAAGTATTCACAGATTCAAGTATTCACAGATTCAAGTATTCAAAGATTCAAGTATTCAAAGATTCAAGTATTCACAGATTCAAGTATTCACAGATTCAAGTATTCAAAGATTCAAGTATTTAAGTATTCACAGATTCAAGTATTCACAGATTCAAGTATTCACAGATTCAAGTATTCACAGATTCAAGTATTCAAAGATTCAAGTATTCAAAGATTCAAGTATTCAAAGATTCAAGTATTCACAGATTCAAGTATTCAAACAAGTATTCAAAGATGCAATACAGTGCTTCGTTGTGAATGGGAAGGACATTGTCGAGGTTAGGAAGATGAGAAGACTTACTTCCAGACAAGAGGTAGAGTCCATTTGGGTCCACAGCCAGGCAGGTTACTGCATCCAGATGGGCCACCATACTGTGAACCATTTTACCTGAAAAACACAAAGATACGTAACCATTATTAGAATTCTTGCACTTTTTCCTTCTTTTTTTCCATCAATTATATATATATATTACACTGTCTCTTCCAGCCTATCCCCTCATTCTACTTCCACCTCCTCACCTCCTCCTTATCTTTAACATCTTATTCATACAAATGAATTTCTGGTTTTCTTCACTATTCCTTTGATATATCAACATACCAACAGTGTAAATTCATGCTTTGGTAAGTCCTGTATCCCAAGTAACAATATTGTATAAAGTTAATTTTGTTTAAACCAATTTGTTCCATTCCATCCAGCTCCTTTTTTTTTTGTTAATATTTTTTGTTAAAATAATGTCCGATCAACAAAACACAATAAAAATATATTCTGAATGTATTAAAGTACCCAATAAGCATCTGCCCTTCAGACTAAGACCCTTTCTTATAATTACTTACCACTATTATTATCAAAGAAGCGAATATGCCTGTCTTCATGTGCAGTGATAGTGACTGGTAGAGTTGGATGACTGGCTACCCTGTTGATCTGACTAGTTGGGCTGTCTGTAAGCCGAAGAACAAAAGCATTTTTTACTTTAATAAAGAGTAAGATGTACAAGACCCTACTCTAGCGGTAGCTTGAAGAAAGCTTTTTACCTCTTGTGTTCATTTATATATCATGCTTATCATCAGTATCATATAAATACAAACATTATCAATGCTACCATCATCAATATCCTAATCGACAACATCACCATCATCATCATCATCATCATATTTCTCCTCCATCTCTTCATCGCGATCATGATCATGATGAACATGACAGTCATCATCTTCATCATCACCATTAGGCCACAAAAAAAAAATTGTTGTATTGGCGTAACGGGTCTCTGAAAAATAGGGTAGGTCGTTCGAGATTTTTTTTTTTTTTTTTTTTTTTAACGACAGTATAGTACATAATACACGCAGCGAGTTCTGTCCGCAGCACTTCCGGGTTTTTCGATCGCGATCGCGATCGCAAAGGCAGCACGATACGCGATATCGATAGTAAAAAAAAACAAAAAAACCTAGGGTCGGCGACATTTTTAGGGTCGGGCGGGTTACGCCAATACAACTATTTTTTTGGGGGGGGGGCCTTATCATCATCATCATCATCATCATTAACATCATTATCATCATCATTATCATCATCATCATTATCATCATCACCATTATCATTATCATTATCATCATTATCATCATTATTATCATCATTATTATCATCATTATTATCATTATTATCATTATTATCATCATTATCATCATTATCATCATTATCATCATTGTTATCATCATTATCATCATCACCATCATCATAACCCTCTCCCTATTCATCATGATCATGATCATCCTCCTTTCCCTCTTTATCATTATCACCTCCACATCATCCTCCTCCACATCATTATCATCATCATCATTATCATCATCATTATCATCATCATTATCATCATCATTATCATCATCATTATTATCATCATCATTATTATCATCATCATCATTATCATCATTATCATCATCATCATCATTATCATCATTATTATCATCATCATTATCATCATCATTATTATCATCATCATTATTATCATCATCATCATTATCATCATCATCATCATTATCATCATTATTATCATCATTATTATCATCATCATTATTATCATCATCATTATCATTATTATCACCATCAACATCACAAGCCTTACCTGAGGGTAACCTACTATCAAGTGTAATGACTTTCTTGGCAGTCTCTAGATCATACACAGCCACATCAGCTGATGTGAAGCCCACCGTGATCTGACTTGTGTCACACCGCACAAAGTCCACAGAGGTGGGCAAGCCAAATGCTGGATAAACAAAGGATTAAAGAAACATATTCAATACATTTGAATACTGACTTTACATACATATCTCCACATGGAAGAGTATAAAATGAAAACTTATCAACATCCAGAGCATGTTTTCTTTAGAAACATTGACAAAATAAAAATTTAAGAATTTAAAATTCTAGAAGAATTCAAGTCTAATCCTGCAAAACAATACAACGACGCACACTGAATGTAACTGTTGATAATTGATTATAGGATGATGTTACTTAAATCAGCCCCTTTATTTTTCACGCAGCAAAGCCCCTTCCCAAACCCTTTTAAGTTTAAATTTAGAAGAAAAAAATCCACCCTGAAAATAAATCAATATTATTAAAAGCACAAAAAACAAGAGAAGCAGATCAGTGCAAGTTTGAGGAAAATCTGATAAAGAGTAAAAAATAAACTGCAATATATCTTTAAGCACTTCTCTAATCTGTCCTGTACAAAAAATTCATAATTTTTTTTTTCCGAAAGGAAATATTGGATTACACCTGTGCCCAAGATCGATTACTGAACATGTTTTTATACACCCCCTCTAAGGAGGCAACAACAAAGACATCCCATCTCAAATGTCATGAATCCACACATACCCTTTTCTTCTACAATACAATTTATTTTTTGATGGGTATGGGATTGAGTTCATACCCGTCTCTGCTGTGATGGTGGTGAGGAGTGGTGATTTCTTATTCGGACTCCACAACTTGACAGTACCGTCAGATGAACAGGATACCAGACTGTTCTTAGTCCCGTCATAGGACAGACCCCATACAGCATTGCTATGACCTACATAAGTCTCAGCCATCACTGAGGGATCTAAAAGAAGCAAAGGATAATGTGATTATCATGTAATGCAGCTGTTTGAAAACATTCTTACACCATGATGGGCATCCTGATGTTGAATATACTAATATCACACAACAAAAACAATTTTTACAAGGCCACACAACAACAATAACATTTTTTTTATACTCACATCATACAACAATAACAACACAGTTTTTGAAGGTCACTGATCATAGCTATATTTAGATGAGCTATGAGGAACCTACTTCATGATGCCAAATGTAATGCCTCTTTTCATGTCAAAACCCTTCCACTCAAATTTATGCCTTTCCCCATTATTATAAAAGTATTTCTCCCTCTTCCCCTGCCTCTACCATCTTCTATGTTCATTTTCATACCTTAATTCACCAAGTTCCTTGGTAATCTGAACACAAGACCAAGCTATAAAATTAATTTAATGATATGAATAAAAAATACCCTACAGTTTCTACACGGATAGAATTTGCTGACTATGTTTTGCTACGCATGCTTCCTCAAATTCAAATACATAATCAAAAGTAATTTAATAAGTACTAAATAGCCAATTCATTCCTCCCCTCTCAAGCATACAACAAATATCTTCTTAAACACACATAGAGATAGGATGTAAGATAGAATAATATGCTGCTTCAAGTCCTGCAATTAATTTTGTCAACAATCTTGGCATATGCCTTTTCATTTCTCACCAGTATTGTATAGTCAAAAACAGTTTTGTTTAAAAAAACCAGTATATTGCATACTGTGTAAGTCATATGGATCAATGCTTGAACCAGGAATATTCATTGTGCCTTTCATTTCTTAACAGAACCATGCAGCTCACAATATTATGCTACTAAATTTCAGTATATTACATATGGATCAATGCTTGAACCAGGAATATTCATTGTGCCTTTCATTTCTTAACAGAACTGTGCAGCTCACAATATTATGCTACTAAATTTCAGTATATTACATATGGATCAATGCTTGAACCAGGAATATTCATTGTACCTTTCATTTCTTAACAGAACTGTGCAGCTCACAATATTATGCTACTAAATTTCAGTATATTACATATGGATCAATGCTTGAACCAGGAATATTCATTGTGCCTTTCATTTCTTAACAGAACTGTGCAGCTCACAATATTATGCTACTAAATTTCAGTATATTACATACCATAGGAGTCATATGGATCAATGTTAGAACCGGGAATATTCCAACATCTAATGGAGGAATCCATTCCTCCACTGAAACATTGCTCTCCATTACTGCTCACCGCCAAACTTAGAACAGCCCCTCTGTGAAATTAAATAACATTCAGTATCATTATTATCAAACATAATTACTCTGATAAATTAAAAAAGAGGATGCACAGAGCTAATCATGATATAAACAACCAACCGAAAGCCACCCCCCCCCAACCATTGCTCTCCATTACTGCTAACTGCCAAACTTAGAACAGCCCCTCTGTGAAATTAAAAAACATCCAATATCATTATTATCAAACATAATTACTCTGATAAATTAAAAAGAGGATGCACATCATTTTTGTGCTATATGGTACCTAATTGTATATTTCAATCTAACCTAAATTGATGTATAGAAGACCAACCACTTCATATAACAGTTAAAAAAAAAAAAAAAAAAATCAATGAAAGTATCATATTCCAAGGTGAATAAAAACCTATACAGTTGTACTTACACATGCCCTCTGAATGTATAAATAGGTTCCACATCTAAAGAAGCAGCTCTGGATATAAACAAAAACAGAGAACAGGAATTCATAACAAACATGAAGGAGATTTAAATTCTTACTTCTTCATATCTTAAGTTCTAGAAAATTTCTAAAATTACAATGGTCCACAAGTATTAGAGCACTATGACATGTTCATACAAGATACAGGGAAGAGCATATAGACCTGTTCACATATGCCCCTGTAAACCACAGCGTGGTTTTTTTTATTTTTATGTGTGAATGAATAGCAAGTGGGGATAAAAAAAAGAGGTTACGCCAAACTAAGGTCCTACTCACTTATCTGCATGTTATAAGATACAAAAATGTGGAGCAGTAAATCGTAACAGTTTCCCATGTCATATGCGAAGGAGCCTCAAAGTGACGTGATTTTCCTATTTCATCCAACAAATTCATCGGAACTTTTCATGTCTACTCTTTCAAGACTGGACATGTTTGTCATTTTTTCAAGTAATACATGAATTCAAGTACACTGGAGAATGTTCCTGCTATTTAGTTTCCTACTCTCAAACTCACATCATAGCTGAGAACATCAGCCTCATTTGGTGATCATCCACAGGCACATGACAAAAATACAAATGTAATATTAACAGATGACTGTATAAAATGCTGCTATCTCTCTCAACTATTTATACCAATTAATTTCAGTTTATTTATTGCCTACATGAACAATGTGGTCCCTGTATTAACCCTATGTGAACTAGAAATGGGTTGAATATTCACTTTTTAGCTGGGACTGTCTTCTGTAAGTTCCAGAGTTTGAGAGTGTTATCCTCTGATCCTGTGATGAGGACTGGCTCTTCAGGATGAAATACTAATGCACGGACACCATCAAAGTGGCTTCGTAACGTAAACTTGGGGTTCCACGTCTTGCGGAAGGTCTCCTTATTTGCTGCTATCTGCTGACAAAATGAAAGTAGAATAAAATAGAAATAGAATTAGAAATAAGGATTTGCATTCACATTCATAGCACAAGCTGACAGGTTTTTAATTCCCATTTTCCCCTTTGGGATCAACTACTTTCCACAACATTCAACTTGATATTAATCAATACTATTATTTATAGTCATGTCATTGCTGAACTATTTCTCACTGACCTGGAATATACCCGTTTGGGTGACTATTTAAATCTTCATGCTACACTTCATCCACACTCCTGATCAATTTCACTGAACCTCTTTATTCACATGCATCTCCTCAAAAAAGTCTTCTAGGTCCTTCAAACCAACCCTTCAAAGAATTCACCATGAGTGACATGAGTTTCCCATTTCATCCGACAAATTCATCGGAACTTTTCATGTCTATTCTTTCAAGACTGGCCAAGTAATACATAAATTCAAGTACACTTGATAATGTTCACGGTATTTATTTGCTACCCTTAAACTCACATCATAGCTGAGAACGTCAGCCTCATTGGTGATAGTCAATCCTGCAAGTTCTCCCAAGCGAAGGGTTTCTAGGGCTTCCTCATCCGTTCCCATGATACCTTGACGTGGTGCTGGAGCTATATCTAAAGTAAACACAAAGAACAAAAAACAGTTAGACTTACAATGTCAATCTGCCAAAATCAAGAGATTGAGTACTAAGGTATTTTTTTTATTCAAACACAATATACTTGTATTATCAATCATCAAAAGTCTAATCGGTCTATGAGCCAAATGGACCTTCTAGAACCTTAACCTTTTTTTGGCCATCAACTTATTTAACAATTACCAAAAATGAATTTTCAGGCTTAAATTTTTGACTTATCATGAATATTCCATTTACACTTTGAGTACAAAATATATCCCATGGGAATAAACTTCATAATAAGGGTGCCCAGGTTTTTTTTGAGAATTACAAAAAAGCCATATTTAGTCCCAATTTGATGTTCAATGCTCAAACTCTTGGGTGTGATTGCCATCCACGGCATGGTAGGGGCTAAGAAGTCTCTGTGGCCTATCTTACCTGCTTCATCTGCGATATCAATGTCAGCTCCTCTAGATCTTGAGCTGCTTGGGGTGTTACTACTAGCTGGAGGGTTCACATCATCCAGGTTGGCTAGCATGGCTTGCAATGCAGCTTTGTTAGGCCCTACACATGATATCAAACAATGGGCAATGGAATAATAATGATAATAATAGTAGTGACTTATATAGTTAAACTTTAATTTAATCTTATTTTCCACTTTTCATGGGAACATCACAAAAAAACAACACATTCTAACATGGAAAATAAATAAAGAACAAAAAAAATCACCTTTCATATAGCTTGTAAAAGGCAAAGTACTACATTAGTACATGTAGTATTTTATAATACACTACATTTCAACAATGGAATAATAAGGCAATGTACTTACGTCTGTCAATGCCTTTATTTCGTCTTGATTTCTTGTACTCTTCTTTTAGTTTGTTCAGCATGCCCTGATCTACTCCCCATTCTTCACCAGTTGGTGAAAGATCCACCCCTTTCTTGCCTGAAAGAGAATTTGATAAAAAAATACATTACTGGCATGATAGTCATGCAAAATAATCAGTGATAGATAATACTGACCTAACCATTTATCAATTAGAAAACAGAACTTACAGAAATTTCAATGACACTGTCATTTCATTGTTTCCTGATGAAATTTGTAGAATTAAACAATGCATTAAATCCACATCATTTCCAAAAAAAAACTTGCCAATAAATTTGCCAACAATTTTCCAACATGGAAAAAAAGTTGCAGATTTCAATTCATCACTTTCTCCATGGAACATTTTGTCAATGTGCCCATTACAATAAATATTATTCATTGATTGACAGCACGACAGCACAACATCAAAAAGCTACTTACCACCATTATACTAAGGAAGGGTACAAACAAGGGATATACCGGTAGGACAAATACAGCCGGTGGTCACTTACCAGCGCCTATGGTCCACTCAGGTCCCTCTGCTGTCCTAGCCTCACCAGCACCCTCCGTCTGCTCGGCAACCAAGAAATCAAACTCTGCTAGAGCCTCTTCTGTGTCCGGGTCTTCCTCATCCTCACCCATACCTGCCATTCCTTCATTACCAACTACCTGCTAGGAAAAGACACAAAACACATTTAGATAGACGGTAGTTCAAGGCCTTCTAATCCTACACCATCACACAGGGAATAGTTTAGGAAGACCAACCAAAGCATATTTACAGGTTGAAAGTATAAATTGACATATTTATTACCCTTGCACTGGTAAGAACCCTCTTTTCTTTTTGCTTTCCATACTTTTTTCTCAGGCCTAATTTTTCTCCTGATACACTCAGCTTGTTAGGTCACTATGTTATACTGAGACAACAATGGCCCGAATTCACAAAGGCAGTTTGGTTTAAACCCCCTTCTGATCCGATCCAATCATATATTTTCTTTGAGCGCGTGCATGGGCAATGTGCGCTTATTTATACTTATTTCAGTATGCTTACGGAGGTTTAAGCCATGGTTTAGGTTTAAAACTCCTTTGTGAAATCGGCCAATAAGTTTCTCAATGTACAGACAGTGTGATTCATTTATTCTGCTTGTTAGAGTACAGTATCCTCACCTTTTTCTTCTTGACAACTGTGCCAGTTTTACTCCGAGATTCTCTGATGTCGCTCTCATCATCGGCAGCGATGCCTTCTTCCCCATCCCCTTCCACCTCTCCATCATCATCCAGGGTGTCGGAGAGGAAGTCAAATGTGGAGAGGACCTTATCCAGGACATTCTCTGGGAGGGCCTGGTGCATTCGAGGCTTTTCATGTTGCCTAGTTGATAAGGTATGATAGGAAGTATTAGTTAGTCATAAAACTGAGTACATTATGACATCATGGTATTATTCTTTAAAGGGGAAACCCTTCATATAAAGTTGAACAAAATGGAAGCTGAAATAGAGAATCAGATATGTGCATGCTTTAGATAACGGGGGTAAATTAAGAAAGTAACTGGCTTATAAACGTTATATGGAGAGCCTCACATTGAAGATTCAGTCATGAAGTGTGGTGTCACAAATAAACTAATTCCCATATTTCTTGGGTTCTTCATACCATTCATAATCACAACTTTCATAGAGCAATAACTTTCCTAATCTTTGCTTGATCTTTTCCAATGTTTCACTAATTTGTTTGTTTCTTTATTTTCTACTTTCACCTAGGCTGACTTTGTACGACAGTATCATCCCCTTTGAAGTGACAGTTTAACATATTTTGGGCTTTGACATGAATCAATTTAAATTATTTGAGACAGCAAAACAACCATACTCCTTTACCTCTTTGTTGTGCCCTGATCAATGTGCCTGCCTTGCTTGGATGGACTCTCACCATTGACGATTGGTTCTATCTGACCATTGGTCTCTAGACCAGGACCTGTTCGTTCATTGGGAGCAAGACCCAACAGAGATCTCACTCTATTTGATCTGATGTCAAGAATCGTATCTGTGTATCCTATTTCTTGCAAATATCTGTAAACACAAAACAGAAACTGATGTTAAAACCAAATATTTAAAAAACTGGACTACATGTACAAAGACGAGGAAAGGGGGAGTAGTACTCGGTTGAAATATTGCAATTTTCTCATACATCTATGACTGATTTCATGACATGCTAAATATACATACAGGTATTAACAATGATCATCCATTGAATAAACAACAGAATCAGTACCACATACAATACATCTAAAATTGACAATGGGGTGTAGTCAAAATCATTGACTGTAGGGGGATAGGATTTGAACATGTTCCTATAATAGAAAATTATTTATTTAAATTCCTCTTCTTTTTTGTTTAAATACTGCATTCTATAAATTCCCTGTTAACACAAACATCAATCACAGTAGCATTGTATTAATACACAAGTAGCATTGCACATTTTACTAGAAATACAGGTGAAACTTATTTCTGAATTTTTCCGTCTCATATCATTTTGTCTACATACATGAACATGTTCAACCCAACCCCATAGCAGTTAGTTAGAACACTTGTCATTTGGTGACTGAATGAAATCAACAATCAACAATTTCCCAAATATCTTTGATTGTTTTTTAAGTGCAGAGGTGTATACTTATAGCTTAAAATTCATATATTTTAACACATATAGTCTTGACAATTTCATAAGTTTGTCCAAGGCTAATTTCATCCTAAATGTTGCTTAGCAAAAGCTTCACTTTATTTAAAACAGTTGAATGGAATTAGTGGCCACTTGGTTAGTAGTGGAGAACCATCCATTCATTCCAGTAGATTATATGGCAATTGTACATTCAACAAACTGTACAAAGTCAATATTTTCTTTCTGCTTTATTGCAATGCATTTTTCTTTCAAAGAGAAGGACATTCTGATCTTAAATCTAATTAATTGGAAACATACATGATCACAGGGTCCTCATGGACTTCACTTATGAATCCAAAACTAAATCAGATTTTTAATCACCATACAAATATGTCACTCTAAAAATTAATGTTCATGAAAATGTGCAGAAAATAATAACACAACAAACAGCCTTCTGTGTTTCAAAAATGTGTAAACACTGTACATTTCACATTAGTACCTTTGCCCAAGCACTTCAAAATCATCATATCCTTCACAAAAGTAAACATACGCAAGTCATCATATCCTTCACAAAAAGTAAACATACGCAAGTGACCGGAAATCCCAGACTCATTTTCCCCCATAGACTCAGTGTTAGACTAAAGCGTATAGCCATACGCTTTCGTAAATGGAAGTATTCAGTCTTAGATATCTTATTAAATAATAGCATTATATTTTTGAAAACCTTTCTATGCCTGGCTATTTATTTATCCTTCTGAACATCATTATACAAGACAGATATCAAAATTTGACAATTTATTAAATCAAGCCTCCACAAAGTTACCCAATCCCTTTAAATCACACTATTATTTCATCAGCTGCTTTAATTCTATAAAGATCACACATTTTCAGTGAACCATATACTATTAAAATTCTAAATTCAGGGAATACTAATAAATCCATCAGTGGGTAATTAGCAATGCACTCTAACAATCTGAAGCATATTATTAGCACTCATGTATGCAATGCTCATCCAACTGAGCTCTGCATGCTGTGAAATTGTCAGCTCTGACATCTAATTTCTAGTCTAGGGAACAAGACTCTTTTCATTTCGATGACAGTGATCTAGATTTATCAGCCCATTCAATAAGGTGCATTCTTTGAGGACTACTTGCCAAAGTAGGTACAGTAAAAGTGTGTGTAATACTAATACATTGTACATGTATTTATAATTACTCCAATTCTTATATTCATTTGTATGGAAATTGTTATGTAACTAGCTATTTTGTAATCCTCCCAAAATCAAAGCATCCTGTATTTACTGAATACATGAAAAATGGTAAAAATGCCCAAATACAGGGCCAGGCTTGATGCAGTCTCCTTAGTGCAGTAGTGCACACACACCACAAATATTTTGCTATGGAACCACAGGAAGAAAAAAAACGTTTGTGTGGAACCCTGTATAGGGGCTTGAAAATAATACAAAGTCTTTTAATATATTTCTGTAAATTTACACTTTCAGTTAATTCAAAAATCATTTTGTAACATTTGGCCTTTTTTTGAACAGGAAATGTTGTACCATATGGAAATGGTATATGAAATACCATCCCACAAGGTCTAGTTCCTGAGACTAATTAGCTAGTGGAATCTGACCCTGCCAAGACTGTCGTTGGAGAGGAGCGTTGGAGTCAGCTGTGTTCTTCATGACATCAGCCTGGTTGGATGTGCACAGTGAGGGGGACCACGGTCACGACAGTAATATGAACAGCTTCTATCATATCAGGTTGTTCAGCTATCCCCCTTCCTCTAGCCATTTGAAATCATATGCAGGCACTGTAAAGAGATCTTTTGTAATCTTGTACGATAGGTGCTTTGTAATAGTCCGCATCAATGGAAGAGGTCAGTTTAGATCTTCAGGCATTTCTTAGATTTCTCAATACACACATTTTCCCCTTTTCCTAGTTGTTTGTATTCAACGTAAACTTTTAACTGTTCTGATATTATTACTGTTAGTGTTTCCAAAAGGTTTGTAGCCACAAGGTCAACTCTGTCCAAAACATTTTTAAACTTGCAGGTTTCAATTTGGCATCACTTTGGAGGAGAAACATAAGCCCTGCTCATATCTGACACCTACATGTACAATTTCATATTTTGTCATAAAGTTGTTCATGAAAGTAATCAATTTGCCTTTGAATGTAAGACAAACATCAGTGAATGTTTTCAGAAAAACGATCAATATTTAGTATAGTGAAATATTTCCTGTACATTTGATTTTTAGTAAAAATATTGTTGTTGCTATTTCCTTTTCTGTTCCACAAAATTTACTAAAATGTATCACTAACAAATTTTGTGTACATGTGTTATATAATTCATGTTCGAGATTAAATAGGATTACATTTTCATTTTTTGTCATAAAGTTGTTCATGAGAGTAATCAATTTGTCTTTGAATGTACATTGTAACGAAAAAAATTTCCTGAATTTTTTTAAAATCAATATTTAGTATAGTGAAATATTTCCTGTACATTTGATTTTCTGTTCCACAAAGTTTACTAAATGGTATCACTAATAGTAATAAAGATTGTGAACATGTATTATAATATATAACTCATGTTCTAGATTACTTAGGATTATAGTTTCATATTTGTGACCCTCCACCACAAAACGACCAATAAGTCGCAATGGGAGTTCTAGAGTAAACAGCTGAAAAAGGTTTTTTGGGGTGGAAATATATATTTTAAGTTTTTGGTATTTTCTGAAAGTATATATCAATCTACCATCTGAAAAAAATTCGGAGTAAAATACCATATTGAAATACGTTTTTACTCTCCTTCAAAATGACCATTTTTTCATGGACATTCAAACTTTGTGAGTCAGCTTATTGGGATCATACTTCACATCGCTTTTCTGGTATAACTCAGTTTGCATCGCCTGATATTCAAAATCTACAGAAGGAAAAAAATATATCTATTCTGAAGGTATGGAAAGTTTCAACCCAATCCAATAAGTACTTCAGGGTGTAGGCTTTGGAGATTTGACTCAACCTTTTGTGCGACAAACAATAGGACACAGATTAGGCACTCTTAAATGGTCACGCTTCTTTAGAGCTCGTTTTCTCTATTGTTTTGGTCATTACCCTGTCTGACACTTTGCTTAGTCAAAAGAAGACAAATTGTATATCATTTTAAAGCTTAGAATCTAAGCTTTAAAACTGTGGTGAAATTCAAAAAACAAAATTTCCGACTTATTGGTCATTTTGTGGTGGAGGGTCACATTTTGTCATAAAGTTGCTCATGAAAGTAATCAATTTGCCTTTGAATGTTTCAATATTTAGTACAGTGAAATAATTCATTTGCACTGTACATTTGATTTTTTTTATTAAGAATAATGTCGTAGCTATTTCCTTTTCTGTTGTTCCACAAGTTACTAAAATGTATCACTGACATGTTTGTGTTTAACTCGTGTTCTAGGATTACATTTTCATTTTTTTTTTTCAAAATGTATTACTCAGGAGGATCTTTTTCTTTTATGAGGACCAATAACAATATGCTATCTCCAATATATTTTGAGTACTGCCCGATAGTAAAGGCGCTTCGGAGAAAACCACAAATTAATGCTTTTTTTGTGTACGACAAACGGGTTGTCCACAAGCATGTCACAATAGACTCACCAAATTGCCAATTTGAGATTCACATAGATGTAGTGATCTCATTTTTTGATCTCATTTTTTCAAATATCCATAACTCTCTTATTCCATGTCCGATTTCTTTCAAACGATCATCATTCTGTTTCTCTTATTATTCTGCTTTCACACAAATCATCTTATTACCAAGGTTGGATAGCCCTTCAAACACAATAAAATGGCTCGTGTACAGTGTATCTATCTTCACAATTTTTTCATGAACCAATTTCTAATTTCAAAATGAAAGACAGGCTCTGTCAACAAGTACTACACGTAATATCAAAATTTGTGCAGTACACATGAGAACCACTTATAAATAAGTGTACATGTTCTTAATTTCTCTTTAAAACATCTTATGTTTACATTTGCACTATAAATATTGGTGTGTTTTTTTTCTTTGCCTTTTAGGTTGTTGTTTTGTTTTCTTTAAGAATTATTTTATAGTTTTATGCTATGCATTTATGTACTTTATCTTTTATGTATTGGGTGCCCCACTTATGAAGCATGTGCTTTTAGGGACATCCTAATCATTTAAACTGCATTTGCAATGTTTGTAACATGTATGATTTGTATATTTGATTTGATTTTAAATGATTGAATAAACCAAACTGAACTGAACTGAAAAAAAATATAAATAATTTTTTTAAATTGAAAAATTGAAACGATAATCACTTTGCTTGAAACTTCCCATGCTTTTTGTAGCATTTTGTAGATTTATACATGATTTCATTGTTTCCAGTTCTGCTTGAAAATATTAAATTATAAAACTTAATATATTTTTGCACCTTTTTCTTCTTATGAAAAATGCTCCCCCTTCCCCCCCCCCCCCCCCCCCCCCCCGAAGACAAATGAGGAAATAAGATAAGAAGAGCATAACAAATATTAAAGATATTCCCAATTCCACACTGTGCCCCAATCAGCCAAAACAAAAAAAAAATTGGGATCTATATTGCCCTGTCAAAATGAATTGAGAGACACATGTACTACATGAGGAAGATCCCAAACAGCCTACCACGAGGCACAGAATTTGCTTTATTAACATACAAATTGTATCAGGGCTGATTCATCAATATCCATTACCCATGAAGGTAATTTTCAAGTATGTGACCCCAAAACGCTTCATTGAGATAAATTATTCAGGTTCCACTCAAAACAGTCAACAGCGTTTATAGTGTTCGTCATGCTGTAGTCTCGAACCTATACATTCCGTCGATTACAGTTGCATTTTTGGCATTCTAATTGTACAATAACAAGTCAAGCTTACTGGAACTCAAAAGGATCTCTTTGTGATGTTGCGTTTTCTGCAGTTTAACTCTGTTCTGCACTTATATATGTCTATGACTGAATTTTCTGCTTAAACTAAAGCAGAGAGCATTTAGCTTTGAGAAATCTATTTTTTTTAAGTCTTAAGTCACAGGGAAATAAACAAAAATTTACCATCAAGGCATTATAAACACAAAACTAATTTTAGGCATGGGCCTTCAAATATTAAAAGTAGGCCTATTGTACTGCACAGTACATGTACATGTGTACAAGTGTGATGTTCTCATAATGTATGTACAATGTATGCAGGTCTAAAATTTAAAAAACAACAACACAACTACAAACTATAATAAATGAAAAAATAAAAAATCAAGCCAAAATAAACATAGCTCAGATCAATGGATTCATTGGAATCACACTTCCTATATTGCAAAATACATGTTTACAGAATAATATGATGTCCAGTTATCACTGAATAAATGTACATGTTGGCTTCATGTCACATGTAAAGGATACCTACATGTATTTAGGTGTAAGCCTTCGTGTTCACTGTATATACTTGTACATGTAGGTTGCTTGAGTTGTATCTGTTTATTGCCCATGTCAACAACTGTTTCAACAAGTCGATGTGAAATAAAGTCTTTTGTCTTGCTACACTCCCATTAACAATTACCAAGTAGGCAGCCAGGCAGGTACATGTATAATACTGTAAATCAACGGTGCACATTTACATGTAGCATGCAACTCAAGTCATCAATCTTATATTGTCTACTTTATCTGTAGTAAAAGAGTGATTAATACATGTATGTGTACATTGTTCCAATTGAAGTATGATAGTCTTTTATTTCATGTACTGTAGGCAAAAAAAAAAAATATATATATATATATATATATATATACACATGAATACTTTAACCAAACAAATTAAAGTGAAAAATAACTTGCTACACATTGGTGAGGGTGGGGAGTGATACATCCCTGCAAACATTTTCCCGAAACTGGTTCTTAACCATTTTGGCTCAATGACCACATTAGACATTCCTAGTCTATATTGTTAACCCCCCCCCCCTTCCAAAAAAAGGGGGGATGGGGAAAGGGAACTGTCTGAAAAGTGTATGAAAGTATACATGTATGTACATGTAAGTCTGCCCATTCTTGGGCAATGCAAAAAATTGCTCTGCATCCACAACATCACCAACATTTGATATTATGACCAGAAACTACATATCATTACCACAAGTTGAAACAGGTATTTTTTTATTTTACTGACTATGAAAAAAGAACTGATTCTCAGCAAATATGTAAGATGATTTGAATTATTTTGTTTTACATATGCCCCATCATTATCATGGCCCAAAATAAAATCACACACAATTAAGATCCACTATATATACATGTACATGCATGTACTTGCTGTACAATACATCCTTGAAGTAATACATGTTGATACCACACTGCAACCCTGTAAATTAATATCTTGTTGTGTTTATATACATGTAGTACATGTCAGTCAAAGTAAACCTTTGAGAGGCTCAATATCTTCCTCATCTACATGTACCTGCAGTGTGCCACAATTACAGCATGGAGATTGGTTTTTCTCAGTCTCATCTGCATTGTATACAACGAAACTGAGTTTGTAACTTTGAATACATTGTGTAGGCCTATTCTGTAAATGCACAATGAGCTACTGTCTCATCATATCATGGATCTAAAGAGTACACTCATATGCCTACATGTACATGTACAATGTACATGTGCACACTTCAGAGTACATATACCTTGCATGCACCAAATACTATTGCTGTGTGAATGAAGGATCCTAATTAATTGGTAGCAAATTATTCAGGGAGTGCGGAACTACATGTACATTAACACAGATGGTCCTTAATCAACATTATGAAGCCTTGGACTACAAATTGTGATAACAAATGCATCTCAATTAAAGACATAAATACTTTACTGCCTTACATATGAACTACACGCGTACAGGTACATGTACATGTAGGTACACATATGTACATGACATTTTTAGATCAGAAGAAGCAATTTATTTTGTCTCCTGAGTCCTGACTAAGAAATGCAAATGTTGTGTTCATGATTCTTTTCTTCTTTTTTTTTTTAGTACTTCAAGATAGAATAAATAGAGCAAAGGGCACATAAACTACAAAAAAAATGTGAAAAAACAGAAATAATTCAAGGTTTGTGATAATATGTAATTTTCATGACATAGTATGGCAATTTAAACAAGTTCATGGACAGGAAATGAACCACATTCCATCACACAAAGCTAATAAACAAACAATACCCGCTTCACATTCCTATCGTCTTATGGAGGTTGAAAACTTGATTAAGAAGTCATTGAGACATTTTGAAACTTTGAAACAAAAATGCCTCAATACATAATTTGTGGTTAAATGTTCCATGCACTTCCCTATACATTGTACTTTGTTTATATGAGAGCATTTGTAGACACACAATACAAAATTGTACAGTGAGTATGATTTTTTTTTAATTCTATATTTATCAAAATCTTTGGAAAGCTGACAACTTCACAAGCTGGCATTTCAGTATTTTTAGATTATATGTGGGCAATTATCAGAACACCTGATCAAATCAATGTCATGATCTAGTAAAACCTTGAAATAATTCAATTTACAATCTATCTACCTACACCTCTGTCCTTCAATTTGCCTGGAAGGCATTTTTTTTTAAATTTGAGGCTAAAACACTTCACTTTATTACAAGTAAGAAACTGAACTACTGGGTGTAATTAATAAAAAAGAAAAGAAAGTCATGAAAAATGAAAGAAACATTTACAAACTATATGAGCATGCAAATTTTAAAAATAGAGTGTGCTCTTACTGCTCTCGGACCCCCCCCCCCCCCTCAAAATATAAAGTGAAGTACAAATCCTTACTTCACATAAATTCTACACATGTTTGTGTACATGTCTATTGACAATACATTGTTTTTCATGAATTCTGAAATCATTAAGTTACATTTTTACTCATATTTGCCAGTCAAATATATTACTACAGATTTCTCAGCTATTTCATTGTTTGTGTCCATGAAGCATATTAATGCATGAAATTGCTTTGTCGTTTGATACATGTACCTTCAGATCATTTTCAGTAAAATATGTACATGTAAATTCTACATAGCATAATTTGAAATAAGCTTTTTATGTTTTACATATATCGCAATCATTCCAAAACTTATACTTACTGCCTGAGAAGCTGTCGACTTTGTCTGAAATTGATTGAATTTGGTGATAGGGCTGATTCTTCCTGGCCGCCTTCCTCTGAAAAATCAAAAACAGTAAATAAACAATAATGGTTTACTTTGATGCAGGTTAAATAAAATAGAGTATTTCAATTTTTCCACCAAGATCAGTACTATTAGTATGCCCCCTAAAACAATTCTTTATATTTCTTTGATTCTTTATAGCAGAAATCAAGACAGACATTCTCCTATGAAGCTGCTTTAAAAGGGTTTTTTGTTCTTTGTATACTTCTTTCAATAACACATACATGTAGTGTAGTCATGCTACATGTACATAATATGCAAGATCAAAATAATGTGATATATCATGAAATAAAAGCCTTAATTTGCTGTACATGAACCCTAAATGGCATGTGTGGGACTAGTTGTGCAGAGACATCTTTGGACTATTGCTGCAAGAATAGTAGACTGGTATTTAAAGTTAATTAATAATGAAAGTACTCATGTGAACACATCAAATATATTTCATTTACAAGGCTGTTACCAAAACAAGCTGTAAAATCTAGGGATCTCTAACGTACGAGTCCATTTTCTATCAATTTTTTACAAAATCATTAGGTTGCGTTTTGCCAGTTTTAATACAAGTGTATTGAAATATTTTAATACACTTGTAAACTATTAAAACATTATAAGTAGATTATCTTTTATAGTATTGAAACCTTTAAAATTGCTTTGAGAGTTTCACAGGAAATAAAAACTGATAGCAAAACTCGTCACAAAATCTAGGGTGTACCAAAACTTTTGACCAGCACCGTACATGTACATCGCAAAACATGGTATAAAACAGGAGTCTACAGGGCATTGCCTTTTGATCTGAGGTGGTGAAATTTAAGCAGCTCTGTATACCACTTCCATAAAAATTCTCATGTATACATGTACATGTAGCATTAACTGAAAATGAAAACCACCCCAAAATGAACACAAACATGACACAAGCAGTATAATGGCATTTACACATACTGTACTAGAACAAGATGTACATGTATCTGGAGTAGGAATGTGGTGTACATCAGATCGTTATGTGCCTTTTTTTTCTCTCTCTCTCTCTCTCTCTCTAGAGTACATGAACATGCTTTAGGCCTAGATGTGTAGTTGTATACCATTTCATGCGGTTGCTGGAGACACTATAAATGACTGTACAAGCAGGTACTTTTGGTTCATAGGAATCATAGCAATACTGGGACGAAACACCACCAAATAATGACTTTGCACGATCGAAACATTGTAATATTGTGCTGATGGCATACAAAAATTAGCACAGAGTATTAATATTTTCAATCCAAAATCCAAATAATTAGTAGGCTATGCATACATTGTACATGTAATTGCAATTTGTAGTTTTAACAGCTCAAAATAGATGAATTCTCGACTGCACGCAGTCGAAATTTATGCCTCCGCCCTTGCCAGATCAGAAATATATTGCACGTTCATGTTGATTTGTTTTAAATTTTGATTGAACCAGCATTGACCTATTTGACATTTGACTTTACTTATAACCCAAAAGTCTGATCACTTCATCTCCTCCTAGTCATGAATACAAAATAGTTGAGACTAAGCCTGAGTCGAATCGATTGGTTAGCCGGTGTTCGATCGATGACATCAAATCCCGATTTCGTTTTGGCAAATCGATTTGTAGTCCGCCAGATTTTTGACTACCGTAGCCACCATGAAAAAAAGCAAATAAAAAAAGAAACTCCGTAACGTACAGCATATATACTAGCAGAGAAGGTGAAGGCGACTTCAAACTGTTAACTAACTTTCGCTAATTCGCTCGCGGAGGACGTCGCGCTTTACCTGTGCTTTCTCTATGGAAAAATCGTTTTGTCGTTACGAACTGAAGTTTACGATAATATTCTTGCACCCTCTCTGCATTGTCAATTTGACAATTGTATAATTGAACATGATAAATACGGGCATGAGTATGAGTGTTCCTACTTAATTTGCAATAACTATATGACACTCTCATCAAATTGGCAATTACTTCTTGGAAATGACCTGAAGCTGAATGAAGTCATGAGCGATGAAAAGTTTATTTCGTATCGAACAAACGTGTTCCATTCAGCTCTCCAAAGACAAAGTAAGATTATTAATTCTTTGAATTTGAATCATTGTCGGATGTGTCGACAATGAGCATCGCTTCGTGCGACACTAGAGTGATATTTTGGCTAGCCATACGGACTAGAAACTTCAGATTTTGGCTAGTCCGTCGTGATTTTTACTAGCCATTGGCTAGCGGGCTATCGTTAATGTCGAGCAGGGAGAGCCCCATATATATGCCCGCGATGCCAGCGGACCGGTCACCGGTGCATGCACTGCGTGCAACTGTGTGCAACTCTGTTTTCACCGCCCATCATTTATCGATGCATCGGTATTCGACCGAATCAAAGCCGTCGAATCCTGGATTATGAAATATTCGATATGACTCAGGCTTAGTTGAGACATGGTAATAACATACAGGTAAACCAGAAAAAGCCTCTAATTACATGTTAATTGACCTCTTTGACATTTGACCTTACACCTTATACTTTTATCTCCTCCTAGTCATGAACAAAAAATAGTTGAGATATGGTGATAACAAAGATAAAAAAAACATTAACTTCACATACACCTGTATAAAGACCTCTATGACCTGTCACTTTTGACTTACGTGAACAAAAATTAGTTGGTCTCATTACGGTGATGCATACTAGTTCCATGTTTGAAGTCCATACCTCAAATGGTTCTTGAGTTCTCAAGTTAAGGCTAAAACCTGCAAGACCTTAGACCTTTGACCTTTGACCTACGTATCCCAAATTCTAATCAGATCTTCTTTCTATGGTGATACATACTAGTTCCAAGTTTGAAGTTCATACCTCAAATGGTTCTTGAGTTATCACGAGAACGAAAACTAATACCTGAAATTTCAGAAATTGGCCTCTGTGGCCTTGACCTTTCACCTACATGTACGTACCCCAAAATCTAATCAGATCTTCTTCCTATGGTGATACATACTAGCACCAAGTTTGAAGTTCATACCTTATGACCACTATAACAAGAAAAAGGGACAGACAAACGGACGGACAACCCGAAAACAGAATGCCTCCAGCACCACCTTCAGTGGGCGGGGGCATAAATATAGTTTTCAGATTGAGTTAAAAGAAAGAAAGAAATAAATATCCTTGTTTATTACATTAAACTTTAAAGGGCCCCTGCCATCAAAATGCAAGTTGATACCTGTTGGTGTGCAGTCCTACATGTATACATTTCATATTTTGATAATTAAACTTCTATGTGTCATAGATTTTAAAATATTTTTTGACATAATTTTCAACAAACTGCTAAGCCCCACCCAGTTAAAAAAATCCTCCAGACCACTTGCCTGCCCCCCTGTGACATCATCTGTCAATCATCAATGAGCTACGAGTGATTTTGCAAGTGAAATTAGTATTTAAGTTATAACAATACAAATGACAATAACAACATTATTTTTCCTGCTGATGCTACAGCATGTCTGACATAGCAACTCCTATGTTGTTATTGTATGTTGTATTGTAACAGGTGTCAGCTTTGACAAAGTTAAATACCAATTTCACACACAAAATTATTCTTAGCTCACTGATGATTGACAGATGTCACAGGGGGCAAGTGGTCTGGAGGATTTTTTTTAAGTGGGTGGGGTTTAGCAGGTTGTAGAAAATTATTTCAAAAAATATTTTAAAATCTACGAAACATATTTAGAAGTTTAAATATCAAAATATGAAATGTAGGTACATGTAGGACGGCACACCAACAGGTATCAACTTGCATTTTGATGGCAGGGGCCCTTTAAATTAGGCCCAGTTCATACTTTTAGTGCTCGCTCCCCTACCAACCCTCTCTTATTACAAAAATATGACAATTGCTCCACTCTCATACACAGTGTATGTTTTCAAGCTTCAGCTTACTTTCTATTGGTATTCCCATTACTTCCTTCCCATAAAATAAAGTTCTCTCTCTTCAGTACTTACTATCAAAGCCAGAAAGGTATCACTATCTTGTAATCTATTCCATATTTCCTGAAAGTGCTTTATAAGTCCCCACAAGGGATTCTCTCATTACCAAGGTTCAAAATACAATCCTTGGTAACCAAGTAACCATGGATGTTCTCACATGTTTTGCATATTTGCTATTCATGATTATCAAATCTCTACTTCAGAGTCATCGTCACGATTCTCTGCTCTATGTTCCAATATTTTTTAATGAACCTTTTCTACATTTAGATCTATCGGCAAGTCCAAGGGATTTGGTTATTTTGTGTCCTATAATGTAATGTGAATTATAAATATATAATGGGCATCAAATGTGTCATTTCATATCAGATATGGTCTCATCCAGGCTCTTGTATGGCTTCTAACTTCGGACATTGATCAGATATTTATATTAAAACATTAGATGTGGACGGTAACTTATGGGACAAAATAGCATGGACTTGCCACTTTATCATACATACATGTATAAGTAGGTCTACAGCATGGAAAAGATAATATGTAGTGTAAAGTGATATGGATCGGAATAAATGACTAAAGAAAACAGACATCAAATGAAAAGCTTCTCAAACATGACAACTGCATGTATGCGTACTTGGAAAATCTGATAATACATTTGACAAGACAATCCAGTAATCATCATGTTTTTATGTAAGATTATTTTCCTTGTACAGCACTCACTCTATAGAAATTGGTGGCTCCACAAGTCAGAACATATAAAGCAGTATATCAAAGAAATGCATTTCTAACAAGATGAATGCGACTGCATCTCCTATATGCCTCCGCTTAAATTCCAGATGATGGCTCAAACTGTTCTTGAAATATTGTGATAACCATAATAAAAAGCCTCTAATGACATGTTAACTGACCTCCGAGACATTTGACCTTACACCTTATAACCCAAAAGTCTGATCACTTTATCTCCAAGTCATGAATACAAAATAGTTGAGATATGGTGATAACAAAGGTAAAAAAACATTGATTTCACATACACCTGTATAATGACCTCTATGACCCGTCACCTTTGACCTACGTGAACAAAAATCTAATCAGTTCGTCTCACTATGGTGATGCAAACTAATTCCAAGTTTTGAAGTTAATGGATCAAATGGTTCTTGAGATATCACGTTAACAAGCCTAAAACCTGCAATTTCAGAATTGACCTCTATGACTTTTGACCTTTGACCTACGTACCCCAAAATCTAATCAGATCGTCTTCCTATGGAGTATGGTGATACATACTAGCACCAAGTTTGAAGTTCATACCTCATGTCCTTCTTGAGTTACCGCAAGAACGAGAAAGCGGGACGGAAGGACAGACAACCCGAAAACATAATGCCTCCGGCACCACCTTCGGTGGGCGGAGGCATAAAAATGTAACTCAGTATTACTTTACAATATTGCTCATTGACAATGTGGTGAGAGTATATATGTAGATCTACATAAAGTGAACATATTGCAACAACAAAAGAGGCCATTTATTATTTAGGATACGTACAAATACATGGAGACAGCTATTAAAGCCATATAAGAAAGAAATATAAAATACAAAATAACATCTTACCTCCATCAAAAGTTGGGGCTTTTAATTCATCTTTATCCGAACCAGACTTTAATTTTTGGTACTTCGTTCTGTAGTAAAAAAAAGCAACAAAGAAAAACAGCATACATCAGTTTTCTTTGGTAACAGTGAAATGTACGTAATACGTATACATGTAAGTTATATTATCACACTCAACACTTCCAAATCATTGTGATTTCTGCTATACATGTAGGCCTACATGCAATGCTATCATGTCAAAAAATCTAGTCATTCAAAAGCCAAAGAATACATGAATTTAAGCAAGTATAAAGATGCACCTTTCCTGATACATACATGGAGGAATTTAATTTCTCCCCCACATGCCAGAAACATTACACTGATTCACCAACCTTTAATAAACACGATCAATATTTCTATGTTGTTAAACAAATGGACACCTATATTTATCAATTACTTTAATGCTTTCACCTTACCTTTCTTGTTTCAGTGCAAATTCAAGCATCTTTATCCTCCGTACTAAATCATGTTTTAGATTCTCCTGTCCTTTTCTCTCTCCTTGTAGGAAAGCGATGCGAGCCTATTGGGGAGAAAAATGACAAATCGTGCGACAGTTACGGTAATGAGATTATAAGAAAATCAACCATAATCTGCATACATTACATCCACAAACTGATCAAATGGACACTGAATGTTATACATGTATGTGTTCATCATACATAGATACAAGTAACATGCAACGTTGATTGTCTGGTTATATACATGTGTGTATATATACAGTACAGGTACCGTACACAATCATAATGTACAAATCAAAATACAGTAACATTTGGGAAGAGGGTTCTGCTGTTCCCCTAAATTTATTGATTTTGGAGGTCTCAATTCATAATCACATTATTTTTTATAGTAAGTTGCTGATTTCGGAATGACTGAGGAATACCAAAATCAGCTAATAATGCTCCCACTTAAAATCGCACTTGCATTTTGGCCCCCGGAAAAAAAATGTTTATAAGATATTTCAACTGCAATAAGCACAAATCCATAGATCTACAACGTATTTACTGGATAAATGTAATTACATGTAAGACCTTACAACACATCATTTAAGAGTTGACACGTGGTGCTAAAGTTTTCAAGTCTTTGATTCTGTACATTGAAGTTTAATGATTGAAATCAGGGACAAGTGAAAATAATTTTGTGAGCTTTCCTATTTTTTATATTTCTAAATTTGGAAGAACATTATAGTGGCAATGGCAAAGAGGATTGGTCTTGAAATGCTAATACATGTATACTAAAAATATGACAAGTAATATCTCTGTTGCCACATGTTTGTAGTGCCATGTATCCATATACGATTCCAGTGCATTGCACTGTTTATGCTTTTCAGCAAGATTGAGTCAATTTGTTAAAACTTTTGAAGATACCATTACATCATAATCACATTTTTCCTATTTACAACATTAACAACCATTCAGAATAACTTTTAAAGAGTTTCTTTAACAATTATACTTCATGACTAGTACTCAACATCATCTTTAACATACTGTACATTTTGTACCTATGTATGTATTTATATGGACATGGGTACAAAATGCAAATCTTTGGTAGATACTGCTCACTTTTTAATAAAGGTAGGACAAAATGTTCTGTTTAGCATCCAGATATTTGTTTTGGCATGTAATCTACATGTATCGCTTGAAAAAGATTTCATTTCTATTTTTAGGGGGGTTTACAAATGGTCAGCAATAGCATGTATTTGTCCATTGGGCAATGAAATTCAGAAGAAAAAAAATACCATAGTTTCCCTACCAATACATAAAACAGGCCTAAAAATTTCAAATAAATATTTGTTGCACCATTTCATTCAAGACAGTACAATAAAGATGTACAAACAGCACAATAAAGATGTTGATTCAAAGAGCTAAAATTAATATGACCTAAAAAAGTCCTATATCATGTTCAGCATAAAATTTAAAACAACAGTAATCGAAACTGATGATTACTTTGGGCAGCCAAACTTTGAAAAGATATGCATTTTGGTTTCCTTTCGGGAATTAAAAAATGTTTGTGCTGAGCAATGAATTCATCAGTCATACATAAACTGATGTTATGCTTAGTTCTCATAGACTAAACATACATGAAATATGAACATTAATCTTTTTCACTACAGCTTGCTTATAAAAGAAGTTTGAGCACTTGACATTTAAATGGATTTTTGTTGTCCATTATCAGTAGGTCATTGATGGGTTTGGAGAAAAAAAAAAAAAAAAATACAAGATTCTAATATTATTCATGATTGTCCAGTTTTAAAATGTAACACACGAAAGAATTAACATAGGGTCATGTGTCACAAGTTAACCCTCCCCCACCCCCAAAGGGAGGTGTGCTACATTTTTTTGTATCATGCTGAAGTCAAGTGATTCAATGTTTTCAAACCAATAAAAAAAAAGCAATACAAAAAGAAAACTTGGTATCACTTTGAAAAGTTTGAAACAGTATAAATATGCCTAACATGCCAAGTTCCTGCAAAGGCTACAGTGCAGGTTATACAGAATTTTAGTTGCAGTTAGGAGACTAAGGCTGGTGCCAGAAGGGAAATTGATGTAGACTGTATGAAGTTAATGGAAAGTGCAATTTTTTGAATAATGTAAGTTTAATGAAATGTTGCAGTTTAAAAGTTATGACAATTGAAATCTTTTCACTAAAATCAAGATGAAATAAATCTCAGAATACCAACCCATTTTTTAAACTCATTTTCGAAATCCTGAAACTCTTTGAATATGAGTCGTTGACCAAAATAAGGCTTGCTGCAAAGATGTGACAAGCTCTTATCAAAGTACAGATTCGTGATCGTATTTTAATCACCACCAAAATGAAATAAAACATCACAAAACACACAATAACAATACAGATAAAGGCAAACTGATACCTTGCATGAGAAAATATTCCAAGATAAATCCAAGATCACAGAAGTGTCATGTTTGAAGAGCTATGGTGCAACGTTTGTCAACAAAATAATCGATCCCAAAACATTTGAAGTTTCCCTCATTTAATACACCCATGCAGAGGTAGGTTCGCTCCCCTGCTCCAGCGGCCCAGCAAGTTTGCACTTTTTGCAAAAATATGAGAAAAGTCTCTGCACATGGCTTTATATGCATAAATCAATTTGCATACTAACTCAACCAATACTCATTGGTTGAGCTCGTATGCAAATTAATTACTCAACCAGTTTATTTTGGTTTCTTCTTCACTTCTTCCTTCTCAATCTCATTGGCTGTGTTTAGAGCCATTTCTTCCCGTTTCTTTACGACCGCTTTCACAACACCCCTGTGAAAGCGTGTCTCTGTGAAGCTTGTGAAGACTGAATTTGAGACAGCAACTTTATTTATATATTTTTTTTTTTTTTTTGTGGGGGGGGTGAGGCCACAGCACGTTTTGATCGGCGCTCCAACTGCAAAAAATAACCGGTTACCAGCTAAACCCTGATAAACATAAAAACATTTTCTTCAAAACGATTGTCATAAAAAAATAAATAAAAATACATGTAATTATATTGTAATAACTGCTTTGTAAACTGTTTGTATTTCACATTTAAATATTCTTTTATTTCCTTATATATTATATTAGGCGCAAATATTCACTCTTGAATGATAAGTGCCTTAAAACGTAAATAAACAAACTCGTTATTTCTAACATCGAAAAAACATTCAAAATACATTCAAAAAACAAAAACAAGCAGGAATGATTATTCCGATATACAAGTCAAAGAAACCCTGACAGATAATAATGGCAATATGATGATCATGAAAATGTATAATTGTAACACCTAAATAAATAACTCTTCAAGAGCTCCATGTATTTCATCTTAAAATAAAAAATATGATGAATAAGTAATTTCTGTGATAAAGATGAGTAAAACTACAAAACAAAGGGAAAATTACTTTCAGAGATAAAATCTTTTTTTGTTGGGTGATCTTTTTTGACATTGTATATCGCAACATGACACAATCAAAATCAGGGTAAAATTCAAATTTATCAGATGCAAAATAAAATTTGCCTTCATTTAGTAGACCTACAGTGTACATGTATTATACTTCATACGGTTAAACAAAATTTGACACACCATCAATTTGGACCAAACAATAAGATCTAGAGATACTGACATGTTTCCATTAACTTATCAATGCATGCCATGCACAGATGCAGCTTTAGAATATGTCAACCCTACAAATAAAATTGCATTTACAATTTATTTTTAAAAAATACAGAGAGCTGGCCTACATTCGCCTTGATTTATTATTTCGTCTTTGAAACTAATTGTATGGCAAGGGGTCCTAAAGCTACGCACCATACAAATCACATACACGCGCAATGCAACGCGTTCAAATCAGGCTAAAACACACACGCGATACACAGTCAATTTCAATATCAATTTGCATTCATTTATTGCATGTGCGTAGCTATAGGACCCCTTCATTTTTAAGAACAAAATTTGACATCGGCATTGATATCGACCTGAAAACGTGCATTATTGACATTCACCCATCGTAATTTTCTCCACAAATCAACTTTAGAATATCCAGAATCAGTATATGGAATGAAATTGGTGACAAGCCAGTGATTTCTGTGACCTTTTAGCTGCTGAAAACAAAGTGCGTAGCTTTAGGTCCCCCCATCATACAGCTATTGGTCCAATCGGCTCCATCATCATACTAAACTTCTTCAGCCTCAGCCACCAACCGACCACCACCAGGGCCAAGGCCCAGGCACCACACTTTTCTCTCATTTACTTTGTAAGATTAATAAGAATAATGAATTAAGCAAAAATTCATCCAGTGGACCAGTCTAATAAATGGTAATATTACTAATAATATGATGGACACTAATGCTAATATGACAACTATCATGACTATGCTAACCAACTGTATATTATACTGGTCAGAATTCTTTGATCTTTATCATTACAGGTCATGTCACATCAATATCTGTCATTTTAAGTGTGAACTGTCAATCATGTTACTTCATTTGTCAAGACAAGTCAGCATCAAATACTGAAAGTGAAATAGTTGGCCAACTTTTATTTCTTCAAAAACAAAATTCAGACATGCACGACATCAAACCAAATTTTAATGTTATAAATTATTGGACATTAAGTCAAACAACCTGTAGTGTAAACAAATATAGCACTTGAAGTTGTTAAGAACTAAATATTATTATGTTAAAAGAATGTCTTGTCTGTCAAAGTAAAGCACTGCATGCATTGATACACGCCACACATACGGTCCACAGCTCAGCGCCATAGGCGGCCGTATAATGTGCGGGTGGGCCAAGCCTACCTGAAGTTCAGCTCGTTCCACTTCCCATTGAGCGCGTTCCATTTCAAAACGTGCCCATTCATGTTGTATAAAATGTAAAATTCCCGGTATTGTGTAGTTGGGTCTTGGATGATCATCTTGTTGTTTGCTGCTTATGCTATTTACAGAAGAAGTTCCAGAATTCATCTGATTAACGTGGTTTTGCGACAGCCCCGATTCACTATCCATTCTGTATCTTATCTTACTACTACGTCGCCATTTTGTTGAGATGATTGGATGTATGACTAGTCTTTTTCAAGAAATAACAAAAAGTAGATTATGTGTGGATTTCGTATTTTTGATATTGCTAAGCTTCAAACAAGAAGAGTGATGTTTTCAAAATCTAACAATTGAATAACAACACTTCTGTCTACTCATGAATATCGTTTATCTGCTAATAATATCAATTTTATGAGAGTTTCCCCTTCCTCATCAATGATTGACGTCACACTTCAGCATTCGATACCGATCGTGAACGGACGATTGCGATAATGATGGCAGAAGAATTTTCTTCCAGTGATAACTCACTGAGACATGAACTTCATCATTGAATGGATGCTCACTCTGTCCCAATCCATGGACTATTTCTGGTTAAGGAAGTTCACTATTTCACGTGGAAAGGAAAAAGAGGGAGAGAGAGAGAAAGGGGTGTGAAGGAACCAGGGAGGTGGAAGAGAGAAACCCCAAACGTGAATTTTGATTAAAGAGAAATCAGGGGAAGGAAGAAATTCCTTGGCCCCTTGAAGCATAGGCCTAGTTCCTGGATAATTTTTCAGTTTCCACGCTGAGCTCACTTAAAATGAATGTTTCCAGATTTTTTTTCAGGAATATGGTCATAACTAATTTCAAACGGCTTGTCTCGAATGGGTGGGTTGCGGGAGCGGGATGGGAGCGGGAACGGGCACACCCTTTCGAGACAATCCCCCCCCCCCCCCTGGTTATCTCGAATGGACGCGTTCCCAGCAAGAAGTTCAATGAACGCACTACTTCGAGACAACCGGGGGGGGGGGGGGGCTTTCCTCGAATGGGTGTGTTGAGTGGACTTTTGTAACAGACGTTTTAGAAATTTTTGAAAAATGTACTCTTGCTGTTTTTTGTTGTTTTTCTTTTGTCTAAGATGTAGAAAATATAATAAAACAGTATCTAAAAAAAGCTTTTGACAAGGAAATCATTATTAGTGCAAAATAAATAGGAGAATTGAATAATTATGCATTAAAACACACGGGGACGAAAGGGCAAGTGGCGTAGCTAGGATTTTTTATTTATTTATTTTTATTTTTTTGGCGTGACCTGTTAAATATTGTGAAATTGTGTTACAGACATGTGCTGACATAAGCCAAGGTGTGTTTATCATCTTTCCAAACTTACAAACACCTTTTAATGCCACTATCATTCTATCAATACCCACTATCAAAAGTCAAAACGCATATCAAAAGGTCGTTTGAACCCGGCCCCCAACCCCCATACAAGGGGTAGGCCTATGCTCGTACCGCCTTTTCAAAAGTGACCCCCTATCCCGGAGAAGTTGGAATTTGTTTTACCCCCCCCCCCTATCCCGGGAATTTTCTCGGATATTGGACCCCCTATCCAGGCAATTTAGGAAATTCCCCCCCCCCCTCCTATCCCCGGGGAGGAAACCACCAGAGTCTGCGAAAATTGACCCCTATTTACATTTTCCCGGGAACATTTTTTTCATCTTCCTCACTCATCTTCCTATTTTCTTACTCACCCACCAATAAGGTGGGCATGGCCATCTTGTGCCCCCCCCCCCCCCGTAAAAAAATATGCCGCAGTGAATTAACATTCTATTCTGGACTGTCTGCCCGACCAGACCTTTGAATTTTAAATGAACATTCCATTATGAATTCATGCAACCTCATACATTCATTTGACAACCCCCGGTTATATTTTCTACATCTTAGACAAAAGAAAAACGAAAAAACCAGCAAGAGTACCCCGAAGAGTACATTTTTCAAAAAAATTCTAAAACGTCTGTTACAAAAGTCTACTCAACACACCCATTCGAGGAAAGCCCACCCCCCCCCCCCCCCCCCCCCAGGAAAAAAATTCTACGCCACGGCGTTGATATACATGCATGCAGAGAACAAAGCCTGTTAATTTATAAATTGTCTTTTATTGATTTGGATATGGAGATTTATAAGTCTTTTCATGAATTTCAGCTTGGCTAATACCAGCCACAGCCAATATAAATTCTTGTCAAGTCTGGACTTGGCATGCACCCTTTGACAAAATTGGCTTAAATAGCTCACTCAAGCGCAAAATATTTTGAGATATTTTGGTGTCATTATGATAGAAGAGACCCTACAAAGCTATCCACAGGTATGAAGATTTCCTTCAAATATTTTTTAAAAAATATTTGGGGAGACTCTTTCCATCTGTTAACTTTTTTTTACTGGGACGCACTGTATTACGGATCTAATTTTGAAATGGGAGGGCCGCCGCTCCCTATATTTTTGCAGGCACATATTAACCCTGGCCAGTCGTAAAAGAGTGTCTGATCTGTATACTATAAGCCATGTACTATAGCTGCTCCTGCACGACCGGTAGGTAGCTGGGTTAGTCTTCTCTCATGATACAATGATTTTCTGATAAAGTGTCAAATTAGGGTCTGTGCTTGCAGACTAACCAGTGCTGGCTGTTGTTGTTGTTGTTGTTGTTGTTGTTGTAGGTAGCTGGTTAATAGGCTTATCTAAAGACACAATGATTTTCTGATAAAGTGTGAAATTAGGATCTGTGCCTTCAGACTGGTCGCTCCCCTTCCACTGGTATACTGTCTAGTATAACAACAGGGGCGGATCCAGAGGCCCGGGGGCTCGGGCCCTCTCCCCTGGCACAAAAAAAGGAAGAAGACACCCCAAATGCTGATCACCTTAAAAACAAATTCTTGGAATGGAAGTAAAAACATGATTTAGGTTGGAGGAAATAACCAAATATTAAAGTTTGCTTGGGAAATTCATTATTGATTTATGATCGGAAGTAACAGTTGGGCAACTACATGTAGGTGAGATGGTGAACCCGATACTTGTGCGGATATAGCAGGCGCAGCGTTATAATGGGTGGGGGCAGGGGCCCCGACTATCCCGTTTTGCCTGATTCGGCAAAAAGAAAAGGGAGAAAAAATTAATGAAAAGCAAAAGAAAGGAGAAACGAAAAAGAGAGGAGACCAAAGAGAGAAAGAGAGAGAGAGAGAGAGAGAGAGAGAGAGAGAGAGTGAGAAAGACTATACGGGTGCTGAACTAAAATCAAGACGGTGTCATGTACCTGGTCCTGAAGAACTGCACCCAATCATCATCCGCGACGATGCTTTTATCACCGTAGGAGTACGCCAAAGAACCACTCGGAATGACATGCTTAAAGTAGGTAAACGGGGCCGGGGGGGGGGGGGGGGCAAATCCTCCCCAGACGGAGAGACGTAACCTGGCCGCCCCCACCCCCACTCCTCACTGTGGTTACATGTCGTTTTCCCGAAGGTTCATAATTCCGAAGGTTCGTTACTTCGAGAATTCCGAAAAGTTTTGTGTAGGCCGGGCTCTATTGTATTTTCCGAAATACGAACCTTCGGAATTATGACTTTTTCATTTTCGGAATTATGAACCCTATGGCATTTTCAGAATTATGAACCCTTTTTCATTTTCGGAATTACGAACCCTATTTCATTTTCGGGATTACGAACCTTCGGAGTAATGTATCAAATGTTCGAAATTACAAACTATATTTCATTTTCGGAAGTTATGAACCCCTTGCTATGGGAATTTTGCGTTTCTAAATTACGAACCTTTGGGAAAACGAGTACCCCCCTCTCCCTGTATGAGACGTACACCCACCGCATATTTGGGGTCACCGCATATTTGGGGTCATTTTTGTGTACAAAATTAAATGGAGAGTATAGTGAATCCATGACATCGCAGGATATCACAGTCACATGACCCGGAGTTACTAATTTGAGATTTCCATAGAATTTTTAAATATTCATAACTCTCTAATTATTAATATTTTTCTCAAACTTTCATTGATTTATTTTTCTTATTTTTGTTCTTTTAATTAAAGCAACATTTTTTCCCCTCATGAATGTTTCCCTTATTTTTTCCAGGGCCTTCAACTTAGGGGCGTACTCACCAATGACGTATCTACGTGGGGAGGAGGCAAGGAGTAATACAAGAAAATTTATGGTCTTTAAGGGTTATTATTTTGCACCCCAGTCAAGGACAAAATGCATAAGAAATGGTGTTTTATAGGGTTTGAAATGCGAAAATGTTCTGAAGCTCGGTCGCTTTGTTCCCTTGCATAATTATGTTCAGGGTGTAGCTATTTCGCGCCCCCAATGGTGTTTTAAAAGTGTTAACCATTATTTGACTCAAGTTGCTTTGCCCCCCCCCCCCCCCCGCCCCCTGCCCTGCACAAGGCAGGAGCTCGTTAACTTTTGCGCCACCAGATTTGATAAGTGCATAATTATAAAAAGCACTTTCAAAATTGAGAACATTCGAAAGAAATCATAACTTTGCCTTGCAATTGCCTTGCTAAATTACTCAAATATATTTCTTTAGGGTTTACATTGATTCATTTTGCGCCCCCAAATAGGAATGTTCAAAATTTCAATTTCAAAATGAACCTATGGCTAGGTCGCTGTATTCCCTTGGATTTTTTTCTATAAGGGTAAAAAATCTGCCTCTCGGTATGCGTTGCTCCTTTGCTTTTATTATTCATCAAATTTGGGCTAACAACCCCGGGTTATTACGTTCACGTAGTGCCATCAATAAATTCTAAATGATGAAGAGTTTGGGCATGGGTGGAGGGGGCCAGACCCCCCCCCCCCCCACTCGGAGGTCGAAGGGACCGCATGCGTGTTCCCAAAATCTCCGGTAAAGGGGTCTTTTTTGGGCGACACAATCCGGCCCGTGAATTGTAATAAAAGGGGGTGTTTTTCTTTCTCTCTCTCTCTCTTCGACACCTGAGAAATTAAAAAAGGGGGGTTATGAAATATCTTGAAAAATTGATCAAATCCCAGGATCAAATTCCTGAAATTCCTGCTAGTTTTGATACCTCATTCAGCCAGGATTATTTCATTTTAAAAAGTAGAAACACCGGCCCCCATCTATTCCAAGGTATTGTAATGACAGCTTACTTGGGAGGGGGGTTCGTGTCCATCCTGAGATATGGGGTTGGAATGAGAGCTCAAAAAAAAAAATGTTGGCAGCCCTGAGATAGGGGGGGGGGGGTACTTTCAAAGGGAGGGAACAAGGATACGCGTACCCTAAATAATACTGAGTGGGGGGGGGGGGGGGCGGGTGCCAGAATACCTAGATACAACACTGGCACTCACTCCGGTTCACCTATACCTGGAAGCCGAATACGCCACTAGCATTACCTATCGTTGGGCTCACGGGGCTCATTATATCGCACCACCCTCTCCATTAGGCCTATATTAATAACATGTTTGGGTTTGGGTTGTGCATTTTAGGGCTTATCATGGTTTCGTCGCGTCGCGTTGACTGGACTCGCCACCATTCGTCCAAAGCCCCCCCCCCCCCCGCCCGGTTTTGCCGAAAGGGTGCGTTGGGAGCGTCGGGTCGCGTCGCGTTGACCCAATTTCATTTTCGGTACAAACAGTCAAACTAGCCCATTTTTGTGCGTTGCATACTTAACTGCATTACATTTGTATCATATATATTTTAATTAATTGATTAATATGTTTTATAACTCGCTTTGATCACTTTTAAATTGGATATAGCGCTATACAAGAAACAATTTATTATGTGTATTAGTATTATTTGTGCTTGTTTGTTTGTACATATTTGTTTTTTAATGATGCAGGTATATTGGAAAATAATCTTAATAATAGTGGCCGGGGGCGCCATAATGATGAGGGACTGGAGAGTTGAAATCTCACTTTGGAAAGAAAAATATGCGATGAAAATTTAGCGACTATACCGTGAAAAACTGAAATGATTATTATAGACACAGCTTACACCGGCGAGATGGTGATGGGGCGCCCTATCTCTCCCTGAGAAAACTTTTTGTAATCCAAAGGCGTGTTGTGATGCAAAACAAGATGATCTGCATGGGGTGTTGATTAGCAGATGATTTTCCGACTTCTATCTGAGCCGAGTGGGGTATTCCCTTATACCGTTACGCTGGGTGGTGGAAGACAGTGATCAGATATATAGGCTTATTTCCTAAGGATGTGACTGGAAATCATGTTGATAACCCCCTACGCTAATAACCTACTTAAAAATCAAAAGGAAAAAACATGCAATAAACTGAAACTTGTTTTTTCGTTGCTCAAATCAGTCCACCAACGACGATGGATGCAGAGCTGGAGGGATGCCTGCCGCGGGAATTTCAGAAACCTTTCTTTGGTAGAATATGCGCGCGCAATCTTGTTGAACGTGAAAATGGCGTCGACTTTCGTACTCCATGTGACTCTTGCTGTCACAGTTTTTGCAACATTTTCATTACATTTTTCATCATGTTCTGGACACAAGCTGAATGTCCCAAGGATTATGCTTCCATATTATGCAGCGACACCAATCAATTTTACTCTTGAAGGCAGCGATGGGTGCTATACATGGTATGTTTGCTGACTTCTTGTTTTACTGACTACCACTGGCACTGGCACTGGTACCCGACCAGACGCCGTGCGAAGCGCGGCGTCTGACAAGGACACATAGACTTTCATTGCGACACCCCTCAATGTCACTAAAATCAATGTACTAAATTGATTCAAAATGCATGTTAAACTTCCAATTTTACGTTATACTCACATGGAATGGATTGCTTGGATGGATTTGTTGAAGTTCAATCCCCAGCAAGCCATCACTCAGCCTCAGGCAATGTACACAGGGTATAAATTTCAACTTTTGACTGCCAGACTGCCAAAAGTCAAAACCTGTCCATCATCACACCACGAATAGTGGTCATATTGACCACTACGAATACAACATGCAAAAATAGTTGGTATTTTCTGTCGCGTGTAGTAAAGGTATGGGGGGAAAATAAGATAAATATTTTAAATACTTCCTTTCAAATTCAGCCCTTAAAAATCTCACTCCTACCTCAAATGGCCGTTAGGAAGAACTTTTGATATTTTCACTTTTCACTTTTCAGCAAAATCCAAAGTCAAAATCTTGTCCAAAACAGGAGAAATCCCCGCCGATTTGTTTCGCGATCGCGTGTTTACATACTGCCGATGTCTTAGACTAAAATCGGCCAATAAAATTTTTGTCCACGAAGAAACTCGGGATCGCAAGCGCACATCGATCTTTACGATCGCGCACACAGAAAATCGGGACTTTTCCGTGTATGCCACAGGGACCGAATTTTTAAGGACAAAACTCTTTTGGGGAGATGTCAGCGCCCGCGGCGACCAGGAAATGTACACAATGACTCCGATAGCTCGTTTCGCGAGAATCAACAGTAAATTACGGATTTGATTTTTGGAAATATCTTTTCCAACATCGGTGAGTTGAATTTATTGTATTTCTTGGATATTTTGTCGTCGGTTTTTGTAAATTAAATGCCGATTTTGAGTGAATGTTTGTGACTTTTGTGCAGTGGTGTTTTAAAAAGTTGAGGTGTATGACTGCCTACATTATACACACGAAGTAGGCTATAGGAATGTAGCTATGAGTGTCCATCATGTCCATCGAGGTATCGCTGTGTATAGTTACTCACGGTTGTGACCTTTCAAAAAGTGCAGCATGATTACATTCCATTAGGCATTACGGACTGTTGGCAGATGACGCAATAAATTAAATCATCGTTTTTGGCAAGTTGTAAGTTGGTTGACTAACTTAATGAATGCACTCAAGCTCAATCAATAGTCATTATAGTTAAGTTTTATTTAATTTATTTAGGTTTAGATGAAAAATATATGTAATTTCAGTGAAAAGCATGTAGTCGCACTTTTGTAGTCATGGTCCGCAACGCTAGAGAATGGGTAAATCCAGGGAGCTCCAACGCTGCGTGTTGGAGCTCCAGGTACAAATAACCAAAGTCGACCTCGCCCTCGCTTAATTTCGGCAGGTAAGATAGAAATTTGTACTTACATTTTAAGAGAATTATTAACTATCTAGGAGGCTCTTTGATTTTACAATTTAACAATTATTTCGATGAAAAAAAATGGAATTTCCTCGCCAAGCCGATCTTTCTCCGTACTGTACCGTCGATTCAAATCGAGTCAGCGATGGTATACGGTACACATTATGCACCGTGCGATCGAGTCATTTGAATTGACAGTACAGTGCGGCTCGGCGAGGAATCGTTGAATCGTAAAATCAAAGAGCCTCCTAGATAGTTACAGTAATTCTCTTGAAATGTAAGTACAAATTTCTATCTTACCTGCCGAAATTAAAGGGATACTCAACCGCAGATTGTGGACGTTTTAATGCCGCAAGAGGGCACCGTGATCATTACCTGATCATGCCGTTGCCCCGCGGGGCGCAAACCTCGGATAGACTGGTCTAAGCTGGAGCTCCCGTGCAAGATTCGGTTGGCTTCGTGCAGTCGAAATGTAATCCCACTTAGTCCAACGGACGCGTTCGACGCACAAACTTTGTGTACGAGTGAATGGGGCTTACACAATCCTGACTTTCCCCACGGCCGCCCGGTGGCGTATCCCTTTAAGTGATGCGACTAGCCATACTAATGGGCGAGGTTGACTTTGGTTATTTGTACCTAGAGTTAGAGAGTTAGAGAATGGGCAACTCATACAGTTGCCCATATTTACCGGTTCGGGAGCTTTTATTGTTGGATGTTACGGACTGTAGATCCAAACGGAGACTCAAGTAGATGCCGCCCCAAACTGCCCGGGTGCAGCATTGCTGTCATGGGTGTGCGGTTGGGACGGGTACCACTGTCCAGACCAGTCTCCGAAGTTTGGACCTGTTTACTCTTCTTATTTTTTCAATAATGTCGTGATCATACATCAAAATTTGTGATCTTTATTTCTCCAGAATTAATTTTCAAGTTTTTACCGTAGATCTAATTAATAGTAATACACAGTCACAGAATCAACCATTTCTTTCATCATGTTCATGGTCTTCTTTCTTTAGTTTCTTTCTTTCTTTCTTTCTTTTCCCTTTTTTTTTTTGGGGGGGGGGATTTTTCAATAATTTATATGACGATTGACATTTCATTTGTTAACCTTCCCCAACCCGTATCATGCATATGGCCGTGTGACTTGTGTCCCATGCACAGTGCAATTTTAAATTGAAGTGGACTTTGAATCTGATGATGGCTGATGCATGCCATGGTGTAAAAAATAACAAGCTAATGATGTCAGTTACTAACAATGTATGTCTAGATCTAGGTCTCAACTCAACAAAAATAGATCCAACTAAAAAAAAGAAAATTCTGGCGGATTTAAGGTCTGAACATGTATGCGTGGCCCCCCCCCCCTTGAATTGAAACCAAAATGGACAACTAACTTAGTAACTCAAAGAACATGCGCTCCTCTTTTCAGTCGATCTTTTTCTTTCTTCGTTTCTTTTTTATTGTTTACTAGTGAGGGAATTGTGGGAGCCAAACTATCCAATGACTATTATTTTTTTTTTTTTGCTTGTCAGAAAATTTTGGGAATAATATTGTGATGATGATTATGATAATGGTAGGTATTATAAAATAAAATATCACATTACAGCCCAAAGGCTGAATTGAATGTATTTGTACAAACAACATACAGTACAAGAAATGTCAACATTTACAACAAACACCACTTACATTTAAAAATACATGTATGTCATACATAAGAAGAAAAAAAAACATGGAAAGATAATCATTCTATAAAATGATATACATGTAATTACACTTATACGCCATATTCCAGAGCTATACATACAGAGAGTCGTAATATTGATTCACATGTTTTAAACAAAGTCTGTGTATGACCGTGACCATTGGCTTGTTATGCGCTGGCTTATTATGCGCGTGTCACAACTCTCTCTATCAACGCGCTCTGGCATGTTCCTTTTTCTATTTCACATGTGACCTACAGGTGCCATTTTTTCCTGTGATTCTAATGAACGATAATTACTCTTCCGATTGGTAGCTTAGTGTGAATTATTATTTTGTGGCGTCACTGTGGCATGAATAATATTTGTTTCCTCAAATTTTGGAGGGGGTTTTCCTTCATAGTTCTTCCATGTCTTATAATTTTTAAGCGAGGGGCTTGTTGACCATTGCTTTTGATATTTGACCTATGTTTTTTTCTTCGTCCTTCCCTCTTACGGTACAGTAGGCCTACCCTTATAAAAATATATTTTATTCCTTCTCTTAATATTTCTTAATTCTGAAGTACTCTAACAATTATTTGTGCCTCAAATTTTTTAAAGACCTGAAAGCTTTCTTTTCATTTTATATTTTCTCCTCAGACTTTATTTCTTTTTTCTGTGATTGTCGTCGTCGTCGTTAGTTCTTTAAATGCTGAGTTCCATTCCAGTATAAATTTTGTTGATTTTTTTCATTAATTTTTATATCATTACACCGGATTTAGATATGCAAACCATTATGTTCTATCCCTACCCCCTAAATATTCATCCCGCTCCCTCTCTCTCTCTCTCTCCCTCTCTCTCTTCCAAGCTCTCCTGCATGCTGATAGTTTCCCTGTTGTGCTAATACAAAATGAGGTGTGCGCTATTAACAGCGTTGTACACACACAGGTATTCTGACATGACACACACATACCCGTTTTCGTTTATTGCATCAAAAATCTTGCATTAGAATATTATACCAGATACCAAGTACATTCATGAACCACATGACTTGTATGATGTTAAGACTGAACTGAGCTCAGTTGACTTATCCTTGATGCACACTGTCTTCAGTCTGAATGAATTTCTTGCAATCCTCTTGATCTACAGGCGTTCCTTGCGAGCTGATGTGGCTTCTGTTCAACCCATTGATCAGGATAGTGGAAGTGGTTGTGCCCAGAGAGCCCTTGTTACTGCGTTGTCCACACATCCTACACAGAGGACTAGTGTGGTGTTTGCAGAGGAATTAGGTTAGTTCACAGAAATCCATGTCCTTGGCAACCTAAAGTTGTTCACACAGAAGACATAAGAAACTTGTAGATGTGATTTGTAACTTTACTGAGCTGTATTGAAAAAAATGTTCACCTTTTTATGGTACAATTTTTTTAATGGATGAATTAAATAACATGCTTTGAAAATAATGTATGATATGGCTGAATAAAATGATTAGAAAAAACAAGAGTTAATCTGAAAAAACAAGAGTTAATCTGAAAAAGGCAAATTCCTCATTTGACACATCTTTGAAAATGACATGCACTGCCTGCTCTGATAGCAAATTAAGAAGTACATACATGTATATATGTATGTGATCAGTTAAACAAAATTCCAAAGTATCTAAATTTTGAACCATGCTGTACTCTGAACAAGTACTCTGAACAAGTAAATTTGAAGTAAAACAACTGATTTTTTTTCTGTGACTGCATGTATTTTGTAGAGTGACAAGCTTGATCACCCACGAGCGACCAACAAAAAGAGAAGGGAAAAAAGTATTGACATTAATGCAGTACATATATTGACCCTTTTCTATTACTGAACTGTGGAACATGGTTTCTTGTTCTGTAGGAAGTGGACAAGTGATTCGATGTGATGTGATAGTCGATCAGATTGATCTGATTGACATTACAACTACAACAAGGATCCTTTATTTGGGTGACTCTCCCGAGGAGTTTGAAGTCAGAGCTCTAGATGATGAAGGTGAGGGGAAAAGCAAAACTACATGTGTATTGTCTGTTCACATAAATCCTTTGTTACAGTATATATGTTAAAGCCATTCATTCTGGCTCTGATATTTTCAGGATTAAAAATATGATATGAAAGGTATTAACTCAGTGGTCTGATTTAATGTCTTTCTGGCTCTCAGCTGAGAATCTGGTGTTATACAGTTTGATATGAAGTATCATTTGCAAATGAACAGTGAACTATATTTGCAGGAAAATAGTATGGGAGTGTTAGGACTTTTCTTTATGATATATTTTGCCTAGCATTTCTCTTGCAGTATTTTACTTCTTTAATATTTAAGATATGTCAGGCTTTTTTCTTTCTTTTTTTTGTGGGGGGGGGGGTTAAATGATAATGCGTTTGTGATTAAGTATTTTACTTTTTATATTTCGTCGAAAAACAAAATCGGCACGATTGAATGTTCTATTGCGCATCGTGTAACGAGAAATAATTCACACAGGCCTCATGCAAATGGGCTAATTTCCGTCAGTGGTACAATATGATGTTACAATCTGTGTACAGTAGTAATATTCATGGATACAATACATGGCATCTGACATCACAAATAACAAGTGACTACTGTATTGTGACATCATAAATTTGCATTATCTATTGTTTTAGGCACTGATGAGTGATGATAATGTCAACACTTTCGGTAAATTTATAATTCATTTGATATTTATAAAGTGAGTAAATTAACTCTTAGATGTAAATCTAGCTTCTGGATGATAGATGTAAACTGAATATATACTCCCTACATTCGAGTCAGACCTTGTCACATTGCCTCTGGAACTATAGTTTTGATCATAGCCTCTCCTGATAGCACACATGTATGTATATTGTCTTTTCTTGCTGATGATGCAGAATAGCATTCTTATGAAACTTGTTGTTTTCTTGGTCCATATCAGGTAATACTTTCAGCAGTCTGGAAGGATTGGAGTTTGAGTGGACTCTACTATCAGACTATGAGGCAGACAATGCTGTAGACGCCAAGAGCATTCTAAGGTAACATGATTTGATTTGAAGAGTCAGTTGTACGACATGCTCCAGTGAAAGTTGCTCCGCATTCAATATCCTACACTTATCCTACAATTCTTAACTTCAGTCCTGGACCAAATACTAGATCTATACTTTACTTACTGAATCAATATTGAACCTGACTTGAATCTTTATGACAAACAGGCCAATTCATAATTTCAATGAATGTTAAATCAGACCGAAAAGGTGGGACTTGTTACAACTCATGACAAATTCTTGTACCTTTCCCTTTCCATAGCATTGTTTAGTTTAACAGACCAAATTATCATTTCAATGGGTGTTCAATCAAACTGGAAACTTGTTACAACTTATGACAACTCCAACTTTTCCCTTTCCATAGGATTGTTCAGTTCAAAGACTTGCCTTATGACCCTCCTCCTCACATCACGACCATGGAGGCAGGAGGCAAGCAGGGAGACAGGATCCTCATTGAAGGGCTGAGGGCTGGTTCGGCCAAGGTTGGAGTCAAGATCAAATCTGCTGGATTCAAGGTGAGATAAGATTTCATTTTTTTCATCACAGTTCTAGAGTAATTCCAGATATGAGGCTGATGTTTGTTAGATCCTGAATTTGTAAACGAGAATGTGTAGGACTTTGCAATTGAAACCGATTATTGTGGTACATCATATTGATTACTCTACCTTCTGATTCTCCAGCCAACACAGAATCGTTTGAGCCAGCTAAATTCTGTGAAAAGTAAAAATTGAAAGTGAAATATGTGTTATTAGGCTATTTTGCATGCACAGATTTGCTTTTGATTCACATTTTTTCACACAAGTTTTTAGAGATAAAGTTGAGTTCAGGTCATGAAACTGTCACAAAGCAATTGAGAAAGGTGATTATATAGCGCATAAGAATTGGTGTATGCTTAGTCCTGTGGCCTGTAACGCATGCTAGTCTTTAGTCCGCCAGACTGAGCTGTCCGGGCCGGACTAATTCCGGTCCGGGCTGTGGCAATAATTGGGTCAACTCTGTAACAGAAAGAGAGAGTAAAAAGGTCTTGAAATAGCTCATTAATTGTCATCTTTTATCATTATAAATCTGTGAACATGTATTTTGTATGATAAAAGTGTATGATATGTCAATGTGTGAGATAGAGCAGGGAACATCAGTACCCTGATGATGAAAGTTTGTGATGTTATTGATGGTTGAACTGGAGTTTACAATAGCCTAGCATGCTAATTTCCAAGCAACCTGTTTCTTGATTTCCGCGAGATGGGGTTGATGACAGTGGAGATTTGAAAGAGTAATTCCATTGCCAAATCACTTCCTGATAGGCGGGAAAAAAAATCAAGTTTATTACCAAGCTAATCAATATACATGAAGATCGTCACATGCACTGCACACAGAAATGTGTATATGGGACTACACACAAATATTCGGCCTGAATATTTCAGCTGTTTCTTTTCATATTTTGAATGTGAGGGCATTTGAAGAGCAATCCTTTTCTGGGGACATTTCTACTATGATAATCTTCCAGACTAACATCAAAAGAATGAGAAAGCTCACAAATAAATTTTTACTCAACCTTCCCTATAAAACATGAAACTACATGAAAAGTGAATTGTTATAAGTAACTGAAATGCAGAAAGTGAATTGTATTTTTCTTGTTTCTTAACTCTCCGAGGATGTGAAGCAGAGTGTTGTGCGTCTTATTGTCATTGATCACCTCACGCTGAATCCCTCTCAAGATATCTACATCCTTGTGCATGCCTACATCTACTACAGTGTGGAGAAGATCAGACAGGGAAAGACTACAAGTAAGAGTTATCTTCTGCAAAACACCCATTTTATATTAAATAATTACTTCAAATTTTTAATGCAGAGAAATATTCACATTTTTGTTTTCCTATAAAATGAGCAATTTATTTATTTTTTTCAAAATCGTATTTTTATTCATAAATTATACAGTCAGATACAAAATTCTTTGTGGAAAAGCAAAGCAGTATAATTAAAGTACAGCCAACAAGTGCTCTGTTAATATTATGAAGGAAGTCCATTTAATATAGGATAAACCTTTTTAAAACATTTACTACTCAATTTCCTATGCTTTAATCTCTTTAATTTCATTCATGATTTTTGTGTTGTGACAAGTAGATAAACTCCAATAATCACTAATAGTGATAGAATTAAAGAAATGTTTAACAGTTAATCTTATGAATTATAATATTCAGTATTTCATAGTATATATTTCTTTCTACCAGCATCTTAATGTCTAACACTACCTAAAATGTGAATGAATAATTGGCCCTTTTTTGTCATGCTCATTTGCAGTTGTAACCATGCCATCGACCCAGTATCGTCTTGCCCTTGGAAACTCATCAGTTGCTTCACTTGCTGAGAGCAATTCCATGGTGACAGGCCTGGCTCTGGGACACACACAGATCATGCTTCAAGACAGGAGTATCCTTTTACAATCCCACAGGCTTATAATACTCTAGATGGGTTATCCAGGTGTAGTTCTGTAGAATATTAATGCTCATTCATTCCGGTATTTGAACTGGCTGAATTATTCAAGCTTCATTGTTCTAGCAGTAGCATATGACTATCTAAATTCAAGAGATAGGTTATTTTATTTTATTTGGTTCATAGCTTTAAAAGAAAGTACTATGTTTTTAACTTCTATAATCTGTATCAAAATGTCTGAACATGAAAATATTAGTTGATTACTTAGTCAGTGTCTGCACCTATTTTGTACCACATGCTAGTTGTCGGTTCATTTATTAATTTTAAACAAAGCTTTTCAGAATTGTCACAATGGGAATAATTCAGAATTTTTTGAGATTTTCCGTGTTCATGAATGCATAGAATAACATCCTTAATATTGATTTGCGATTCAGATTTTAAAGATTTCAAAGGATTTAAGGACAGTCTTCCATCAGCAGACATTTATGTTATTGAACCAGCTTACCTGGGTAAGTTTCAATATAATTCTCATTCCTCATCAAATTACGTATTTAAGATATTAAAGAGAATGTTGCGTACTGGTCATGTGATTGCAATGTGAAAGAAAAGTTTACAAGTTATTGGGAACATTGTGTATTGTGAGGTTTTTGAATCATCAAAATGAAAACAAGAGGACTCAGTCTTGTTGAAAATCACAAATGGTGAAAACCGCTGATACAGACATGGGACAACACAGAGCTGCCAACCAGTACGGATTTTCCGTATTTGTTACGGAATTCGAACACAAATACGGAAGTACGGATTTCCCCTAAAAACTACGGATTTGAAGAAATCTGATTATGCACTATTCGTCTTATACGTTGCGCACATGTATTTGTTATCACTCATACTTTCACACTCATATTGTATTATTTTCGCTGTTCACAGAACTCCGCACTGTGTACGTACCTAAAGTACTTTCACCGCACACGCATACTTCTAGCTCAAGCTATGAGCTCAAGCGCTAGCGGTGCGGGCTGCTCTTACACACCGAGGCGTTAGGCAGCCGGCCAGCCTAGCCCGCGGGCGGCACGGCGCGGCTGCTGCTTGGTGTAAGGCGGCAGTATGTGGAGCTGCTCCGGCATGTTCATAGTGGAATCGAAAGGATGAATAGGGAACATGAGTTTTTAGCTGGTTTTTTATGTTTCTAGATCTAGATAATTATATTATTCCCATTGATAATTATTGGGGTGTCATGAAGAGTAATTTGATGACATTTTTAGATCTAACTTATACAATTTTGGTGGCAGTTGCAGTTTAAAAATTTGGTATTTGGGGACTTGCAAAAAATTACGGATTTCATCGCCAAAATACGATTTTTCAGCTTGGCGTGTACGGAAAAGCTTGGCCAGAGGTTGGCAGCTCTGGACAACAGACACATGCGGTATCAAAAAATTGTTCCAAATTCTTAAAGAGAAGGTTGAGTTCTGGGGAAAGGTGAGCTTTCTCAAGAGATGAAAAGCCAATTGCTTTGTTGTTTTTTCATGTTTTTGTTCTTTTTCATTTCATCCTTAAAAAGAAATTGAAATACATGTACATTAGTCGTAAGCTTAAACAAAAGTGTCTCAGAAAACAACAAGCTAAAACTGTCATTGTTTATTCTTTATCATTTAAAGGATGCTTGATAATCAGTTCATTTTTGATGAGGTTTTGAATCATGTTTTGTTTGCAGGATTTGTGATTGTACCTGGTGGGAATTGGGTGTTGGAGACTGGCCTCTACTATGAGATCACTATTGATGTCTATGATAGAGAGAGTAACAAAATGTTCCCTTCAGATATACCTGTAAGTTGGTGAATTAAATTCTACTTTTCGCAATGCTTCATGAACTCATTTTTGGGGGCCATATTTAGAGTGTCTTATTACCTTTAATTATAATTTAGGCAATTTCAGGTTACAGTACATTGTATGTTGATACTGAAATGATGGAGAGATTGTGGTTTGTTACCTTAGAGCCCAACAATATTCCATAGAATTTTTCTCCTATTGTCAACATTTTTTGTGACTGAAAAGGGATTGTTGGGGTCCATACATTTCTTCTTTATACCAGACCAATCAGTCTGCTTAATACTTGTGATGAGCAAGCTCATTTATCTCACATACTCTACTTAATACAATAATTATAATGATTAAAAAATACCACTGATGATTACTGATATGCCTTGTATGGAACTTGGGATTCTGATTATGTGAACTAAATACTACACAAACACAAAGATGCCGGTTTATAAGTAGAATGATTTTGAATGTTTTCCAACAAGTATATTTCTGTGGTAAATCGTCATGCTTATTCTCCTTTTCATGCTAATTCTTTATTCATTTCATGAATAGAATATTCGCATTGATACAATATTCCCTGAGACATACTTCCAAGTGATCCGATCCAGTGAGAACGGTTCATACCATTATGTGAAGACTCTACAGAGTGGTATCACAGAGATCGATGCTGCACTTGTAGCCATGATTAAACCTGTAAGTATCAAAGGCTACAGAATCACACATCATTTTGAGGATTGTTTGAACTTGTGGGGAACTCTAAGAAAGCTCAAAAGCTGACATGTTAAAAAAAGAGTTTAACATAGCAGTTGTGTGGTCTTGATTAATGGGACAAGCACTAAATAAGGGATCACTTCTGGGAACTTTGAACTTTAGGGAGGTTTGAAAAACAGAAGGTCATGTATACAAACACAAATAATTCTAAAGCATGACAGAGATATTTAATAAAATTCAGATATATAACTTTGTCATTAGTATATATATTTTCTAGTAATTTATGTGAAAATTTGGGTTTCCCTTTTAAGAAACACCCTGTATAATAATAATCGTACTTATAGTTATCAATTTATCTTTAATATTAAATATTTACCAGGTTAAAAAAGAATGAAAAGTCCAATTACCCTTGTATGTTACCCCATGTAGAGCATCCAATATAGTCAAGCTAAAGAATGACCTGATATGATTTGATTGCTTATTCCTATCATTTCAGGACGGTGAACGAGCAGAGTTTGAGGTACCCATCAAAGAGTCTCAAGAGGCTGAGATATTTGACCCCATCCTAGTGAGACCAGAATACATTGCTTTTGCATACCAGCCTGGTCAACCAGGCTACCAATACCCTCTCAAGGTAAGTCTGGGCCCTGTTGCATATGTAACTTCTTCTCGATAACAACTTCCACAATTCTATAACAAATTTGCTCTCGGCCAGTCAAATACACTGATTTCAGTAGCTTATATCAATGATGGTAACTCATAATTGATAACAACCATCATGAAGCAGGATCTTGAACTAGCTTAGAAGGAAACTTAGTAACATTTTATAGGTTTGGGTAGTTCCTGATATGTGTGGTGGATTTTGTCATTACCATATTTCATCATTATACTAAGTGTATGATTTCTACAGTGTAATTTTACTTATAAAATTGTAAATATTTTAGATTTTTTCTATGTTCCATTATTGTTTTTGGTTTATTGTAAAATCTACTTTAGTCTATGTATTACGAGACAGATTCCAATAAACTGTCATTGAATTGAATAGATTACTTACACTTTTGAGAGCAAGTAATTACTTCAAAACGTTATCATTTTTGAGAGCAGATAGTGGACCAATGATAGTGGACCAATGAAATAGTATTTTATCTTCTTATGTTGCAGGCACTATTGAACTCAAAACTTGAAATTTGCACCATGGCAGGGGAGCATAGATGTTATTACATCATATTGAGGAATGCATAGCAGGATGAGATATGTTGAGAAATAATTATCTGAAGAAAATGTTTATATGAATTTATATCTTCTCTCTTTGAATCTTGAAGGCAACTGGCGGTACTGGGAGCTATGTTTGGTCATCGTCCAAACGTGTTACAGGAACGGTCAACGTCCATGGACTTGTGACGACAGGGGACACTCCTGGAATGACCAACGTTACAGCTGCAGACAACCGTAATCCAGCTCACTTTGGCCTTAGCAGGGTAACAACAAATTCCTTACCCTCTTCAAATCTTTCTTTTTTATTAAAGAGTAATGGGCATTTTCTGCTAATTTACTAAGTGTATACAATAATGAAATATTTTTTCCTCTACATTTTCAAATCTTCATAAACTTGAAGACGCATATACAAATATTAAAGCGAGGAGATGTCATTTCACATATCACTCAATTTTTGTGCTGCCCCTTGCAACCATCACGTTGGGTATTTCCTCTTGGAACTCACAACTCTTCCCAATTTTAAGGCTTTCTTTATCTCTTCTCTTAAATACCTGCTCCTATGATAAATGTCACATTTTCCTGGTATTGTTGCAGGTTTATCTTCTGCCGCCTTCCAAGATGATCTTCCTTGATTCTCGTGTAGAGGCTGAACTAGGGTCCGTCCTTCATTTGTCTCTTGCAATGGAAGCATACTATGAAACCGGTGAGTAGCATGTCGGTGTTTAATCTTTACTTACAAAAAACTTGCAAATCGTTATATGCTATCCATCCCATAAGAAAATTTAATTCTTTTTTTACAAATTCTCTCAATCATAGATCAGCATTTTCATTATCCTGCCTAGAGACCTAAAGTTGCATTTGTTATAATTTTGTTTGTCTTCTTTTTACTCAGCTTAAATTTGGACAGGATGTAGTCAGAAACGGTTCAAATTTAAGTTCTGTAAGAACAGAAAGACAAAATAACAAATATTTAATAATAGTGGATTTAGTGTTTATTACTGATGGTTTGACTCTTTTTTTTCATCTGTTTCTTTTTGTACTATTATTTTTTCTAGGGAAGGAAAGAGTGATGTTGACTAACTGCGGCTCGCTTCCTCTAAAAACTGATGTTGCTGATCATAGCATCTTCCAGAAGACAGAAAGTAAGATTGTTGTTTCTCATCATAGCATGATACTCTAGTTCACATGGAAAAAACTATAATTTTATGTAATATTTATCAATACGTAATCTTATGTCTTTCTAACTACGAAGAAAAGTATGGGCCCTTAATGTTTACTTGCGGTGAATGACTTTAGTTGTGGCTTAGAGAGTATTGAAAGTCTTTCTATTTCTCACTAGTCAGTGAGAAGTAATCGGTAACATAAGGCTATAAGTGTTTCTGTGAAGATTCACAGATTCCCTTGAGTACATGTTTGGTCCTACAATATATAATATCATTTTTTTTGTCCATAAAAGATTGAATAAGTTTAATTTTACCCCCACCCTCCCACCTTTGTTTCTATGTACAGCTGGTGAGAAGTTTGAGGTAGTTCCTGACTCTTGTACTACTCTGCATGTGAAAGCTATGTCAGTAGGCCACACCCAGGTTAGCGTGACCCTTCAACAAGGTGGGGTCAAGCTGCAGGCATCTGTGACCATCGCTGCCTTTGCACCCTTAGAGGTAGGCACATCTCATGTATAGAGAAAGGAAGAGAGATAAGACTTTTGTATACCGTTACATACTAGGTCATTTATTGGGCCCAGTTCATTCATTTTCTAGTTCTTGATTTACTGCTCCTCTTCTGTTAATCCATAGCAGTTCAAAGTTTTCTTAAGGTCTAATTAATCAGCTCTTCCTCCTCAAGTTGGCAATTTTTTTTTGGTTCAATTCCTACATAGTTTGACAAAAATACAAATCTATATTAAATGAACCAATATAAATGAAAATTGCAAAATTTAAAATAAAAATTGCCAATATGAACATGGAAATAGTGATTATACATTTTACATTGCATTGCAAATTTAGAGACTATAATGATAAGTTATAATTAAATCGCTCTTAATCGAGAACAGCTCAACATATTTTTGGTAAATTTTTCTCTTTATGCTCATGTATAATTCGTAGCATGTTTTGATCAAAATATACTGCAAAAGTGTCACTTAAAGGAGACACTGTACTGCTATGGGTTAATTAGTTCACCCATGAGTACTGAATTTAAAAAAAATTGCTTTATGTGAGCATGCAGTGTTTTATACCCTTTCCACTTTTTCCCTTCTCCAATGAAGTATATACATGTAATGAGAACAAGTAGCAGTGATTACAAGAGTGACATATAGAATCAGTAATTATAGTATTTTTGTTTTCCCATTGTATCAATAGTAGAAGCATGATGTGATACTTCCTAGTCCACATTTTATTGAATAAAACAGAGGAAAAATGGCTCAGCTCCTTCCAAACAGTTTTTTTAGTTGTTAAGAAAAAGAAAACAAATATATACATTTTATTTTAAGTATAAGAGAAGAAATATATCCCGACAGTTCCCAGAAGATGAAAACATTCTGTCTCTTAAACTTATCTCAAAATATTAATTAACTTTCATAACAACTCAAAACTGTTTTAATGGAGTTGGGCCCTTCTTCCAGTCATGTGTTCAGTTCATAGATGATTTTATTTCTGTGTGTGTAATGGGATTTTGCATATGCGTATCAATTAGAGCTGACTATTTACACCTGGGGACTGAACTTTAATGTCACCATCCGAAAGACGTGACTCAGTTTCGAACTGGGATAATAATAATAATAATAACTAGAAATTTAATTCGTCATGGGGACGAATTAGGTGATCTGTCTTTTGATCTTAATATTTTTGACGAAGACGAATGACAAAATGATAATGTGAAAGATGATGTTGATATCACGATGACATTAATTATAATGAATCTATTGACGATTTTTATGATTTCAGCCTCTTCCTAGCATTTTCAATTCGTAGGCTCTACTGCCTATTTTAGTGAAATAGCGCCCCCTTTGTTTCAATGGGGCATAAAGTGTGTGAACATGAATTTTGGATGATTCGTGGATATCATGACAGTGATGGTGATAATGATGATGATAATCATCATCATGAATATCATCATGACAGTAATGATAATAATGTTGATGATAATCATGATGATGATCATTAAATCATGACAGTGATGATGATAATGATGTTGATGATAATCATGATGATGATCATTAAATCTTGACAGTGATGATGATAATGATGTTGATGATAATCATCATCATCATGAATATCATCATGACAGTGATGATAATAATGATGTTGATTATAATCAACATCATCATCATGAAAATCATTACAGTGATGATGATAATGATGTTGATGATAATCATGATGATAATCATGATGACCATGACTGAAATGACATTGACCTTAGCCATGCCAAATATGAAAGAGAGATGACATTTCGTGAAGAAGAAACAATCATTAGTTGATTTTTACAAAATGGCGCCTGGATGACGTCACAATGGTGATGACGGTGATGACGATGATGATGATGACAATGATGATGATGGTGATAATGATGATAATGACGACAATGGTGGTGATGATTATGCTGATAATGATTATTCTGATGATGATAATGGTGATGATTATGATAAGCATCATCTTCATCATGAATATCATCACAGTGATGATGATAATGATGTTGATGATAATCATGATGATGATAATGATAATGGTGATGACCATGACAGAAATGACATTGACCTTAGCCATGCCAAATATGAAAGAGAGATGACATTTCGTGAAGAAGATACGAACATAAGTTGATGTTTACAAAATGGCGGCTGGATGACGTCACAATAATCTGATGACCTTGAAAAAGATGCGGGAACTTGACCTTATTAGGACTGATGACTGACAAAAATTTGAAGATAATTGACTAAGCCAATTTTGAGAAATTGTGATATCAAATAGAATTATTTGATATTGCAGGATACTGGGAGATAAAGCCATAGCTCTAATACACGACAAGGAATCACAATTTCCATAGGGTTGTACACAAACTACTGCACACTACCTTCTAATAGACGTAACACGGAAAATAAGGCAGTTTATTGCATGGTTTGTGATTGTTTATGTTATAATAGTCGAAGAGGATGGTAAAATGACAGGCAAAAAGAAGCAAAAAAAAAAAAATTTTATGGAGCCACCGGGGATCGAACCTGGGTCACCGGAATGGGAGTCAAGTGCTTTATCCAATAGACCAAAACATTTCCCATAGAGATAACACGTACACGAAAAACGGGATTCTCAAATCACATTTTGTAGTTTAAAATTGACAATGATCCCGGCATCAGATTGAAAAAACCGAACCCTCATAGAAAGAGTATTTATCAGGCTACTACATATTAAAATCTGGAAGGAAATAGACCAAAAATAACTGAGATACTGCTCAGAGAACGATGTCATGTAGATTCATGATTCGAAAAAAAATCATCTTCCATAGACATAACACGCAAATTAGGGAAATTCTGACATGTCGTTTTTAATTGAAAATTTCGCTGTGATGACGTCATCTAAATGAAAAATGGTGGTGACTAATCTTGTAGAGAATTGTCTCAGCTATAACATATCAAAATCTGGGCGAAAAACGACCAATAATTAAGAATCTAGATCCAAATTTGCATAAATGTGATAACGTCAAAACATGAAAAATGGAAATTTTGACTTCTGGCGCCATTTTGATGACGTCATAATGTTTATAAGGGTCAAATGATGCATGAAATGAAATCTATGATTCATACTCTACCTGATGATGAAAAAAAAATTGGGGGTCAACGGACTATTTAAAGAGCTAGAGTGAATTTTGTAGAGGCATGTTTTTGCACGTTTTTACGTTATTTTCGCCATAGACGCGCGCACGGATTTTGAACTTTGACTCGCCCGTACGACCTTATTATTGATTGAAATTGATTCCAAGTTGATGGAAATGATGAAGAAAAGTATCAGGATTGCAAATCAATCGAAAAAACAGCGTTTTAACGTTATTTACGACTTGCGCGCACGCATAACGTGCGCGCGGACGCGTACGCGCGGAAATTTTTGAAATGCTTAAAATGACCTGAAACGTACTCCAATTGAGACCTTTTTTGATTTTGAGCATTTTTAAATTTTGACGCGCGCGTACGTGCGCGTCATGATGCGTGCGCGGATTTTGGAGACATTTTATGTTGACCCTTGACCTGAAGTTTATGTGTATTGAATATTTTTGATTTTTGATGATCAGTTATGTTGATATGATTGATAATGTGATTTTACAAAATGGCGCCTGGATGACGTCATGATAAACTGATGACCTTGAATGAGATGCCACATCTTGACATTAACAAGTCTGATAAGTGACGAAAATTTGAAGAAAATTGAGAATGAAATTTTTGAGGAATCATGGTAACAAGAAAATGGGCGAAAAATAAAAATAAATAAATAAATAATAATAAAGAAGAAAAATCTTGACGAAATTAAGAGGTGATCTGTCGATCTACGACAGATCACCTAATAAAGAAGAAAAATCTTGACGAAATTAAGAGGTGATCTGTCGATCTACGACAGATCACCTAATAATGTCCATTTATATAGCGCAGCTACTATACAAATATACTCTACTGCGCTTAATACAAAGTATCAGTCAGTTTGTAGGTGAAGAAAGCTAAGCATATTGCTTGACAACTCACATCTCCAGCCTTTATTTTCTTACTTGAATATGCTGTTAACTGAGAAAAGTGGAGAAAAATCTAGTTGTTATTCTTTTCACATTTATTTTTCAATATTTTGATTGTTTTCATTCCAGCCCCTTGACCCAGATAGCATTGCCATCGTCGCCCTAGCTTCATCTAAGACTCTGGTCCTGACAGGAGGACCCCAGCCGTGGGTCCTGGACCCGTCACGTTACTACCAAAACCTTGATGCAGAGGAACGAGACTGGGTCAAGTCCACTCATGTCAAGGGCTATGGTGCAACAAGTAAGCAACTCATTCTCTTTATATATATATGGGTCTGAGCCAAAAGTCATATCAACGCGACAGGACGCAGTTTGATAGGATTTATCCTCATTACTAAAATATAAAAAATGCAACATGCTGAATACCTCCATTTTATAGATGAAGTTTACATTGAAGAACAATGCCACAACAGACACAAGACTGATGACAATTCCATTACTATGGTAACAATATTTTTTGTAAGCGCGACAGGACGGAACGATAGAATGGTCATATTTTGTAAAACGCATCCAAGGTCAAATTGTGACAAACGTTCCCTTTAGACAAGAAAATGTCCTTTGATGTGCTAAATGTCTTAGAATTTAATTTCTATTGTGTTTTTCTTGTATTCAATAGTGAATGGTCGCTGGGCTGGACAGCCAACCGCCGAGTTTGGCGGTCGCTGTGGGAGGACTTTCCGTCCGTTGGGAAGCAAATTGGGTGGTCGCTGGTCGTGTTACTCGGGTGGTCACTATATCAAGGTCGCTAAACACGCAGAATTTGCGGGGGAAATTAGGGTGGTCGTTATGAACAGGTGGTCGCTTAATACAAAATACCATATGGTCACCATATATTTCTTAAGTCCTCCTTGTTTTCATCACTTCCGAAAACAGTGGCATGTAACTGACTTTCCTGAATTGGCAGATTTGTATCTCCTCCGGAAATTGTGACATTTATGCCATATTTTTGCAGAGAACTATCACATCTTCCAAGTGTTGTGTCGTCACCTAGGAGAGCAGACCCTGACCGTCAATGTCGGTAACGATCCTACTGCTCGCAACAAGTTCCCTGCTCGGGCATCAGCCACTGTCAGGTAAGTTTAAGTAGAAAAGAGATTAATGAGAAGATTGATTCCCCGTAAAGGTTAAAGATAATTTGTGATCTTTTGACAGTGTGGAAGATCATAAGAATATCATAGGAGAAATCTCCCCTGAAAAGGATTGCTCTTCAAATGTCCTCATATGACTAGAAATGCTTTGAACTTTGGACCAAATGTTCAGACCATGTGTGTACCGGGTAGTCCCATATACCAATTTCTAAGTGCAGTGTCTTTCACTATATGTGGTTTTCAAGCGAGAGAGACTCGATTTCTTGATGATTCCAAAACCTCACAGTATACACTGCTTATATACTACATCTTAATTAAACCTATCCTAATAACCTTAGACAGTTTCTTTTCGAAATGTAAGCGCATCACCAGAACTCAACTGTTAGAGTTTAATATCGTTATTGTTCCATTGTCACTGTCATGACGGGAAGTGAATAAATATCAGTTTAGAATGATGATATTGTGTAGTATTAGTCACTACAAGCCCCTTCTCCCTTTCATGTTCTGATTCCTCCTACAATCTGAACCCTTGTTCCCATGCTCCCATATTGATGTTATCTTTAAATAGCTAAGCTACAAAGAGCACAAAACGCTGCTGCCAGAATATTGTCTAGGACACGTAAAAGGGATCATATTTCACCAATTTTGAAAGGGTTACATTGGCTACCAGTCAGAGAGCGTATCGAGTGTAAAATTCGGCTTATTACTTGGAGAGCATTACATGGTTCTGCCCCCTCGTATATTGAAAATCTAATTTCTGAATACGTACCAACTCGCTGTCTGCGTTCTTCTGGCAAAAATCTTATTGTGGCACAAAGAACGAAATCATCTCTTGGTGACCGTGCCTTCATAGCTGCGGCGCCTAGTTTATGGAATAACTTACCTGCTAACATCCGTGCCATAGACACTTTGGATTCTTTGAAGTCAAAATTGAAGACGGTACTTTTCTCTAAAGCATACAGTAAAATGTAATTCAACACAGATTTGTAGTATTCTTCAGTCCATTCTATTTCTACCTTCTTGCTTCTCTCATTTTCATCATGTGCCTCGGAATAGTTAACTAGATAGATGGCGCAATATAAGTGCGTTGTATTATTATTTACTATTATTATCCCCATCCCCCAGACCAATTGTTTATTATCTCCTCTTATCCTTTCCTCCCAGACCACTTCCTGAATAATGTAAACATTTCCAGATACCAGCACCTTTACCAATAAATCAGCCCCTACCCTGTATACTCCCAAGTCTTGTCGCATGGCATTGCTGACCCAATAGGCCACACCCCCATGAATGTAGTACTTTGGCTCAGGATAGAGAATTCAGAGAGAGTAGATTCCGGACGTCACAGAGGATAGTCACTATCAGACTTGCTCTCTATAGTTTTCATCATTGTAATATTCATCTGTAACATCATTTTGTATATGATCTGAATAAATGTAATACTCTTCCAACTGTAACTGATTTCGTCACTGTATCATCATTACTGTCGAGACTCTCTCTCTATACTCAAGAAAGCTAAATCTATAACTTTTACGATCCCCAACACAACAATGAATACACTTGAGTCAGCTCACCAGTGATCATTGTTGTGTACATGTAGCTGTTTGTTTTGAAAATATGATATCATATTCATCATTCGTACCAAGTATTCCTTCATATTTATTGATCATTCTGTTGTTCATTCAAATTTGTTTACCATTTTTGAGAAATATATCAATTAAACTAGTCCTTTTTCATTTATAAGCCTCCAAATTATAGTTGTTCTCCCCCTTAGATTTCAGAAGATCTTGAATATCCATTATCAAACCCGTTTAACCCTCAATGTGCCATGTATGGTATTTTCCTTGGAACATTTGTGCAGAGGAAAACAGTATTTCATCTGGCACCAATTAATGGGGCAAATAAGTGCTGAGCTGTCCAAAATTTAAAAAAAAATAAATGCAGAAATATATATCAAAAATGAAACTAATCGGAGCAACTTCTATCTTATATTTACCCCTTGCACCTTCTGTTCAGGTATTTATGTACCCAGCCAGTAAGCCTTCAGCTGATCCCAGTGGTACAGCAGCCTGATCTAGAGGTACCCTGTCCCATTGCACTGGACTCAAACAATCAGGTAAGACCTCCTGAATCAATATCCTGGTACGGGAGAGCCAGAAGGTTGTGATACATGATGGATCTTTTCTAGTGCATGTGGTTACTTCTACTGGTCTAGGCTTTAGAAATAATTTAGCTGTAAATCATATTATTTAAGATGAAAAAACACCCAAGCCTTACCATTTATAATGATTATCCTACCAGGAACCATGAATATTTATGAGTCAGACTTTAGAGGACTGAGATATTGTATCTAATTCATTGTGTCTCTATGATGAGTCTTTGTACATATTCAGAAAGGAAATGGTAGAGACTGTCAAATTGCTAACAGTAAAAAACCTGAGCAAAAGAAGACAAATGTGTTAGAAGTCTTTACAAACTTTAAGCTGAGAAACTTATTTTTGTTCCAGAGATTCCTGTTCTGATAGACAAGATGTGGAGATCATGGTGAATGCAAGCAGTATAAAATGAGCAAAACAAAATTGGAAGAAGAAAACATATTGGAAGTCAAACAATCTATAAGGATTAACTTATTTTCTTATGTTCATGAGATTCCTTTTATGAATGGACAAGATGTGGAGATTTTAGTGAATGAAAACAAAAAGCAAAACAAAACAAAATAAAACAAAAAAAAATTATATAGGAAGTCGAACAATCTTAAGGAATTATATATTTAATTATTTGTTATTTTCATTAGATCCCTGTTATGAATGGACAAGATGTAGAGATCTTGGTGAATGCTGTAGACAGCCACGGACACCTCTTCCATAACTTCTCTTCATTGGTTGTGTCCTGGACCACCACCGATCCTAACTTAGCCTCCTACTACCAACCAAAGACATCGTACACTGATGAGGACGGTTCATTCCCAGGATCTCGAGCACTCAAAGGTTAGAAATTGTAGTTGTCAATATAGAGTGCCACCAGTTGTGCAACCCTTGCTCCTGCGACAATGGCTGTGCAGTCAATTTCCTACTAGTCAAATTCTTAATTTCAACCCAGAAACAAACACCTCACCCAACCCTAACCCTTAACCTATCCTAAAACCCAATTTTAACCTTAACCCTAACCCAATGCCTTCGATTATTAAAAGCCTAGAGCAATAGTCAATGGAGCAAATGTCAGGTCATAGTGCATTATCAGATTGAATTAACATGTGAGCAAGTTATGTTGAAATCATGTAAAATGTTTGAAGATGTAGGATCTAAGTTATTGTAGCAGCAGTAAAGCTTTCAGTGCTTAGAGTAAAGCCTGGCGCACACTGCACGATCTGACTACGATGTGTTTTTGGGAAAAGTTATTACATTTGATATGAACCTTCAAACATGTAAAATCTTTGTGATCAATGTTCCGAATAGTAGTATGAATACTAAAATCGAAATTCTGTGCTACTTCGAGCTCCCGTGTAGGAATAAAAGCGTATTCAATTCCAAATCGTAGTGACGTTATACCAATCTTGCGATCGACTAAGATTTGAAGCCGATTTGGCCTTTACTCTAACCAGAAGAATTGCAGTTAACCAAAATTTCGATATTGGTATTCGTATCATTATTCCGAACATCAAATGAGATAATTTCACTTTTTTTTAACTTTCACATTTAATGCAAACTGCAATTTGTTCCAAAATCGGGTCGCAGTCGGATCGTATAGTGTGCGCCGGGCTTAAGGAATTGGTGTTTGGATTTTTTAAGGGTTAGATTGATAACAAAGACATGGCAATGTAGGCTCACTATCTTGAATATCCTTGATTATCCCAAACCATGCTTTTAAACATTATGAACTGAATTAGATTGAACTATGTCCAAAGTGGTTGGTTTCTTAGTAAATATAGTTTCCTCATTGCTAGATGTTGTCATCATCCTAGCTGTACACATTCCATTTTTTTCACACAATCTTCCTCATACAGCCTTTGAAGTAGCAACTTTAAAACATCGTCAAGGATCTGTGACACTGACAGCAACAACAACTGCTTATGATGCTGGGCTCTTCCGAAAACACTCCATTGCTATTCCTGTAAGTATTGTGATAAGTCACTGTGATAATGTCTTCTTTTGGAATTCTGTCATGCTATGGCCTTTTGGTTTGTATAGACTTTTATGTAAGATTTCAAAAATTAGCCCAATATCTAACTTCAGAAAATGAAACCAATGCTATACCAAACCCTAACCTTAAACTTAATTTAAAACCAATTCACAGCCTAAGCCCTAACCCAATATTTGAAAAAATGTAACCCAGAATAAATGTTGACTGAGCAAATGTCGGATCACCATTTAATTAGCTCAGTTTGAGTTTTATTATGGAATTTTTTCAGTTATGTAGATATATTTCTTTAATCTTCTAAGTTACATTCTTTTATTCAATTGAATCAGTGCCAATGTTGGATGATGATTATGTAAAATTAATTGGATTGAGCTGAAATACTTTTAAAACCCAATCACAGATAAAGCCGTAACCTTGTGTCTGATGAAATATAGACCAGAATAAATGTTGACAGAGCAAATGTTGACTCACCATTTTATTAGCACAATATGATTATTAATATTGAATTTTTATTCATTTATAGTTTTTTTAATATTCTAACTTACCTAACTTTGTTCAATTAAAATCACTGCGTGTGCTAGTTCCACATTTTGGGTAATGATTATAAAACGTTAATTGAATTGACCTGAATTATTTTTGACAGAGCCAGGTACCTGGTGTAAGTGCATCCCTTGAGCTAGGTTTGGTGATGGAAGCCAGCATAGATCCAAACAGACTCTCTCTCTTCAACCATCCTTCAAATAAAGTAAGCATAAATAGAGTTCTAGAAATGTGCAAATTGAATACATGAAAGAGGAAAAAAGGTGCAACTTCATCGAAACAGATTTTAGTTACTAAGATGAAACTTAAATATTTCGAGAAAATATTTCGAGAAAATATTTTCACAAATACGGCAACACGATAAGAATATGAATAAAACCATTTAATTGAATTGAATTGAAATTAATTGATTTGAGTTGAATTGAATTGTTTTAAATTGAAATTAATTGATTTGAGTTGATTTGATTTGAATTGAATTGAATTGAACTGAATTGAATCCATACATCTCTCAGGCGTCATTAAATCTTCAAGGAGGTTCTGGCCACTTCCTGATCCGTCCCAACATTGCTGGCCTGGCAGAGATAAGATATGATGAGAAGAAGAATCAGATTGAGGTAAGAAATACAAGCTGTCATCCGAGTCGTGACAGATTCTTAGGAATATCTTCTGAGTTGTTTTTGTTCAGTCATGACCAATTAGACCATGATTACAAAGGTGAAAATATTTGAAACATGAAATGATGCAACGGTTAATCCTAGAACAGGGTTTTGTACAAATAGGAATCACAAAAACATAGTTGCAATTAAGTCTCGTCTGCTTTCTTTCTGTACCTTTATGTGTGGCTGTGTCTTCTATCTCTTTCCTTCATATCATTTATACCTGTGAGTAACAATCAAAAACTGAATGCGGTTTACAGCTTATCATTTTTTCCTCCATTTTCTTTGATACTATTCAGGTTATCCCACTACGAGACGGCACCCTGATCATCACAGCCTATGACCTGTGTATTGCAACTAACCAACATGCCACAGCCCAGGTACACATGGCTGGTGTACATACCATTGACCTCAAGGTCGTTGACAAGGTAATTAGGGTCAATATTTTAAGCGTTGTGTGAAACATTAGTAGATACAGCCCTGGAAAAAATTATTAGACCAAGCTTCTGTAATAAATGTACTGTAATATCTATCAAACTAATGAATATGATTTGTCTTTGTATTTCAATGAATGAATAACAAATTCCAGCAATTGTACCTTGCTTTTATGATAGTTTATTTCCTTCTTACCACAAAAATAACACTATGAGTAGTCATTCTTGGTCTAATAATTTTTTCCATTGCTGTATATGAAAGGGATAACTGAAACACTCTGCCACTCTGATTTTAATTGCCTATGACCTGTGATTATGAAAGTGATAACTGAAACACTCTGCCACTCTGATTTTAATTGCCTATGACCTGTGATTATGAAAGTGGTAACTGAAACACTCTGCCACTCTGATTTTAATTGCCTATGACCTGTGATTATGAAAGGGATAACTGAAACACTCTGCCACTCTGATTTTAATTGACTATGACCTGTGTATGGCTACTAACCAACATGCTACAGCCCAGATACACATACCATTGACCTCAAGGTCGTTGACAAGGTAATGAGAGTTAACAGTTATAAGGGAGTGTCAACAATTACATGAAAGAGATAACAGAAACACTATGGTAAAGGTATCATGATATGGAGCTGGACATTCTTACCAAATTTAAAGTAAAAAGGTGAGATTTAAAGTTTAAAAAAAAAAGTGGAGGTAATTTTTTAGTGTTCACAGCTTGTCTTTAGTTAACATTTCATGCCCCTTGAAGAGACCTAAATGATTTAACTGAAGGAATTTCAGAGAAGTATGTAATGATGAAAACAAGTAGAAAGAGCCTGACAAAGATTGAGAGAAACAGAAAAAGAGTGAGAGAGGGAGTGTGAGAAAGAGAGGGAATGAAGAATATAAAAGGTATGTATTGATATATGTATTATACAATTTGTTGATTTAGTAATGAGCATTATGAAAAATATGACAATATTTGTTTGTTCCTTTGCTAGGTGCAAGTGGATCATGAGATCCGTGCTGCTGTCCAGGTCCTAGACTCCACAGACCAGCCCCTTTCTGTGTCATACTTCCCTCTCATGAGACTTGAACCTGTGCCTGGCTCCAACATCATCACGCTCAGGTATATTCATGGTTGGCACAGAAGTTTTGATTACAAAATGTTGATTTGATACTGTAGAAGTTTTCATTCCATAATTTTGATCGATACAGGAGATCTAATTACTTGATATTCAGTGTTTTAGAAGTTGAAAGATATTGTTCAAATGGTATGGCAACAAAATAATGTGAAATTTCATTCATTCAAAGATGCTTCCACCATCTTTTCCCATAAAATATTTGTGAGGGATGAGGGGAGATACAATTCTCTGCATCCTGGTTAATGTTCCTGAAGACATGACATTATCGGAAAGACGTGGAATATGATTTGAGAATTATAGTAAATATATAGAAGCAAGAACCCACGTTTTTCATATACGGTTCTGTGATGTTCTACTATTCCCCTATATATCTATGTTAAACTCTTCTATCTTCTTTGTCAATTTACCCTTTTGTAAATAACGATATCTGTTGAATGTATCCCTCAGTTGAAGTATGTATCTCTTTCTTACAGACCTGACATGGAGAGCCCTGGTAGGGATCAGCACACAGCTTACTACACAGTACAAGGAGCTAGTATTGGTTTTACCACCCTCGCTTTCACAGCCATGTCAAAGAGTGGGCATACTGTATCTAGCAAACTCAGAGACATTCAGGTTAGTCAGAACTACAACTTGTCGCATTGCCATAGGTCCATGCATGATAGCAGTTTAGAATTTTCTAAAGGTTTAAAATGAATCAGCTTTTGCGTCCTCAAATTGGCACCCATTCATCTTTCTCTCTTACACTGTTCAAGACAAATAAAAATGAATATCAAATAAACCAATGTGAATGAAAACTAATGCCGAAAAAAGATTCCCAAGTTGTACACAAAAAAAGTGATTATAAATTACACTATACATTGCCGATTTAGAGAATTTAATGCTTACTTTCAATTAAATTGTTTTAATTCATGAATAAACTCTAATTGGCTCAAAATTTGTACAAATATGGGCCATCTTATTTGCAATAGCACCACTGTTATACTTCACAACAAATTCCAGTATTTTGATAATTTTGAATATCAAGGATGGAATAACAGTATCTAATTTGCCCTCTCCGTTGTTCATACACTCACTCTGGAATGATGCTTACTACCTTTGTTTTCTTATTTTTAGGTGTTTCCACCTCTGAAGTTGACACCCAGGAACATCACTCTCATTGTCACATCATTATTCCAAGTAAGTGCCTCCCAAACTAGACAGTCATGGTGAAACATTAATATGATTGTATTTGAAGAGTTTGAAATATGCTCATATTGGTAGAGTTTGAAATATGCTCATGAGTTCTTTATTCTGCACTTTCATATTAATGCATGTACACTTATGTGAGTGCACAAAGAACATTGAACATTTATGCAGAGCTTCATTTCTTGCCTACATCATTGATTTTCTCTCTCTTTTATTCATGTCAAACTGTCCTCCCAACCAATATTGCATCATATTATTGGAACAATCTTTTCTTCATATTCATAAAGCACTTTCGCATTTGAAATTTCAATGTTTTCCCCCTTCTTTTCTTTATGAACTCTTTCAGAAATTCAGTCAATATATTAAGAACCTTACAAGGCATAAGTAAAGCAAAGTTGTTATGATGTTTACTACTTTATAAGCCATGACGGTGTTTACTATGAATGATAATTAAGTTGTCAAATTTGAGTGGTTTTGTCACTTGACTAGAGATTCTAAGATCGTTGGTTCATGCCCTGGCATAACACTAATGTTCTATGGCAAGACACTAATCTACAGTTGCCACTCCATACCCAGGATAGAAATAGGAATCTGGTAGGATGACAAAAGCCATTGTGATAGTAATTGCCATATGCTCTCACTGTGGCCATATGGTAGGGATACTCCCCATGGAGTGGAGATGGTGTACACATTGTGTGCATGAATCCTATGACTGGGGTGATGACATCTGTAAAGTGCTGAGAGACTATATTTCGTATAAAGCACTCTTTTTGCAGATTTATTATGACTTTGATTTTTTTTGGTTCATCTTTTCTAGGTGAGAAGTACCGGAGGACCCCAGCCCCAGAGCCAGATAGAGTATGTGGTGCAGAGCTCCAACATTGCCAAGATGAACAGCAGCGGTATCCTGCATGCTTTGAACCTTGGTCATACCAGGGTTACGGGCAGAGCAGTGGGTTATGACCAGGAGACAGGCTCCAATGTGGTTTATTCAGAGGTAAGTGGTCCACTCTCTGAACGTTGAATGACAAGTGCTCCTGCGACGATTGCTCCACGTTCAATATCCTACATAGTGCTGTAGCTTGGAACCAGAAGGTTTTGAGCCAAGCCAGACACGAACCAGACTAAAACTCAAATCAGGTCTACACTATACCTATCGTTAACCTGAATCCTGAACCTAATTTAAAACCCAATCGTAACCACGACCCTACATCTTTGATGATTGTCACCAGAGCATATGTCGGGGCACCTTCAAGAATGATGTACACAAAACTCATATGCTTGATCTTTCCATTAAGATATTGTTGATTCAAGATAATTGTTGATCATGCTTCACTCCTGCATATTGTTTGTCATTAGATCTTGTGTAACTGTGCAATTTTGATGCATCTTTACACAAGCAACTTTATTTGCTACTTACAAATTTTACACAGGTTGTTCAAAATGTGAACAGAAAATATTTGATGATTTGTATTGAGAGCAAAAAAACAAAACAAAGCAAAGTGTTGTCTGATATGCAGGAGTAAAATACTAAAACAATAATCTGTTGTATTCTTTAGGAAGTGATCCTTTATGTATTTATTTTATTTTTTGAAAACACCCCATACCTCTTAATTATGAATTAAAAGCAAGATAAATATGATTTACCTACTGAAAAATAAACTTGACTATCATTCCTGTCTAGGATATCATCGATGTCTATGTGATTGAGCTGAATGGCATACGTATCCATGCTCCTCTCCACCGTCTTGAGTCAGACACCATCATGCCTGTGTATGCCATGGGGCTCGGGGAATCAGAGACTCCGTTTACATTTGGAGATGCCATCGATGGCCTTCTGTTTGAGTGGAGTGTGAGCAACAATGATGTGATTGAGGTGGAACCAGTGTTTGCAGAGGTGAGCAAGGTTTATTTTATACACTCAATTTGGGTATTCCATATTCTCATTTCCTGGAGTATTTGGTAAATGGAAAAAAAAAAAAACTAATTTCCTTGAAGTTTATGTGTTTTATGTGGTTTTTGTGAGCAGACTTCTCAATGCATCTGTACGCAATCATATAGAAAAGGGCATGCACGGAACCCAAGTTCGACTTGGGTATTGTTTGTGGGGTGTATATGTTATCCTTTCCCTCATACTCCTTGTCCATTAACCTGTAGAATGCCAGCTGAAGTTTTTGGAGGTTGATTTTATACATACTAGCTGTACATAACTAATGTATTTTTTCGGTGATTGTTCGCCTTGAAGTTAGTTATATTTCTTAAGTATATTATTACCATCATGTTTAATGTTTCTGTTGTTTAGGATGGGATATACAGTGGAGCAGAGCACAACATTGCCATGCGAGTGAGAACGTTGAATCCTGGTGAAGCTTCTCTGAGACTACAAGTATCCCTGACTCAGCCGGGACGTAGGCAGATCTACAGGGACCAGACGCTCATGGATGAGATACAGATCCAGGTCAGTTGATCGAATAGCTCCTTCTATGAAATGCTCTTTCACTGAAAATCTGCTTAGCATAAGTCATAAGTCTCATGTCATAAGTGTTTTCATATTATAGTTCAGTATTTCTGACATATACAGTAAATGTATTTTTTCTCTCTCATTCACTTATATATGTGTGAATCATTCCTTTCTTTTTTTCCTATGCATCTCTGAATAGTTATTTAGATTGATAGCAAGAGGCATTTGTAATTTTGCTCCACCTTTCCATCACCTTTGCTGTTTTGAGCATTGATATCCATGATCCACTCAACATTTACACTGCTTTTAGATTTACTTTTATCTCTAGAGGTTGTTTTGGATTGAAGATCACATCATCAGTCCATAATTTCTACTCATGCATTCATAAATGGTTGTTTTCCATCTTTGTGTAGGTGTTTGAGAGACTAGAGTTGATGCAGCCTAACTGTCCATGTCACAGCAGACTTCTAATGACACCCAATACACAGGCACCAATCAAAACAAACAGGTGAGAAGTTTTTCTCTATATTGTTCACTTGGGTCCTCTACAAGTTTGGTCCCCAGAGAGTTTGCTATCCAGTGGTTGTTTTTTGTTGAGCCAAGAGTCAGTTTGGAAATTCATTTTACTCAGTAGCTTCATTCAGTTCTAGTTATACTATTGGTCCCCTCATTGGTCACTTCTCTATGATGAATACCTTTAATCAGTTATGATTAAACAATCGGTCACCTTGTTGCTGACCTCACTGGTCAATAGGGACTTTTAGAAGCAGTGGACTAGTACTTCGTCCCAGTCGACTAATTCGCGCATGTCAACGTCGTCGACTGCCCATGTTGACTACAGTTCTGATCATTTTAGATTTCACTCGACGTGTACGTACCGTCGACGTCAACCGGAAGTACACACTCAACGGATGAGCATAATACACTATGAACACGATGACAAAGAGAGCGGACAATTTATGCAGCTCCTCATTCTACCCTCCACAATAGCTCTAGTAGACAAAAGGACATCCCTTCACTGCTATTATGTGACACCTGTTCTACATATTTCTACAGGATAGCAATGAATGGATGTTCTTTTGTTAACCAGTGCAATTGTGAAGGGTACAATGAGGAGCTGCATAAATTGTCCGCTTCTTTGTTCGTCATGTTCATAGTGATAGTTGAGCTGTTCTGATGACGTCATATACGTGAACCTCGTCGAAGATTTCGGAGCACCGCAAAAACGAAGTGAACACGTTCTCGATTTTGCAAGTCAGGGAGGAGGGCAGGGAGAGGGCGAGTGGCGCATGCGCAGTGGCGTAGAATGATGTCCTTGCGTACCAGTCGACTAAGTGGACGTGCAATTCTAAAAGTCCCTAATGTCTCTTTGACGAGTACCTTCATTCAGTAATCATCATACCATTGGTCACCTCATATTTGTATTTTCAGGGATGGGTCAGCCAGGATGTCCTACCGCATCTTGACCACCTCTTGGGACGATTTCCTGACCGTGAACCAGATGGGTGTGGTCAGGGCGGGGCCCAAGGGAGGTCAGGCGTCAGTAGAAGTCACTGCCTTTGAGAGCTTTGGAGTGAACCAGACAACTGTCGTTCATGTCTCGGTAAGAGCGCTATTCATCCCTATTTTTCTTTTGCTTTCAACTTCAAGAATATTGAAAATATGGAATCTTGGTGTCTGTATAAAAGTTTTAGTGTTGTTGGAGAGACAAATCTTTGCTTACTTCATGTTGAATGAGCAAAAGTTTTTGATATGCAGTCAGTGAAAGCAAGAACTCTGAGGAGAAATATGTCATGCTGATTGATGTCAATTGAATCCTATTTCTGCAATGGTATAGTTGTAGAAATATGATTCAATAGAATGTATGTTCTGTTATGATGGATGTGTTGATGAAAGTAAACTACCTGTTTTAAAGGGTACATCAACCCTAACTTCAAGTTGGTTCAGACAAAAGCAGGAAAATTAAAAGAAACCATCCAGTGAATGTTTAAGGAATTCTGCTGAAAAAGAAGAAAGATTTGTATTTTGAAATTGTTGATGGGTGGACTACATTTCATCAGAAAAAAAAATAAAGCAATTGTAAAAGTTAAATTGTTGTTGCTGCTGGTAGTATTGATGTTATTGTTATTGCTACAGGGGAGTCATCAGTTTTCAACATTTAATTTTGTGTCCCATGTAGATCAAACCTGTGTCCTACATAGCAGTGCATTCCACAACTGGTCTCACCACCTATGACAAGAGTCTCCAAGTGTTTCCCATTGGTGTTTCACCTTCGTTTGTTGTTCGTTTCTATGACAACATTGGTGAGAGGTTTGATGCCACCAATGTGAGATTGGACTACAGGCTGCACAGGTAAGTCCTTGAGTCCACTGCACATTCTACGATCAGATTTCAATCCAAATTTGGTATAAAATGAAATATTATTAGATATGACATTTGAAGAAAAAAAAATACCATATTTTGGTGTGAAACTAGCAAATTTTTATAATTTTCTGCAGTCTCACATTCATTGACTTCAACATTCTTTTATTTAGTTGGAGTTCAAAATCCTGTCCAGTAAGTAAAACAGTTTATTAAGTATATAGGATACACCTCAATAGAAATCAGTATATTGACAAGGATTGTGTCCCCCTTTATACAAAGACATGAATTTTAATGTTCAGCAGTAGTTAACTTAAACCACTATTGCTCGTTATTCACAGATTTGACCGTCTTCAATTGCAGTCTGGGCCAGATAATAGTACATTGATTGGTAGATCAGCGCACATGGGAACTACTATTCTGAAGGTAAACACTCAACCTCTCTTACTTCTTGCATTCTGCTTTGCTTCAGTTATGAAATATTAACGTGGTTGAATTATAGGCTGCACCAGAGAATAGTTGACCAGATTGATGGCATAGTACAATTTCTGTGTTTATTAAAGACAAGGTTGAGTTGTGGTAAAGGTGAAAGAATTATTCAGGAGTTTTCTCATTCTTTTTATACCGATATGGAAGACTATGATAATAGCAAAGTCACATGTAAAGGGTTGCTCTCGAAATGCTCTCATACTTCAAATATGACTGTAAGTAGTTTTCAACTTTGGATCACATTTGGATGCCACATTTGTGTGAAGTTCCAGATAAAACTATCATGACAAATGTATGATTATGACTTCACCTCTTGACGAAATTCTTTTTTTTTTTTTAAAGAGTTATATATGAATTTGCAACTTTGAATTACTTTGCTCTCTGGTGCAAGACATTGAACTTAATAGTAGTCATCTGTGCTCTGTAAGGAATACTGCATAAGCTGTTATCTTGCAGAGGGTGTTATTTTTTAGTATTGCTGTAGGATGAAACAAAACGCAAGTATGAGCTGGCAATGCATGTGCAAAAATATATTTTATAAAAATAGCCTTATACTTATCATGAAAATATTTGTGTTCCTTTCATCTGCGAAAGTATTGGCTTATACATATTGGCTTGTACAGTAATCATTTTGAATGTCTCATTTTCTATATCCACATTGTAGGTGTGGGACAGTGAGAGCCCCTGGATCGATGATTACGTTGGCATCCCTGTAGGCAGTGTGGTACAGCCTGATCAAGGATTGGTCGTAGGTGACATTATATGTCTGAGGTCACCGCTATTATCTACAGAGGGTAGGTGTTACCATGTGTGATTCTATAAACAAAGAGATACAGCTTCTTTCAGAATACTGTTGTGGTAAAGCCTGACCAAGAACTTATGGCTGGGATATTGTGTGTTTGAGGTCGCCTTTGCTAAATATAAATGTATTTTTGCTGTAAATGTAAATTTTTTTATGCCTCCGCCCACCGAAGGTGGGTGCCGGAGGCATTATGTTTTCGGGTTGTCCGTCCGTCCGTGCGTCCGTCCGTCCCACTCCTCGTTACCGCGATATCTGAAGAATCATTTGAGGTAGGAACCTCAAACTTGGTACTAGTATGTATCCCCATACGAAGATGAACTGATTAGATTTTGGGGTAAGTAGGTCAAAGGTCAGAGGTCACAGAGGTCAATTTACCTGAAATTACATAAAAATTCTTGGTTTTTAGCACCGTTACCACGATATCTCAAGAACTGTTTGAGGTGAGAACTTCAAACTTGGTACCAGTATGTATCCCCATAGAAAGAGGAACTGATTAGATTTTGGGGTAGGTAGGTCAAAGGTCAGAGGTCACAGAGGTCAATTTACATGAAATTACATGGAATTACTGGTTTTTAGCACCGTTACCGCGGTATCTCAAGAACTGTTTGAGGTGAGAACTTCAAACTTGGTACCAGTATGTATCCCCATAGAAAGATGAACTGATTAGATTTTGGGGTAAGGAGGTCAAAGGTCACAGAGGTCAATTTACATAAAATTACATGGAATTACTGGTTTTTAGCACCGTTACCGCAGTATCTCAAGAACTATCTGAGGTGAGAACTTCAAACTTGGTACCAGTATGTATCCCCATAGAAAGATGAACTGATTAGATTTTGGGGTAAGGAGGTCAAAGGTCAGAGGTCACAGAGGTCAATTTACATGAAATTACATGAAATTCTTGGTTTTTAGCACCGTTACCACGATTTCTGAAGAACTGTTTGAGGTAAGAACTTCAAACTTGGTACCAGTATGTATCCCCATAGAAAGAGGAACTGATTAGATTTTGGGGTAGGAAGGTCAAAGTTCAAAGGTCACAGAGGTCAATTTACATCAAATTACATGGAATTAGTGGTTTTTAGCACCGTTACCGCGATATCTCAAGAACTATCTGAGGTGAGAACTTCAAACTTGGTACCAGTATGCATACCCATAGAAAGATGAACTGATTAGATTTTGGGGTAAGTAGGTCAAAGGTCAGAGGTCACAGAGGTCAATTTATTTTATATGAAAATGAAATGAAATAAATTTTTCTGTCTCCTGTGCATTTTAAGTGAAAAGATTTGTCATTTTGTTGGACCAATCCTTTTTAGAGTATACATGTATGCCATACATTTCCAATCTGGTGATGGCGGAGGCATAAATTCCGACCGCGCGCGGTCGAATATTCATCTAGTTATATCAGGATGTGATTAGATCATTCTCAGTAGCCTTGTGTTTTACTGTTGCATAGGTCTTTCATTCATACCATACTGTATACTATGTTTTTTCTGTTAAATGTACTTTGTATCTCACGAGAGGTGCTTGATAAATTAAATGTATTGTATTATGTATTATTCCAATCTTCATATTATTTACCTCTTTTCCTGTTTTTTGTTCTCCCTCTCTTAAAAAAAAGAAAAATCTTTTATATCATGCTTTTGTTCCTAGATGGCATTATCTTATGAAAATGTAAAGCATTATTGATTCAGGTCTAATTTCTGCCTTGGCCTCAAAGAGGATGTTAGTACAATGAAAACTCTTGTTCTTTCAAAATAGGTCAAAGTGGGTCCTGGAGCTCGTCGGAAAGCAGCATTCTTAAAGTTCATAGGTCAAGTGGTGTTGCCATGGCATTGACCCCTGGTACTGTGACTTTGACCCAGCAGCTAACCCCCAACCTAGCCACTACAGCTCAGGTATATAATGCTCACATTTAACCTTTATGTACAGATAGATTTCTTGTAAATAATAAATGTAATTAAGTTTTATTTTTTCTTTAGTGAAATACTTTTAAAAAATGAAGTTTTAGAAAACAAATTTGAATGTTTCAACTTTTCTAATCTAGGTGGAAGTTATATTTTCTAGAACAGTCCGAATCTGTAGAAGAAGAAAAAAATGAATGCACACAAATGTATTATTTAATTCGGTTTCAAGATATGATAGGTTTTAAATAAATATTTCTTATAGATGGTTATAATTTATTAAAGATAATTTTTATAACCTACTAACTTGCTTACTTTTCCACATCATTTACCTTGAAGCTGAGGTAAGGTATATGATATGTGATATAGTATCTGGATGTTGATTTTTGATATGATTGTCTATTTTTATTAACAGCTCAGGCAAATTAAAGTTATTAAAAAATTATCACAGTAAACATGGATAATGATATATTGAATTATATTTCATTCCCTAAGGTATCTGTGGGCACTATTCTGAGAATCACTCTAGATGATAATGATGTTACTAATACTCTATCAACTGTACCTAAAGAGGGCAGTATTCACATTCCAGTCAAGCTAAATGGCGTTTCCAGTATCCAAGGTGAGTGGAGAATTACAGCATTTGTTAAAAATTTTGAAAAAATGTTATGATTTGGAAACAAAAGTAAAATATCGATGAGAACCATATAGTATATGAAGTAAACAGTGATATAAGGGAATGAAAAATTTGTTAAAGTGGATTTGAAAACCTATACAGGATGTATGTTATTTTTAACGAGTCTGCATCTTTCCTACCCTTTTCCGATAAGCAGGTGAGAACTGTTCCTTTGAGAAGCATGCCTGGATCTTTGAATCGGTCACCCCACCCTTCCAATGCACCCTACAGTTTGCAGATAGGAGCTCCCCAGTGACCCCCTCTGAGCTCTTCCAAGTCTCTGCAGGCTTTGATGCAAGCCAAGGTAAGGAGTCTGACTGATTGATTCTTCTTTTGTCAGGTTATAGCATGAATACAGGTGAATGCATGAAAGGAAGAAGGACACAACTTTATCAAAGGTTTTGTTTTTGTTTTTAAGGAGAAATGTTAATATTTTAATAACTTTGATAGCCAGAATGTTTTCATCTTCTCGTATCATATAATGTACATGTATGTTCATGTATTAAAGATTCACTGTGAAGATGGAAATATCTCTTTATTATATATATTTTTGTTTTTTTCTCATTACTTGACCAGTTGTACAAGAAAAATGAACACTTTATGTGATGTAGTTTAAAAAAGAAATGATTGAATACGATAAGGCTGCGAGATTTTAAAGTAAAGGTTTAGGTAAAGAAAAATTTTGAAATCTTATTTATACATGGTTTGAACCATTAGAATTCAACAATATAGAGTGTTAGGCCATCGTATCCTGTAGATACATCATTCTCAAGTCTTTATTATCGGATGTAAGACACATGCTCTGGTGACAATTGCTCTGCGGTCAATATCCTACACTGACCATATTCCTAACATTGCCCTTAGACCAAATACTGTTCCTAGCCCTAACATTAACCCTAGAACTAACTTAAAATCCAATCCAATTGTAATCCTAACCCTTTTTTCTGTTGATGTAAAATAAAATCCTAGAGCAATTGTCGCTAAAGCGAATGAAAAAAAAAGAATTGGCAACTTCAGCTCATTTGCTTCCATTCATTTTCAGGTTTGTATTACTGCTCCATCAGTCAGCTGAAGACTAGACACACCCCGACATTCCTCAGCACTATGGACACCAGCCTATCACTGACCGTTCGTCTGCTCAGCATCCCGGGTCAGCGTCAGGTCATCTCGGAGCCACTCTCCTTCAAGTTCCTCCCGGCCTACTCTGGCCCACAGTCAGGGATCACACTGACCCTAGCCACCCGTAGAGCGGACATCTCAGCGGAGGGAATTCCAGCGGTCATGGATAACTTACAGGTAGAACTAAACATTCAACATTCTATATTCTGAGCATTGGAATTGAATTGTTCAGTACAGCATATCATGCTCAAGTTATGAACTTGTGGTGAAATATCTAAACGATAAAAGACTTCTCTCCTGAAAATTCAAAATGGCTTCATGACTTATAATACTTAATCCCATAGGCCATCTGAGTCAAGAAAAACAATGAAAAACAAAACTTTTATTCAAAGCTTTTATTCTATCTTTGCCCATTAAAACCGAGGATGGTACCATGGTGTAGAGAAGTGTAGTACTATGCAAAGTATAAATGTGTATTATTATTATTATTACTATTACTATTATTCTTCAAATAAGTATTTTCTCTCTTTGAATGTTTCCTCTGTGATGAACCTCTATTACCTCAACATGGTGAAAGGAAAATTCAAAGCAGTGTTGAGCACTTCTGTTATCTCTTCCTCCCTTCCCTCAGGCCTCTACAAACGACACTGATTTCATCGCCCTGGGCAAGCCAACTTTCATGGGTAGAACCATCAAGAAGTTCCCTGTGGCACTCTTGGACTCTTCCATCGCTCAGTACGGCCCTGCTATCTTGCATGCCACGGTGGAACTGTCCAATACAGTGACAGGGCAGCGTACTCTGGTTCCTATCAAGATCAACCTCGTTCCTGTCAAACATGTGACTGGCACATCAGGTGAGATGAATGGTGCTGCAACAAATGTTCTGGCGACACTTGCTCCGGATCCTTTTTTGGGTCAAAATTTAGGGTTAGGGTTGCAACTGAGTTTTAGTTGAGATGAATGGTACTCTGTCATATGCTCTGATGACCACTGCAAAGGATGCAACTTTATCAAATATAGAGGGTTAGCATTTGCCAATTTGCTATCTACACTTATCAGTACATGTTGATACAAAACACAGCAGGCAGATTTGATTGTAGGCCTGCTGGTAGCTATTTTAAATTTCAGCCTCAAAATGTAAAATTCTGTCAGTTCTGTGTCAAAAATATTTGAAAGTGTGCGTAAAATGATTTGGTTTTATGAAAGAGCATGTTGTCATTATTCAAACATAACCATTTGACTTGAAGATATACAGCGATGTGATTTATGGCACAGAATGTGGAATGATTAAGTATTCATCAGGGGAGCGTTTCATCAAGTGTTTTGTCAGTGAATTTAACCGACAACTGTTATAAGCTACTGAAATCCATGCATCTGATTGGCTGAGAGCAAATTTGTCGGTAAATATCACTGATAAAGCACTTGATGAAACGCTCCCCAGGAGTCTCCTTATATAAGGGTAAAAATAAACAAAAAACATAAAGACCAGGGGTGGTATTCTGAGATTTATTTTATCTTGATTTTAGTGAAAAGATTTTATTTTGCATAACAAATTTCAAATTGCAACATTTCATCGGTGTTTGCGCAGATGGACTCCGCGTACGCAGCCACTTTTGCGCAGGCATTAACCAATGATGCGCCATAAGCGTACATTTTGTTATGACAATTAAAATTATTTCACTAAAATCAAGATAAAATAAATCTCAGAATACCACCCCTGGGACCAGAAAAATTACCTTGTTATATCAGGAATCTTGTTATATTGGAGCTCTTTGTAATGAGTTTCCACTGTATTTTGATTAACTTTCATGTTTCATTTTGTGATACATAGAAGAAGTCCCAGTGACAGGTTGGTCCACCGTCCTTCACCTGTTTCTTCAACACTATCAGACATGGCTCTTTTTCCTTGTCTTTATTCTGACTGTAGCAGCAATGGTTCTTATGTGTAAGTTCATGGCAATCATTCTTCTCCCATTCAAGCGCTAATTTGAACAGCTTTTCTTCTTCAAATTGGCAACACTTGTATTTTTCATGTATTCCCATATTTTTCTAATAAACAGTCACGTATCTTAGATGAATATATGTTAAGATACAGTATGTCAAAAAATTTAAAAATTGCCATATTGCATGTTCCAAACAGTGATTTTGAACTTTTCTTCACATTCCTTGAAATTTAGTGAATGCCTTTTTGGCTCTCAGCCAAAGATGATACATGCAAAACATGGAACAACATTGTCAGACACATGAATGACAATATTTGGAACAGTATGATAGAACATGTGTAATAGTTGAGTAGTCAAGTAGAGAGATAAGTCAGGGCAGTGACTTAGGCAGTAACTAAAATATGTGGCCCCATCTGTGTATATCTGTGTTGAAGGTTTTTTAGTACATGTGTAAGCAATTTTTCAGCAAAATTTGAGTAAATTTGTGTTCGTTTTACTGGTACAAACATCTCATATATTTCTTGGTAAACAGTATGACAAGTCAGTTTCTGCGAAATGAAGTGTTCATACCAGAATTTGAGACTATACTGTCATTAGTATATATGTTTGCTTTGATATCCTTCAGGTTACCATCTCTTCCTCGCTCCTCGATACTACGTGGCAAGCTCTGGATCTGGAGCGTTCCTTCATAGCCCGTTACATCGCTCACCAGCTCCACCACCTTACTTTGAACAGTCTCCAGGTAAGAAAAAAGCTGGGCTCAAAATCAGCAATTGCTCGACTGCCATTGACCACCTGTCGGGGAAACCTAAAAGTCCTTCCTTTGTTGCTACATGTCATGTTTCTGCACAGGTTGGCTATCTGGACAGATGATTTCACACAGTAATTTTCACAAGTTTGCATGCTATATTTTGGGAATCTTTTAAAACTTACGTTTGACAATATTATAGATGACAAATATTCATGATGGTTATTTCATGAGCGAATGTGGCGGCTTTATTTTTGTTAAGAGTCCAGAAACTAAACCCCCCTCCCCATCATACTATTCGCTGTAAATTACGACCAGAAGTTATTTTGGGCAACCTAAGCAATAACCAACTTAGTTTCAGGATGGATTTTCCCTTTGATTAATCATAACTTGGCATAAGAATAGTGCATTATCATAAAACATCAAACACGTCTGTGTAAGGGCTTTGAAGAATCGACTTGAATTAAAAAACAAAAATCAACAGCAAATGCTTGTTGGAGGAGCCGGTACAATCCATCAAAAAATAAGGGAAAGTTGATTGCTCATGTAGAGAAGAAAAATAATGGAAGGTGCATAGTACATTGAACATTTCGCTAATTATTGTCTTTTTGTTTTGGGTCAGTAGTGGATTATAAAGTTCATTTTCTATTGGTTCCATGTGATTTTCATTGTCTTATTGCTCAACTTTGCCCTCATACATCGTTATTTTTATTATTTAGGTTCCGTTTCAGTCTAACTCATCCAGCTGTAGATATGATTTTTTTATGGAGCCTTCCAGGGCCCCATTTCATAAAACTTGCTATGAATAACAACTGACACATATCTATGACAAATTTGCTCTCAGCCAGTCAGATGCAAGTATTTCAGTAGCCTATAACTATTATTGTAACTTGTCATAGATATCAAGTTTTGTGAAACGGGGCCCAGGTGCCAAAGCATATTTAGCAAATGTTTTTCACCTCTGTATTTGATCTTTTCTCATGTCTCTCTCTCTCTCTCTCCTATCCTGTTTTCTATCCTCAGAGTTAACTAATCCATATTTGCTCCGAAAAACTCGGGGTAGTCATCCAACGGATAGGTCTAAGTCTTCACCGTCACAATGGGGGTCTCCACACAATAATTCACCAGAAGGTCCATTGAAATTTTAACATTTTTGTTTATGCTTTTTTTTTTCTTTTCGTTTTTGCATATTAGATTCCCATTTACTAAAAAAAGTGCATGCAAGTTTACCCGTGTTTATTCATAATCAGGGTTTCACTTCATCCTGCTTCCTGTCCTTCAATAGTAGACCTACATGTAGTTTGTGATAATTAGAGAAAAATAATAGCACTCATCGTGAACCTGCGCTGAATATATATTCAGTAATCTGCAAATTACACATAACTAAAATAGATATTACAGAAGTAATAGCAAGAAAGCATTCAAGCAAATGTTCCATGTATCTGCTTCTCTCAAAGTAAGGAAAAATAAACTGGGCATTATCCTTTTGTGTCAACTATTTCCCCCTCTGCTTTTCTTGGGCTCTTTTGCACTGCTGCCAGCCATTATAATTTGGTTAAGATCTTGATCTAACTTTTTTTCTCTAAATAATTTATTAAGGGTAGTGGGTACTAGATTTAATTAGAGTAATCAAATCTATTAATCAAATATAATAAAAAATAATAATTTGATTAGAATAATTCAACAGCATCAGTTACAGCTAAACTTGTCTGAACATAATTGAACAGCTTATGCTAATATGAATGTATGCAAATGCTGAATTTATTTAAAGAAATGAACATTTTAGATAATATATAAAAAATTAACGCAGTGGTAGGTGTATTTACAGTTTGTCTGGGAGGCAGCAATAATTCAGAATTACGTTATAATGCCAGAGCTTAAAATATGTTGCAGAGAATACAATTAAAGAGAAAGAGAGGGAGAGAGAAGGTGATGGGGTTGAATGAGAGGATTAAAATGAAAGGTAAAAATGGAGCATCATTCACAGAGGCATTATTATTTTCCCCCTGATATTATATATGCTGTTTACTCTGTTCTGGTATTTACATTTTTATGTGATCTATAGGTGGATGGACATCCTATGTGGGTATCAAGGAAATTGTTTTGTGTTTCAGGTTTCTCAGACTTATTCTATCCATGCAACATGTATAATATTACCCAACCATATACATCATGCATCAATTTATGTATCCATTGATTGCTATATAAAACACAATCTCTAAAGCCATGTTTATTTGTTTGTTTGTGTATTAACCACCTTTTTTCCCTCCTATAGTATGCTGCATTCTTACTACACACTATGAACACGATGACAAAAGAGAGCGGACAAAATATACAGCTCCTCATTGTACCCTCCACAATTGTTCTGGTAGACAAAAGACCATCCCTTCATTGCTATTATGTAAAATACATGTAAGTAGAACAGGTGATTATGCATGTGACACCTGTTCTACATATTTTTACATAATAGCAATGAAGGGATGTTCTTTTGTCTACCAGAACCAGTGTGGAAGGTACAATGAAGAGCTGTATATTTTGTCCGCTTCTTTGTTTGCCATGTTCATAGTGACATATATATGTTTTTACATAAAATGGGGTGTTTGTTTTAGAAAATCATGTATCCTAATGCCTAAAATGCAAGCATGTGACGTTCCGTCATTTTTTTATCATGCATGGAGTAGCGCGTGCATCCACTTTCCCAGTGGGTTCCCAATGTTTGCATTGGCTTAGCAGAGGCCACTTGATTTAGAAGGCAACCTGGGCCCTGTTTCATAAAACTTGTTATCAATAACAACTGCCTCATTTGTATGACAAATTTGCTTTCAGCCAATCAGATTCAAGGATTTCAGTAGCTTATAACAGTTATTGTAACTTTTTATTGATAACAAAATTTTATGAAACGGGGCCCAGATTGTAATCTGCATGAGATTTGCAAATACCCCCAATTTTATGTAACAAATATTGCTTGCTTATCGTCATTCACCTCCAAATGAGAAACTTCCCTTGTACCATTGTATTTCAACCTCTGCCTGCTTCCTTGGTAAACTATTACGCCTCTTGGAGAAATTCTACATTTGTTGGTACATATATTTCATCATAATGAACGCCAGCATCATTTATAAAGTCTCTTGTAGACTGGCTCTGTTAAAAGCGAATTCATTAATCAGCAAATGAGGTAACCAGATTAAAGTAAATATATCCTGACTATTTCTTTTTGCTACTTTTAATTATCAAGTGCCTGTTTGTAATTTTACTTTTTATATGGAGAAGCACTCTTTGGTGATTTAGAATACTGTATATAGATTATACATGTATTTAACTATTTGTCACAATAGAAAAAGAATGAGGTATTGTTGTTGAAGTATGTGAGTGCTTTAAGTTTGTTATCTGACTTGAGTAATTAAGTAATTGATGTTTAATTGAATGAAGATAAAAGGTGAAAACTGGAATATAAGAAGAAAATTGATATCATTATTTCATGAAGTTGCATGGCTGTAAAAGCCATCTGTTATGTAGGTACCTCAACTCTGCTTCTAAAAAGTTCCTGTACCTTCTATCTGCTTGTCATTCCCCCCCCCCCCCCTCCCGTTACAGAATATTTTGTGAGTAAAACCTTCCTATGTGCAATGATTAGATTTTGTATTGACAAATAACTCTGATTACCTGTAGTTGGTAGCAATAGCATGAGCTCAAGCTGATAGCAAAGTAGAAAAATTACATTATGAAACTTACCAAGGATAAATCTCTTTATACTGAAGGAAAGTTTTCAAGGAAGGAATAATATCTGTCAAAATGTTTCTGTTTTCCACATGTTTTGTAAATTTTCACATTTGCCAAAAGGGAAATCAGAAGAAAGAGGAAGCAAAATTTAAGACTGTTCATATTAGATAGATCAATAAGAACATAACAAAGAAACAATCAAGAATAAATGACAAGAGGACCATAATTGCAAGTCTGATGTTGCTAAGGCTGCTGCAAGTATAACCTCATTTGATTCTTTAGTATGATGTGTTCGTCAATACTCCTTTTTTATAATGAGATATAGAGGAATGTATGGTATGCAAGCATAGCAAGAGTGTGTTTAAAATACATGACTTTTTATCAATTCTAAGTGGCATCCCTGCAAGTCATTGCCTGTGCCCCAACATTTGATCTGTTGACTGTTCATCTGATCTATATTTCATCAAATATATTCATGGTTAGGGTTAGATAAAGGCCTGTATTCTCGAAAGCCGCCTAACTTTAAGCCCCCGCTTTAATAAGTGTGTAGATTTAGGCCATTGAATTATGGAGAGCCAAATGTCACCCTCTTTTAATCCTACAAAATCACCATATTTCTGGGACTGGATGCAAATACAAAAACCCAACACGATAGAATTGATTTCTGTTGCTCATTTCATGCCAGAAAATAATTATATTTTTTGTGTTACATAAATATAGTAATTTATACAGGACTTAGGGGTTGACTAAGGGCCTTCCATAAATCAGTGGCCTAAGTAAAGCCAGGCTCAACTTTGGCCACAGTGTTTAGTCCAAGGATGAAGTCAGGAATTTGGTTAGTGTAGAATTGCGGAGCAATTATCGCCGGAGTATGTGTAGTAAAACCCTTCTGCCATGTTGCTTCCAGTATTTAAAATCTTTGCTATATCCTCTAAAATTCTTATCAAGTCTTCAAAAGGTCTTTATGGTAATGGTAAATGTTACAATGTTTATCACTTTATATAACGCACATGTTCATGCCTACAATTCAATCTATAGAATATTGTGCCATGTATGGACAAAAGCTTATTCATTGTTAATGGATGTACTTGTATATCATGAACAAGACTGGTTATTTGACTTTTAAAAGTTACAGCAACCAACTTTGTGATAATAACATTCACTGATGTTTCTTTTTAAATATTTGTTATTGGATCGAGTTTGTTTGTGTTACACCAGCTATTTTCTTACTTTTCTCACATTTTGCTTCTTTTTGTGCAGGTTTTACAGAGTATCAGCAGAGCCCATACAGATCTGATTCAATACGACAGAGAAGAGCAGGGAAATCCCCCACCAAACTCTGGAGTACGGCTTACAGTCCTCAGGAGGGGGCTAGCCCCCAGTATTAATCAACGTCTCTCCTAGATCTGGAGTACTTTAATCATGTTATTCGTAATTGGATATCCCAGTCTTTCCGTACTCACTACAGCAAATTTTTGTATCTACATATATTAGATGTTGACATTACATTTTGTTATCTTGAGTATTATAGTCCAAACTCATGTATGCGCACCACTGGCAGTAACTGGGCGCCGCCATTTTGTGACCTAAAATTTCACTTTTTTGCGCTTGGGTACGTTCTTCACGTCTTCTCATCTTTATGCATATTCATTTTTCTCTGTCCAGCTGTCGAATGAAAACTTGGGTTTTCAATCGTACCTGTAGATTCAGTAAATCCTAACATGTATAATTTGCCACTATTTAATGTAATTAAAATACAGCAAACTTGGCTTCAAAATAACCTTGTTTGTCATATAATCTATTCATAAAATCATGGTTTTCCAGGTATCAACATACATGTATTTTAATTGTGTATCATCTACTCTTCAAATTGTTCATTTGGTTTTACAAATCTTAGTTTTTTTATTTATTAGCCCCCAAAGTCGAGGTAGTTTTACCAACTTTCCTCTTTATTTTGACCTTCATCCAGAAATTCGTCGGAAATTACGCAATACGGATCCAAATTGCAGTGTGTGAGGTGATATTTCATGTTTTGGGATATTGTAAATGATTTAATAACAATGTTGCATCGATTTGACTTTATTTCGGTGGATTTTGAAGAGCTGAAATCACAGCAACAGCAGCAATCCCCCATTTCTATCGAGACATGCACATAAATTTCTGACAAATTTCCGGATGAAGGGCAAAAAAAAGAGGAAAGTTGGTGAACTACCTCGACTTTGGGGGCTAATAAAAAAAAACCTATCTAATAAGTCTTGTAAAACCAAATGAACATTTTGAAGAGTGGATGATAAACAATAAAATTAGATGTATGTTGATACCTGGAAAAACCGATGAAAAATCACTATGCAAACAAATATTAAACCATGATTTTATTAATCAATTATATGACAAACAAGGTTATTTTGAAGCCAATTTGCTGTATTTTAATGACATTAAATAGTGGCAAATTATATACGTTTCGAACAAGCTTGATTTACTGAATCTAGAGGTACGATTGACAACCCAAGTTTTCATTCGACAGCTGGACAGGGAAAAAGTGAATTTGCATAAGATGAGAAGACGTGAAGAACGTATCCACACGTGAAAAAGTGATATTTAGGCACCGATCTCTACATCCGCTACACAGAAATGTCACAAAATGGCCGCACGCAGCCATTTCCACAAAGTACATGTGTTTTTGGAACGGTGCGCATTCATGAACTGAAGATTTGGGATTTTTTCATGACTTAAGTATTCACCCCAGTTGTAAATTGAATAAGTTTGCTGAATCAGAGTGTGGCTTTATAGCCTATGATTTAAAAGGCCTCTGGTCATGAGATTGAATTGTGAAAGAGACTATATCAAAGTAAATGGGAAAGGCTTATTATATACATGTAGCACATAAGAATTTGTGTATGCTGTAAAGTTTTGGAATCACTGAAATGAGATATTAACTCAATCCTGCCGAGTCTCATGCACTTCAGACAGAAATGTATATATGGGACTACACACAAATGTGCGGCTCGACCATTTCAGCTGCTAAGTGTCTTATTTTGAATGTGAGGGAATTTGTACTATGATACTCTTCCAAACTAACATAAAAAGAATGAGAAAGCTTACAAATTACTTTTTACCTTTCCCAGAACTCAACCTTCTCTTTAAATGGTGCAAATGAATAGAATGGTGCTGATGAATTATACCTTTGTAGAGTGTTAGGGTCCAATATCTTTGGATCAGGTTCGTCAGAAAAAGCGTAGTTCATCATAAATTGGATAAATGTTTGCATAGCATAAGTGCTGAATTTTATTTTGTTTTACAATTTAAAATACAAATGTTTTCTAACAAAATACTTCTATGGATTGTGTATTTTCTTTTTCCTTATCAATTTTGACATTTAGAATATATTTGTATCACTATGATCATACCTTGAATTTTTTAAAATCTAATCGGTGCTGTAAAATTTGCTTCAGGGCAATTCCTTGCAATGTGTCCAGTACGACATGGCATTTATCCATATATTTCATTCATGTTTGAAAAAAAACCCTCTTGATATGACCATGATACTGTAAGTGGTAGTAATCCTAGAAAGCACCATTGAAGGTCATATTTGGGAGTTTCCTCATTTTTTATGGAGACATGACGAAAACGGACATGTTGTATGGGACACATTGCACAGAATCGCCCTTCAATCTTCATGCATGGTGCTAGACCATAATTCTGATTCTATATGAACTGCTTGCCTTTTGCTACCCAATGCAGGCAGCGTATGGCCAATGCCTGTCTCGATAGAAATGAGGGATTGCTGCTTTTGCTGTATTTTCAATCGACGTAACATTGTTAGTAAATGATTAACAATATCCCAAAACATGCAATTTGGATCCATACTGCATAATTTCCAACGAATTTCCAGATGAAGGGCAAAATAAAGAGGAAAGTTGGTAAAACTATCTAATACGACTTGTAAAACCAAATGAACAATTTGAAGAGTGGATAAATAAATGTATGTTGATACCTGGAAAACTGTTGAAAAATGACCATGGCAACAAATATTAAACCATGATTTTATGACAAACAAGGTTATTTTGCTGTTTTAATGACATTAAATAGTGGTAAATTATGTATGTTTGGAACGAGCTTGATTTACTGAATCTAGAGGTACGATTGACCCAAGTTTTCATTCGACAGCTGGACAGAGGAAAAAAATGAATATGATCATACCTTGAATTTTTTAAAATCTAAATTCTATGCAACACTGAATAATGTTGCTGTAAAAAACGCTATTCCTTGCAATGTGTCCAGTACGACATGGCATTTATCCATATACGGCCATGGAAAAAATTATTAGACCAAGAATGGTTACTGATAGTGTTATTTTTGTGGTAAGAAGGAAATAAAATATAAAAGCAAGGTACAATTGCTGAATTTGTTATTCATTCAATGAAATACAAAGGCATATCAGTTTTATTATTTTGTATGCATATTATAGTACCCTTATTACAGAAGCCTGGGCTGTATTTCATCCATGTTTCAAAAAAACCCTCTTGATATGACCATAGTGGTAGTGTGCTTAGAAAGCACCATTATTCAAGGTCATATTTGGGAGTTTCCTCATTTTTTGGATGAGATATGAAAACAGACATGTTGTTGTATTGGATACATTGCACAGAATCGCCCTTCACTCTTCTTCATGCATGGTGCTAGATCATATACTGATTATATATGAACTGCTTGCCATATCTTCATGATTTTCTTGAATTTCAATTTATCAATGCCGACCTGCTGCTCCACAATTTATTTTGTCCTCAGAGATTTCTTGGACTCGGATTGAGAAGTAAGAAAGATGAACGACTATGCATGTCAGTAAACATAAAGATATAGTGTAAGCTTGTACCTTTTGTATGAAAATATGGATGTATTTAAGATAATGTATTGGTGAATAATTCATACAAATTATTCGTCTTTTGTATGCCAAATGTCATGACGAAGTATTAAAATTGCTTGTCCTACATGTAGTTCTGAAAACGTTCCAAAACATTCCAAATATGATTGTATTTTGGGTAATGGAGTGTGCACTGGACATGTGGATTTTAGTCATCTAATTTGTGTTCACCAATTTCATGCAATATGTGAAATATGCCCACCTTATTTCTAGTAAGCTATTTCATGTAATTGATACATGTACTGTATACAATGTGTATGTTAATGGTGCACTCATAATGAAATGTGAACTACATGTACAGGCAAACATTTAATTACAATATCCTATATTTTGTATCAATAACAGGGTTTGCCTGTGAAGAACGTCCATGTATTGTGCAAGTGTGAAGTAATAAGAATTGTATTTTGCATGTTTGGTCTTGGTTTTTTTTTTCATGTCTTGTTTGTAAATAGATAAGTTTGTACATACTTTTGTTTGGTGTATGAATGAAGATGCAATAAAACAAGGCCTTTTTTTGATAGGCCACTGACATTGAATTTTGGTGTTACGTGCTTCTTTGTGTGGTGTATACATCTAGTACATGTACATGTACATGTAAATGGTTTTCAACTTTATACATGAATTGAATTGAATTTTATTAAACATTGATTTATTCTGTTCATGAATAACATTCATGTAGGATTGAAGGCTCATTTGGATATTTATAATATGGTACATGTTATATATTTAAAAGGTAACATGGAATTCTGCTGCAAGCAGTGAAACTTGTTCAAGAGAGAGAGAAGATGAAAATGTGTCTAATGGTTTATGGAATTCTTATCTTTATATACATACAACTCTGTTTATTGAAAAAAAGATGTCAAGCCATGATAGTATGAATGTTCTACATGTATTCTCAAAGACTATATGAATTCACATGTAACACAAATAGAATGTTGATATTTTACTAACAAACTTTCTGTTATATACAAACATGAAATTCATTGTAGTTGAAAGCCAAAATTTAATTACAGTAATGATGCCTATTTAAAAAAATGCTGCCTACACAATAAAGGAAACAAAGGCAAACTGTTGACACTTGAACTACACAACAAAGTTTGGCTGTTTCATATATAAAACATGTATTGAGAACAAAAATGGTAATTCCCCAAATGTGGTGGTGTACACTGAAAATTTCATAACTACCGACTATGATCATGTATTTCAAAGAATTATTTATGGAATATGGAATTATTTTCTTTTCAAAAACTCAACTGAAATAGCAAGTTGCTATAATTAGAAAGAAAAAGTTACAGAAAACTGATTTGGAACTCAGTCAGGTGACTGGTGTGTCATGCTTTCACCCCTACTATCTTTTCTACACAAAATAGTTAATTTTTTTAAAAATAAACTTTACACTTGAATGGCAGAGCACATTTAAAATACACATACATGTAACAAACGACCTGATATAAGCAAGGGACAAATATTTCTTTGAAGAAGAAATTTTCATAAAATTCAAGTTCAAGTTAAACCGATACCATACCTGGAGACAAGATGGAATGGTAAATTGTGAGGAAACCTTCATATTTAAAGTACTGACGAAAAGCACATGCACAGATCTGACTGATCATAGCTACAGGTAGATAATAATCTTATTAGAATCTCAATCCAACGCTAACCATTCATTGAAATTACTCGTGAGCATATTGTACAAATGTGATCTTATAAATAGAACATTCATCAGTCACACTTACAATAACATACAATGATTGAGAGCAAAAATATATCATTTAGTAATATACATGTACATACGCAACTTGATCTCGAACGCTACCGCACAGAATTACATGGGTTATAGCGAGTACACATGACACAAATGCATGTCATATTTAATTCTCCTCTCTGTATTGCTCTATACAAAATCTGAATGATGTACAAAGAGTTTATCACAGACAATTTGATAACGACTGTCCCATAAAATCACCATAAATGTTATTTTTTCATATAAGGTATACAGTTTCTCAAGAATCTTCATTCAATGTGCCACCTTAAGTTTATGGATGAAATTCAACCAATGATGGTGCAGGAAAATACAGCAATATATGTATTAACTAATCAACAATGACACTGTTAAACAAAGATTTTAAAACTCTTCTCTTCTTGGTACTACAAAACTTAAAGATAACATTTAACAAATTCATAGTGACGAAGCTTTTCGACCTGCACTCATCGGGTCACAACGCAGGAATGAGAGAATACAAGAAAATACAAAAGTCAAGGAAGGGTGTGTATAGCGACCCAGGTATGATCCGGGCACGCTAGAATAATCGAAGCGCTTGTACAAACTCCTTTTGTCGGCACAATAGCGGATCTCTCGACTGAATGAACAACGCTTCTAAGAAGCGAAGATGTTGAAAGCTGCGTGCTCGGGCAACAATAGTGAACTGAGCCGGGTTATACGCCTTGGAACAAGCTTGTATTCTTGTATTCTCTCATTCCTGCGTTGTAACCCGATGAGTGCAGGTCGAAAAGCTTCGTCACTATGAATTTGTTAAATGTTATCTTCTCTTCTTAAAAAGACTGTACAACATAAATGCCAATCATCAATTGATCATAATTTAGAGCCAGAACTGCATTCATAAGACATTAGTAATTCAATAATGTACATAGCTGCATGAATAAGGAGTCAATTTGGTCGACCAGTGCAGAGGTAGGCTACCAAGGATTAATATACAGTGAAAACTGATACTGAATTTGAGTGCTGTTCCTTAGTAATGTTTCCTACTAAACAATTGACCAGTTTGCTATTTACTTCATCTTGCTAGCACAGGAATAACATCTTAACATCTACGTGTTGTATATGAATTTAACTTACAACATATTTAGGTGTGATGAAATTGAAAGCTCCATCCAACAGTGCCCTTGATTCAAACATGCAAAATACAAGCCCAAAGTTAAACTTTGTAAAAGCAGATAACATTTTGTCCTTGATATCTTCAGGCACTAAACTGGATCAGAACATAACACAAAACCTTACATGGTATCACTCAAAAGAACATCCAAGTGGAAATCGAGCGTGGCTCTCTTGGAGGGGTCAACATGTTTCTCTAGCTGTCTCCTTAGGTCACCAAGATGAGGGAGGTCAGAGGGGTCACAACTTGGTACGTTGAGTAGGGTATGAAAGAATCCCTTCCAGTTCACCTTTGAGTACCTACAAACACACCATAAATGATATGATTTAATAACATCTTTGCTGAAGTTCACAAGCCACAGATTTTTCAGTCCCAATACGGAAAAATATGTATGTTATCACCTAAGTTGCAGTTGGACAAGAATATTGAAGTAATCACAAGTTATATATTCTTTCATGTGAAGAACATTTTGCTCATGAAGTGTTATGATGTTAATTCTCATGTGAGCGAATTCATTCATCTTCTGCTCATATGTCAATAAAAATTTGACTTCAATATAAGTATAAAAACCGCCTATTAAAGTTGAAGTATTTCCCTAAGGCCAAGTAGATTTTACTTAAGAGAGGGTGAATGTAAATACACGAACTACAACTACAAATTACTTATTTCTTATGGATAGGTTGTCTAGGTATTTTATTAATTTTGGTTCGATCATTCACTATACGATTGGTTCATATGTTCTGTATGTTTTGTTTTGTCCCTTCATGTTTTCGTTTGCAATTTGTTACTTTGTTTTAAAACATTGTTTAATATTTTCTTTCATTTCAAATTTATGTATCATGTTGTACAATATCATTATGTGTTTTTGTGCAGGGCCCTAAAGAATAACAGTGTTTAATCACTGACTGGGTCACCCTTGGTAAATAAGACAAATAAATAAATAAAAAATCCCACCCACTGTACATTCACGGTGATATATTCAAGGATTTTTTCCCCCCCTTTTGTGATTTTACAGCAAAGAGTCCTACTCATCATTAAATACCACATGTACATAATTCTGACAGTCAGTACCTACGTTTCCCCATATGTATTGAACACAACGCAGAATAGTCAGTAGCTATTACGCTAAGGACGTGTTATTCGTTCGCACAGCGCACATGTATTTCTACATGTACTGCATGTACTATGTTTCACGCATAGAGTTATATCATTATTTTGTAGCTTCATGGTTATGGGGAGGGAGGGCATTTCTCATTGAAGCCGGTACATCAGGCATCATCCACGTACAAGAAAATGGATTAAAAGGGTACCCTTTCAGCAATAAGCGCATAACCCGGGTTACGCGTTTACAATATTAAAAAAAAAGCAAGCAAAAATCAAGAAAAAGGGTATCAAATTCAGAGATGATAAGAAGATCCGCTGAAGGGGGGAGGGAGGATATAGTTCAGTAATGTGTTCCAAATTAGGTCAATTTTTTTTTTTACGGTTCCTCTCAGTTGGCTAAATAAAGGTGGGTGATTTCACCAGGTTGGGACACATTAGTGTGACATAACAAAGACATACCTGCCAACCTTTGAGGACCAAAAAGAGTAATATTTATTTGTGGGGGGGGGACATAATGTTCGCAAAGCGCACATGACGAGCGCGAAGCGCGAAGTCCCTTCCGGCCGGGGTCCAGGGCCCGCCTTAGGGCCCGGGAAGCTCTGGAGTTCTAGATGCTCCCAGATGCAATCTCAGCCTTATTTTGAAACCATTTACCACGTTTTTGAACCCTAATATTACAAAAATAATTGTTCATTTTTTTTGTAAGATATGAAGAAAGCTAGAATGGTAGGGAATAATTTGCAGGTCTGAATGAAGATCCTATTTCCTTTACTTTAAAAGCAATTTTTGACACTTATTTGATCCCAAAAAAAGGGCCCCCGCTCAGGGCCCCTGATGGGGTCAAGGGGCAAAGCCCCTTTTGAGGGTTCAGGGAACGAAGCTCTGAAGCTGGTACGTTTTCTTGTTCTTTAGAGGGCTAAAATCATAAATCTACAGTACATTCAATTTTCAATTCAATTCAATTAAAATTTCAATCTTACATTATAAAGAAATATTGACATGATTAACTTAATATTTTAGCCAATTGATCTGCTTTTTACCACACCACATGCAAATCACCTTACCCAGTTGCCTTATCTTCTGAGACTTCTGAAGTTCTGAGTAAGAACTAAGATTAAGAAAGTAAGATCTAATTCTAAACTCAAATTCAAAACCAGGAACCATTTTTTTTTTTTTTTTTGAAGGAAAATTACTTTATCTTTTACATTCCAGGAATTCCCTGATCGTATGTAGTCAACCACAGCTAAATTCAAACACCCCATGATAAAGTTAAAGAGTAGAAAACAAACCACAAAAGCCTGGTCATGAAGAACGATTCACGATGTCCACGCAATGTACCCACCACACTACCAATAATCTAGGCCGCTGGTGCTGGGGAAGAACGTCTCCCATTCCTGCTGGAAAGTGAATTCCAGCAGGGATTTTTCAAGAGAGCATTTCAACAAATTTACGAACAAGTTAGACATTCTCTCTCACCTGAATCATGAAAAATAGCGATGATATTCCATTTGGACTCATTTGTGAAATTTAGAATCAGTTTTCAGAGGACAAATGACGGTTATTAGGGGATGTGATTTCCCTATCTCGCGATAGCACAATCGTGCACTGCCATCATGCATAACATGGACTCACTGCACAGTACATTATCTTGTCAATGTACACTGTTTGTTCTCACACCCATGCTTCGTATACATTGTACATGTAAGCATAAACAGTGCACACAGACAAGATAAGGTAGTTGTAGGGTATCTACGTAGTATAAGTTCGCACAACTATACATTATTCAGAAAATCGTAATTTTGTGATACAAAATCGTAAGGAGTAATATAGAATAAAAAATCGTAATAATTACGCCCAAATCGTAAGAGTTGGCAGGTATGCAAAGATCACTAAAATTGTGATTTTAGGCTACTACTTGTATTGTTATTGCATTGAACTGTCTTTAACTTGAAGACAATGCACAATTTAACACATAGAACAATACATGATACATGTACAAGGCCATTAACTTTTTTCAATTTTTTAAATGTGGAGGCTTCCATAGACATTTTCTGACGTAACATTGACACCACATAAATTTCACCTATTGTGTCAAGTGGACTTTAAAACATTTTAACAGAACTATTGTTGTCCAACTTTGTACATTTTACTCTAACATGACATGGTGAATGTTTGTGACGTAATTTAAAATTCATAAATGAGGAATATAAGAAATTATGTTTGAACAGACAGGTATGACGTAACATTGACGCCATGAATGTACATGGTCATATTTCACACATCAAGCAGCAAATGTCCAAACTTTTAATATTTTTGTATTTATGGTGTTCATCAATGTACTTTGACACCTTTAGCTTAGCTTACATAGATGTTATACAAGAAATTGTCTAAAATGTGTGCATGACGTAACATTGACACGTCTAAAATAACCATAATATTTGGTATTTTTACAACAAAACTATTATTTTGTCACTGTAAATGTTATTTTGCTCACATGCAATAATTACAAGCCAATTTTGTAACACTTTAAGGTTAGTAAGATATATTTTATACACATTTTAAATTATAGGAAAGTCTGACACCACTGTTACGTCCTACACTTCAATTTTGGATAAGGTGAATTGTGTATTTCAAAGTAATAAATGACAGGAAAAATGAATCTACCTGAAAGTTTGGTACTTACAGTGATCTGATTTAAAAGTATGGATAGATTAAACTTAATCATCATACTTTTTCTAGACTTCACCATTTACTAATTTTTCATGTCACAAAGTTCTCACTTTTTCCACTATAAATTTGCTTGAAAAATATGAAATATGAAAAGAAAATCAATTCAAGTGATATCATATTTAGTATCATTTCAAAGATTTGTGTATGACGTGCAAACTCCATCAAACCAATTGTGAAAAAATATTTAAGACATACCGGTATGATAAAATTCCAATTAAATTTTGTAAGTATGAAAATTGGAAGTGTGTCCCAACCTGGTGAAATGACCCAGGTCTATGATGATGTAATCCTCAAATAGGTTTAGGATGTAAAATACCAAGCAAGATATAAAATTGCCATTAAAATGGTATAAAAATCAGAGATAGACAGGTTTCCCTGTTTAGGGTATCAAAATCTGCCCCTACTGCAATCTTTTTTTAAATTCAACAAGTGATTTAAGCGGATGATGTACAGGTCTCAATGAGACATCCCCCGGGAGCGGTCGTCGCGATCGATCAGGTGCCTGTAAACTTTTCTGCCTTTTATTGTGAAAATTTGGCTCCTTTGGAAGTTTGATTAGTGTAAGAATTCATTACTTCATAAGCTGAACTTTCAAATTTTATTATATTTTTATTTTTTAATTTTTTAATTTTTTAATTTTTTAATTTTTATTTATTTTTTTTAAAATTAATTTATTTTTTATTTATTTATTTATTTATTTTTTTTTTTTGGGGGGGGACTGTTTCTTAGTTGAACTTAAAGGGGAATAAAAGGCAACAAACATTAGCCTATAATCATGTAGATAATTGTCAGCCTATTACAAATATCTTGAAATTACTCCTATTTGATTATTTAAGGACAGTGTCTCCAAAAGTTGCAGTTTCTGTTGGGATTAGTATCATTTGGCTTGCCATACTTCAGCATACGTGATCGAGACAAATGTAATGGAACCATGCCATGTAACGACGACCATGATAATGACGCATCGTGATGATTATACTTCATTAAAGAAAGGCAACAGCCTTATTGAGACATAACTTGAAACTGTTTCCTTGCTTGACATTATGGAGGGGAGGTGGAGGGGAGGGGAGGGGAGGTGGAGGGGAGGTGGAGGGGAGGGGAGGTGGAGGGGAGGGGAGGGGAGGTGGAGGGGAGGGGAGGTGGAGGGGAGGGGAGGGGAGGTGGAGGGGAGGGGAGGTGGAGGGGAGGTGGAGGGGAGGGGAGGTGGAGGGGAGGGGAGGTGGAGGGGAGGGGAGGTGGAGGGGAGGGGAGGTGGAGGGGAGGGGAGGGGAGGTGGAGGGGCAGGGGAGGGGAGGGAGGGGAGGGGAGGGGAGGTGGAGGGGAGGGGAGGGGAGGGGAGGGGAGGGGAGGTGGAGGTGGAGGGGAGGGGAGGTGGAGGGGAGGGGAGGGGAGGTGGAGGGGAGGGGAGGGGAGGTGGAGGGGAGGGGAGGTGGAGGGGAGGTGGAGGGGAGGGGAGGGGAGGGGAGGTGGAGGGGAGGGGAGGGGAGGTGGAGGGGGGGGAGGTGGAGGGGAGGGGAGGTGGAGGGGAGGGGAGGTGGAGGGGAGGGGAGGGGAGGTGGAGGGAGGGGAGGTGGAGGGGCAGGGGAGGGGAGGTGGAGGGAGGGGAGGGGAGGGGAGGGAGGGGAGGTGGAGGGGAGGGGAGGGGAGGTGGAGGGGAGGGCAGGGGAGGTGGAGGGGAGGTGTAGGAGATCACGTCACTTAGGAATATCGGTTGCCACGGTGTAAAGAAGGAGCGCCCTCCACAAAAAAATATTTCCACTATGATATTAATACATAGAGGATATTACTCCTGTCTCCCCTCGTGCTGGGGTAACGGGAGGATAGTAGGGAAAAGTCAATCCGTCGGTCCTCCCAAGACCCATATAAGGGGGTCCTAATCCCCCTGAAAAGAAAATGACAATAAATTCGTTTTTTGCTCATTTTTGTATCCTTTACAAGGGACGTACAGCTAATTATGCATGTCATGTTTTATGGCCTTAATTTCTCTGAGTATTAAACCACGGATAGAAGGCAAAATCAAATCGCTCCCTCTAGCTCTATGCATGGATATCCTACTCGAACATATTATATCCATATCATTTAGTCTTCATCAAGATGAACATGGATTTTCTTTAGAACTCATGCAACATTTGGATAATAACACATACTTAAATGTTGTAAATACTTCTTGGTAAAAAAAATAACACTTTTACCCGACTTTTATTACTCGATTATTTTGACAAATATACGGTAGAGTGATTAATCATTTATAAACACAGATGTCCACAGGCTGCTTCTGCTAGTGTGAATATATTATTATTTTTGGATTTTTTTTTTTCCTCCACTCATACATCTCTCCCTGGCTGAGAGACCACTGTAATAACCTGGCATATTTAGGAATACATTGGTCTTAGAATTGTAATCCTTTAGTTGTCAGGTATATTTTATTCAAATTAAAAGTGTCATCATCTCAGCAACAGTTCAATTCAATTCAATTTTATTTTGCAAGATAAAATCAATATACATGGTACCAATATATTAAAATCATGAAAATAGCTTCATGATTAAAATACATAAACAAAATTATGTGGGGCTTTCCATGAAGGTTAAAAACAATATCATGAAACTAAACTGACACAAACACCTAAATTATAACAGAAAAACAAAACAAACAAAAGGGGGAAGAAGAAGAAGATGAAATGTAAGGGAATTTCAATAGAACATCATAAGTAACTGATGATTAATAATTATTTAATTTTTTTTATTGTTTCCTAAATAAAGGAAGATACAAATTGTGCTTCTGTTATGTCATGGGGAATGATATTCCAATGTTTAGGACATATGTAACTTACTGACTTAGCTTCATGACTTGATTTAATGGACCATAAATGAAATTTGTTTGAAGATCTAGTATGATAATTATGAACTTGACTATTATGTTGAAAGATGTCTAAAAAGGGGGTAGGTAATAACCTATTTTTATATTTATACATGAACGTTGCAATTTCTTGCTTATTTATATCAGATATAATAATGATAATTTCTTAGAAATAAGCAGATGGCACTAAATAGTGAGAATTAGTAGCTACTCTTAAACATTTCTTTTGAACTTTAAATAATGTGTCTAATACAGTTTGAGTTGCATTTGTAGCCCATACAATATTACAGTATTTCAAATAAGGAAAGATAATGGAATGATATAATGTTATTAAATTTTCCGGTAACAAACTATATTTCAGATGATTTATTAAACCAGTCTTTCTACTGATGTTGTGTAAAACATTTATGAATTTGAGTGATTCTACACATGAATAGACAGAAAAGAAACTGACCTTTTGAGATTTGATGTCATTTTCCAGATGCCGCCCTCTTTGAATACCTTCATGTACTTTCCAAACATCAAGCAATGCACTGTGCCAGCAATGCCATAATAATCAACCTGATGGTGGATAATAGAACAACTGAAATTAGCAGGGCAGAGAACCAATAATACTATAGTTTTTAAAAAATAACATTTGATTATGGTAATATGTACATGTATTGTCTTCGGAAAATAACCACAGAGGAACTGACTTGGAAGCTTTCTGTCTCGTACTACGACAAATAGGTAAAAAGTCCCTGGTGTATAGTTCAGATCTTTTTTTAAATCTTGAAATGTGGAATTGAATTTCAAACTAACAACCCTGCTTTAGCTCAGGCATGTAATGTCAGCACAGTTCATTACGAAGAATAAATTCTTCCAGCTACCCACTAAAGTTATTGACAAGGTCCCGTATTCAATTCAGTGTGAAATATGAGTATTTTACTTAGTTTTCCGCTGATATAAAATACTTAAGCAACTTTGGAGATTGGTATTCATTTGAATGGTTTCACCCTAAGTATAAGAAAGCTCAATAGCAGACTTAAGTCAAGTACTTGATTGGCAGGTGTGTGGCTTTCATACATGAGTGAAGCACAAGCAAATTATATAAGCCCACATGTAACGTGCCACATTTATTTATGCACATTATTTTGGTCTGGCTGGGTGACATCACAATGGCTATTAGTAAGTATTTTGCCTTAAAGTCGGCTTGCGTAAGTAAAAATACTTAGATTTGATCTGAATACAAGTTAAGCCAGTTTACTTAGCCATGCTAAATGCTTAGTAATTTACTTACTTATTGTAGGTTTTGAACTGAATACCGGCCCAGATTCTAAACTTCTCCACTGAAATTCAAGTTACTCACCTGGTATGTCCAGGGCTTGTTTGATTGCATCTCTGTACAGTTGAATCCACTGGTCTTACACTTGGCAGTAAAGACTGTCCCCTCGGGGAAGAGAGTCATGTCAATGCTACGTCCCATGTCAATCAGCTTCAAAAGGCTGCCAGAATGCTGGGAGCAGGTGAAGTTGTTCTCATCATTGCTGCAGTGTGGAGGGAGGAAACATGTCACTCTCTCAAAGTCAAACTTGTTCTTGTTGTTATCATAATAAGAGGATTATACAACACATGCGCACGTGACAATTGCTCAGGGTACATTTTACAGAATAGAACAATAATAAGAGACAAATAGACAGTACCACAGGATGTGAGACAAAGAACAATTTAGAATGACAGACAGACATATAATTTTCTACTTACCAAAGTCCTAACTTTCTAACTGACCACGGTCCTAACAGGATGAAACATTCTACCTACCCCTACCCCTAACCCAGGGCTTCAAACTTATGATGTTCATAGGGGTTAGGATTGGATCCCATTTAAATTTCCAAATTGAAGGAGTTTGGAGTCTTCATAGCGTAGGAGAACAATAATGAGAGACAAACAGACTGTACAACAGAATGAGAGACAAAGAACAATCTAGAATGACAGACAAACAGAAATATGAAGAACAAAACTTACTCTGTATTAATGAGGAAGTTGTCAGGCTTGATGTCACCATGGATGATCTTACATCGATGCATAAACTCTATGACCTGTAGGATCTCGATGGTGAAGAACAGCACCCAGTCGTCGGGAATTTCTTTCGAATTGACAGCCTTATTTTTGTTGATCAGATCCAGGAGGGTGCCTTTAGATTTGAATTCGGTCACCAAACAGCTCTTGTCTTGGTAGATATGTGCGCACTCAGCCGTCATCAGGGATGGACGCTACAGAGTCAGAGATTAAGGGTCATTATCAAGTGGTTACGTAATCCCAGTGACCAAAAATCAATAACTTCTTTTTTTTCCCTTTTTTTTTTCTATATAGTGCTTTTCAAGCTACAAGAAACTGATCAAAGTGCCTTACAGTATACTCTTATAAACCTGGTCAGTAGACAAATGCAGAAATATTTATAAACCATTGGAAAAGGTTTGTTTTTTAGCAGATGTTTGTGATGTTCCTTCTTACAAATGGATTCTGATTTGCTCTAAGCCATATTTCCCCAAATTTGATTACAAATTGTATTTATAACAAGTGTCATGCAATGAGGCAGTATGGATGCATTGTTATCAGTAAACAAAGTAATTTAATTTGATCAAATATCAAATAGTGGCATCTAGGAATCATGTCAAAAATTAATGCACACTGAAGTGTTTTACTTAGTAGACATGCACATTTAGCATTTGATGACCAATTTTGAGATAGAGTCTTATAACTCACCACATCAATCTGGGAGGGCAGTCTACTAAGCCTAGCGTGTAGCTCTTTGATGATGTACATCTCCCAGGGGCAAGGAGGGTGCTGGACCTTGAGGGCCACCCGACGGAACTCACAGTCCAGGTCCGTCATGTCCTGTGCGTCCAGGCACGCAGCCAGATAGATGGTGGCAAAGGCCCCCTCTCCTACCTTCTCCATCACATTGTACACATGGATCTCATCACCTGACAGTAGGAAAGCACAGGAAAGGAAAAGTCTCACATGGCATGTCCACATTCAACAGTGCACTTCATTGTTCTGCTTTCCCCATTATAGTGTGCATACATTAGAAAAGGAAATACAGAATATATTCAAACCATAAGGAACAATAATACCAGGGGATGGCATGAAATGCAGTTGCTGCTTTTCAGCATTTTGATGAATCTACCGCTTTTGAGCCTTTCATAAACATGGCACTTACTGAATACAATACTGAAATGGAGCATAATGAAACATATGTACGCTGAATAGTCATATTAACACTGATAATTGGAGACTGTCAGTTTTTTTCTGAAATATTTAACTCAATTCCCTGTTTTTGGTTTCAGTATCCTTGTCAATAAAATGTTTTAAATTTTGTAATCAATCAACATTAAACATACCAAAATTAACAGCAAGGTCTGGCTTGATATCTGGCATCATCTGATCATGCTGATAAATCCCTTTGTACATGGAGAGAGGCTTGGATAAGCCAGCCAGCAGAAGGTTCTGGAGGCCAGCGTTGAATGGGTCACTATAGTCCAACTGTTCCTCCCCCGTTCCAAATGTAGTGATGTCCTGCTCCACTTGTTCTGCGTCCTGGAGGGTCCTATCTGGGATAAAGCTCATCTCCAAATCTGGTAGATCATCCTTGTGCAGGAAATCGGTCTCCTTGGTTTTTGGCTGTGAAGGCTGAGATTCAAGAATTGAACGATTGTTCAGAGACATCTCCTTCATGGACAGTTCTCCTTCTTCCATCTGGGAGTATTCCCTTGCACAAAAGCTAAGAGACACCTGAGGAGCAGCATTGGACTCCTCATTGTCAATATGGATGTGGAAGCCAGAAACTGCAGAAGCTGCAGAAGCAGCCTTTGGTGCAAACATGTCTTTGCTTTTTTCCTGAAGGCCAGTTCTTGGTTGGTATTGGACTTGAGGTTCTTCATCTATGTGGATATTGAAACCTTGGGCAGAAGGAGCAGTAGGTGCAGTGTCCTTCTCTCTGTCTACATGAGTGGTATGTGATGGCTGGTGGCATTCCAGTGAAGAAGCCGATGCATATGAGTTTGTGGTAGAAGCGGAGCTGGAGCCAGATGACCGGGCATTCTCTGCACTTGTCTCCATGATAGGACTGTTTAAATAAAGAAAACAAAATGATGCACATGTGCATGAGCATTTTAATTCTTTCTCTGCCCCCAAAATAACCATAAATAATTAATAACACAATTTGATATGAGGGTACATGTACATGCCTCAGGGCAGTCAAATGTAAATGCCAATATACTTTCCTAAAATTGCCATTCATATAGCATCTAAAACATAGGTATATTGCTGCTTTTATGTACAGAAACAGATTTTTCATATACAATCATGAATATTTTGCACATAAGCCTTACCTCAGAGGTCCACCTGAATGATTAACTATGAGCTCTGTCTTCTCAAAGCTCTCATTGACCGGTGGTACCACTCTGGAGGCTGTAGCCCCAACTTCTCTCTTCAAGCCTGTGACATCAGCCCCACTCCCCTGCTGCATGGGAAACACCATCTCCTCCTTACCAGGGTAGGCAGTTACCTGCTCTACCTCTCTGGGTTTGATGGTACTCATAGGGGGAATGAAGGACAGCTTGTGGGAGGAGGCATCGTTGAAGGGAGTGGAAGCCATGCGAGCAGCCACCTCAAAGGAGTAGTTTGAGCCAGCTCCAGTCGGAGGTAGGGTTATGTTCATGGTATGGGAGAGGTCACGGTGTTGAGAGGAAGCCAGGGGATCAGTGCTGGGCTGCACTTCCATGGCATCAGTCCCCTGAAGAGAGGTAAACAAATTTTTCTTTTTTCAAATCTGGCATTACGATTCTCCAAAACATGACTTATCATCAACAGGAGTTCACAGAGGCAAGTGACACTCTGAAATCTACTTTAAAGCTCATGGACAGTTTTGGTAGCAAAAAATAAATTGGAAAGAAAAGTGTTCAGTATAGTCTCATGTTGTTCTCCTTGTATAAAAAAAGTTTTTCCGGTGAATTTTAGTGTAAATATCTGTAAGGAATGCTAGATCATGGTAACATACTGCCCTACGCTAGGACCTTTCCACCCCGATGGCTCCCCATGCAACAGTCTTGAGGCTTCACATGGAGAGAGCATGTGTGTCACTGTGTGTGGAATACACATAATCCACATAGGTTTTTGCACGCGTTATAGTGTACAGTGCATGCTGCCGTTGTTGGGAGTTATATCCCTGGCCCAGCGTATGAATGAATTTTTACCCATCTCTTGCTAAATATTTCACTTTAGGTGAAATTTTCACAGGATGTTAGTATTGCTAGTATTCTTGCTATTTATCAACAAAAATCCAAGAAATCTGACGAAAAGTTTTTGAGGGAGTACCAAAAATAAACATTACCTTTAACTCTTACATTTCAACATTGAGTGTATCAAAAATAAAAATCATTGAGTCCAGTTAGTCTAAAGCCCCCCAATCATGGCCATTTCACAACTCTATCTTTTATATACGTTGAAAAGTTATGAGCTTACATACAAATGGAAGCAAACGGGTAATGTTAAGAAAGATGATATGCCAGGAAAATAAGATTAATTTGCTGGTATTTCAATTAACTTCACTCCTGTGAAGTTAATACAGTATATCAATGAATGATGAGATTTCTTTTGTAGGTATGGAAACCTTGGCTGCCTACTCACAATGGCATCTTCCTGCTTCTGATCTTCTAAGGGCATGAAAGGAATACTCTTAGAAGATTGTAGCACACCCATCATCTCTCTCTTCTCTTGCATTTGCTTGTAATCTGATGGTGGCCTGGATGACAAGAGAAGACATTTTTATGAAGAATGATATAAAGATTGTAGATTATGCAGGTACAGCGAAAAATTTAATACCCAGCCACTGGTCTATAAAGACCGCATATTCCTATACCTTGAGCAATGTTTCTCATGGCAATATGCATTCAAGGAAACCGTAAGAAAAAGATAATGCGATTCTTTTTTTACCTTGAGTGGTCTTATATGCAGATTTTATGTTACATTTATTACAGAACTTGCATTGCAATCATTTAGTGAATATCGTTGAAATACACAAGAAACGTGCACTAGTTGTTTCACTATAAAACTTTCAAAAGCTTGGTTCCACTTTAAATTCAGAAATTAAGCACAGTTATCTTTAATTACAAATATGACATTATTCAACAGCATGCATCATCTCAACTTACGTGTTCTCTTTGGTGTTGTTTTCCACTGGCTCGTCTTCAAATATTGTGATTCTTCCCAATTCTGCCTTTTTGAGCTCAGGTTTCATGTCATCCTGATAGATAGGTATGGAGGAGAATGAAGATGGTGGAGGTACACCTTGGTGTTGATGTTCAGTGCGTTGATCAGTCCTTAGCGACAGAGGCTGTCTCCTGGGCACAATGCCCTGACTCTTAAAGCCTCCAATGCTAGAGAAGGCACTGCCATCTTTAAAGATTGCACTCTTGCTGGCTGGCTTTTCTACAGAAAATGATGATAAAGGTGAAGCATACATAAATCACTTGGGTTCCAGGGTACTAATACATGTAATAGTATTAAGGTCAAATAGGAGCAATATGTAAATGAAAATGTCTAGCTGATTAGAGACCCTCCCCCCCTCAACAAAAAAAAAAAAAAAAAAAAAATTAAATCCAACTGCTTCAAATCTAAAATCAGCAGATCTACAGAGATTCATTGAACTATGGGCACCTTAGACACTGGTCATGAATGTTGTACAGTAAGAAAACTCTGGATTTGTTAATTAAAACATAATTCACGTTTTCTAAGTGCTGGTACGACTGGCTTACCATTACTCTCAGTATTTGCAAATTCCATCTCAAAGTCCTTCTCCTGGTGTGTCACCTGATTCTGGAACTCTCCACTGTCCAAATCAAACTGGTTACTCTTTAGAGAGCAATTGAGCATTGCACTGATCACTCCCAGCGCTTCCTTGGTGTTGATGGTGGGCGAGGGGGCCGTCAGACCTTTAGGGGTGCGTATATTGCTCAGACGACCATTCCTGGAGCGGCCCAACGATGCGAAAGACGCGGAGGAAGGGGTCTTCTCGCTGATCATCGAGGACTGAGGTGTCTTGTCATCATGAGGGCCTGCCCCGTTAGGATTGGTAGAGCTAGTGTTGGTGAGAAAGCTCTGATTGGGAGTGATTGTGTCTTGCTCTCCTTGATGACTGATCTTTGACGGTGGAGCAGTCACAGACTGCTGGTGGAGGGAGAAAGCCGAGGTGGAGGATGGGTTGCAGGGAGTTGGAGCAGCTATACGTTGAGACAAAGGAGCAATAGGTGGCTTGGCTGCAGCAGCTACTGTGGGATACTGAGGGGCTGGCTTGGCAGGAGGATTCTGGGCTGGATCACAGAATATATTGAAGTTTCCTATCAAACAACAAAAGAAGCAAAAATAAAAGTATACAGTGATAACAATAACAGCAACCACAACAATGATGACAATCACAAATGCATTGACAAAAATGTTTACTGGTATGAAATTGGAACATGCTGCACTATGTACAACGCAGTGGGCATCATCAGTTGGGAAACATTTCTTAGCATAGATGAGCCTATTTCTCGATCATCTTATAATTATGTGGGGTTTTGGGGAGCTTAGAGCAATTCTAAAAAGAGAAATTATCAGTTTTGTTACAATAAAAAGTTAAGATCCAATATATATATATATATATATATACCTGTTGCACCAGTCAGATCATCAAACATTAGCTGCTTAGTACAGGCGATAGATGAATCCCTGAAAGGAAAGAACAAACACATGTTAATTTTAATTTCAATTTTTTACTACTCTAACAATGTTTTTTTAATCATTCTTTTAATCTTTCTTTAAATTCTATCTGACAGCTAAGTAAGGCAGTATATACTTAAAGATAAGCAACCAGGGGACCAATGGCTTTAAGTCCTATCCAATTGTCTTGGTAATTGAGGAAAGATGGACTACCAACTTGACTTCAAACAAGGACCTCCTGGTTATGATACCACTGCTCTTCTCGTGAGCTATGCACTGTGTGCATCTAATGTTAGCCCTCTATATAAGCACATTTCATCACTACCGGTACATTTTATTACATCCTAAAGTCAATATCCACAAATTTGACCAATCAGCAACCTAGAATCTCAATATGCAGCTTATAAAATCGGTGACACAACATTTGCTCCTGCGACATTTGCTGTAATTTATTATGGTGTCAGCTGCTTTTCTGTTACCTTACGCTCATTATTCCTTGGTATCTAGTCAATATTTCCACCTAAGTTGAAATGTCATATATTTTTTCCTCTAATTATTTCGAATTTTGATGTTTTTACCAATGTGTTTATGTAATATTTGAACGCTCCTTTATGTAGATCATGTGCAATTTGGCTTTTTGCAGCGAATCCGAGTGATTCTTTGAACAAACCATAATTGAATTTAACTGAATTAAATTGGATTAGGATTAACACAGCAAAGTTAGACCGGAGCAATTGTCACAGGAGCAAATGTCATGGAACCATAAAGTCATATTACTGAAAATATCTGCATTCTAAATTATATTCTAAAATGTATTCTGAACATATTCTGAAAATACATGTATTATAGAGTTACCCTGAGAGTGATATGGGTCTCTGCTGGGGAACATCATTACAGTCTGCTATACTGTCAAGGGGTGATGTATGAGAGCGAGCAGGAGCTTGGCTGGAAGATCCCTGTGTCTGGAGACATCGTTGAGCTGAGGCTACAGGCACAGGTGGTGCATACTGGGCAGATGGTGCCACCGGTGCTGGCTGCTGAGGTATAACAACAGTGGGCTGCTGCAGTAGAACTGGAGCTGACTGTGGTGGCACCGTTTGTGCAGGCTGCTGTGGTACCACGGGTGCGGGCTGTGGTCCTGGATGTTGAGATAGCTGGGGCGCCATTGCCTCTACCTTCTGCTTCACAAGTAACTCAATATACTGCTCTTGCTGGAGTCTGAGCGAAACACAAAAATAAATTATATCAACCGTGTACAAGAAAAGAAGAGGGAATATACAAAAGATATCATACAAGCTGAATAATCTTTGTTTTGAATTATTGTGTGAACAAACTATTCAAACATCATCCAAACCATGGGAACAAAAACTCTCTTTAAAATGTCTGGAATTATCAGGTACCCAGACCCTGTTCTCCTTGCCAGCCGGAATGCCCTCTCAGAAACTTCTATCATTTAGTTTTTTTTAAAGCTTTTGTGCCCCTTTACTACCCAAAGCAGTCTGCCCCTCCTCCAATGAAACGTACCATTAGATAATTGAATCACGATCTATAAATGAAATGTGACTGTACTGCAAAAATATTTCCATACCTCTGTTGCTCTAACTTCTCCTGCATCTTGGCAATCATTTCATCCTGTTCCTTCTGCTTATTCACCATCTCAACTCTCATCCTTTCAGCTTCTTCCATTTTAACTGAAAATATGATAAGGAACAAACAAAGAAAATCCAAATGAAATAGACACATTTTCACTGATATCATACTCTTTATAAAATACAATGTGATTAAAGTATGATAAAACACCTGGGCCCCGTTACACTAAGGTTTGCAATCAATTCCAAATTTGAAACAACGATTCTGATTGGTAAATGGTCAGCTTTTTGAACAATATGTGCATGCAAAGATGTTTTGATTGGCCATTGCCATTTGCAATTGATAGCAAACCTTTGTGTTATGGGGCCCTGAACTGATATATACACATGCTGTTGATGCTGCTGTTAAATGAATGGTGTCTAATTATGTTCCTATAGCAGGGAATCAAAACAACTCTTAAGCAAAGTTGTGATTCTACGGATGTCATCAAAACCAAGATGATCCTATAATATCTCTTTACAGGACAACTGCTAAATTCATAAAACAATGTGATTTTTATGCACAACGGGCAGCACGGGCTCTGCTATTGGAAACATTTTCATTGATGTCTTTTTACAGATTTGCATGTTTGATTCTTTAAAAATCATGCCTATAAAAAGAATTTAATAAAAGACACAAGAATTCTCAAGTAATGTTTATTACAGCTCAATTCTTCATGTAAATATAAAGTAGGGGTGAGATGTTACCTTGAAGTTCTCTCTCCTTTCTCTTTGTCCTGTCCTTGATGCCACGTAGTTCTTCAAATGACATCTCCCTAGCACCACCGTAGATGAGATGCTTGCAGTACATCACTCTTGTATTGTCATTTACATTGTCCTTGAAAAGGAATAGGTTTGAATGATGTGGTGTTAACTATGCAGGCAATTAATTCACAGCTGTTGGTAGCTTATATCTACAGAAACAAATAGGATTGTTATCATTTCCAGAAAGTAATTGACGAACTAACAAAAAATACTCCCTAATAGCTCCCCAATGGAACATACGTTGAAATACAAGGCATGAGGGTCATTCTTAAATTTGAGGTCAATATACATTACATGGAACAACGACACGCATGCGATATTTCTTACATAAAAAATGAGAGTACTTAATACTACTTATAAAAACTAATCTCAAGCCATGCTTTTTCCTTGAGTCATCCATCTCCATTACATTCAAGTTGTGTCCTGTGTCACAAGCACAAAGCTAAGAAAATAACAACAATGGATATGCACAGGGAAGCATGGACATGCACAATGATAAATGCCATGCAAATGCAAAGGTTGTGTTATTGCACGTTCGTGCACATACAACAATTTATCGTGTGTCATGTGATAGCTTTTCATCCAATAGGATACTCTCTAACACGTACCCTATTTTATATCTCATATCATGTAGAATGTAAATGAGAAGACCTACCTGTACCTGTTTGATGTGATGAAGGGCATTGGTTGGTTTATAATGCTTCTTCTCACTGAGCACTTGAAAGCCCATCTCTAGTGGCTTGCGAGGAGTTCTGTTAATAAGAAGAGAATAAGATAAATATGATCAGAAATAAGTTATATTTTCAGTTACTCGCACCTTGGCTGGTGATAGGATATTTACCGTATCTGCTTCAAAATAACGTAATGAATTACCACTTACAATTTGACAGTCTTCATCTGTCAATACGCCTTCAAAAAAGCCTTGAAAACACATCTCTTTGGCAGTTTGTAGTTGCCACATTGTTTTTCTTACAAGTATTCTTAATTGTTTGAATTTATTGTAAGTGCTTTGGGCCTCATGGGAAAAGTGTTGTATAAGTAATAAGTTTAATGGTCACAGACTCGAGTTTACCCTAATATTGCAAAAATTTTGCAAAAATTCATAAGTCACATTGTACACATTAAAATACATTATGATAATGAAAGCTTCTGGTATGGCAGCAGCACCATAGCGTTGTGATGCTCATGATATATTAACAAGTTTCACAAAACTAACCATATTCAACACCTGCATAATAACACATTAAAAAATAATATACTGTGCTAAGCAAGGGTCTACTGATGTATATAGGCCAGATGAAGTGTTATGTTTGTTTGAGAATTAAAAGATCAGACTTGCCTGTTTCTGATTTTGCACAAATACTTTTAATAATCCTACTGCATACAATGAATTCTGATTCCTCCAAAAACAAAACCAGAGGTTTTTTTTCACTTACGTCATTTGGTCTGCATTATCATCAACATGGACAGCAAAGTCTGGTCTGGAATAGCTGCTAACTTCTTGAAATGTCATCTTTGGCACGTTCCTCTGAGGAAGCTATAAAATCAAACAGTAACTCAAATGAGACTAAAATTGAATTTTAGAGAAACAAAAGACAAAACAGCCAGTTACAACTCTGCCTAAAGCTGGGAATTTGGGAATGGCTGCTTTGAAATGTCCTCTTAGTGTGAACTCAGGTAGGTGTGTATGATCAAAAGCTCAACTTTGTTTACTGTGTTAAAGCTCATGTACAGTTTTGTAGCAAAAAGGAAATAGGAAAGAAATGTGTTAGATATAGTCTTGTGTTGTTTTCCATGTATCAAAAGATGTTTGCACGAGATCATTTGGTATTCCATCAATGATTTCCAGTGAATTTTACCGTAAATATTATGTAAGGAACGCTAGATCACGTCAATATACTGCCCTACGCTAGGACCTTTCCACCCTGACAGCTGCATGCCCGTACAACTATCCGGAGGCTTTGCACGGAGATAGCATTTGTGTCACTCTGTTTAAGTTTGAACATGTGTATGGTGTACAGTGCATGCTGAAGTTTTGGGAGTTTATATCCCTGACCCGCCACCTAAATTATTTTCTGTCTCTCATTTGTTTAAAGTAGAAATCTGAAGGTAATAAATGTCTATAAATATCTATGGCTAGCATATGTTATTTTTAAGTTATTCATTTAAAAAATATATCACAAAAATCTTCTGGCTATTAGATATCCGCAACTGAAGTGTTGAAAAATAGCCTCCTCTCTTTGCCTAGAAAACTATTCACGAAACAGGTCCACTATCAGTGATGTCAAGGGTGGTATCGGGAATAGCACGGTACCTGGATGTTCCATAGAGAAGCATGTGCAGTGTTATACAAATTTCTGCTGATTTTGTTTCAAAGGCTGAAAAGTCCAAATTTTATAACTCATTGTACAATTCTTCACCCTCTCCTTAATTTCATAGTATTTATAGGGTTTGAAATGCAAAAATTTTCGAAAGCTTGGTCCCTTTGCTCCCTGGCATAATTATGTTCAGGATCCAGTTATTTCACACCCCAAAGGTGTTTTTAAAGTTTTAACCATTAATTGACTCTAGTTAATAATTTGCCTCCCCCCCATAAGGCAAGAGCTTGTTAACTTTTGCGCCCCAGACCCCTGACCCCCCCCCCCCGACCCCCAGATGGAATATAAGTGCCTAAAAAGCACTTTCAGAAGTAAAAAAACTTTTTTTTTTAATCATAAATTTGCCTTGCAATTGCCTTGCTGAATTCCTCAAATATATTTCTTCAGGGTTTTCATTTATTTTTACCCCCCCAAAAAAAAAAAATAGAAATGTTCAAAATTTCCAAAATAAATATATTGCTAGGTCACTGTATTACCTTGGATTTTTTTTCCAAGGGTAAAATACACAAGAGATTTCAATTTGAACTACTTGTTTTAATACACTAACAAAAATTAATTCTCTACCATATCTGAACAGTTGAAAGATTTGTTAAAGTAGAACACTCAAGAAAATCACAAATATGGCAATTAATGTATCACTAGAAATTGGGAAGCTTACAGATGGCAATCGTATAAGTTTTATGTCAACTGCGTATATGATGATTATAAAAACAACATAAATAAAAGCTCTTCTCAGCATGTGGAATATCCGAGGATTCGCCAGAAATATAGCGATGTTTTGATGTCGTCATACGAGGGATCGATCCTGCTTAAGCAGACGACGTCCTATAATGAATGAACGTAATTGCAATGCAATTATTTATCAAATTATAAAGAGTTTGGTACATTTAAACATGACCTTATTTCACACCATTCTAAAAGGGAAAGTGAACTGATTCTGATAACTAAAACCGTTTGATTGTAAATACACAGGAGAAGGGTCAATGATCAATGAAATAAACCCCATTTTCAAATTGAAAAGCCCTGCGAATAATAGCTGGATGGTATTCGTTCCCTCTTGAAACGCCGAACATGCCGCGGTGCAAGCAGCTGAAAATACAATGGCGTCTTATTTTGTTTACAAGTGACTGATTCCTTTATTTTTTTAACGCTGCATTTTTCATCAAAATAATACCATACACGAAGTTAAGAGTGAGGCAACAGACTAACATTAAGACTGACGCTAGTCAAGTATTAGAGAAATAAGTGAAGAGGAGATGACAAAACAGGCACTGAAAAATGTGTATAATGTTATGGGACATCGTCTGCTTAGACAGGACTCGCCCCTCTTGTGTCGTCACACATCTCAGCAGCGTTCAAGGAGCTTTTCAGCTGCTATATCGGGGGCTGTATTTTACCGTTTTATAATTGATAATAATCATTAATTCAAATGTTTCCAAGCTTTAAATTTGGATAACCTTGTTTAATTTATGCCATCTATGCAATAATAAGTATTAAGCCAATATTTAAAATCATCAGTGTGGGATTTTAATGTTAGGTAAATTTAATTTGCAATGATCATATGAGTATATATATATTTTTTTTTAATTCTTAAATTTTGAAATTTAATTGATATCTTACGCATTGCAGGCACTAAATTTCATCTTGCAAGATGTAGTCTCAGGAGTAATCATGGAATTTGAGGTTTATAATGGACATCAGAACTACAGCCTAACTACCGAGTGTGTAGAGCAAAACTAAGAAATTTCGGAAACACAAGTCACATTCCAGTATCTGAAACATACCCTTTGACCTGTCCACTGACCAGCAGACCTCGAGTTCTCCTTCTGAGACTCGGAGCGAGATGGTAGATTCTGCCATTGTCCAGCAGGCTGGGGTGCCCCCGATCTGGAAGCACCATCATCACAGAATATGCTGATCTGGTTTGGTCTTTGTTGGAGTGGGGCTGGGGCACTTTGAAGACCACCTCGACTGGCTGCATGTGAGAATCAGAAAGTTTTTTTTTGAGGGGGGAGGTATTGTTAGTATAAAGTCAATCAGTCGGTCCTTATTAGAGAACCTTTTTATAGAAAGAAAAACAGAAAATGATGTGAAAATCACAAACACGTCTTCTTTCTAACTGTACTGATAATACAATCATCCAGATCACAGGCCTTTTAGATGTATCTTAAATCATGACAAATTGAACTAACAGCAAATTTGCTTTCACATTAAGCTTGCTGCATATATAACATATTAGACTGAAAAGTAACAATTCTGTAAGAATTCAGAAAAGTGAGATTACGCTTACAAAGCTTGGCAGCTCCAGTTCGACTTGTTCCTACTTTTTGCTGCTTTCCCCTTGCCCTGAGGTCTCCCAGGGTGGCTCGTTGATCTTCCATAGAAGCAGTAGCAGTAGGGTTCATCATCCCCTCTTGCATCTGCAGCACAGTAGCTCGTCCAACACGTGACTGAAACTCTCTAGTTATCAAGAAATTTTGAAGAAATTAACAACACATTCAATCAAACAAAAGCAATTCACATTACTGAGAATGTCATTTTGAAAGAGGCCATTACATTGTTTATTAAGTCTTTATTTCATAAAAAGATCTTGTTAACATCATGTAGAAATTAACAACACATTCAATCAAATACAAGCAATTCACATAACTGAGAATGTCATTTTGAAAGAGGCCATTACATTGTTTATTAAGTCTTTATTTCATAAAAAGATCTTGTTAACATTATAACATGGTCAGGGGTCATAATACAAGCTCTTATATCATGATACAAATCCATATCTATTTTATACTTGTGGGCTATGTTAGAGTTCTATGAACAATACAAAATATAATAAACTTGGTTTATGACTGTTACAGGGAAGAATGAGAAGTGCCTGGTGTGAACAGTATTCAAGAGGGACAGATTACAGGTTTGGATGAATAGTTATTTCAAACATGTGAATATCTTTCCACAATGTTACATTTGGATTCTAATTATGATATACAGGTAGATGGGTAGGTAAAGGACAAAATACTATTATACTAGACAGTTATATGTACTTTTGCATTATAGTATTGAGTAGATTGAAAAAGGTACTCTGCTCTTAGTCTTGGTACTCTATGGCCCAAAAAGTTGAGGTATTTCACCTCACTGTTCTTTTATTGAATAAATTATGACAAAAGATGAAACAACAGTGTATTCGACAATTTTCTGATAGGACATGCAGGGAGCAATATCAGCTCTCCTTTTTCTAGTTTCTTCCTCATGCCAACTTACATCAAAGCTTTCTCTAGCCGGTCTCGGGGCTGTGCATTGCAGGCAACACCCTCCTTGTAAATGGCATCAGCCTTCTTTGTGTTCCCAACCTGTTCTAGCTCCCAGGCCCATGCCTCGTAGAACATGGTCAGCTGGGACCCAATCTGGTTGGCTTGCATAAACTTAAAAATCTCCAGACTTTCACTATCGTACTGAGCCTGGATATCAAAGACAAAGACCATTCATGATTGATTCAAGAGATAAATGACTAAATGTACTCTCAAACTTTAGTTATTCTACTAAATTCTAATTGTATATCCTATACTTGTATATATCATTTTTTTTTCTTCATTTCTTCAAATCGCTGTAGCTGTGCATGAATGCTATCATGATATTGAAAGAGATGTTTCTGATGCTACATGGTTAAAAAATAATCATTATTGTCTTGATGGTAGTTTTGCTTGCAAATAGACCCATTGGGCATTAAGATTTCTTATGAAAAAGATAAATTGCTTATTCAGCACTCTGCTAGCAGATAAAAGAGAGATATATTTATCAAAGAGAACTAAAAATGTCTCTTATCAATATTATCAGCCTTCTTTTAAGCCCTGGATTTCAGATTTATGTGTAAAAGAGACAGTAGATCTAATTTTTAAAAACATTGCAAAGTGCAGCAGTACCATTTTTAGCCAGATGGAGACATAGCGGATGTCTTGCTTGTAAAGCTCATCATTCTTAAACTGGATAAGGCACTTCTGCATCAGCACACCCAGGTGAGAGTCCTTCCCACCTTGGGGGAAGTTTTGCTCCGTCCATTGAATGTATCGAATCCAGGGATCTAAGGGATCATCTCCATTGTAGGTTCTCAGTTCAGTCTCAAAACCTCTGCAAAAGAACAAGGAAATAGTAAATTACGATTAAGAATCTGCACCAAAAGTGAAGGAGGTGGCCCCGGAGGGAGAAAAAGAGTCATATTCTCATCATAACATAGATTGAAGGTAGATTTTGTCACTAAAATGAGATATTTTTAGTGGTTAGGGGTGGGAGTTTCGGGTATTTTTTCAATTCGGGAACCCGACGATTTTTCGGGCGGGTTCCCGGTTACCCGAAAATCATATAACACAAATTACAAGCTTATATTTACCCCTAAGAAGCTATTAACACTGGGAAAAACTCCTTCGTGTTTGGCACCTGAAATAAACAATTCAAGGGAAAAAAGAGACTGGGAAAATCGTGGGCGCAAGACATGATATTAGGCCTAAGCCTCCTAAATTTAATCCATAGAAATCATCGATAATAATCATGCCAGCGCCTTAGCCTTAGGTAAATAACGGTCAACAGTCCCTTCCTTTCAAGTTCATGTGTGTATTTTTGGATAAACTTTATCCAAAAATACACACATGAACTTGAAAGGAAGGGAAATACAATGAAATCTCAAAGAAAAACTTGTTTGAGACGATGATCATGATGATTCTTTATAATTTTGCACGAGCAGCCCTTGGGAATTTTGACATCTGATCGTAAAGAGGGCAAGAGGCACTTGTAGACAAACTTCACGCGTAGTATCAATTGATGTCCCTGACGAAAATGGCGAGCTTTCTCTGCTACAGTCCTCATACACACGTACGTGTACACTTGTAATTCCCCGGCCACGCACGATCAACGATAGTTTCCTTCTCAAACAACTCATCGCGCCGCGTCAATTATTGAAATTCACACACACACATACACACACTTCATGTACGACAGTCTACTGATATTCGTAAATGTATGCTAGTCCGATCTCTCTTCGTATACACACAGACACGCTCATCAGATCATGCTTCTTTTATTTAGAATTTAGAAAGTGCAAGTTCATAAACGAAAACTGAAAACAAGATTTTTATATTTTTTCCTTTTTGGGGGGGGGGGGGGTAATCATTTCTTTCTGACTCTCTCTCTCTCTCTCTCTCTCTCTCTCATAAATGACAGGGTTTATTTTAAAGAAAGGGTTAAACTGCTTTGCCTGAATTTAAAAAAAATGCGTAGTGTATTAGCGTTTAGACAATAACCCTTATAAGTTATAACCCGTCCCTCAACGTTACGGCCCCACCCCTTCCCCCACGTGATGGAGATCGGAGACAATAATTAATAAATGAAACAAAGGAAACATGCATAGATGTCTTCTCAACAGTCAGGTAGTCAACAGGTAACTTTTCATTATGACATTTTCGTTGTGCATGTACATGTAAATAAAGACGTTCTTTCAAAGGACTAAATGCAAAACAAAGAAGAACTGGTATGTGTTTTCTGTCATCGGCATGATCTTCATAACCATCATATCATCATCATAACATCATTATCATATCATCATGATTCATGATGATCGTCATCATAATCATCAAAGACATCGTCATCAATCATTATCTTGATAATCATATCGTCAAACCAATTATCAATATCATCTTAACACCATATCGTCATTAACTCATATAATCATCAATTCACCATGATCATCAAAACCATCATCTCATCACATCATCATAGCATCATTATCATATCATCATGACGATCATCATCATAATCATCAAAGACATCATCATCATCATTATCATCTTGATAATCATTATCGTGAAAACAAGTATCATCATAAAAAAATATCAAAAAATATCAAGCCAACCACTTCATCCCTGCCCGACCGTAACTTCATCCTTTTACGCACATGCGGTTCCCCTTTGATATTCGATCTGTTTATACGAAGCGCCTTCGCGCCCAATGCCGCGGCGGTGTGAATTAAGGATCAAAGGAACGGGGAGGAAAAAAGGCGCAAACCTTCATTGGCTGGTTGGCATATTTTGCACATGTCATGACTTGTGGTCATCAAATGAGGTCACAAGCCCAATTTTATGAATGAAATTCTTGATCGTGCGCACTCTAGACAGCCTTTGCTTCCCATGCCTTGTTTTTCACTTTCGCATGAATGAAGGATATTATTTTGGATATATCGCCATGGATATAATCTGATTTTAGTAATTTCGAATTTATTAATTGTGTGCTAAAGTTTCAGGAATTGTGACAGTGCCAAATCGTGCTCGCGCTTAATCTTGTTGATCTGTTCATGTACGAGTCATATTCATGAATGAGATGCCGCGTGCGAGTATGGAGCGACGGTTGATGTTGAATATGGATGAGTTTGTAAGCTTTACGCCCGTTGATCGCTCATGACTACGACATATTGTTTACTCCCAATAAGGGGGAAAGGCATTCAAATGCAAATTATGTTATGGGTTCGATGAACCAATGAGCATGCAGTCTCTGAATCGCGGCTGTGGGCTTTGCTGTCTGTGTATAACGAATGTTATAGTAAGTTGAACGAATCCAAAGCGCATCACTGCAGTGGGGCGCTACATGGATTTTTCATTGAATGGATTTTTTCATTTAATGGCTGGTCGACGATGAGTAATCATTAAAATACTTATTTTCGGGAAACGGGCATGTAATATTTTGACCCGGGACCCGATGCTCTCGGGCGGGACTCGGGTACCCGGTTTTTAGTCCCAGCACTATTAGTGGTACAGAATCTCTATAATTATTCATTCAAAAGACGAATTGAGTAGGGAATGAATGAGTTTCCGTAGCGGTTTGTTCTTACCCTCACTGATTGCCACCTTCTTCCACTTCGAAGCAGTGTATAGTTGTCTGGTAGTGGATGGGAGCTATCACCTACGATAGCATGGGCCTTAGCAACTACCTTATCTTTACATACTCTGTCTAAATCTACAACACACTTCATAATCTTACTAGCCTGTTTCACTTTGTCCTTTTGTCTTGCACTATGATACCAAACCACACTATCATGAGTAATGGTACTCTGGATAACCGATGAATAAAACAGATGCAAGATTCTCTCATTTACATGGAACAGTTTCATTTTTCCAAGAAAATATAGCCTTTGGTTGCATTTCAGTGAGATAGCTTTTGTTTACTTTTTGTTTGCTCACCCCCATTCAACTGGTCGTCAATTACCGTACCTAGATATCTTATCTATAGCTCTGCACATTTACAATAGGAACATCATCAACATGAATACAAATTTTCTTCTTCCTAAAATCAAAGATTATTTCCTTTGTTTTCGTTGAGTTCAGTACTAAGTGATTTTCAGTGCACCAACTTCCAAAAGAGACAATACTTTCCTATACTCCTCTTCACTCTCCTTTATCAAACCTACAATGACAGTGTCATCAGCATATTTCAAAATATGAACTGACGGAGCATTTGAAACACAATCATTGGTATACAATATATAGAGGCTCGGTGAAATGAACACACCCTTGTGGAGTACCAGTGTTTGTAGTAAGTTCATTTGAAATTACATTGTTAACTTTTACATGTACTTTCTGGGTTCTACCATGCAAGAAGTCATAGATCCATAGAACAAGAGATGGTTTAACATCTAAGAGTTTTAACTTTACTATTAATTTATAGGGCTGGATTGTATTAAATGCGGAGGAGAAATCCACAAATTTTGCCCTTGCCTAACACCTTAGAGCGTCAGTATGCTGGTAAAGTGTATTGGTTAACGTGAGTACCTCATCGATGACAGATCGCTTTGACTGATATGCAAATTGGTTTTTATCAATCTTGTCGCGGATTGGTCCAAGTAGTTTTTCCAGTACAATTATTTTGAGGCACTTCATAACGATGGGAGTAAGCGCTATCGGCCTAAAATCATTATTTATCGGACGTTTGTCTTTAGGCACGGGTGTCATAACTGATGCTTTCCAACATTTCGGTACTACATGCTCATTGATTGACATCTAGAATAACATGCAGTATGGGGTAGCGAGTTGAGATGCACATGGTTGTAGAACACGTCCACTAACACCATCAGGCCCAGTCGCCTTTCTAGGGTTGATCCATTTCAAACGTTTCCGAACTTCCGTTGCTCCTCAATGACGATAGGGGAATCTTTCGAAGCGCGCAACCCCTCCACTTGTGCGTCGGCAAGATGTTGAAAGTTTTCGTTATCAAAGCGGGAATAGAATGTATTTAGTTAGTTGGCTCGTTGCCGTGGATTATTTTCATATGCAAACACGTTATTTCTTCTTGTCAGAATAATCCGTCATGTGCTCCAGACATTTCCAAGCGTCTCTTGGATTATTTGTCTGGAAGCATTTTTCTAACTTTTCTCCATACCGCTTTTTTGCTTCAGAGATTTTTCGTCTTAGCTTATGAGTTAATTCTTTGACCAGTTCTTTGTCCCTCAAGTGAAACGCTCTTTTTCTTTCTTTCAGGATTAACTTCAATTCTTTCGTGAACCATGGCTTGTTGTTCGGAAAAATAGTAACCGATTTAGATTGAATGTGGTGACTCTCAAAGAAGACTACATAGCTATTAATTGATTCTGTGAGTTCATGTATGTTGTCGCAAGCATTCCAAAACATTTCCCAGTCTGTGATTTCAAATCCTGTCTGTTGTAATTCGATTGATGTTTTGTTCCAAACGTGCAAATTCTTTTTTTCGCATTTCTCTGACTTGAACAGATGTTTGTATTTTGGTAAGGTAAGATTTGTTTAGTCCCATATATATACAAGTTACACATGCAAGGTGAAAAAACCTGATCACACCTGCCGATTTTTATGTTTTTTCCCATTTTTATTCATTCACTTTTTACAATCTTAGTTGATCCTGGAAGGTAACCCTTTTAGCAAACTCCAAGGGTGGTTTGCATGGCTCACGGTATGTGAGAAATGTTTAACAGTTGGACAACTCTCTCACTTTGTTAATTCCATTGTCTTTAGACTCAACACTACTCATTCCTGACATTGCACGCATGCCTCTGACTCTGCCTATATACACAGCCCATTCTCTAGCGTTGCGAACCGCGACTACAAATGTGCGACTACATGCTTTTCACTGAAATTACATACATTTTTCATCTAAAAATTAAAATTAAACCTTCAACTATTGACGGCTTTTATAGCTAATATGCCCAGCAATCCTCAAATTGGCAAAAATCCTACCTAGGATATCGAAAAAACAGTGAGCAGAAAAGAGGTACTGAATTTCTATAGAGTGGAGGTATAAAGCCTTAAGAGCAACGAACTGTACCGTCAACTGCTCGTGGTCTAGTGGTAAAGAAATCTGCATGCTCGAAGTCTCCTTATTCTACACCGCACGTTCTACAATGTTGCTGGTTCGAATCCTGCTCTTCACTGAAATTTTTTTTTCAGTTATGAATTAACAATAGCGTTTATTCCGTTGAAAATGATCAGAATCTCAATAATAAAAAACACAAGAAACTTAACAAAATATTCACTTGGTCAGGTGGATTTAATGGTGGCTGGGCATAATAACAACTTTGGCCCTATTGATGGATTGATTGCATTCATTAAGTTAAATTTAGTTAACCAACTTACCAAAAACGATGAGTTATTGCATCATCTGCCTACAGTCGAATGGCGAATGTAATCGCGCTGCTTTTTTTGAAAGGTCACACCCGTGCATAATATACCATGATATACACAGCAGCACTGTCGCGATGGACAGGTTTTGGCAGTCAAAAGTTGAAATTTTTTACCCTGTCATGCCTGTCTGCTTGTTGACATTGCCTGATGCCGGCTTAATGGGCTTGCTCGGGATTGACATGATTGAACTTCAAGTCAACTCAAGTTGTTGTTGTTGTTGTCTTTCGCTGTGGGCCTATTTCATGCCCTAGTAGTCTCCTTGGTAAACACTTGGTGTTGATAGCTCAAAGTTAAAGAACTGCTAGGTAATTCAAGTTCAAGTTGAACTCAAGTTCAACAAATCATACTACATGTACCGTACTACCAGTACCAAGTACCATGACATGTCATGAGGCATGACTAATTTACTATAGCATTTTTAGCAATCGCTTTCATGTGAGTATAACATAATGTAAAATTTGAAGTTTAACATGCATTTTAAATTAATTTTGTATATTTAATTGTTTTTAGTGACATTGAGGGGTGTCGCAATGAAAGTCGGCCAAAGTCGTTATTTTGCCCAGCCGCCATTAAACCCGCCTGAACAAGTGAATAATTAGTCAAGTTTCTTGCTTTTCATTGTTGAAATTCAGTTATTTATAACGGAATAAACGCTATCGTTATCGAGTCATAGCTGGAAAAATTATGATTATCAGCAAGAAAGAACGGGATTCGAACCCGGGACCTTAAACGCGAGTGCAGTAAAGAAAGAGAATACTCCGACAGTCTGACCAGACACCTTTACCACTAGACCACGAGCAATTGACAGCGAATGATCTTGCTGCACTAGATCTATTATTACCAGTTTACTTAGTTTCTTAAGCCGCTTTATACCTCCGCTCCATACAAATCGTATCTATAGTCTATACCTCCGTTCTGCTGTTTTTTTTATATCCTAGGTAGGATTCTTGCCAATTTGAGGATTACTGGGCATATTTATAGCCATAATAGCCTGAAAGTCTATTGCCTGAGTATTCATGGTATTGGGGTGAACGCAAGAAAGTTGCAATCAATCATGTCAATCATGTCAATTGCAAATTGTAATATTGTAAAGCAATTAGAACAACCATTCTGAATGGTTCACGGTCTGCCCATTCAACATGTTCAAGAAGATGCGCTTGCAACAATGATTTTGATTGGTCAGTACCGATCAGTTGCAACTTGCAATCAATCGCAACTTTCTTGCAACACCCCATACATAGCCAGGATTGGCTTCGTGAATGTAAAAAAAAAAAAATTGGCTATACGCCTTCTACATCACGAAGCCAGGCGTTCTTACCCAGCAATCTAATTGCGCACGGGTTAGCAGGACTGGAAAATGCCCTGACATAACACTTTTCTGATAACTCCCGCGACCGACAGCTCCTTCGCCACAGCGTTTCCTCCTGGGAAAACGTTTAGAATTAGAATGTCTTTTTGATCGTACGTATTTTTACAAAAAAATCCAAAAAAGATCATAAGAAATTTCCGAGAACTCGCCAGTGTTTGTGTGTATCCATTGTCATGCCTTTGTCATGCCATATCTGCATGACAAGCATGACAAGAGGTGAGAGGAGGCATGGATACACACAAACACTGGCGAGTTCTCGGAAATTTCTTATGATCTTCTTTGGATTTTTTTGTAAAAATACGTACGATCAAAAAGACATTCTATTTCTAATTCTAAACGTTTTCCCAGGAGGAAACGCTGTGGCGAAGGAGCTGTCGGTCGCGGGAGTTATCAGAAAAGTGTTATTTCAGGCAGGGCATTTTCCAGTCCTGCTAATGCACTTATCAATTGTAAGACGCACCCCTCGACCCCCGGGAATGGTGCGTCACTTGTCAGATGTGAGTCGGATTTTCCTATACCATGACGCACCTGTGTGTCTCGACTATGACGGACCTTTTCTTACAATGACTGTGCCTGGACGAAAAAATATGACGCACCAGTTCTAGACTTTGACTTACCATTGTGACGCACCCCGTCATGGTAAAGCTCCGCGCGCACGTGGCACGCTATGCATCGGCGCGGCGCTAGTATAGTATTGCATGCATTGTTGATATCGACATGCATGCATGAACGCTAGCTGAAGACACAAACACACGTTATCATCCTGCACGCTATTGAGGCCGAGCTCGAGATAAGATTATCGGCGATGACATATGAAAATGTGCAGAAGTCACACAGTGCAATCGCTGACATTCTTGTGACGTCAACACATGAATATTCATGTCTCAATCCAGCCTAGCACAAATGCTACCGATCGCGATCATCGCGGCAAGAACCGAACCAGCCAACGCAGTGCTGGAACGAACGGGGTAAAAATAAACAAAGTAACGAAAAATACCTTATTTCTTCCCTTTTTTGAGAACCCAGACAGAAGACAGCATGAGAGAGGATTTGAGATCTATTATTATTTGGGGGTTTCCATTTTATTTGATGTCATCAAACTCGATTTTGGGCGCCCGGTGCGAAAGTATAGATTCCATGTCAATATATTTTTTTTTATATTCAAGGAGTTTGCATGTTTAAAAGCCCGGTACGCGGTGAGTATTGCGCGGACAGACCCGTTTGTAAACATAGCGAGGCATTATGACGCACCCATGTAAAATGACCGACTATGACGCACCCCATTCTCCATGCTGTGACTGACCAAATGCTTCCATGACCATACCCTGCGTCATTCATTTGTTGGTAAATTACCCAACCATGACGCACCTTTCCGGGGGTCGAGGGGTGCGTCTTACAATTGATAGGTGCATAACCCGTGCGCAGTTAGATTGCTGGGTAAGAACGCCTGGCTTCGTGATGTAGAAGGCGTATAGGCCTAGCCAATTTTTTTTTTTTTTACATTCACGAAGCCAATCCTGGCTACCCATACATGCCATATGTCATGACCTGATGACATGCATGATATGTGTCTTTCGCACGGCGTCTGCACTGTCTGTCTGGTCGGGCTAGCCTGGCAGTGGCAGCACTGCACTGCCACTGGGGCCACCGTCAATTTGTTTTGTGTGTCATACTCACTGCCTCTGCAAAATCAGCTGCTGCTGCCGATCGAAGTTTTGTGGTTGAAGAGCAGCCGTGAGATTTGTCATTTTTCGACCCTGTTTCAGGGGTAAAACATTCTCTTTACTCAACTCCCATTCATCTATAGATTTTGTTTCGTGGTCTCTCTCCATGTTAGTCTTTTCCAGATAGATCTTACAGTCAAAAAGTAGCTATTTTTCAGCGATGTCAACACCCAAAATGCCGTTGATGCTTTTTCAAATCGCCCGCGCGTGCGTGATAGGTCAACCAGGTCAACGACACGCGTACGTTAGCGCTGGAGCGCACGCACAGATCGGCTCTCAGCTAGAGCACTGATGGCATACACCGGCACCTTACGAATGCCCGGCCGGCCCGCACGGGCTCCTGAACTGCCAGCTCTCGATATCTCGTTGGTAGCGCTAGCGCAGCACCACCAGTATTCCGCGCGCCGTATACATAACTAGTATGCTTCATATAAATACTCAAATAAGACACACTGCCCGCAGCAAAATAAGATCAACAATATTGACACTGTATTTTATTCCTTGCATTTGGAGCTATGGAAGTGGCAGAATTTATTGAAAGATTTGCGGAGAGTTTCCAGAAATTTATGGAAAAGGTAAGCATGGTAAGCGGGCCAATAGCTTACTGCGCTATCATGCCATTATTAACCAATGAACCATTTAAAAGAAATTTTAAATTTTATAATAACCACTGACTGACATGACTGATGATGTGATGAAATTGAAATTTGAATCAATCATGATGTAGTACACCCAAACAGTAACACTAACAGTAACACTAAACAGTGAAATATAGATCTGTTAAACTTAAATTACAAGGAAGAAGAAGAATAAGAAGGACATGAAGGAGAAAGAGATAAAGACAATAAAGGAGGAGGAGGGGAGGAGAAAAGAAGAAGGATGAAGAAGAAGAAGCTAGTAGTAGTAGATCCAGGGAAGTGTTAGAGAGAACACTTCCCTGGTAAAGTTAGATCATAGTCATGATGATAGTCATGATAGTTAGTAGTGCTAGTAGGAGAGGGAGCATGAGGAGCATGAGGAGGAGGGGGGAGAGAAGAAGGCATTTTATTTGTAAGACGTAAGGCCAAGTAAAACGATTAACCTGTTTTAGCGTCCGGCCTTTTTGATAAAAAATAAATTTCGTAACAACTTTTTTGTAAATTACATTTTTCCCTTTAAATATTTTTTTAAAAATAAAATTTTTTAAAAAGGAGGCGGGTTGAAAGAAGAAAGCGGGAGCAGGAACGCTAAACATAAAATTATTTTTACTTCGCCTAAGAAGAAGAAAAAAGAAGAAATAGATCAACTTTACGTTAATCTGACATTTTGTCTTTCAAGGGGGTCATTTCACGTTTGTGAGGTCCATGACGTCTCCGTACAAAAGATCGTGGACAGGTGTAATATGATTATGACTGTCATGGAGTTGGTTTCAAGAAATGACCCCCAGTGTTATTTTGCTGTATGTACATCACAGTTCGATTTGATTTTGTTTTGTTATTTCCCTAAATAATTAATAGTTCACGTACACGTAGAAGGCCTACAGACATGCAGACTTTAAAGGGCAATCCAACCTTTGTAAGATGATTTGTGAAAAGAAAAATTTATAAGAAAAAGGTGAAAGATTGAGAGAAATCGGACAAGGAATTCATAAGAAATTTATGGATGTTTGAAAATTTAGATCACTACATCTAGAAAAGATACAAATCTCAAATTGGCAGTTGGTGAGTCGATTGTGACATACTGGTGGACAACTCTCCCGTTTGTCATACACAAAAATATCAGCAATTTGCGGTTTTCTTGGCAGCACCTTTAGCCTTGTGGGCAGTACTCAAAATATATTGTAGATAGCATATATTGTTATAGGTCCTTATGAAAGAAAAAGATCCTAAGTACTGGGTAATACATTTAAAAAAATAAAAATTTTTAGTCATTTTGTGTGTTGGAGCAAATAGGTGAGTTGTCCGCCACTACATCCAGGGTTGGCGGATTTAAATCGCTTTGATTTAAATCATGATTTAAATCGCGATTTAAATCACCTCAATTTTTTTTTTAAATCACTGATTTAAATCATCCCCATAGACTTGTGTAATATATGGGTCAATCCACATCAAATCAACCAATTTTTTGACAATTTGTCACCCGACCCCCTTCAATTTTTTTTAAACCAAATGTTCCTCGGAGTGTCTGACGGAAAACCCCAAAATATTTTGCCCCAAGGTCAAGTGGTTGCTATGATACAGCCTCGCATAGCAACCAATGTGCATTCCAAGAAATGAGTTTTATGAAAATTATGGTTTTTTAATTGACCATTAAAGCCAGAATTTTTATCTAGTACAGCTCATTATCTGTAAATTCGAAGAACTTTATGCTCTTTAAAAGAAAAATCAATTGTGACGCAAAACTGACCTTTCGTTTCTGCGTACGAGGTCACCGAACATGGTGTCGAATTTCATTTTTGAAATTTTGGATGCATGTCTAGAGCCTCATATCTCTAATACTGTATGAGATCAGGAACTAGAATTTTGTACAGTTAAAGACTTTGACTTGGGCAATAATCCAACAAAAAATCAGCGGAATTGGTCGAGCCTTTTTTGTGAAGGGTGCCCTCAAAGTTGGAAAAAATGAAAAATGTTCCAAGTTTAAGGTCACAGATGACCCTTCGTCCCATCTAGGAATACCATGAAATTTTTTGTATTAATAGACATTTACCAATATTATCGGGGGCTAACAAAGAAATTTTGGTACCGAAAGGTTTAACGGCTAATTTTCACCACCAAAAGTGGTCGTAAACGATGAAAATGGGATTCGGGGGATGTTTCACATGACGACAGTTTCAAAATGGAGATCCCCAGCCCTGTCATATTTGCTGTAGTAATAGTCTGTAATACATATTTTAATAAAATATACCACAAGACCGCCTATTTGTATGATTTTCAAATGAAAATAATGGCAAATTTGCACATTAAGGCATTGAAAGGCACAACAATGCTGATAAATGCATTCATAATTCCATTTGTACCCCTACAAACCCAACAAAATCCTACTGTTCAGACAAATCTTAAATGGAAAAGAGAATTAACCCAGATTTTATTTTGCGAATATTTATCACTAATTCACTTCTCTTCCAAAAACTTTAGGCTTTGAGAATATATGTGAAATCTTACAAGGAAAACTTACAATGTTTAACCTTTAAGGTAAAAAGACTACTTACAAATTAACTTTAATGATTCATCTAATACAGGTCCATGGCCAAAACATATTCTCATTTTCGTTCATTCGCATCATTTATCACTCACTGATTTAAATCTCTTTCACAGACAATGTTGTACTATGTTTCCATATTATGTCAAAATAGAGGTAAGAAAATAAATCATATTTATGGTTGGGTAACAGGGTTGATAGTATTACTAAAATTTGTTCAAGTATGCTGGGTGTGGGGGAGGGGCACTGTTATAATCCATTGGCATCTTTGTTTTCATGTTTTTGGCGGTTTGTCCATGCAGGTGTCCAAGCGCATCTTTGCATGCATAATGTGCGTTTGTATACGTCCATGTTATTTCTTATTACTGCTAGAACTTCAGAGCTGCTGATTGGTTTTAAATGAAACTTGGGTCAAATATGTACCAATAAACTGATTAGACTTTGAAGTTCAAAAGTGACAGTGTTAAGGGCCTTGTACATGTCTGATTTTACCTTGTTACTGCATTGCCGTTATTGCTGATCACGCAAGAGACATTTAAATTTAGATGCAAGGTTTTAGCCCGTTACAAAGAACTTAAAATGTTATGGGAGTGTGGAGGCATAAATATTGGCTGTGATGCAGTTAAATTGCTCAATTGAAATTTGTAACAATACTAATTAACATTTTTGCAAGGAACTCTGAAACTCTTCAAACCTTTAACTCTGAAATGTAACCGGTTTATCCTTGCATCACAGTACATATGCCTACTTGACAACTCTGAAGTCTATTCAGATCATTGCTGCCTAAGAGTACCTACTTGACCCAAGTTTAATTAAAATCCAATAAGTGGTCCTGAAGTTAATGTGCTAACAAGAATATAACAAACAGACAAACAGACAAACTGACAGATGCACTCAAGGATGGAACTCTGAATGCACAGCCCAAAAATGTTACCCGCTCCTTTAGAGTGGAGGCACAACTTAGGCAATTTTGCATTTGAAATAGGAAGAAAATTTTTGCTTTTTTTCGAGAGAATTTTTAAAAAGTTGATTACAAATAATCATGTGATTCAAATATAAAACACAGATTTCATTTTCTTAAAGCACCAATTTTAATCAACCTTGATAACTAATATGTATGAGGAAATAATGACGGAATAAAAATTCTCTATAGGCAATTTCATATTTGAAATATATGTGTCACATTTGGTGCCTCTGGATGTAAACTGTTAAGAACAATGGTATAGGGGTAAAATTTATGATAAGATTAAGATTGATGCTATTATTACGCTAAGATTTCTTTGTAATTGAACATAATTTCTGATGGAATTTAAAAAGAAATCTGATTTAAATAAACAAAATTTGATTTAAATTTTTAAAAAATCGCCAACCCTGACTACATCACAGTGACATTACCTATTCGGCCAATTTGAAATTCCCACATGTACATGTATAGTGATTACAACTTTCAAAATTTCATAACTTTCTTATTGCCTGTCCGGTTTCATTCAAACTTTGACCAATCTGCTTCTCTGATTTTCCTCTTTCTTTCATTAAGGTTGGATTTCCCTTTTAAGAGTACATGTACAAATTAAACCGACACACAGCTATATTCTACACAAAAAAAAAAATCATTTCATTAAAATATTAGAGGTATTCAATAAAAAATGTTAATACTCTGATCTATTCTCATGAAAACACTTGTTTTATTCGTCTTACAGGCACAACTCTCATCATCAGTTTCCATGGTGATAGATGAGAGTATGTTAGCTGAACTTGATGTCAAACCATCAGTGCTTCAGAGCAGTGTGTCAGTACTCATACAAGACTTGCAGGTAAAGCTTCAACCAGGACCCATCTTTTGAATAAATAATTTATCCAAATTGAATTGGAGTCCACATTGCTCCATTCAATAATTGCAGGACTTCAAATCTTTCACAGCTCCTTCTAAGACGTGGCCCTGATGTCCCTCTGTCTAAAATTACTGACTGCTGTAATCTAACCGTCAGCGAGAAGGTTCAGCTTAACCTATCCTTCGACCTGACATATTTTCTTAATTTTACATACATCTGTATGGGTCTAAGTTACTGTAAAAGTGAAAATTTTCACGCGATTAATTTTTTGCACTCGGCTAAGTAAGGTGAATTTCATGTGTTTTTTGCGTGATTAGATTAAATTTTACGACCCAGACACATATTTGTGACCCTCCACCACAAAACGACCAATAAGTCAGAAATTTAGGTTTTTTAAATTTCAGTACAGTTTGAGAGTTTAGATTCTAAGCTTTAAAATGATATATAACTTGTCTTGTATAGACTAAGCAACCCTTATAAATTACAATGAGAATGTCAGAGTGTCAGACAGGCTAATGACCAAAACAATAGAGAAAACAGGCTTTTTTACTCTAAAGAAGAGTGACCATTTAAGAACGCCTAATCTGTGTCCTATTGTATGTCACACAAAAGGTTGAGTCAACAACTGAGAGGTACTAATTGGATTGGGTTGAAACTTTTCATACCTTCAGAATAGATAGATTTCTTTGTTTCTTTAGACTTTAAATATCAGAAGGTGCATAATTTTTAAGCTATACCAGAAAAGCGATGTGAGGTACAATCCCAGCAAGCTGATTCACAAAGTTTGAATGTCCAGGAAAAAATGGTAATTTTGAAGGAGAGTAAAAACATATTTCAACATGGTATTTTACCCCGAAACTTTGTCAGATGGTAGATTTAAAAAATAACTTTCAGAAAATACAAAAAACTTAAAATAAAAATTTCCACCCCAAACAACCTTCAAAAACTGTAAAACTCCCATTGCGACTTATTGGTCATTTTGTGGTGGAGGGTCACATTTGAGGGTTCTTGAATTTGCGCTGCACAATTACTCACTCACAAAAAATGTGGCTCCATTTATTGTTTCACACACACGCGGTCTGTTCATATGCATACTACAGACACAACTACACACACGCACTTTAAAATGAATTGGATTCAAACAAATCAGACGAAGCACACAATGCAGCGTCCATTCAAAACAAGCATAAGAAATCGTGCTAATATTTTCGCGTGTTCTAGAATTCGCGCCCACCAAAAATAGTGCGAAATCCACGAAAATCAATGTACCGTGAATATGTATGCATTATAGGGCTCTTAAGTTAAAGTGCATGTAGACCACCAAGCAGTCTACATTTCTTTCAGTTCAAATACTCTGTTGTACATTATGACTTGTGCCTACAAACTAGTATTCAAAGGGTTATTTGTAAGGAGTTTGCGATCAGAAGTTTGGGTAATCAAAGATGATAATAATAATAGGAAGAAGAAGAATAAACTGTTCTTGCATAATGCATATCACATTATGATATAATGTCCCTTTGTGCTTCCATAGGGTTTGGATATTATTACCCTGGCTTTAGCTCTGGCGGCAGTATTCAGTGCACAGTACTGATTACTAAAGGCACTGCACCCATTTATACTTGAGCATGGAATCCTCTTTTCCAAAGGCAGGACACACTCCAGAAACTTCAAGGGATCATCGATAATTGAACTTCCCATGTCTCATATTAATCTGTCAATAAATGTGTTATTGCAGGGTTCTGTGGAATTCTTTTGTGGGTACTACAAATTAATTTTTTTTTAGTGCTTTGTGAATAGGACTTAGTTCTTCATAACTCAGAAATTTTTTTATCAATCTCATCTGTATGTATTAAGGCTGAATCATATCGGTTTGTAAACCAGCCCTTGATCGAGGCTATCGATCCCCGGTGCTGTTTTGGCGAAACCGGTGCATCGATTAAATTTATGTAAATGATATAATACAAAGAAAAGAAGTAGCGAGCGCATGTTGGTACGCAAATCTAACAGCTAGCAAAAATATCGCCATAAGCACCACTTGATTCTAATTTCCACCGCGAAAAAGTAAAGCCTAACATGATCTCAGATTGCATCTCATTTCATTCATCAAAGTTGCTAGCAAGTTGGTTAGACATTTCAAAACTTGGCTTGAATTTCACTTTTATTCGAGCTCAAAGCTAAAATCTCATGCCTCAATTCATTCTCCAGTAAAAGATATTTATACTCTTTTTATTTAATATGATTTTTATTGGATTCCTGTTGCAATACATGTAATTCAGTTTTGGTATCAAATTATTGAATTTCTCTGATTATTCTTCCTTCTCAAGCATGTATAGTAGTCACATGACTCATGGTCACGACGATCGTAAAATCTGCTGTAGTGATCGCGAGTCAAGTGAGTCACGTGACAATAAGGTTTGAAAATAAGTGTTTGAGAAGGAAGAATATTTGGAGAAATTCAATATTTTGACACCAAAACCAACTTTTTTAAACAGGCATCCCCAAAAATTCAAATGAAATAAAAAAATACAAATGTCTTTTACTGGAGATTGAATTGTTTTCAGCTTTGAGCTACAATTAAAGTGAAATTTAAGCCAATTTTTGAAGTGTCTAACCAACTTTTACATGGCCAATTTTATGCTAAAATGAAATGCAAGACTACCAGTATATAACCAACATATCGCAATTAAAAATAGCAAATCAAATGGATGTGCTAAACCATATGTGACGTATTCTTGGTCCATTAATATATCGGTGCACCGTTGTTCGACCGGAGCAAAGCTGTCAATCCCCTTTAAAAAAAAGGACGATATGGCTCGGCCCTAGTATGTATGTATACATAATTGTCCAAATGTTGATAATTTTTATCTGTACTGTGGTCTTAACAACACAAATACACCAGTAGAAATAAATGCATAGTAACACCTTTTGATTTCTGATGTCTTTTCAAGATCATGGAGGCTGTAAGCCAATATTCTTCTCCATCCTCCTTATTATCTAGAATCTTCACAGCCTATGTGATTCATCAAATTCTGATGGAAATTCAGATGATATCCCTTGCCCAAGCTGCAAGGAACGAGGAGAGACTCCAAAGAATGACCCTGTGAACCTTGACCCTGAGGTCATTCAAATAACAGCAGATAGTAAGGAGGTATGTTTGACAAATTTGGATTTATTCATCTGTGATACAAGATTGATAGATTTTATTTTATAAATTTTAAAAAGGCAGCATCATAAGGGATTTTTTTTTTTTTAATTGCTTGTATTCCTGCTATCTACCCAAGTGTGGACATTAATCAGTGTGCAAATAAGGCATGATTGTAAATGTTAGTTACAATTCATGATAAAAAAGCTTTGCTCAATTTGACTAAAAAGTGCAGTGCATTTCTTTAATGCAAGAACTAAAACGAAATGCCATAGATTGTTTCATATGATGTGTCCACAATAAAAAGACTTGGGGTGGTGTTCTGAGCACCATTTTATATCTAAAATGTTTTATTTTATCTTTTTATAAAAAAAAAAAATTGGTATTCAAAGACCACCTTTTTATCTCAGATTTCATCTCTCATTTCTTTCATTTTTTCTCAGTATCATACCTCTTGCATGCCTATACACGTTGTATGCATGGTACGTGCAACTTTAAACGCTTACGCCAATCATAATTTGATTTGTGGGAAAGATAAAACAAAAATTAAAAAAGGGTAGGGGCTGTTTTATCTCTAGGACGCACAGTGCAATAGTTGGACGAGTATGTGCTAGTCGCGCGATCAGAATAAACAAAAAGATAGTAATTACTGACTATATTTCTCAAGCAACATTCTCATATGATTATTGAATTCTATTTCAGGATTTCTGTCAACTGATATCACCCTTGCAATAATGCTTGTGATGGTGTTCTAAAACCTCAGAAAGTACCCCAGTCATTTTCAAGGAAATCCTAGCAAAAGAGCGTTTGCGCTTTGAGACATGCATAGTGAAAGTTGTAAAATTAGTGCATCTGCACTCTCTTACCCCAGAGACTGCAGAGAGCAATTCTATTGGCTGAGCATGATGAAAGTGAATTCTAAGGACATTTCTTATTGGTTATCGCATCATAAATGGTTAGAATGGTTCTCAGAATACCAATTTAAAAAGATTTGATATCACTGACTTAAAATCTCAGATTTTATCTGAGATAAAATGAATTTCAGAATACACCCCTGGGCCCTTTTCATAAAACTTGTTATCAGTAACCAAGTTACATTAATTTTTATAAGCTACTGAACTCCTTGAATCTGATTGGCTAAGAGCAAATTTGTCAGAAATGGGGTAGTTGTCATTGATAACAAGTTTTATGAAACGGGGCCCTGATAGAGATGACAAATCATCTCTGTAAAGATTAAAAAGATTTAAAATGGTTGCACTGTTATTTACGTCTCCCATTTTTCTTGTAGATTTACAGGAGGATCCAGGCATTCATTGAGCGTAAGCAAACAGAAAAAGATGATACCAATTGCAGGGAATTCTGTACCACAGTGCCCCATCAAGTAGAGACGTCTTGTGCAAGAACAAATGCTGTATTCACATCCAAGACTGGAGGAAAGAGTCATGTTAAAGGTACCAGTCAGCAGATAGAGTGAATTAAAAAGACAAACTTGGAGTTAATTATGATGCAAAATGAATCGAATATTACAAAATTGAGATAACCTAAGAGAAACAAGACGTTGAGTGAAAATTTTTCAAAAGATGAATTGATAGATGATTACAGTCAGTTTTTGCTATGATTGACACGTGCCTCCACAGTACTGTAGTTAGTAGTAGTAGTGGTAATAGTAGTAGAAGTACGATTGAAGTAGTAGTAGTATATCAGTAATCAAAATACAAATGGCTAAATTACTTCTTTTGTTTTTCTGAACAGTATCTAAGGTAGTAAACAAGTATGGACCTCAAACAAGACCAGCTCTGATCACAACGCCTCATGTAAGACCTGCAGTTAAAAGAGAACGGAGTTCAAGAGAGTCATCTGGCTCTGAGGGTCCCTCTGGCCCTGTGACAGGGGTGGAGGAAAGGCTACGTAACATGGAATCTTTCCTCAAGGTTAAACCAGGTACATGTTTACGTATTGCAAGATAAGCTTGTTGTTTTTGTGTCCACTTTTATTGGTGCTTTGACATGTTTCCTTGACAATTGCTCTGAGCTTTATTTTGTCAAAGATGTAGGGTTAGGGTTAGTGTTGCAGTTGGGTTTTAGGTTAGGTATTGGATTGCGGCAATAGTGTGAGGTCCAGTGTTGAAGTTGATAATTCGGTAAGGTAGAATATTGACCCCTGAGCAATAGTCACAAGAGCATGTGTCTTACAACTGGGCCCTGTTTCATAAAACTTATCTGTAACAACTGACACATATATATGACAATTTTGCTCTCAGCCAATCAGATGCGAGTATTTCAGTAGCTTATAACTGTCATTGTAACTTGTCATAGATATCAAGTTTTCTGAAACAGGGCCCTGATCTGTTATTATGAGATCAAAATTTTGTTGAATCAAACCAAATGTACATAAGGAAAGACAACTTCAACACTTGGATTCATTTTTACAAAATGATAGCTATAGGCATATACTTTTATGACTGTCTATTTTATGCAAAAGTATAATATTTTGGTTCATTTCTCCCTCTTTTCATTGGTATTAGATAACACTTCTTAAACAATGCTTCATTTTCTGTCGACATATGCAAATGTTTTGTAATACCACAAACAAATATTTTAACTCTTTCAGTGCCGATGTCACGTATGTGTGACAGATAGATTTGTCATTTTCATTCACCAATTGCTCGACCACAGGAAAGGTATATGGTGGTCAATGTACATCAAAATGTTGAGCATAAACCAAGCATTCTAAATATAAGAATATAATTATATGCTACCATAGAAATTTTCAGAGAAAATTGCAGATTTTTAAAAAGATATTACCTTATTTCAAAATTAAACAATAGTAAACAAATGAGAAACAAAATTTGTACACAATATTTTGTGAAATAATAGATGGTTAATGAAGTGCAGACATATGAAAAGTAAGCATTGATCACATTTTGGTAAAATCTTGAAGAGAGCTAAACCCCTTGGCACAGTAAGATTTAAAAGGTGTAAGGCTCTTAATGAACTAATCTGAAGGGTTGAAAGAAATAGACTGACTAGAATCCATTATCGATTTTTGTACGCACTCTATCTCTTCATGAAATTTGAATTAGACATTAGAGGCTTATAACACATACTTGTGATATCAATCACTCAATGAACTATTTTGATGTTGTATGTATTCTGTTCCACTTAATTGTTCTTCTAATCCATATGGCATTCTGCAGATCAGTTCAGTACCCCTTCACACTGTCTCTCACTTTTGGATCGCCTGTAATCCAAAGGCATAAAACTGTTTAGGTGTTTGCACCTGTCATCTTTAGTCATAGATTTTTGTTGGGTTTTTTTTTCCATGTTTACAGGTCATAATTCTTCTGAGGATGTGTTCCAAAGACTGAAGCATCTTGAGAGAAGATTATTACATTTAGAAAGCATCTCTCCTGAATATTCAAGCATATCGGTAAGTTATTTGCACGAGTTCCATCTATCCATTTGTAAAAGTTGGGCCCCACATTTTGATACTTTAGTTTCTATGGTTTAACCCTATTCCTACTGGGGGGGGGTCAATTTGACCCCCCCCTCGACATTTTGCGCGATAATTCTGCAACGCGCAAAGATTTTGCCGCGCCATTTCATGACTTTTTTCTTTGAAGTCTCCCGCATATTTTGAGACCAAATTTGCGATGTCCGGGTAGACCGTTCCGAAGTTACATAATGTTTTGTACATGCACGTCGGCCCCAAAACAGCTCAAATTTGTGATTTTGTGTGCAAATCCAATGCAAATTCTGTTTTGGGGTTAAATTGATATTAATTAGATTATTTCAAATTTAAATCATTGAAATTAATTTATTCTAATGTAAATAAGCTTGAAAAACTGTCCCCAACAAATTTCGGCAAAAAAACAATAGAAAACAAAAGATCGAAAAAACAATAAAATACATAAGAAATTAGCAAAACAATAGAAAACATAAGAAATTAATTTTGATTGTCGATTTTTTTTGCAAGGAAATTGTTCAATGTGTCTTGAGGAATACTGACACAAAAAATTAGCGTTCTTTCAGCCTTTTTTATTGAGTTACAGGCAAAAACATAAATTCATGCATAAATCTGCATAATTAATTAATTAAAACTAGAAAATCAATAATTTCCTTAAATTTAACTTTATAATCTTGTAGCTTACATCCGGCTCTATGTTCAGGCAAAATTTCGCGGCAATCGCGCGATCAGCGGCCGAGATCTGAAGGGGGGGTCAGATTGACCCCCCCCCCCAGTAAAAACAGGGGGTCAAATAGCCCAGTTGGAATAGGTTAAATTTAAAAAAACTAGGGGCCACATTTAATATGAATGCAATTTGAATTTACTTAGCGACTTCCATGAGCATCTTGTTGTGCATGTTAAATTGGCATGGGGGGGGGGGTAGAAATAATTTGTTTTCCGTGAAGGTATGCTATTTAAAAAATATCAGCTTCAAATACTGTTTCTGTGAAAAGAAATGGCCGTTTAAATGCACTGTAAATAAAGGTGAAAGTGGCTTGTGAGTTTTGAGTAGACTTGTTGATGCACCCATACACTTGCATGCATGGAACCCAAGTTTATTACAAGTTTCATTGTAAAATGATAATGATATAAACACTTTATCTGTTTGTTTTGGCCATTTATTGTTTGTATACATGTTGAGGAATGACAAATGGTACATGTATGAGGACAGATATTGTTAATCTATCAGTGGTTTTATTCTGTGTTTGCAAAACCTCTGCGTATTAAGAGATAGAATTTATTTCTTTTATTGTTTAACCCATTGACTACTAACTTCTGTAACTCTCATAGGCTTAATACAGGAGCCACCCAGTTCCCGTAGTCTATGGGTTAATAATATATTTGTTCAGGACATCAGGCAATATCTTAATGCCAAGTCACACCATAGGGATAGCTGAAGGTCTGGACCCTGTTTCATAAAACTTGTATCAATAACAACTGCCACATTTCTATGACGAATTTGCTCACAGCCAATCAAATGCAATGATTTCAGTAGCTCATATCAATCATTGTAACTTGTTATTGATAACAAGTTTTATGAAACGGGACCCAGATACAGTTATGATTTAGTAATATCCATCTAGAAGCAACTCCACCAATAGTTACAGGGTTTAATCCATATATAAATAGCTCTGGTATAGGTCATAAGTATTTATATTGCTGTGGTTGAACTTTACCTGTACATTCTTAACCCAAATTATTGAAATTAATATACCCTTGACTACTTATCATTTTACAGTCTTCAATGGCCAAGTCACAGAGAGGGGAGGGCCTTGGTAAAGAATATGGACAAGATACTGCAGTGCATGATATTGACCTCAGGATTAAAGAGCTTCAGAGGTCACTAAGGATGAAGAAAGCCAGGATTGAGACCATGGCAAAGACAGAGACATGAACTTGGCAAAATCAAGCAGTGTGATAAAGTGCTGGACTTGGTATAGTCTTTGGTTTTGAAGTCCTCTGGGAAAAAATGGCCTTGGTATATATATATAATGTGGACAAGATGCAACAGTGCATTAAATTGACCTCAGGGTTAAAGAGCTTCGGAGGTCACTAAGGATGTAGAAAGCTAAGATTGAGACCACTGCAAAGATGGGAGACCCAACCTCACCTGGACCAAATTGAGAAGTGTTTAAACAGTGGTCTTCAGTGACGATGCCCTAAGAAGAGAGGTGACCTATATAAAGAATGCAGACAGAGCACTGCAGTGTTTGACAGTGACCACAGAGGTCACAGAGCTACAGAGGTCGGTGAGGATGGAGAAATCAAGGATGGAAAATGAAAAAGACAGAAGCCTGACCATGCCTGAATCAAGCCAGTTCTAGGCCTAAATCTGAAACTGGCACTTGAGTTTAGAAATGTTCTTGAGAGCCAAAATGAAACTCTGAATTTTCAGATCTTGAATTAATCAATCAATCCTAGTTCAGACATGAAGTTTGAAAACAAAGGGAAGACACTGCATGTTAATGAGTGGCGAAAGGAAATATTTTTGGTATAGTTGTTCACAAAAAATGCCCCTATGCGTACTAACTGATCCATGTTCTCTCATTCAACTTTCCTGCAACGCTTTTATTTGTTGTTTAAGCTCTTTATTCCTTCATATATGAATGAGGCATTATATTTCCACCGTCTCAGTAATTGTATTATAAGGTTGAAAGAAATACAAAAGACTATAGATATCGCAGATGTGAAAATAAGAAAGGACACATTTTGTTGTTATTAAGAAAATTTTAAGATTTTGCAATGTGAACTTTATAAAAATGGCTTTGCCTCTCCGAATTTGTATCTGACCACTAACATATTTAAATTTTAGTATATTCCAGCTTTGTTAACATTTAATGTAATTAAGTCTGATGGTAATTGGTTATTCCATATAGGTATGCAGCATGTCTAAATGTGTCATCGTAAAGCCGTGTTCAGATATTAAATTACATGCTATAAAAAAAAACAATAACTCAAAACAACCTTTTCACTGAAAAACAAGAACACTCCACGTGTAGATGAATGATGATGATCCCGACTGTGTCTTCATGTCCAATGGGTGGGCAGTATGTATGCTTATATAATGTATACACTTATTTACGTAAATAGTCCACGGTGGAGGTTCAAACCATGATTTAGGCCATGCATTAGATTAAACTTCCTTTATGAATTCGGGCCATTGAGTCCCCCAAAGTATTATATTTACCATTTAATGCAGAATATTAATAAGATTAATAAGATGTATGGTAACGTTTTGCAGAATTCCTTTTATAAAGATATTTGAGAGTAATTGAGAGAAATGAGTGATCGCATGATAATTTGACTGGAAGACGATCAGATTTCTTGCATAATGTGCACAGGGAAATGTTATATTTGGAGGAATAAATAAATAAATAAATGAAAATAAGATTTCATCATTTTCATGTTTATTTCTCATATTGTGTTTACAGTACAAATAATTGAATCTGGTTTCTGTGTCATTTGCTCTGTAGGTTCAATATAAGAAGGAAATCAAAGACAAACATTTAATTTTGCAGTTAATTAAAAGAGTCATTTTTAAGTCTAATTAGGGTCAGATCTGGAAGATAACAACTATGCCCAGGTTTGAAAATCGAGAATTCATTATAATACTCTAGACCAGAGGTTCTACACTTCGGGTGATAATAAAAATTCAATTTGGGCACAGTGGTAATGCCAACAATTTCTTTTAGGGGCAACAGCATTGACATGGAATGTCAGATTAGGTCGTAATGAGGGTGAGAAGTTTCAAACCACTTGTGTATAGAACCTTCATTTAGTTTATGCTTTCAGTTATACATGTATTCTCATACCACATGTGGGTGTTTGAGTGACAAACACTTCAAACATCGATTTAAAATGTGAATTTTTTTTTTAAATGTATGATGTTGGATTTGCTTGAACAGCTTCCAACTGCATGTGTACAACTGATATACATGTACAGTGATCTCTCATTCAATACCTCGTAAATCCCAACTTATCTTGAACTTTCTACCTGGTCTCCATGTGCCCCTTCTCACTCTCAAGCCATTCCTGTCTCATTACTCTGTCATCCCATTTGATTTCTAATTCACTGTACTGAACTTTTGACTTTTGACTAATGGCATGTTGCAAGAAAGTTGCGATTGATTGCAAGTTGCAACTGATGGTACTGACCAATCAAAATCATTGTTGCAAGCGCATCTTCTTGAATGGGCAGACCCTGAACCATTCAAAATGGTTGTTCTAATTTGCTTTACAATTTGCAATTGATTGCAACTTTCTTGCAACACCCCATAAGTTTAGCATTGCCTCTCTCTCTTATCCTATATATGTCTCATCACTCTGTCTTCCCTCTCTCCCATCAGTATCTGATCCATTGTTCTGTACTTCTCTCTCTCTCTCCCTTTCCAACCGTTCAAATCTCATCTTTCAACCTCCATCTTTAACCCAAAAAGGGCGGGATATTTTAGCTATAACGTAATCTACAAAACTGTATAGTTAAATGCTCCGAAAAAATTTCACATTATGCAAATTTTGCTGTAAATCATTAAATAAGCTCAAAAAATGATAATTTTTGGTCTAGACACTCTTTCCAGTATTCTTAGCAAATGTACTTGAAAAAAATTTGGTATCAAAATTGATTTCTTACATATTTCTTTGGTTTTTTTTACCTTTGTTTTTTTATTGTTTTTTGGATGAAATTTGTCAGGGACACTTTCGCAAACATAAACAGCATAAAATAAATTAATTTTAAGTCAGCAAATGTAAAAATATTCATAGATTTCTAAATGAAATCACTATTTTGAGCAATTATTGGTCTGACGTGCAAGTACGAAATGTTGAGTAACTTCGGAACCGCATGCCCGGACATCGCGAATTTGGCCTCAAAAGATGCATGAGATTCGAAAGAAAAAAGTCATGAAACGCCGCGACAACTGTTCTGCGCGTTGCGGACATATCACAAGAAACGTCTAGGGGGGTGGTACATTCCACCCCCCCCCCCCCCCCCAGCCCTTTTAGGGTTAACTACATTTCTTCATTTACTAAATTTCTTCTTCTTCTAAATCAATTTATAGTTCAATGTTGATTTCTATCTTGTCTTTTCCCCCCTCAACTATCTTCATCATCTTTATCTTTCTTTCAAACAAAAGTAATCTACCAGTATCTTACACCCAATCCCTTTGTAAAGCTAGATATCAAGGTCCACAAAAAAGAAAGGCATGACATTAAATCTGTGATTTATATATTTAATGCAACATTTGCACATATAATATCCACAGCAATAATGGAGAAATGTGATTACATGTATTACAATATATCTTCTAATTACAAAAGACAGCTACATTTCATGACAGCCAATGGGTCAGGGATGCAGTTTCATGTTAAAGGGAGAATATTGTTCATGGTAGTGGAAGTTTACACAGAAGTCCACACAGTTGTAGCTGATATTAATTTCTTGCAGCAGAGGCGATGTGATGCCCTCTTTCATTCCTGGTGCAAAAAGGACCTTCCAAATGGTGTGTAACTAATGAAGTCTGCAATCATTTTCTGGTAGTTTTAGAGAGAGGAGAAGAGTTGTTTCCCTGACCAATTGTTGACTAAGATTAAGACTAGTGATGACCTGTAGAGAGAAAAAAAAACCCAAGATAGAATGCAGAGATGAGATAGAATTAAGTTGTTTTTATTTGCTTTAAAGGAGGGATTCTGGTATTATGAGGCTAACACTTTTTTTAGGTTGTTGTGTTTTTTTTTGCTTTTGTGTTGTCTACTTCACATGTTTATTCTAAACAATGCCTGTCATTTCTCCCTACATCTTGCAGACTTTTCATTTCTTCCATTCATATTACATATCCCACTCAATTACGTGAATTGTCATTTAAAAAACACTGTTGTTTACATAATAAAATAATGACAATATAAATTTTCAATCCCTTTAGAAGCACTTGTTGCCCCCCCCCCCCCCCCCCCCGTAAAAAAAAAAAAAAAATCATGAAAAGTTGTCAAATTTTCTTGAATGTAAAATGCAAGGAAGTGGAATGAAGTAAGCAAAGTTACCTGAACCTCCTCCAGCAGCTGCTTCTGCTTTCTTTGCTCTTACTGTAGAAAGACACCAAACAAAATAAAAATAGACAATATTAGCAATTAAGAACACAGAAAACTATCCACATACAATTTATTATCAAGACTATTATGTGACATATCATTGCTGCCTTTTTGAGCCTCGTTCAAATGAAAACCATATTATGTTTAAAGGGCAATCCAACCTTGGTAATAACTTGATTTGTATAAAAGCAGAAAAATAGGAAAAACAGGATGGTGAAAGTTTGAAAGAAATCTGGAAAGGAATAAGAAAGTTATGGATGTTTGAAAAATGAGATCACTACATCTATGCGAATCTCATGTTGGCAATTTGGTGAGTCGATTGTGACAGTCTTCTGGACAACTCTCATATTTGTCATACACAAAAATATCATTAATTTGCGGTTTTCTCCGAAGCGCATTTACCCTCGGGGCAGTACTCAAAATATATTGCAGATAGCATATTGTTATAGGTCCTCATTAATTAAAGAAAAAGATCTTACTGAGTAATACATTTAAGGGGTGCCAGGTACCCCATTTGTATAACTTGAATCCCCTTCAACTAAGATTTATTGGATGGTGAAGTTCATTTGAAATCAAGCTGTATGTTTTACAGAAGCAGAATATGTGTACATAAAATAATTGACATTGGTACACTTTTGGGGTGGTGCCCCTCCATCAGACCCCTTGAAGATACTATACATGAACAACTGAAGTCTCCTTCACCTAAGAACGATTCCTACCTAGTTTGGTTACAATCTACATGTAGCATTAGGTTTAGAAGAAGGAAAAATGTTACTTTGGTATCTAAGGCTCTTGATGGGAGGCTTTTGGCCCCCCCCAGCTCCACCCCCTCCTTAAAGGGATACGCCACCAGGCAGCCGTGGGGAAAGTCGGGATTGCATAAGCCCCATTCACTCATACGCGTCTGTTGGACTGCTGGGATTACATTTCGGACTGCAAGAAGCAGACCGAATCTCGCACGAGAGCTCGAGCTAAACGCGAAGTGTGCATGTTGCACGCTGTTGCACGGCAACCAGCAGTCTGTCCGAAGTTTGCGCCCCGCGGGGCAACGGCATGATGAGGTAACGATCACTATGCCCTCTTGTGGCATAAAAATGTCAACAATCTGCGGATGAGTATACCTTAAAGAGAAGGTACCCTATTTGCATTCATTTAAATCCTCTTTTGTAAGGATGATTCTTACCTAGTTTGGTTAGAACCCAGCTATGCATTTTGAAAAAGATCTCATTTTCATAATAGGGGCACTTTAGGGGTGCTGCCCCTGAGCCCTCTTGTGGGCAAGGTACCCTGTTTAAGAAATTGAGGTCTCCTTCAAGGATGATACCTACATGTACCAACACTGCTTACAATCTTGCAACAGGGCTTAAAGAAGAAGAAGCTCTTTGGGGTGGTGCCCCCAAGATTTTAATACCCCCCCCCCCATATTGGTAGGGACCCCATCTGTATTAATTTAGATCCTCCTTGCCTAAGGATGATCCCTGCCAATTTTGGTAGAAATCCACAGCCAGCAAAGTTTTGAGAAGAAGTCATATGCACGTGTACAATACATGTACATGTACATACTACAAGTACATGTAGAGACAAAACTAAATTTTACCAAATACTTAACCAAATTAAACTGTCAGTCGGTGACCTTTAATGTGATGAAAATGTGATGAAAATGTAAGATTTGGGTATTCATTTGAAAAAGGGTGACATAAAGACAACCCCACCCAAGAATGTAATACTTTTGAAATAAAGTAAAAAGTCAAAAACTTAACCTGCCGTCGGAAAAGCGGCGCCTATGTCTCGCTTTTTGCTTACTCAGGCGAGACAAAAATGTGTCTTTATTTAGACAGAATGCAATGGATTTGAAATAAATACCCCATTTATACTGCAGCCTAAATTTAGGGTGCTCCTGGACCTCCCCAAATCCATTTATACTGCCATTTATGACCAACCAGGTGCGTGCGAGACCGACCCAATTTGCCACGGTAACGTATCACCCCCCCCCCCCCCCCCCCACACGTTCATCCAGCACGAGACATACGATCCAGTTAGCTAGCTGCATTATATTAGCCATTTTTTGTTACAATTGAAGATCTAGTTTGAAAGTTTTGACATGACTCAACTCGAGATCGACTAGCTGCACGTAACGCTTCACCGAATGCAAGCAAAGTACAGAGCTAGCTCGTGCTATTAGTATGTGTAACCCGAAAGTGGTATAAGGATTATGGTTTACGTGTGGATCACCGAATCTAGACCAGTCTAAGTCACTGCGATCGTTTATACTGGAGTTGAGGCACCCCTTGGACCGCCCTAAATTCTTCTTACCCATTTATGCTGGGAGTTGGGGGACCCCTAGATCGGTCCTGGGACGGTCTACCTCCCAGCAAAAATGGAGCAATATTCACATCTCCTATCGATGAGAATGCTCAGTTTAAGATAATTCACAATTTTTTTCACGCACCATGTATCTAGATGCATCAGAGGGTAATGAAAATAAAACCGAGGGAAACAAAAACATATCTAGATCTAGATATGGAGATATGGAGAACAAGAAAAGCTACAGCACACAAATTACTTACATCCTGCTAATGAAGCCTTAGCCATGGCATATCCTGTAATCACCATGCAAGGTACTAAAAATGGTCCCCAATGTCTGATCTGGGGTCCCAAGACCTTCATAGGTTGAGCTGGCCAAGCACTATTGGGCATTGTGATGAAATCTGTGATGAAAATACAAAATATAAAAGCAATTAATTTTTTGTAAAAGCAATTTAATAAACTGTATGCCTAATTACTAGTCTGCTTAGCACCATGTGCAGAAGATAAATAGGCCTTTGCAGGATGATAAGCATATCTCCCATTAGTTGTATGTTTTTGAGACAAGTTCCAAAATTAGCATCACACATAGCCTTCCTGGAAAAGGCTCTAAGGAAGAGTTAAAAAAGCTGACAATACTCTCCATAGAGCCTGGCATTTTTTTAGTATCTTGCCAACATAGCAGGCATTTCCAGACTCTAAGAAAGCCTCTTCATCAGGGATGCCACTTAGAATTTATAAAAAAGTAGGAAAAATCATCTAGTATGGTCCCTTGTGTACATAAAAAGTGGTTTTCTATGGCTAAAAATATGTTGAAAAAGTAGGAATTCATACTTTTGTGTGAAAAGTGGCATCCCTGCTTCATAGAGTGAAAGATTTTTCTATCTCAGAAACTACCCATTCAAATGATTTTTTTTTTCATATCTTGTTGAAAATGTACCAATTTTCATGTCAATCCATGCATTCATTTTGAATAATCCTCCAATGAGGTTTTAGAAATTTTCAGCTATAAGACCCCTATTGGACCTATACAAATGAAATGGCACAAAAACATCCTGCTGAAACACCGAAGTGCACACACACACAGAGTGCATGTATTTTGTCAACTCCAGGGAGAACCGCCGCCAAAGGCAGTGGCGCTCCAGATACAAATCTACTAAGTCGGAATTCAAAACAGAACATATTAAATATTAAGAAAAATATTTTACCTCAAAAAGAGGCATCCGATATCCACAATTGGACGCGTAATCTGATGGAAAAACTGTTTTGCTGGTAGTGCCGATTCAAACGACTCAAAATCACCAGTGTGCCATTACTGGGACTGCCGATAGTTTCCCTGTGTGTGTAGAGCGGTGCAGCAGAAACTTTCGGCGGTGCAGCAGAAACTTTCGGCAGTGCAGTCCCAGCAATTGCGCACTGGTGATTTTGAGTCATTGGCGTGCTACAAAACTGGTACTCGGGCAGAATATCAGCGATACCAGCAAAATGCAGATTTTTCTTCAAGTTTCTTGTCAAATCACGGATATCGGATGCCCTTGGTGAGGTAAAAGATATTTATTAGTATTTAAGTAAAAATTTGCATCTTTCCATGTTCTCTTTTGAAAAAAAATTAAGCAAACTGGAGCAGCTTCTTTCAAGTTTAGTTTCATCACGACATTCACTCTGCACAGTAAAAGGGGTTACACGATTACATGTAGGTAGACCTCTGTCATTCATGAAGATAATGGCTAGATCTACTCTCACTGTAGTTTATTTAACTGACTCGTAGTAACCATGAATGGAACTGAGATATTTAGATTGGGGCTATGACATTATCATGGTAGCTGTACGAGCTCCTTGGCTTATCAATCTGGTACTGGCGGCCTACGGGATGCATATACTGTGTGTGGAGGGGGATATCAACCAAAAAAAACTAGATCTAAATATCACCATTTCTCACATACTGTGAGCCATGCAAACCACCCTCAAAATTTGCTGAAGGGGTTACCTTCCAGGATCAACTAAGATTGTAAAAATTGAATGAATAAAAAAGAAAGAAAACACAAAAATCGCCAAGGTGTGATCAGGTTTTTTTACCTTGCACGTGTAACTTGTATGGGACAACACATGCAAGTTAAGATTTGTGTAGCCTATAGGTCGGCTGTTCAGACACCTTGTTGGTGATATGGATTATGGTCGTACCGTCTTGTCTATGGGGAAGGTTGAGAAATGTCAGAAATATTAAAGATTTCCCCATTACATACGGTTATTTCTGTCCACAGATTGATTTAGCCAAGGAGCTCGGACAGCTAGGTCTGTATATACAGACTGTTCCGTTTTCGAAGCTTTTTCTATGGTAATCGATGTGGGCGTTTTGGGGGCTTTTTTGGAGGCCACCTGCTTTTTTTGGGGGGGGGGCTGTAAAACCCCCCAAAAATGTAAATTTCATGATTCTTTTCGGGAAAAGGATTTTCATAAGGCGGTGGAAATTGTCTATTCGTATATGTCTTCGAGCGCGATGTAATTCGGCTGTGCATGCTGTAGTTCAGTGTCTGCTTTGATCTCCACACAATGATCAGTGTGGTGTAAATCGCGAGTAAAAGCATGATGCTCCTGCTAATATTGCGTAGCATGAAAATAAAGCTGGTTTACAGCACAGAACATCAATACCATTCACGTGCGGCGCTCCAATCGGCCGGCCATTTTTGAAAAAAAAAAAAAAAAAAGGGCATCCTCCATTTTTTTCAAAAAGGCAGGACGCTAAACATGTATTTTTTTTATTTGGCCTTAATATTAATCTCATTTACTTGTTTGGGGGTCAAGAAGTCACAAGAACATATTGTCCGTGTGTAAAATATTATGATAAAAACATTCTAAGTAAAACTATTTGATAAGATTTTAAGAGAATGATAAAGGAATGTGTTTGGAGATCAGGAAATAAACTTTCTCTTAACTTACAATTAAGTTACATTTTGCATTTTTTCGCAGCCCATAGACTAAACTAAAACTAAGCTGGCTTGTGATGGCGTTCTAAAAAGATATGACAGGTTTGGAGTACCGACAAGTCACTTTTCATGCTTGTCAGGGAAGTTGTTGCTGACCTTCGAAAATACGGCTTTGTGAAACAGTTGAGTTACATGTAGTTAGCGGACAAGTTGAGCGACAGCGTCGAGCATTTGTCAAGATGTCGCTGATCTTGTCGTTATTAGGCATCGTCATCAGGCGATACTGCAGTTTTCTCGCTTGCTCGCTATCATGGTTTTGACAAGGGTGGATTGATATCATTATCTTTCAAAAGTGATTCGGTCTTCTGCCAAGATTTTCACATATCATTAACTTAAACTACTTCCAGTTCGTGCGATATCAAGACTTTCCTGATAATACTCACCCCCTAGGCCTTCATATCGTCACTTTTTGACCGAGGTAAGTCAAAATTTCGCCGTTTTTCTTGTCAAGCTTGTCATATTCTATACTTATTCCTTATTGCGCCAAATTTGGCAGTCTTAAAACTTATTTTCTTTCAAAATTGAAATGTTTTTTTAATTTTTGAAACCAAGTTTGGGCGGCCGCTTCCACCCGCACACATCACTTGCAATACACGAAATGGGGCTTGCAATGGCCAGTTTTGGCAAAATCGTCTGCCTGACCCGGAGCGCATTGTTCACTAGCAGTGCGCTCGCCGTGCGGTGTCTTCGAGCGCCGCGAGCAGCAGTGCGATGTTTTGCCTCGAATGTCTACATATCCCTGCCACTCGGAGAGTTGGTAAAGTAGTGACTAACAGTAACAAAGTACGTTCAAACTAATCAAAGTTCATTTTTTGCCTGAAAATAATACATTCCGACGTTTTAAAGGTTGTTTTGCCTAAACTGGGTACGTATGAACCCATTCTGAATACTATTTCATATTCTTGCTCAATTCGAAATTTTGAATGATGAAGCCTTAGCCTATCGTTATGACGGTTTGATCATCAAATTGATGAAACGACCCCCAGGGCACACCACGAATAGTGGTCATATTGACCACTACGAATACAAAATGCAAAAATAGTTGGTATTTTCTGTCGCGTGTAGTAAAGGTATGGGGGGAAAATAAGATAAATATTTTAAATACTTGCTTTCAAATTCAGCCCTTAAAAATCTCACTCCTACCTCAAATGGCCGTTAGAAAGAACTTTTGATATTTTCAGCAAAATCCAAAGTCAAAATCTTGTCCAAAACCGGAGAAATCCCCGCCGATTTGTTTCGCGATCGCATGTTGTTTACATACTGCCGCTGTCTTAGACTAAAATCGGCCAATAAAATTTTTGTCCACGAAGAAACTCGGGATCGCAAGCGCACATCGATCTTTACGATCGCGCACACAGAAAATCGGGACTTTCCGTGTATGCCACATACATGACATAGGGACCGAATTTTTAAGGACAAAACTCTTTTGGGGAGATGTCAGCGCCCGCGGCGACCAGGAAATGTATACAATGACTCCGATAGCTCGTTTCGCGAGAATCAACTGTAAATTACGGATTTGATTTTTGGAAATATCTTTTCCAACACCGGTGAGTTGAATTTATTGTATTTCTTGGATATTTAGTGGTCGGTTTTTGTAAATTAAAATGCCGATTTTGAGTGAATGTTTGTGACTTTTGTGCAGTGGTGTTTTAAAAAGTTGAGGTGTATGACTGCCTACATTATACACACGAAGTATAGGAATGTAGCTATGAGTGCCCCAGGGCATCGTTTCATTGCAACGCATGTTAATTTTGATACACACGTTTCAATGGGATGTCGGCGAAGTTGTATTTATAATATAACCGTTTGATGAAACGCTGCCCTGATTGATATTGATATAACTTAAGACGTTAAGTTAGGCTTAAGCCAACATGGCAAGGAGCTCGTACAGCTAAACACAAAACAGGTCTGAAAGTGAAAGAGTGAAACTGAATTTGAAAAAAGTGATTTGTAAACCTACACTATAACACAGAATAGACACTTAAATTCGAAAAATATCTCATCCATCTCCAGTATTTCTAAATCTACAATATTCAAACATAACGCCAACATAACAACAAAAACATAACTCATCGTCTATTTATAATAAAAGAGCAAATAAATGATAGTTACCAGCGTCAACTCTTCCAAACTTGCAAATCTAAAATGAGCTCGCTAACCAGTTAAGATCAAGTCGTCGATATTATTCTGTGGCACATTATACGTTTAGCTTATGTACCTAAACATTGTAATGAAACTAAAAAACGGCTGAATTAAAGCTGTAGATATATGCGTACGCCGCATAAATGCGCTCGTCACGCGTGCAATATCTATGTACACGCATACGAGCCAATGCATCCATCAAAGATTTTATAGCGCCGTAATGCTCTTTTGTTGCCCTCTATTTGTCGTCTACATTGCATTACGCGCGCAATGAGAGCTCAGTTCACAGCACATGCAAAATTAAAAAAGAGCACGGAACGCCAGCTGAGAGCAACCCAGCTAGCTCCCCGGATCTAGCTAGCGGCCTAGCTCAAGTGTAGCTCGTTACGTATCGTAGAGGTCTCTACGTGTGATTTTCTGCTTGCTGACTTTAGAAAGTTCAGGCAGTAGTCTACCGTTTTGCAGCTGGTCTGGTTCGATATTATTATTAATTCGTCTGATCCTAACCCTGTTGACGTAAATAATGTGGCGTGCATTGCCGTGGCGGTACACTGCAGGTATTCAATGGCGATGGTGCAAACAATCCAACATTAACAAAACTAAAAGACTCAAGCATTTTGCTTCATGGAATGCAAATGCGTCTGGCACTGTGGAAGCAGTAATTGGCCAGAGGTAAAAAAATTATATTTTTCCATCTTAAACTTAAAGATCACATTACAAGAAAATCACAAATATGGCAATTAATGTATCACTAGAAACTGGGAAGCTTACAGATGGCAATCGTCATGATCGTATAAGTTTTATGTCAACTGCGTATCTGATCATTATAAAAACAACATAAATAAAAGCTCTTCTAAATCTAAGCATCTGGCATGTCTGGAATATCTGAGGATTCGCCAGAAATATAGCGATGTTTTGATGTCGTCACACTAGGGATCGATCCTGCTTAAGCAGACGACGTCCTATAGTGAATGAACGTAATTGCAATGCAATTATTTATCAAATTATAAAGAGTTTGGTATATTTAAACATGACCTTATTTCACACCATTCTAAAAGGAAAAGTGAAACTGCTTCTGATAACTAAAACCGTTTGATTGTAAATACACAGGAGAAGGGTCAATGATCAATGAAATAAACCCCATTTTCAAATTGAAAAGCCCTCCGAATAATAGCACGAATGGTATTCGTTCCCTCTTGAAACGCCGAACATGCCCCGGTGCAAGCAGCTGAAAATACAATGGCGTCTTATTTTGTTTACAAGTGACTGATTCCTTTATTTTTTTAACGCTGCATTATTCATCAAAATAATAACATACACGAAGTTAAGAGTGAGGCAACAGACTAACATTAAGACTGATGCTAGTCAAGTAAGAGAAATAAGTGAAGAGGAGATGACAAAACGGGCACTGAAAAATGTGTAAGATGTTATGGGACATCGTCTGCTTAGAGTTAGACAGGACTGGCCCCTGGTGTGTCGTCACACATCTCAGCAGCGTTCGAGGAGCTCTTCAGCTGCTATATCAGGGGCTGTATTTTACTGTTTTATAATTGATAATAATCAATACTTCAAATGTGTCCAAGCGTTGAATTTGGATAACCTTGTTTAATTTATGCCATCTGTGCAAAAAAAAGTATTAAGCCAATATTTACTTTGATGGAATTTTCTTGTAATGTGATCTTTAACAGATGTAACTTGTAAGAAGTACCATTTTGTGAGTGGTCTCGACTCTCGAGTTGTGCCTTGTGGAGGTTTCAATTCATGAAACACGATGTGAAAAAAACCTTAAGTCAATAAGTGGCATAAAAACGCTCCATCCTGCCGGGGAAGCGCATTTAACTTTTAGGAAAAAAAAACAGGTTAGTATTCGCATTCTTCATCAGCAACCAGGATGCGAAATTAATACTTGATTCCGTTAAAAACATTATCGTTCAGAGGTTTTCCTCTTAACAAGTTTACTTTGTTTTGAATTTCTAAAAAGAGAAAAACAATGTTTTTTCAAACAAAAGCATGACTTATGATTCCCCTTCTTTTTCAATTGTTTCTCGCCTAGCCCGCTTATACTGTCCACTGGAGAGTTAGCTCGATTAGCTGATGGCTGTGCTACTGCCCAGGTAAGTGTAGATTTAAAGCAAGAAAAGGAAATGTGTTTTTACAGTCATACTCTTTTTTTATTTCTATTTCACTTTTTATTGAATGAACTCGTATGTTAAGGGCTGGTCGCATTTGTTTTGTGTTTCTCACTTCATTGCAGATTGGAGATACAACTGTTATGGTTACTGCGGTTAGCAAGAAGAATTCATCATCTCCTGGCTTTCTTCCATTGACAGTGAGTACTTCAGGATTGAAGAGTATTTTACATTATCAAAGAATTATTCTTATTATTATTAGAGAAATACTGCAGTATTTTTAAGGATATGATGCACCACACAGTACCCCGAGGTTCCACGTTGTGTAGCGCCATCTTGATGGTGCCGTAGCTGCAGCGCTGGTGTATGTCGCGTTGTGCATACAGCGCATGTATCAATGTTGTATGCTCGCTATCTGCACGCTACACTCGCGTGCGCTGCTACATTCAAAGCTCGGTAGCTGCTACATATGCGTTACCTTGCTGAGTACACTTTGATACTTACAGTTACAGCCTGTGAAAATTTATGCAGACGATACCACACAGGTTTCAGGGGCGTAGCCAGGAATTATTGATCGCCGTCATGGGGGAGGAGGTCTTTGGAAAATTTTTGCCTCTGAAGAAGGGCTGATATGCAATATATGTGACCAATTTTGAAGCCTATTTAATGAACAATATTTTCAATTGGTATTAGAGGGGGCGCGCGCCTGTTGCGCCCCCCTGGATACACCACTGGGTTTATTGAATGTAGCCTACGTGCGCGGTAAGCAACGAAGGTAACCATTGCGATCAGGAATACGTATATTATTTTCAATGTAACATTTATGAGATCTTTTTACTAAAACATGAAGCACAAGAAGAGCATTTGAACGTTAATAAAGCATACCAAAATTAATTTCACACTATTTGGTAACCCAGGGTACAGCCCTGAAAAAAAAAATAGATAATTCAACAAAATGGCAGATTTTCATTTTAGGGTACCATTTATGTCGTATATAAGAGACAATGAATTACACCCATGTTGTCGGTCAGTAAAAGTAATGCATTAGATGCAATTAGAAACATAAAGTCAATTTTTAAATCATTATTAACCCTTATTCAACCCCCCTTTCTCTCTCCCTTCTCTCTCTCTCTCCCTTCTCTCTCCCTCTCCCTTCTCTCTCTCTTCTCTCTCTCTCTCCCTCTCTCTCTGTCTCTCTCTCTCTCTCCCTCTCTCTCTCCCTCCCTCTCTCTCCCTCTCTCTCTCCCTCTCTCTCCCTCCCTCTCTCTCTCCCTCTCTCTCTCTCTCTCCCTCCCTCTGTCGCTGTCTCTTTCTCTCTCTTTCTCTCTCCCTCTCTCTCTCCCTCTCTCCCTCTCTCTGTGTCTCTCTGTCTCTGTCTCTCTCCCTGTCTCTCTCCCTGTCTCTGTTTCTGTCTTATTATCCTGTTATTTTCTATTCTAGGTTGACTACAGGCAAAAGGCTGCAGCAGCAGGTAGAATACCAACCAATCATCTCAGAAGAGAGAGAGGAGTAACCGATCAAGAGATACTCACAAGTAGAATGATAGGTATATATATATCAAACCTCATCAAATGAGACCATATAGGGTTGAAAATAAAGGATTTGTAATGTTGATAATAATAATAATAACTAGAAAGGCTGTCAAAGGCAGCAGACCCACGCCTATACTTTACTATGGGGTCAAAACTTCAAGGTCACACAGTATTTGCAGGGGTCAACCGATCATCACCAAAATTTAAACGATTCTTTCCTGTCACTATCCGAACATTCCCGGAAAATTTGGTGCAAATCCATTCACCCGTTCTCTAGTTATCTTGTACACAAACAAAGAAACAAACATATGGAGCCCTTTACATAACCCGGCCGATTTTATCGGCGTGGGTAATATGTCTTGTTTACCGAGGGTAGCCTCATCAGTATCATATACTGTTCTCCCTGGTGTTCTATAAGATGCAATTTAACACAAAGTGGATGAAACATTCCTCAACTGATATGCTGCTTTAGGATATGAATAAGCAAAGCTCTCACCTCGAATTTATACAATAAAAACATTTGGGATACTTTTTTTCAACTTGGAGAATGCATTACTTTGATATTTGTAGTAATGTAAAAGGCCAGTATATAGTCCATATTCTACTTTATTTGATTAACTGGTTTTTTATGCCTCCGCCCACCGAAGGTGGGTGCCGGAGGCATTATGTTTTCGGGTTGTCCGTCCGTCCGTCCGTCCGTGTGTCCGTCCGTCCCACTTCTCGTTACCGCGATATCTGAAGAATCATTTGAGGTAGGAACCTCAAACTTGGTACTAGTATGTATCCCCATACGAAGATGAACTGATTAGATTTTGGGGTAAGTAGGTCAAAGGTCAGAGGTCACAGAGGTCAATTTACATGAAATTACATAAAAATTCTTGGTTTTTAGCACCGTTACCACGATATCTCAAGATCTGTTTGAGGTAAGAACTTCAAACTTGGTACTAGTATGTTTCCCTATACGAAGATGAACTGATTAGATTTTGGGGTAAGGAGGTCAAAGGTCAGAGGTCACAGAGGTCAATTTACATGAAATTACATGAAATTCTTGGTTTTTAGCACCGTTACCGCGATATCTCAAGAACTGTTTGAGGTGAGAACTTCAAACTTGGTACGAGTATGTATCCCCATAGAAAGAGGAACTGATTAGATTTTGGGGTAGGTAGGTCAAAGTTCAGAGGTCAAAGTTCAGAGGTCACAGAGGTCAATTTACATGAAACTAGAAAGGCCGTCAAAGGCGGCAGACCCACGCCTTAACCCAATAGGTTTTGTTTTGTTGCGATTATTTTTGTAAGCAGTAGCCATTCAAAGGGGATAACAAGAGGCACATCTCCCCCCCCCCCCAATAAATTTTGCCATATCCAGGTCATAGCTTTGTGTGTCCCCACCCTTGAAAAAATTCTTCTGAAAAAGATATTTTATTATTGAAACATCCCTCCCCTAAAAGTAATTGATTAGACATGTCAGAGAGCGTGGCGTGGTGAGAAAAAAAATGTTAGCAATTTGTATTCTGTGTTCAGTCCAAGGCCGTACGCAGAAATTTTTTTTCCTGGGGGGGGCAAGATGATCGCTTTCAAATGAACCCATAACTTGAAGTCTAAAACCCGATTAAAAAAAAGTATGATTTTGAAATTTCTGGGGGGGGGGGGGGGGGCAGGGGGGGCAACTGCCCCCCCCCCCCCTCCCCGCTGCGTACGGCCTTGGTTCAGTCATGTCAGTGTTAGTAAATGTATTCATGTTCTATCTTTACATTGCAATTCGGGTTGTTGTTGTTTTTTTCATCGGGCTTGGATAAAATAAATATGACGACAAAAGAAGTTGGATCTCGACTTGAAAATGACGTGCATGCGAGGCACAGAGCTTACTCACTCAGTACTACAGTCTGCCGGCCCCAGGCACTTGGCGACAGTACGTACACTACAGCTACTCAGCCACTCACTCAGATCAACACACGCGAACACTCGCGAGTGCGATAGACTCACTCACGTCGAACAAACGCACCAGATTTTCACCGAAAACAATTAAAATCACGTACTACACGTCCACCAGGATAAAATAAATCACAAAAACTTCCACAACAAAGTGGAAAGAACCGGGGAAAATAAACAGAAATGCACAGAAGATAAGAAATAGGAGAAATTAGATGTGCTAGGTTATACGTATACCGTATACCTAGCCGCTTTCGATTTCGCAACGAGAGTACAGTTCAAGCGCGAAAAATCCCTTGTTGCTGGGATACGTTGGCTTTGAATATTCATTGCAGGCTCGTGCGGATTTGAAGTGAAATAGCAAATAATGGGTCTAAAAGTCTTCTAAAATTCATAAACCTGAAATAGATTTTTGGTGAGACGAAGTAATGAGTGTTTTGATTGACCAAAATATTTCTGCATCGGCAGGCGAAGTTTGGGGTCATCAAACTTTCTAGTTTCTATCCTGTCACTCTCTGAACTGAAGTTCCTATACTTTACTACAGGGTCAAAAGTTCAAGGTCACACAGAATTTGCAGGGGTCAACCAATCATCACCAAAATCTAATCGATTCTTTCCTGTCACTTTCTGAACATTCCCTGAAAATTTGGTGCAAATCCGTTCACCCGTTCTCTTGTTATCTTGTACACAAACAAACAAACAAACAAACAAACAAACATACAAACAAACAAACAAACAAACAAACAAACAAAAAAACAAACAAACATACGGAGCCCTTTACATAACCCTGCCGATTTCATCGGCGTGGGTAATTACATGGAATTACTGGTTTTTAGCACCGTTACCGCGATATCTCAAGAACTATCTGAGGTGAGAACTTCAAACTTGGTACCAGTATGTATCCCCATAGAAAGATGAACTGATTAGATTTTGGGGTAAGTAGGTCAAAGGTCAGAGGTCACAGAGGTCAATTTACATGAAATTCTTGGTTTTTAGCACCGTTACGATTTCTGAAGAACTATTTGAGTTAAGAACTTCAAACTTGGTACCTGTATGTATCCCCATAGAAAGAGGAACTGATTAGATTTTGGGGTAGGTAGGTCAAAGTTCAGAGGTCACAGAGGTCAATTTACATGAAATTACATGGAATTAGTGGTTTTTATCACCATTACCGCGATATCTCAAGAACTATCTGAGGTGAGAACTTCAAACTTGGTACCAGTATGCATATCCATAGGAAGATGAACTGATTAGATTTTGGGGTAAGTAGGTCAAAGGTCAGAGGTCACAGAGGTCAATTTACATAAAATTACATGAAATTACTGGTTTTTAGCCTCGTTATCAAATATTTCTAGAAGAGTTTGAGCCATCAACTGAATTTAGGCGGAGGCATATAGGAGACGCAGTCGCATTCATCTTGTTTAGTATTTTAGACACTTTTACACATTGCTCTTGTGGAAGATGCTTTTAATGTCACTAGTCATGGTTCACCACTGGCTTAGAGAGAGAAAGAGTGCTTGCACATTAATCTTCATGTCATTGCAGTGAAGTAAAATTATGAACATTTTGTCATTGTCTTTTTCTCTTCTAGACAGATCAATTCGGCCCTTATTTCCCAAAGGATTCTTTTATGATACTCAGGTATGTGATATAGAGCAATATAACTCAAACTTCAGGGGGAATCCAACCATTATGTTCAGTTGAATAGAATAAAAACAGAAAAATCAGAGGTATGGAATGATGATAATTTGTTTTGAAGTTTTTAGCTCACCTGAGCCTAAGGCTCGAGTGAGCTATTGCGATGGAAATTTGTCCGTCGTCCGTCGTGCGTCGTCCGTCGTCCGTCGTCCGTTAACTTTTTACATTTTCATCTTCTTCTCCAAAACCCATGATCGGAATTCAACCAAACTTGGTAGGAATCATCCTTAGGGGTAGGGGACCCAAAGTTGCTAAAATGGTACATGTGGCCCCCAGGGGGCCCAGGGGGCCCAGGGGGAGGGCCCCAAATTGTAAAAGCTATGTAAATTTCAAACATCTTCTTCTCCAGAACCAGGCATAGCTCAGACTTGGTATTGTGTATGGAGATACCTCTATAGATGAAGAATGAATGTTGTTCATGAAATTTCTCTGAGTGGCCCTATAGGGGCCCTGTGGGGTCACATACTGGAGGGGGGGGGGGCGCTGCCAGGCAAAATGTACATTCTGATCTTCTTCTCCAAAACACATTATCGGAATTCAACCAAACTTGGTAGGAATCATCCTTAGGGGTAGGGGACCCAAAGTTGCTAAAATGGTACATGGGGGCCCAGGGGAAGGCCCCCAATTGTAAAAGCTATGTAAATTTCAAACATCTTCTCCAGAACCAGGCAAAGCTCAGACTTGGTATTGTGTATGGAGATACCTCTATAGATGAAGAATGAATGTTGTTCATGAAATTTCTCTGAGTGGCCCTATAGGGGCCCTGTGGGGGTAACATACTGGAGGGGGGGGGGGCGCTGCCAGGCAAAATGTACATTCTGATCTTCTTCTCCAAAACACATTATCGGAATTCAACCAAACTTGGTAGGAATCATCCTTAGGGGTAGGGGACCCAAAGTTGCTAAAATGGTACATGTGGCCCCCAGGGGGCCCAGGGGGAGGGCCCCCAATTGTAAAAGATATGTAAATTTCAAACATCTTCTCCAGAACCAGGCATAGCTCAGACTTGGTATTGTGTATGGAGATACCTCTATAGATGAAGAAAGAATGAATGTTCATGAAACACTGAGTGGCCCTATAGGGGCCCTGTGGGGGTAACATACTGGAAGGGGGGGGGGGGGCGCTGCCAGGCGAAATGTACATTCTGATCTTCTCCAAAACACATGATCGGAATTCAACCAAACTTGGTAGGAATCATCCTTAGGGGTAGGGGATCCAAAGTAGACCATGGGGTGGGGGGGGGGGGGAATTATGTTAATTTCTAACATCATCTCATGTACATTCTCCTAGTTGTTTCAATTTCTAACATATCTCCTGGTGGTGCTAGAGAGAACATGCACCAGATATGAATTGATCCACATCAGGTGAGCGTCGTGCCCCCTGGGGCTCTTGTTTAATATTTGACTAGCAGTGCACATGGGAATCTTGAAATGGTCAATAAGACATTCATCTATGACGTTGTAATGGACAACTCTCTCATTTCAAGTTGTACACTTCCTTTTGATTTATTCTCTTTCTTACTGTTTATCAAAAATTGTCTTTTCTTCTCCAAACAGTTACTGATCAATGTTAAAGATTTCTGCTAAGCTACTGATAAATGCATTTATTGTATCGAAATTGTTTTCATTTATGTTGTTGGTTTTTATCCAGGTTATGTGCAATTTGTTAGCTGTAGATGGATTACATGATCCAGGTGTTATCAGCATTAATGGAGGTAATGTTTAAGCCAAGTATGGTTTCGTTTGCTATCTTTTATTGCCTTTTTGCATACCTAAACTTACTTGACATTATTTTTAATTACTTGACATTATTTTTAATTCTATTTAAAAAACAGTATAATGTTTTGATGCCCATTTTATGTAAACATTGCACTGTTAGTCCTGGGACTACTGCATTGTATATTTATACCCCCGCCAAACGAAGTTTGAAGGGGGTATATAGGAATCAGTCGACGGTTGGGCGGTCGGGCGGTCGGGCGGTCGTTCTGGCGGTCGGTCGGTCGGGCGGTCGTTTTGGCGGTCGGTCGGTCGGTTGGTCGGGCGGTCGGTTCGACGGTTGGGCGGTCGGGCGGTCGGGCGGTCGTTCTGGCGGTCGGTCGGTCGGGCGGTCGTTTTGGCGGTCGGTCGGTCGGTTGGTCGGGCGGTCGGTTGGTCGGTCCGTTGCAAATCTTGTGGATCAAACTACTTTCTCAGTTTTAGACCAAAGCTCATGAAATTTGGTACACACATTGGTCTTGGTGGGAAGATGTGCAAGACATATTTTTCGGATGAGTCGGAATCTGCGTTGCCATGGAAACGGCATATCTATGGCAGTAAATCAGGGAAAAATCTTGCGGATCGAACTACTTCCTCAGTTTTCGACCAAAAGTCAAGAAAGGCTGTTGTCACGGGGCGGGGGTATTAATTATCATCTTCATTGATATATCTAGTTTATATTATAAACTGGAATTGATATAAAGCATGACATCTAAAATCTTAGACAAGTTGGAAACTTAAGTTTTGTGAAGGCTGTATCCAATCTGAACCCTTAATCCTAGTTGTTATTGCAAAGATTTAACATTCATTTCTCTTCTGACTTTTTGTCCCTCAGCTTCTGCTGCGCTGGCCCTCTCTGATGTGCCATGGAATGGTCCAGTAGGCGCTGTCAGGGTGGGGCTGATTGACGAGGAGGTCATGATTAACCCCACCAGATTGGATATGAGGAGGAGTACCATCAACATGGTTGTGGCTGGCACAAAGAAGAGTAATTTAGGTGAGTGTTAAGATGATAATAATCTTTTTTATCCAGGGTAGCCTTATCAGTATTAATACTTTACTCTTCAGGGTCATGCAATCATATTATTTTCAGCCAAGCTACATTGATAAAGTGCTCAAGCATTCAAATAATTTTTTCCTACCGGATCGCCCTTTACTTCACCTGGGTTGAGAGTGGCAAATATAGATCTCTGTTTTGTCAGAGGACATTAGTATCATTCATGGATTTGTGATGTCAGACCAAGGTGTTATCACAGAACTGGAGTCACAACAGAATTTTTTATGACCGAAAGTGTTACGCAACGCAAGAGATAAGACCCAAAATCAAAGTATCGCTCCACTCTTGTCGCTCGATCTTGACAGCTCCCTCACTCTTTGAAGAACAGGGTTCATTGCCGACTCTTGACCCCCTTTTGGGAAATAAAATGTTTCAGTGAATGTGAACTAACGATCAGTTCACTCATGCGCGGTAGAGTTTGTTGCTCTCAATACGTGCGCAGTAAGTTGTATCTTGAGTTTCGCAAGATTCTAAATTCACCGATGCTTATTTCGTCAAAATATGTCCAGAAATGGACGAGTTATGACATGTTTTCTATAAATATCAATATTTTAGATATCATTTTCATATTTATGTAATAATATGTTCCGAAACTCTGCGACATTTGAAACATATCTCTTTGGAAAGAGCAAATCTCTTTGATCAAGACCCACCTTGTCATTAGAGTGTCAACGAGTGTCAACATATAGCAAATACACAAAGGAAATGGTCGAAGATATCTAGAGTTAGAAAATTATCTCCCCACTCTTTCCAATTTCCCATTCATCTAGTAATTCCAATTCGTCGATTTTGGACAAGAACAGTAATTCCTCGTCTAAAGCGAAATTATCCTTGTGTTTATACATTACTCTGCGTTTGCGATTTTCACAAGAAGCAAGAACGAAGCTAAGATCGTCATTTTACTCGAGCGACCGAAGATGCGCATGCGCAGATCCAGCCTCAGCACGAAACCCAAATAAACAGCTGTAGTAAATCACGGAAGAACGCCCGCTGAGTTTAAAGCGTGGCATCGAACCCGGTTCAAAGAAGCTCACTTCTGCTGTAACTCTAGTTCTGTGATAACTCCTTGGTCAGACTAATGTTGGAATTGGATAGACTATAATAATATCAACAAATTTCATGTTGCTAGTATTAGCCTGAAATCTTGTCTAAAGATAACCAAACATAGCAAGACTTATCAATGTGCATCTATTCCATAGAGACCATTTGCTTTTATGTCTGTCATTGCACGGGAAAAGTATAAGGATGGTTTCAGGTAGTTGAGGTGTGAAATGATTGGATTCACTCAGTGCACATGAAACATAGAATTGAAAACATGCAAAACATAGATGTTGGACTAAAAAAAAAAGAATCACTCATTGTCCATTAGTGAATTTGATAGCCTAACACTAGCTTTAACCTGCTAAGCATGTAGTAAATAAATTGGCAAGTAAAACTGTGTGCCCTGCCGAAGGGTGCAAACATAAATTTTTGTCATATCTCTACCCTAGACTTCTAAGTTTTGATTTGCTGAAGCGATAGACTATCACTATTAGAAAATTGGATGGTGTACAGACTGAAATGTGTTTTGTAGATGTAGTCAGATGTAGTCAGATTTAGTCAGATGTAGTCAAAGAATGGTCAAAACTTTGGAATGCAATTTTTCTTGAAATGTTTGGTTGTGTGGTCTGTGCATCCATTCGAGACCTTCAGCTAGGCACATTGAGAGGGTATACAGCTATCGTGAAAATCAGGGAAAACCTGGAAAATGAGTCTTTTTTTCTTCCAGTCAGGGAAGAGTCAGGGTATTTGAGGAAAAATCACTAAAATCTGAAAAATCAGGATTAACATTTGCCCCAAACGAAAGTAGTCAATCTCTTTGACTTTATGTCCAAACAGCATATCAATGATCTTGAAATTTTGACACTTCGTCAGGGAATTTTGTTTTAAAAAATGGTGGGAGTCTGGAATGAAATTGTTATTTGCATGTTATTGTTCTTGCAGTGATGGTGGAAGCCTCAGCAGACAATGTTCTGCAGACAGACTTCCTGAAAGCCTTAAAGGCTGGATTGAAGGAAACCCAGATCATTGTGAGGAGTATTGAGAAGCTGGCCAGGGAACATGGCAAGGAGAAGAGGGACTATGAACCAGCTGGTGTACCACCCATAGAGATACTAGACAGTGTGAGAAGGTAGGCATTTACACATTTTTTGAGCAGTTACTACCCATTTACCATCATCGATGTAAAGATTTGAAAAGGTTTGATGGTTTATTTTACCTGACTGCTAAGAAAGCATGTGTATGCTTGTAAGCAAGCAACCAGGGGACTGACGGCTTTATGTCATCTCCGAGGGACTTGGTAATGAGGATTAATGCCTTACCAAAGGGCACTAGCGCATCCACTTGGTTTTGAACCCGGGTCCTCCAGTTACGAGACCACTGCTCTACCACTGCCATCGCGCCTCCATGAATGATCAAGTCGTATTTGTGCTTTGACAAGTGTCAAGTCTCTGTGTGACCAAGTTATGCAGAGACATGACGATGGGGATTCCCTCATTGTGAGTACAGTATCCAACCACCACAGTTTGTGACACGGCATGAACCTGCTGGTTGGTTCTACAAATGCAAAAGTCATGCAGTTGATTGCAACCTTAAGACTATTAAATCTAAAAATGTTTAAAAATTTGTAGCATGTAGACTTGTGAATCCATTCCTTGTGCGAACTTATCCAGGACCTTGGACCCCTGGACAATTTTCTCATTCTATGACTCTTATTATCTCTTTGTATTACCTGCAACCCTGACTTTTGGAATTTCTGATAAGCAGTGTATACAGCATTATATACAATATATTGGCAACTCATTGCAAAATAGATACAAGCATTCTGTTAGGGAAATTAATGTGTTTTTTTTTCTAACATATGTTTGCTAAAATCTTTCCAATTTGTATCATAAACCTATCCTCCATTTACAGATTAGCAGCTGAGCAGTATCATGCAGTTTACACAGATCCTACACACAATAAGGTAATGTTTCCAATCTGACTTCTGGCTGTGTGTGTGTAATTGGGCTTTACAGAGGCGTGTATCAATCAGATTTAATTATATGCATCTGGGACCAACCTTTAATGTCACCATCCAAAAGACGTGACTCGGTTTCGAACCTGGGTCTGATCAGAGTCAGTATGTAGGCGAATACAGAGAGCTCACAGTGAAGAGTACCACTAGACCAATCACATCTCCCTCACTTCTTGCTGTGAAGTAGAGATAATTGCATATATTTTGTTGTATTTTTGTATTCCAGTGTGAGATTTACTATCGTGTTTCACGAGACTGAGCAGAAATTACAGGTTGGAAACAGGATAATGATTGACAATGACTTAAGTAAATTATATTTTCTGTCTTTCATTCGAAGATACTTTATCCATCTGTCTCTCTTTCTTGTGCGATCTCTGTTTTCTCATTATGTTTGTCTTTTTCAAACCACCATTTATAGGTATTTCTCGACTGATGTGTTATGAAATCATAATTTTTCAACATATGTTACATGCATCAATGTTTTTGTTAAAGTAGATATTCAAAGAAAATCACAAATATGGCAATTAATGTATCACTGCAAACTGGGAAGCATACAGATGGCAATCGTATAAGTTTTATGTCAACTGTGTATCTGATGATTATAAAAACAACACAAATAAAAGCTCTTCTCAGCATCTGGAATATCCGAGGATTCGCCAGAAATATAGCGATGTTTTGATGTCGTCACACTCGGGATCGATCCTGCTTAAGCAGACGACGTCCTATAATGAATGAACGTAATTGCAACGCAATTATTTATCAAATTATAAAGAGTTTGGTGTATTTAAACATGACCTTATTTCACACCATTATAAAGGGAAAGTGAAACTGATTCTGATAGCTAAAACCGTTTGATTGTAAATACACAGGAGAAGGGTCAATGATCAATGAAATAAACCCCACTTTCAAATTGAAAAGCCCTCCGAATAATAGCAGGATGGTATTCGTTCCCTCTTGAAACGCCGAACATGCCCCAGTGCAAGCAGCTGAAAATACAATGGCGTCTTATTTTGTTTACAAGTGACTGATTCCTTTATTTTTTTAACGCTGCATTTTTCATCAAAATAATACCATACACGAAGTTAAGAGTGAGGCAACAGACTAACATTAAGACTGACGCTAGTGAAGGAAAAGAAATAAGTGAAGAGGAGATGACAAAATAGGCTCTGAAAAATGTGTAAGATGTTATGGGACATCGTCTGCTTAGACAGGACTGGTCCATGGTGTGTCGTCACATATCTCAGCAGCGTTCGAGGAGCTCTTCAGCTGCTATATCGGGGGCTGTATTTTACCGTTTTATAATTGATAATAATCATTACTTCAAATGTTTCCAAGCGTTGAATTTGGATAACCTTGTTTAATTTATGCCATCTATGCAATAATAAGTATTAACCCTAAAAAGACTGGGGGGGCCTAAAAGGCCCCCCCCTCGACGTTTCGCATGATAACTCCGGAATGCGAAAAGCTTTCACCGTGCCGCTCCGTGACTTTTTACTTTCAAGTCTCGCGCAACTTTTGAGACCAAATTTGTCTCGCTTGTGCGTGCCGTTTTTTAGCCACGCCCCTTTGAAAAAAGTTTGTCAACCCCAAAATTGCTCAGAAACGTGATTTTGTGTACAAAGTCAATGCAAATTGTGTTTTTACAATTAATTCATATAAAAATTCATACTTTTAATTTCAGTGGCTGAAATTAATTGATTTTAGCATAATTATGCTTCTAAAAATGTTTGCAACAAATTTCGCTAAAAAAAACCCAAAAAACAAACGGTCGAAAAAACAATGAAATACATAAGAAATTAAAGAAATTAAAACAATAAAAAAAAAAAAATTGTTGATTCCGAAATTTTTTTATGTACAATTGTTTGGAATGTAACAAGGAATATTTACACCAAAAATCAGCATCCTAGAAGCTTTATTTAGTGATTTAGGGCAAAAAGTATGCTTTTACGCATAAGTTAGAATAATTAAATAATTCAAAATAATTAATGAATATTTTTCGAAAATCTGAGTATGCAGTTTTGTAGTTTACGCGAGGCTTTACGCGCGTGCAAAATTTTGGGACGATCGCGCAATCAGCGGCCGAGACCTCCGGGGGGGGCCTTTAGGCCCTTTAGGCCTTTAGGCCCTTTAGGCCCCCCCCCCCCCCCCCCCCCCCCAGTTTTTCCAGCCTCCAAAATACCCCAGTCTTTTTAGGGTTAAGCCAATATTTAAAATCATTAAAGTTCTACTTTAATGTATTTTTCTTTATTCCTTTCTAGTTTTCAAGGGACAATGCAGCCAGTGAAGTTAGAGAGCAACATATTTCAACTGTTCTAGGTAATCATGTAGCTGTTTATAGATATTATAGATAGTAGAAGGCTATTTGTTCAATTTCATGATATCACTCCATATTTTGTGGTTTGCTTAATAACTTTTGATTGAGAGCCCTAAAAAATATACCAGATGCATGAGTAGAAAGTAGAAAGAGTTCTGCACACACTGTTCCCATTTTTGTTGCATGACCATATTGCGTTTGATCCCAGGAAGATTAAAAAGGAGATTAAGCTTTAAAATCCTTAAAATGGCAGCACATTTAGCGGTTCAAAATCATTTTTTTGATCGAAATTGGCAATTTTCAACTTGTCGACAAATTTCCTATAAGCATGTAGGTATATTGTTTTTAAAGACATTACATCTTATCAGAACCATGTAGCACTAAAAGAAAAATATTATTGTTGCCAATTTAAAGAACAAAATGTAATCAAGTTAGCCCTTGAATAATTCTTATCACAAAAGGATTAACAGCTGTATAATGGTTCTACAACATGTGATCCCACGACAATTGCTCTGTGGTTAATATCCTACACTCACTGAATTCCCCGACCTCAACCCTATACTAAACACTATACCTGTCCCTAACCCTAAACCCTAACCTAAAACCCAGCTACAACCCCAACTCTTAGCCTATAGCATTGAAACAGAATAAAGCCTGAAGCAAATTTGGCCAGAGCAAATGTGAGGTCACCTGTAAACATGCCTGGGCCCCGTTTCATAAAACTTGTTATCAATAAAAAATTGCAATAATTGTTATAAGCCACTGAAATCCTTGAATCTGATTGGCTGAGAGTGAATTTGTCATAGAAATGGGGCAGTTGCTATTGATAACAAGTTTTATTGACTGACCATAGCTTTATTAATGTTTAGGAAAAAAAACAGAATTTGTGCAAGTTAGGGAATTGTGTGTGTGTATTCTTCTTATGTATTGATTAAATACACATATGTTGCAAGTGATCATATAAAAATTGTGTTTAAACAATTCTTACAGAGTATGTCTTCCATTTTCTGTATCTCCTCATGTTTAGAAATGTTTCCAAGTGAAGACTCCTCTCTCGTTTATGATGCCTTCAGTGTTGTAGCCAAAGATGTTTTCAGAATGATCGTATTAGAAGAGGATAAAAGGTATTGATATTTTTCATCTTACTTCTTTTTGCTCCAATTGAAATAAGTCTAGAATTATTGTATTGAAGTGCGAAGTATGTAATATAACAGTTCAGACTGATATAGCTCACCTTTGTAAGGTTGAGTATGAAGCACTTAACAGATAATGATACATTACCCCAAAATAAGGATATTGTCTTGTGATTAAATACATCACCTAACTATAAATCATCTGGGGAAATCAGTTTTACCTAATATTGATCTATAGAGAGTTCCTTCCTGACTAATATTCATTCTGGGTATTGCTGTGCAATATTACATGGTTTTTATGCTGGAACGTGTTATCCGACACTATAATTTGCCCTGCCATGTAGAAATGTAATAAAATCCTCTCTGATATTCTCAGTTGTATTCAAGTGACTTTCTAGAAATCCTTTGAAGCTGTTAGTTTTGTCTAATCCTGATCAGGCTCTCACAATGAAGTTGCTTGTCTTTGTACTCCATCAAGTTTGATAATACTCTGTATGCTCTGCTCATCTCAGAGATTTGATATCAGGGCTTCAAAGAAGCAGTTGAATGATACCACTGACCACCTAAAGTCCGGCTGGGCAACTTAAAAGTTGTGCCTTTGTTGCCCAGATGGCATCAAAAAGAATTCAGCGTTATTTTTTCAATGGCAGTTCTCTGTTAATAACCATTAGCAATCCTCTATTGTTGTTGGCTGGCAAAACTTATATAAACTGTAGCGAGATTCCTGGATTGACCTTGGCTTTTAAACAATGCTTTGAGCCCTTGTGGGGACATTTCAATACTATCATAGTTATCATTATGTGAATGTGCTCATCCAATTATTTTTTTCTGTTTGTACAATCAGATGTGATGGTAGAGAAGCAGATGAAATGCGTGACATCACATGTTCAGTGGACCTCTACAAACCCTTACATGGATCAGCCCTCTTTCAGAGAGGTCAAACGCAGGTACAAAAACTTCTTTGGTTCTCCATCATATGCTTTGGTGACAATTGCTCCAGACTTAATGTTGGGGTAAAAGATATAGGGATTAGGGTTTGGGTTGCTTTTGGGTTTTAGGTTAGGTTTAGGGTTAGGTACATGTATAGTGTTTTGTTCTGGGTTGAAGTTAAGAATTCTATGAGTTTAGGATATTGACTGCGGAGCAATTGCCAAGATAGAATGTGTCATACAACGTCTTCTTCTGCAACATTGAATTACACGTACTAAGTTATTATTTATATTTATTTATCCAAATGCTGTGGAATGGTGTACTTACACATGTACGTTATACATGGTTACTATTACATGGAAGAGTAGATAAAATATTCATTAATGGAAATAATTTTCTAATTTGCAGAAAACAGAAAGAATTTTAGTGTCATCTGATTACATCAGTTTATCCAAAGTGCTTGTAATAATCCCCTATCTTTGGATCCTTTCTTTCTCCCCTTTTTGAAGAAGTTTGTTTATAAATCTAGATAGTTATCTATTGTATCATTGTGATTGGTAATATTGTTTAGTTGATCTTGGTTCCTTGATATCTGTTTCAGGTACTTTGTACTGTAACATTTGATTCCATCGAGTCCGCCTTGAGAGCCGATCCTGTATGGCAAGAGTAAGTTATAAAATGGTCTGCCAAAGGAACCTTCTCTTTAAAGTTTAATATTGGACATTTTGAAGAAAGCAGTAAAAAAATTAAGTAGCATATTTGGCTTGCAGCATTTATGTCTCTCATATTATAGGCACTTCTTCAAGAATTTTCTGTGCAGTTGATTTACAAATGTTTTATGGTCTACAAAAAGACATTTCTTAGTTTGCAGATATTTGGAGGCCAATTATATTTATGTTCACAAATTGTGAATATAGTTGATTTGATTAAAAATTTCTTGTTCTTTGAGAAATATATATCATTAAATGATCATACATGAGGTATTCGCTGATAAGATGCTTTTCACTATTTCTTTTGTTTTACAGGGACATCAGAGAAAAGAACTTCATGCTGCATTATGAGGTAATGATTATAATAAGTAAAAATAAACATTTATGTAGCCCAAATAATATACCAATTGTTTTTAAGCACTTAACTTATACAAAATAAACAGTTTATAAAGAAAAATTAATCTTATGCAATAAGCACGATAATAAGAAATTATCTTTGGAAATTTAAGAATACATAATTTTTCAAGACAAAAATACAATATATTTTCAGATTACAAGCTGATAGTACTCCTAGATTTAGGAAATTACTGTTCATTCAATAGGTAGGGCTTTTGCATGTTATTAAACTTTCAAGGGTTGGGGAGTCACAATCAAAAATGGACTAGAGCTTTAGGGCACACCACAGATGGTGAAGGTACAATCCATGAAGACCAGTGCCGGCCGCACAGAAACGCTGTTAGTAGCGGCTTTGTTAGCGCTAACAAGTCACAAACTAATCAGCCACTAACAACACGGGTAAGATGACCGCACAGAAAGCGCTGTTAGGGCGCTGTTAGACACTCGCGCTGTTACAGCGCTGTTAATGGATTTGAGCCATAGAGTTAGGCAAAATCTATGATTTGTGCGTAGTGATCTATGTATAGATTGATGAATCTTGTTGATGCAGCATAGCACAGTGCGCGTGCATGCGTTGTGTATTCACGTTTTAAAATGTATATTTGCTGACAAATGACCAAAATAAACATGACATTCCTGCCGGGTGACGGGGCTTTTCTAATCAATAATACTACACGTTCCCACTATATGCTTATCTATGTTGGTGGTTTACTGTGTGCTTGGTTTTCAGCCTATGTTTCATTCTTTAACAAAGGTTATTCAAGTTTCTGATTGCATAAACTTACTAGATTAGCTACGACAATACAACAGTTAACTTTGATTCCAAAGACTTTCGCGTGAAATTATTGCTTGCTGCAACTACTAGCATTTAGCTTTTAGATTAAGATACTGTACCACAACAAAAATGCAAGCCCACTTCTCATTTATTTATTTATTTATTGTTTAGTTTTTAGCTCTTCACTCATGGGAGTAGGCTTATTTGCCAATGATGATTTTTATCATGATGCTTCTCATCATCAGTAGCTGATGCATATGTAGCCTATTACACTATTAAGTTACATTGACTGTACTTAATGTATGGTACATGGTTACTCACCGTAATGTTATTCTTTCCAAAGCAGGGCCTACAATGTTAAAAAGGTCTTCAAACACTGCTTTGTAAAACCTATACTTGAATGAATGACTGAATTAATTAATTACTTTTTTCATATTACTGCAGAAATCTGCCATAAACATTATTGGTGAGCATACATCGTTCAAAATTTCGAATACAGATATCATAATAACAATTCCAAAAAGCAGTATCATGGGAGAAGCTAAGGAAAAGCACAGCTTGTTAAAACGAGGTTCCCCAATAACAGAGAGAATTAAGAAATACATGTATGTAATTATGTATACATATACATAGCAATAAAGAGACGAGACAAGACGTGTGTAAAAGGGAAAAAAAAAGCAATACACACACAACATCACTAAAACATCAAAATAAAATAAGCATACTATGAACTAGTATTATACTAGCAGTTAATGTCAGCCTATTGGGTTTATATAGTAGTAGAAAAACCAGATACACATAATACATGTATGTGTATTAAGTATGAATAAAAATATGTCTTAGGAAAGGTTTTGTTTATGTTCTGTTTAGACACAGGCAGAAAACCAAATACTGTACAGTTGTTATGCAGTGGCGTATCCAGGGGGTGGCGCAACAGGCGCCCCCCCCCCCCCTATTGGCCGTCGTAAAAAAAAAATAGGAAAAAAAAAAGTTGTTCATTAAATAGGCTTCAAAATTGGTCACATATAGGATTATTTTGCATCTCAGCCCTTCTTCAGAAGCAAAAATTTTCCAAAGGGGAGGGGGCACCCCCTCCCCTTAGACCCCTCCCCCAGGACGGCGTTCAATAATGCCTCCCCCCCCCCCTATTGGGAAATCCTGGATACGCCCCTGTTATGGACTTACACTGTAAGAGCTAATTTGATAATGTTTAAGATTTCTTCTAAAAGATTTAAGAGAGGAAGCTTGCTTTAGATTTGAATCAAGATGATTTCAATAGAAGGGCCCAGTTTAGATTAATGTTTTCTGGGCAAACTGAGTACGAAGAAGTGGTAAATGAAAGAAAGATGATTGTCGTGTAGAATGCCTATGTATTCCATCATTCGTTTGAAGCATTGATTGTAAAACCTGAGGCAATTCATGAATTCGTACTTGATACATTAAACTGCCTAACTGGTAATAAAACAAATCGTTTAGTCTCAACGATTTATTTTCAAAGAATAATATTTTAGACGGAGCTAGTCTAGGCTTTTTCAAAATTATTCTCATCACCCGTTTTTGTATAACTGAGAGTCTATCCAACTGAGACTTAGTACAGTTGCCCCAAGTAAAAATGACATAACTTATGTAGGGTAGAACCAAGGTGGAATACAACAAGAGTAATACATGAGAGGGAAACAAATATTTCAATTTGTTTATAATACCAACATTTCTATAGAGTAATTTGTTTAGATACAGAGTCTGTGGTTTCCAAGATAACTTATTATCAATACGTTTTCTCCAAATTGAAAAAGTCATGTTCATTTTCTTCCTGAAATTATCAATAAGTAAACCAAGAAACTTTAACTCCTCGACCATTTTAAATGTGGTATTTTTAAGTAATACATTACCATCCAGAGATGAGATTGAATTACTAAATAACATACAACGAGTTTTCTCCAAATTGAAAAAGTCATGTTCATTTTCTTCCTGAAAAGGATCATATCTTGGTCTCCTCGTGTCGTTATCAGCAAAATATATGTCACCCGCTACCCGACACATTCTTAATTAGTCTAGGTCTATGTTTAAGTACTTGGTATTAAAAAAAAAGGAGAGACAAGTTATAGCGCACGCAAGAAATTATTCACTAACATTGTCACTATTGGTGCCCCTGGCACCGTTAGTGAGTTGTTAAAACATTACCACTACTGTTAGCTTCTGTGCGGCCTTGAAATGTTAGGCTAACAGCACTGTTAGTGAATTTGACTAACATAACTCTTCTGTGCGGCCAAATCATCGCTATCGGTACTGTTAGTGCGCTGTTAGCGCTAAGAACGTTTCTATGCGGCCGGCACTGGTAGATTGACACTTTATGACTTCTTCATTGTGCATGGCTGTGAATTACTACTAGACATCATTTCTTTCTTTACTGTCTACTGATTTTCATATATATGTTTATCTTCTTGTTTATCCCTGATGTAGTTTCCACCTTATGCAACTAATGAAACAGGCAGGACAGGAGGCGTCAACAGGAGAGAGCTAGGTCATGGTGAGTTGAACCTCTCTGTGCCATATGTTTTCAGTGGCGTAGCTACATGGGGGCACAAAGGGGCAAGTGCCCGCAATCAAGTGGCAAAAAAAAAGAAAAAAGAGAAAGGAAAGAGAAAAGAGTGGGGGTGGTAGGAAATGTGAAAATAAGACACTACAACCCCCTCCTACACCCTTCCTCAATCAAGGCCTTGTTAATTTGCATTTCATAGACTGAGACCTGTGCCCCTCTTTATCTGGACCTGTGCAATTTTTGATGAATTTCAGCTTTTTCAGGTGCTTCTTTTCACTTATTTTGTGTACTTTTGGAGGGAGTTAATGTAATTCCATATAAATATTTAAACAGCTATGCAGCTTCATTTTTTCTTCATTGTCAAATATAAAGGGTTAGGATTAGGGTTGCAAAAGGGTTGTAGGTTACCTGGGGAGCATTTCATCAAGTGTTTTGTCATTGATTTTTACTGACAAATTTACTCTCAGCCAATCAGATGCAAGGATTTCAGTAGCTTATAACAGTTGTCGGTAAAAATCACTGACAAAACACTTGATGAAACGCTCCCCTGTAAGTTACCTTTAGGGTTAGAGTTAGGTATAGTGTTTGGTCCCCCATTGAAGTTGGGAATATTGACCGTGTAGCAATTGTTACTGGAGCATGTGTTGTACAACCTCAATACATTGGAAATGTCAGTTGACTTGGAAGCATGAATTTTTGTCACTGCTCTTTCCCTCCAATGAGGAAACATGTACAAATTGTCCATCTTACCAGCACCAGATATATTGTGACAAAATAGAGAGCAATGCTGGACAAGCAAAACTGAGATACTAAGGAAAGCATACAATTGTACGATACATGCTCTGGCAACATTTGCTCTGAGGTCAATATCCTACATTAACTGAATTCCTAACTTTAACTTACCAAACACTTACCAAAGTTACCAAACACTACGCCTAACCCTAACCCTAATCCTTACCTGAAACCCTATTGCATCTCTAACCTTAATTACAGTCAAACCTGTCTTAGTGGCCACCTGTCTATAACGGTCACCTGTCTATAGTGGTCACTTATATTGCCTCCCTGTAGCAAGAAATATGTGCTTTATAACCTGTCTACAGTGGCCACTTTTTCTGTTTCCCTTGGGTGGCCTTAATAGACAGGTTTGACTGTATATATCTTTAATGAAATAAAGCCTGGAGCAATTGTCGCAGGAGCAAATATCAGATTACCATACATATGTTTTCAAAAACACCTTTGTACTTTTTTTTCCATTATTCTGATCTGCAGGAGCTCTGGCTGAGAAAGGGCTGAGACCGGTGGTTCCGTCTGACTACCCTTTCACCATCAGACTCACCAGTGAAGTTCTTGAGTCAAATGGTAAGTCATTCCCATTGGTTCATATTCATATACTGTATGTGTACCAAGTTAAACCTGGTTTAACTATAAATAGTACACTTATTTGTAGGGCACCAGGTGTCAAGCCCATTATTCTATACAAATTACTGTAATTATATGTCCAAACAAACGCAGTCATGAAATAGAAATGAGAAATTGATTTCATATGTTCAATTATAAATAATTATCATACTTTTCATGGGATGAGCAGGTTGACACTCAGTACTCTATAAATCAGGGGAGCGTTTCATCAAGTGTTTTGTCAGTGATTTTTACCGACAGCTTTTATAAGCTACTGAAATCCTTGCATCTGATTGGCTGAGAGCAAATTTGTCAGTAAAAATCACTGACAAAACACTTTATGAAACGCTCCCCAGTAGACTAAATCTACCCTTGTAAAGCTGGACTAAAGTTTTTATGCTTTTATGAATACCAGCCATTGTAATTCCTGCTCTTTATTTCAGCATAATGACAGGTAAATTATGTGTATATTTTTTTCTACAGATAATAATTAAATGTATATGTTTTCTCATTGTCATTTCAAGCGTCTATACTCTACTTGTGTGCAGATTGTTAATATAAGACTATTAGTTACCTGTATGTGCTGAGTCCTTCAGAGTTCTTGGGAATTATCAAATCAGTGATCTAAATTTATTGGCCCAAGGTCACAAAGGAGGTTTAATTTAAATTTGTATTGTGGACTAAGTGTATATGATTATTATTGCCTGTCTAATGGACATGAGAACATGCACTCACGTTTTTTTTTTTTGAGATTTAAAGCATGTGTAAAGATAAATCTCTTTCTTAAAATTGGGCCTCTGAGTAGGAAACAAAACAGGGACACACAGAAACAAAACAGGGACATACAGAAACAGGTATTTAACAGGCATTCAGGTTCTGTATGTTTATATTTTTGTTATCATATTGTAGGTTCATCGTCTATGGCAACCGTATGTGGTGGAAGTCTTGCACTTATGGATGCAGGTATCTATTTGATCATTTTTTGTTCTTTATATGCAGATTTTGAGAATTTAAAAGTCAACTAGGTTGGATAATATTGTATTGAAGACTGATAAATTCAGAAGGAATATTTAATCAAATGTCAATAGTGGTGTTATGTGGAAAGTGATTGTTGTGGTTAACAATTGCTTATGTATTATATATTAACAAAAATCATTGATAATATACAAGTGATGCATGCCAATAATTTCTTTAACTGAGCTCTCAGCATGAGATAAAACTTATGGGGGAATGCCACTTGAAAAGCATTCTCTTGAATTTTCGCTCCATACACCATTTTTATGCCTCCGCCCACCGAAGGTGGTGCCGGAGGCATTATGTTTTCGGGTTGTCTGTCCGTCCATCCGTCCGTCCGCTTTCTCGTTCTAGCGATAACTCAAGAACCATGTGAGTTATGAACTTCAAACTTGGTTCTAGTATATATCACCATAGAAAGACGATCTGATTAGAATTTGGGATAGGTAGTGATGTGATATCTCAAGAACCATTTGATCCATTAACTTCAAACTTGGAACTAGTATGCATCACCATAATGAGACGAACTGATTAGATTTTTGTTCATGTAGGTCAAAGGTGACAGGTCATAGAGGTCATTATACAGGTGTATGTGAAATTATTTTTTTTTTACCTTTGTTATCACCATATCTCAACTATTTTGTATTCATGACTAGGAGGAGATAAAGTGATCAAACTTTTAGGTTATAAGGTGTAAGGTCAAATGTCAGAGAGGCCAATTAACATGTAATTAGAGGATTTTTATTCTGGTTATCACAATATTTCAAGAACAGTTTAAGCCATCAACTGAATTTAGGCAGAGGCATTTAGGAGACGCAGTCGAATTCATCTTGTTAAAAACACATTGATGCAGTTTTGTTCTTTATCCTACCTAGGTGTACCAGTAAGTCATCCAGTAGCAGGGGTAGCCATTGGTGTAGTGACAGAGACGGAACCTGATGATATCTTCACCATCAAAGACCATACAATACTCACAGATCTCCTGGTAAGTCAGATGGGATGCCTGGAGGCAATGGCCTAATTCATACCAGACTTAACTTAGTTAACTGATTTATGACAAACCAGTGTCAACCCCAAAGTTCTGTATAAATTACTGTAATAATTTATTAACAATGTATTAACGAAATAAAGAAACTAAATTGATTTCATCATGAAAAGAAAAATTGAAAATTAGTTTCAATGAGACACGTTTTTATATTTTCACTTACTAGTTACAGAACTATATTGTGATTTGTACAAGATAAAGTGGTTTACATTTGGCTTTCCATAAATTGGTTGAGTAGCACTATGCACATAGGCAGGTTTTAAATCTGGCCTAAAGTTAGAGGGCTTTCGAGAATGATATGGCAGTTTGTGTTCAGGAGGGCAGGTTGCAGCAAGGGTGGCATACTTGGAAAATAGATTGTGTTTCAAGACATGCCTGAAGGTGTTAAAAAAAAAATAATTTTAAATCAGTCAGCTGGTGAAGATAGAAAGTGAATGTCCGCATTTAATTTTTGTTAGAATAGATTGTTTGTTCAGTTTGATTTTCATTCTAAATAAATGTAGAGTCCCAATACTTTAAAACATACCCTTTATTAATGCAAATTATTGAAATTAATAATTTCTTTTAGTTGCTGTAGTCGTTGTTCAAAGATGACATGTAAGTGATTGCAATCTTTTAAGGCAGCTCCAATGTATTTGGTAATTTAGAGTCCCATATGCTACCTGGGATTAGGAACATAAATTAACATCTCAAATATCATTTTCCGTGATATCTGATGCAAGCATTGGATGTGCTATCAACTCCAGCAATCGTCAGATATATAGACCAATTCGGTTGTCATGGTGTCTGGGAGCATTGTAGTACTTTGTCCACCATAGCTGGAGGCCATCCAAAAGCATAAAAATAGATGAATCAATGTCTTATGTAAGCAGACAGGTGCATGGCCGTCCTTGAACTAAAGCAAGAATATTTTAATTATTATTTAGCATAGTTAATGGCCCCCTGTAATGGCGGCTAAACATTTCTATGTTTAGCTCTCCGAATTGGTGTATACTAAAATCTTAGATGTTGTCGGTAACGTATGGGACGAAATAGCTCAGCCTTGCCATTTTATATGTTTGAACAGGGTATCGAGGACTACATGGGTGATATGGATATGAAGCTGGCTGGAAGCAAAAAAGGAATCACAGCTTTACAGGTATGTGGATAGAATGAGGAATTGCTGGTTCTATGATGCTCTTAGATTTGGAAGTGGTGTGATCTTGTGGATTGCTTATTGAATATTGATATGAAAGGTTCAGGTTCAGATCTTGGCTGTAACAGCAATGTCCTTCAGGAATGTACATGTATACTTAAATTTGAGTGCAATAAAATGGCATAAATGTAGTGCACCTCACATTTCCTTATATGTTATAACACAAAGACAAGTGAGTACACTTGGGGGCCTTTGTTACACACAGATACCTTTTTCTGACCCTGACTTTACCATTGATTTAAATACCACAATTTTCCATGTAATATATGAATGAGCTTTAAAAGGTATAATTAGATGTTGCCAGTCAGTTTAAGTAGATATAATGGCTGGAATATCCCTTCATCTTTGCACTGTCATTCTGTTGAATATCTCATATCATTAAATCTTTTAATATCTGGTTCTTACCAGACAGATGTGAAAGTGCCTTTGCCCATGAAGATCATCGTGGAAGCCATCCAGGCCGGTACAGCAGCCAAGAGTAAAATCCTCAACATCATGGCGACTGCGATCAGGAAACCAAGAGATTTGAGGAAAAGCAACAGTCCTGTCACAGGTAGTCCCTCAGTAATTATTTACCATACATCATCTGGACCCTGTACCCTAAAATGTGTTATCAATGACAAGTTACATTTACATTACTTGAGGGGGCGAGTTGGCTCAGTCGGTAAACGCATCTGCCTGTCAAACTAAAGACTGGGGGTTCGAATGCAGCCCAGGCAGATGACGCAGTTTCGACGGCTGCATCTCTCCTAGGGTGGGGCGGGCATTGCAACGGCAGCACGGTCTCAGGGACTAAATGGGTGTCAGTCTAGCAAAAATAGGTATATATGATTTATAGCAGTAAAGTTGCAAAATCAGCACTGATTTTCTTATTTACTAGATAAATCTATATACCTACCTAAGAGGTTGGCAGCTCTGCCATTATCGTGTAACACGTACTGCGATCAGAAATAATGTAGTGGGATGTGATTGTGATTGACGTAAACGTAGCAGGTAATTGTATTGAATGGTGTTTTTGATTTATTTTCTGTTTTTTTGCAGAGAACTTGGAAGTGCCTGTTCAGAGGCGATCAAAATTTGTTGGTCCTGGTGGCTACAACTTGAAAAAATTGAGAGTAGAAACTGGTAAGTCGATTGATGATGCAGTGTGCACTCAAATAGATCTGTGCGATAATGATGGACAGAAATGCTGCAGTAACTTCTTCTTCATCTGAGCATATATTTGGACAAACTTTGATGTTTTTGTATGTAACAAATTCCATTATAAAGATAAATCTTCAACACATCTTAGACCTTCTTCAAAAATTGGAAATTTCTATATAACATTAAAGAAACTTTAGAGTTAATATACATTCAGAGCTTTAGTGATGTTTTGATTCTTTTCCATGCCTTAAAATTATTATAGGTGTAACTGTCACCCCAGTGGATGAAACTCACTTCTCAGTCTTTGCACCAACACCAAGCGCAATGAGTGAAGCAAAGGAAAAGATTGACCAACTGTTATTAGAAGATGTAAGTTACCAATCTGCTTATTAAAGGGCAATCCAACCTTGGTAATAAGTTGATTTGTGTGAAAGCAGAAAAATAAGAAAAACAGGATGGTGAAATTTTGAAAGAAATCGGACAAGGAATAAGAAAGTTATGGATGTTTGAAAAATGAGATCACTACATCTATGTGAATCTCAAATTGGCAATTTGGTGAGTCGATTGTGACATACTTGTGGACAATTCTCCCATTTGTCGTACACAAATTTATCATTAATTTGCGGTTTTCTCCGAAGCACCTTTACCCTCGGGGCAGTACTCAAAATATATTGGAGATAGCATATTGTTATAGGTCCTCATGAAAGAAAAAGATCCTACTAATTAAAACAAAAAAGTGACATTTTAGTCATTTTATGTGTTGGAGCGAATGGAGGAGTTGTCCACAGCTACATCACAGTGACATTACCTATTCAGCCAATTTGAAATTCCCATATGTATAGTGATTACAACTTTCAAAAATTTGTAACTTTCTTATTGCTTGTCCGATTTCATTTAAACTTTCACCAAACTGCTTCTCTGATTTTTCCTCTTTCTTTCAAAGCAACTTGCTATTAAGGTTGGATTTCCCTTTAATTACAAGTCTTTACTTCTATATTTGTTTCCTAATATTCAGTTTAGTCAATTCCTTGTCCTTTTTTATACCATTCATTGTACTCTAACCTTAAAACAACATGTGTTTAGGAATATAACATCAGGGGCCTGTAACATAAAGAGATACAATCAATCTTCCGATCAGTTGTAACTCTTCAGTACATGGTTTGCCATAGACTTACGATTGATATCAATCATAAGATCTATTGTATCTCTTTATGTTACAGGCCCCAGATCTCTTAAATAACCTCTCTCAATGTTCTGTGTAGCCTTTGACAGTCCTTCATTTGATAGTGAGGAAGTGTACTGGAAAATTATTATGTGTTCCTAAACAAGTTGTAAAATGATTTGTTGATATTTTATAGTCTATATACATGTATTATGTACATGAAATTGGCAATTTTCTTAATGTATTCAAATTTATACATGTTTCCCTTGTGACAAACTATTACATTCACCTGTGAAAAGCTATTGTATTTCAATAGTCACAATGCAGATTGCATATATTAGGTGCTGTTAGGTCGGGTAATAGTTGTTACTAGGCATGTGACAAAGAGGGAAGCATTAAATATGAATGCTTTATGAAAATGGCCTATTACTTCAGAATTGTCAAATAATCTGCACATCACAGTATAGGGATATTTCTAACAAGTTTTGAAACTGTTATTTGTGTTTTTTATATTGAATCATTGTTGTAGTACAGTATCTTGGCTAGGATGCTGTTCTAGTCAAAACAAAATATTTGAAAAGAAAAAGAGCATTATCAAATGCTCTTTTTCTTTTCAAATATCTGCAAAGATTTTTCATCTCTGTCATATCGTTCAATGATTTCTTTTTATACTCAAACAGAAAGAGCCAGACTTGGAGTTTGGAGGTATCTATACAGCTACTATCACAGAACTAAGGTACGTGTAGGAGAAGTGAAATTTAGACAACACTGTTGTATTTTTTTCATAGCGTAAACTATGGTAAATCTATATCGTAGTGTTTGTAGATAATGATTATTTTCATGAGTGCAACTTTTGATAATGTAATTTAAAAACAGGGATCTAGCAAGAATGGTTGCAACAAAAATGTAAAAAGCTGTATTCCCATTGACCATATATTATTTCATTCAGTGACAATCTGCTGACCCTCTACATCTTCAATGTTTTAATTATAAACCTTAAAAAGTTTACCTGGCATTCTATGGGTTAACCCTGGATAACACGGAAACCAAGGCGGACTTTTTCTGTGGGGGCCCTATTCTTAGCTAGCACGTAAGGTTCGTTGACTTGTTTATTCACAAGTCACTTAATACGTTTATTGAGAGTGTATTTACTTGCAATATCTCTTTATAGAAGTGATATATTAAGCACATATTTTTTGATATAGTGTAGTGGCATAGAACCTGTTAACATACAGAGCAAAAAGTTAAGTGTGTGTAAAAGTCTGTGGTTTTACAGTATCGTTGTGGTCTGTCCTGAGAAAATTGCTCACCGAGTAATCCCCATAAATCGTTGAGGGAGGCTCATTAGCATAAAACGTCGTGGTTTGATCTGCATTGATGATTTTCAATGATTTATCATTATCATTATCGTTTTCTTTCAGGTCTGAGCAGCTCTTTACCCTCTTTTTGTTGATTTAATATCACTAGTAAGATTCTTTTCCTTTTTATTTTTGCTTATCTTTCCAGGGATAATGGAGTACTTGTTAAGCTGTTTCCTGCTATGCATCCAACATTACTTCACAACTCACAGCTTGATCAAAGAAAGGTGGGATAGAAAATAGTTAGGGAAGATACATTAATAAAAGATACTGTCAATAAGAATTAACTCAAATACCTTACTAACAAGAGATGTTTATAAAGAAAAATTGCATGAAATTGGAAGTTTGGACATCTGTAATTCTGTATATTTGCTGGTTAAATAGACAGACAAAGGATACTCTAATTTTTTTTGGTAATAGTTGAGGGTGCATAAGATACACTCATTTTCTGATGGGTAATATTAAAATGATCTTACCTTTTCCATCTTAGGTGAATCATCCAAGTGCCCTGAAGTTGGAGGTGGGCCAGGAGATTCCTGTCAAGTATTTCGGTCGTGACCCTGTCAGCGGAAAGATGCGACTGTCCCGCAAAGCTCTCATGGCTCCAGCATCAGCCGTCATCAGAAATCTGAATGCTGTTAGAGGAGCTAGGGGAGCATCAGCAACAGTCACATCGTCATCGACTACATCGTCCACGTCATCGTCTACTTCATCATCGTTGTCTTCAGAGAGATGATAAAGGACTGGATTTTAAAAAAATGACTGGTTTGTCACTAGATGATTCCTGTTTTAGGGGATACATCTTTACCAGGAATTACCCAGAGACTAAAAGTCTTTGGTGGACCTTGGCAGCACATCCGAAGAGTTTCTTGAATGCAAGATGAAAGGATAAATGGCTTGCTGCAACCAAACTGGATTTGGAAGGTACTATCCATCATTGGGATATCATATTTTACTTTGTGGAGACCTGTGCAGATTTTATATGTGTATACAGTGGAATGTCTTTATAGACATGTGGTTGCTAAAATAAAAGCTGGCTGCCTCTTCATGTAGTACTCAGAACATCCTTTTCCACAAAATTAAACCATACCATTATTCTGTGGTTAACCATGGCAAAATACAAGTATTGTGATACATGTAGGTCCATTATCTAATTTCATGTTCAGTGGCAGAAAGCTACTCTCCTCCACCAAACAAAAAAATAAACAGTGATCAAAGATTTTTAAAGGTGGCATTTATAACAAGCAATATCTTTTTCTATATCTTTTATAAGGTTTTCTGTGGTGGTTAACCATGGCAAAATACAAGTGGTGTGATAGGTCCATTATCTAATTTTATGTTCAGTGGCAGAAAGCTACTCTTCTCCACCAAACAAAATATTAAAACAGTGATCAAAGACTTGTAAATGTGGCATTTATAACAAGCAATAGCTTTTTCTATAGCTTTTATAAGGTTTTCTAATCATGCTGTTTGCAGCATAAAGAGAATCACAAATATCACTTACATATTGAAGTAAACCATTTCAGGAAAACAGTATGTATTTACAGTGCATCAGAAATTTGCTCTTAATTCATGTTATCTTAAAGATTGAATTTAATCTACAAAATAACTACATGATGATATCAATATTTCACATTACCCTTATTCCACTGTATGATGTCTTTACTATGCCATCATACATTGGTTACCAATATTATTTTCCTGAAGGAAAGATTCATGTCGGAAAGTTTTATCATATTTTTTATCAATATTTTTTATTCCGAGGAAATATTCATGTTAGAGAGGAAACTAAATGCTTGTGGTTTGTTCATATGTGATCATCATCTGTGAAATACGTATTGGATAACTGAACATTATTTTTTCAACAGCACATAACATTTATTTTATTAAAGAGAAGGCTTAGTTATAGTAATGGTGAAAAGAGTTCATAAGCTTTCTCATTCTTTTTGGAAGAATATCTCAGTAGCAATGGCATATTAAAAGGATTGCTCTTAAAATGTCCTGTTATTAAAAATAAAACTAGAAATGATTTAAAACTTTAGGCCAAAGTTTGACGTCACACCTTTCTTTAGTCCCATATACCTATCTCAGTGCAGTGTGCAATTTTTCATCAAGACTGAGTTAATTTTTTATTTTAATGATTTCAGAACCTCACAATTCATATGTACAGTCAAACCTCATTATATAGAACACTGTTATAACAAACTGTCATAATAGCAAGGTCATTTTGCAGGTCCCGCTTCTTCATATTCTATTGTTTTTTAGACCTGAAATAACAAGGTTTTGATATAATGAGGTAATTTCAATGGTCCCAAGGAGTTGGTTATAACAAGGTTCCTCTGTACTACATAATCACCCACTCCTAATTATTTCTACATAGTTTATTTCACTAATCAATCACATGACCAGAACTCAACTCCATCTTTAATTTGCTCTCTGTCTGGCAAGAGCATTGGCAGCATTTTGTCCCCCAAAACATACATATTTCATACATATGAAAAGGAGGATTTTTATTCGCAGGATCTGCTCATAGTCATTGTTTTCAGAAACCGAATTCTCCCTGCATTTTCAAATGCGTCATATGGTTATATTAAGGAAATGTGTTTTCAAAATTGAATTTCTCTCATGCCAATTTAATTATTTTTGTATTTAATAAAAGATGGCAAGATTAAATCTTGAGCTATGCTAAAAGCAAATCTCTATCTCTTACTTGTGTACATATATCTTGAAAACTGGTGTGACTTCTGAGTGTATGAAAATGGTGAATATAAGAATGCAATGTGTATGTCGAAAGTAGAATCACTCGGGTGGTACATGTATATTGAATAGAATTTCGTCAAATTTCACCAGCTCTGCAACGTCATATATTATATTACAGGATTCGATCTTTCAAACTGTTGTTCTTACATTGAAATAAGTTGCCAGGGACAAAGATGTTATTTGAAGTAAAAGTAAGCCAGGGCCTAGATGACATAAAGTTTGTTGAAACATTTCTTTCACTAGGTGTGAGAATTCCTTGTTCCTTGGGATACATTTACTTTCAAATAAAACTGGGGGGGGGGGGGGGAAGGGGATCACAGAAATCATATATGTAGCAATTTAATATACTTTTTGTGAAATCATTTCTTTTACATTTATTTCTATCAAAATTTGAAGACTTTCAGATTGTCAGTGCACACAATCAATGCATCTCATTATGTTTTGAACAAGAGCTGGTGCTCGACCTGTTCAAAACACTGTCGAGTCCTCATGCATGAAATTCTCTATTCATTGCTTTACACTAGGTGTCAGAATTCCTTATTCCTTGGGTTATCTTTACTTTCAAATAAAACAGGGGGGGGGGGGGATAAAGTGAATATCTATATAAACTAAAAAAAACCTGACAACCTTAAACTTAAGTGTCAAAAATGGTAATTTTTTGCTTTTGAACATAAACTTTTACTACTGCAGTGTTTATTGTTAGGGATTATGGTTGAAGTTCAATTTGTAGTCGTGACAATACCTTAGACTCATCCTTATCTTTATACAAAAATACGCATTTCTGACCAAAACTACATTTTGGCCAAAATCGACCACTTTTATGTTTCTTCATCAATAGAGGATAAATGGGATGACAACAGTCAATCCAAAAAAGGGTATTTGGACTAGAAACAATTCCCAAAACAAGCATTTTTCAAAAAAAACAAACTGCAGAGGGGCTTAATAGTTCAACATTTTGAAAAAAAATCAAACATTTTTCAAAATCGACCAGTTTCATTTTATTTTCATTAGTCAAGAATAAATGTGACCCTGGTGTGTCCAAAAAAGGATATGTGGGCAAAGTATATTAGAATAGGAAAAACAGTAATTTTTTAAGGAAACTGCGAGGGGTTAGGTCAGCATTTTTGGACAAAATGGAACGTTTTCAAAATTGACCAGTTTCATGCTTTATAATCAATCAAAGAGTAAACGTGACCCTGGTCTGTCCAAAAAAGGGTATTTAGGCAAAGTTTATAAGAATTGGAAAAACAGTCAATTTTTTAAAAACTTTTTAAAAACTTTTTTGGACAGACCGGAGCCACAAATACGCTTGATCCAGGAAAAAAACATTAAAAAAGAGACTTTTGGGCCAAAAAGGACTGTTTTTTCCAATCTCATAAACTGCCTAAATACCCTTATTTGGACAGACTGGTGTCACATTTACCCTTGATTGATGAAAAAACAAGAAGCTGGTCGTTTTTGAAAATGTTTAGACTTTTTTGGCCAAAAATGCTGCACTATATATAAAACCCCTTGCAGTTTTCCTAAAAATATGACTGTTTTTCCAATGTGTTCACATGTACCCTTGATTGATGAAAAAAAAAGAAACTGGTCGATTTTGAAAGGGTGAGATTTTGGCCCAAAATGCTGAACCTACATGTAACCCCTTCCAATCTCATAAATTTTGCTTAAATACCCCTTTCTTGGACAGACCTGAGTCACAATTTCTCTGGAATGATGAAAAAAAAAACATGTAAAAAAAGCTTTTGAAAATGTTCCATTTTGGGCCAAAAATGCTAAACTAGCCCCTTGCAGTTTTTCTAAAAACATGCCTGTTTTTCCAATCTCATAAACTTTGCCTAAATACTCCTTTCTTGGACAGACCGGAGTCACATTTACCCTGGATTGATGAACCATTAAAAAAGAGACTTTTAAAAATGTTCTATTTTGAAAATGTTAGATTTTTTGCCAAAAATGCTGAACTGTAACCCCCTTGCAGTTTTGTGAAAAATGACTTTTTTCCAATCTCACAAATTTTGTGTAAATATCCCTTTCTTGGACAGACTGAAGTCACATTTACCTTGGGTTGATGAAAACATTAAAAAGAAACTTTTGAAAATGTTCAATATTTGGCCAACCCCTTGCAGTTTTTGTGAAAAATGGCTGTTTTTCCAATCTCATAAACTTTGCCTAAATACCCATTTTTTGGACAGACTGGAGTCACATTTATCCTGGGTTGATGAAAACATTAAAAAGAAACTTTTGAAAATATTCAATATTTGGCCAAAAATGCTATTTTTGTGAAAAATGACTGTTTTCCTCATAAACTCATAAACTTTGCCTAAATACCACTTTTTAGACAGACCGAGGTGCTTATATTTCATAGAAAACCTGAAATTTATGTTATTTTAGTGAACAACAAACCAGAGAGTTGACCCTGAATACGTCCCAATTGATTTATTGCAAATTTGAGATTTGCATAGATTTAGTGATGTCATTTTTCACACTTTTTTATTCTTCGTCCGATTTCTTTCAAACTTTCACCTGCATGTTTCTATCATTTTATTTTTCTGCTTTCACAGACTGTTCAAATAGAAAAATTCGCAACCATTGCACATAAGTTCATCACTAGGCAATAGACCGCTTCTGTAATGTATACAAATTTATGCAAATTTATGCACATATATTCTCTGAGCACCTACATGTAGTGACGAGCTATTCCATGAACCTGCTTTTTGTAAATGAGCCTCAATGCTTGGAATCCAATTTGCATACATTATTTGTAGCTATGTCTGGCAAGCTTTCAGGTTGTCAAGAACAACCTTCGTTTGAAAAGTATGCATAAAATAGGCATACATTACCGAAGCAGTTTATTGTGTATAAAATTTATACTCGTTTGCCTCGTGACAAATTACATTCACCTGTATAAAAGCTATTCTTTTTCAATAGGAAGAATTGCTAGTATTAGGCGTTGTTAGACTAGACAAACATTTTGGCTTGCCCAACCAAGCAACACTTAATATATGCAATCTGAGACGTCATTCTTCAAACCCTTGAGGACACGACAGTGTTTTGATGTGGTCTAGTGCCAGTTTTTGTGTGGCACTTTCAAATTTCTGAATAAATATATTTAAGTATTAAGCATGCTACTACTGTTGCACATTTCAAAGGGCAATAAACACCAGCATTAAATCCAGGGAGAGAGAGAGAGGGGGGGAAGGGGTAGAAAGCAAGAAAGAAAAAAAAGAGGGAGAGAGAGATGGTTATTTTAAATTAATGATCATTCGCAAATTGGAAATATGATTTACACCATAGCTTATGGATTTTAAGGTTAGATGATTAACTATTGATAAATATAAGTGGAATTGATGCATACGATATTGATAAAGGACCACAAATGACACATTAGGTGTTTGATATGAATCAGACATGCTTTATTAGCTCTGGATTCAGTTAATGCAGTTCAGACATTATGACAATCAGACTTGGATCACAGAAATATACAGCATATAAAACATAAAACTAACTAAAATTGAGTCACATGGTTCACGGTTCGAATCCCGGCACAGCACTAAAGTCCTTTGGCAAGAGATTAATCTACATTTGCCACTCTCCACCCAGGTGAAGTAAATGGGTACCCGGTAGGAAGAAATTCCTTGAATGTCTCAGCGCCTACTTAGAGCTTGGCTAAAGCCGGGGTAATAATACAATACTTTGTATTAAGCGCAGTAGATTATATTTGTATAGTAACTGCGCTATATAAATGGACATATTATTATCATTATTATTATTACGTAATAAATACATCCTCTTTGTATCTACACTACCTCTACAACAATTACTACTTGAAATATTACTAACTACATGTACAAAGTTCATAATCTGTATACTTCCTTTCCAAGAATACAACATATTTGGCATGGCAACATAACAATGCTGATAAGCACCACAATGATACTGTACTTTACAAATTATTTACAGATGATAATCCCTATCAGTAGAGTTGTGACTTCCTTTTTCTTGAGCTCATTTCGATCAAAGCAGAAAGGTGATGTTATTCAAATCACCAAACAAAATAATTTGTCTACAGCTAGAATGTATAAAATCAACCTGAAAAAAAACTTTGCCTGGCATTCTATGGGTTAACAGATAAAGTGTAGGAAGAAAATAAAGAATAACATAAAACCCTGCACACTGAACCAAAGTCAGATTTGGGTTCTGTGTGCAACATATCCTATGCGAAAGCTCACAATTGTTGTTTTATTCTTTTTATTTTCTATTGTTTTGTAATTTGTTATACCTACAAAAGTTATTTTGAACTTCAATTCAGACTCTACTTGTTCAAAATATAGACTGTGCAGTAAAAAAAAAAGAAGCAAGACATTAGAATTCTCTCTAACCCTATGTATTTTACACCAAAAAAAATATACGAATCTGCCATTTTTTTATTGACATGTGACCTTTAAATGTTGCCTAAAATCATAATCCCTAAAAGTATATATGCAAATTTGGTATTAAAAGATGCACAAGACTATAAAGAAAAAAATCATGAAGTCGCCAGGTGAAATCTTCAAAACTCTTAAAGTATTTGCAAAATTTGAGGGGGCTATAAATAATAAACTAAGTTTATTTCGCAATACATTTCTTATTCATCTTTGCCTGCTTATTTCAATAATACTAATGGTATCAAGGTGGTTCCACATATAACAAAACAAATCTTTACTATTTCAAAATAGGTCTTTTAAAAAAGCAAACTTGTTTCAAATAAGTCCATCTTTTGATATCACAAATCACTTTGTTGGAATGTTCCATGGGTCATACCCTTTCCTCATATCTGATTAGGCCATTGTGCAGTCATTGTGGGGGAAGGGATGGGGAAAGGGGGTCTTTGCATGGTGGTAGAAATGGAAATCAAACCAATCATATTCAGCACTGATTGGCAATTACATACATGTACATGTACATTGTCCAATTCAAATGTAATAAATTCAAGAGTGTTTCAGCTCATTTGAAATAGGACAAGTCCAAGCTATTTTGTCCCATACACAACTGAAAACACAAGATTTTAGTACATCTCTGACCTTTGTACTATTTTGCAGACCCTTTGAGATTTTTTTAGATCATACCAAATTTTAAAGTAAAATGATACTTGTGATGCCACTTTAGTTCATAATATCATAATACTTGGTATTGTATGGGACACCTAATGACCAAATACCTTGGACTTACACAATAAAATCTTATGCTTCTGCAATAAAATGGGTGAGTGGAGATGATGCATTCTTGTCCTTACACCTTACACAGGTCACAGATCCAGCTCCCTGCAAGTTAACATGAAAATAACAGATTATAAGCATTAGCAACTTTTCAAACACGATCCTTTTTAAAGGTTACAGGCTTACATCAACTCAATTACATAGCCATATAATTTTGAAGGCAAAGTTCTGAAAATAAATTTGAATTTATGTTCATCACACATACGCTATAGCACAATGATACTAATTAATAAAATTCATATTTTTAAAATTACAAAAAAAGTGATTTCAATATCAAAAGACTAGGGATTGATTATAACAATTGATTATACAGTTACTTCTTACTGTTTACATATAGTCAGTTTTGAGCCAGAAGGGCGTTAACTCTGTACAAATGATGGGACTTCATGCCCTTCTGGCTCCAAACAGACAATATACAGCACCCAAGATAGATGTATGAGCACATTTTCGGGAGGGGAGTTGACTCCTCTGTCCCAAATATAAACTTTTCGGTTTCTAAATTTTGCGGGTGAGCGAAGCAAGCAAGTAAAGAAAAAAGAGACAATATGGTAAAACAAATTTTGTCATGACGATACATTAGATAAGATATAACAAGGCAATAGCCAGATTGTGTCTTGCTCACCTGTGACCAAATTACATGAATGTAAACAAATTGGTGCATTGATCTTGAACCTACCTTCAGGAGGTGCCTGCATCGGTGGGTTGAGACAATACATGTGGTATCCTCTATCACAGTCATCGCAGAACAACAGTTGGTCCTAGGAAAGAGAAATGATAAACAATATGCTTTGCAGTTTTTAATGGAATCATAAAACATGGTACGATGTAGGATGATGAAAATCAGGGCTCCCAGCATTCCATGATAACAAAATTCTCAAATTTTCCCCTGATATGTCCCTGATGGAATCCAAAAATTCCAGGATCATCATTTCAATCTATTGTACTTCCAGTATGAAACATCCTCAGAATGCCCTTTCCTTGTGGACGCAAGACATAATATAAGAGACTGACTACTTTCTTTTGGGGGCATTCAAATTCCCTGACTTTTCCCCTTACTAAAACAAAAAAAGAGAGCCCATTTTCCAGGTTTTCCCCGATTTCCAGGATAGCTTGGAACCCTGAAATTGTGCTATGGCTGGTATTGAAATAATTTTTTGAACTGATGAAAGGGTGCAGTTGGTTATTCTACTCTGTTTTCTCAACATATAAAATACTTTCATGGCGTTATTTCAAAGCAAAGTACAAACATCATCTCTAAATAGACAACAATTCCACAGACAGGGATGAAAGTGGGTAGCAAAAAAAAATCCGGAAAATATTTGACGATCCCAGCGCAGTGATTCAGTCAAGTGTAGGTGTCCGAACGTAATCGCTCAAGAATACTCCGTTCGCATCCTTCTCCTGTCCATTTCCAATTCCACTTACCGGTATTCTTAATTCCTATGTCGATTTTCGCTATATTTGCAGTCCTGTCCACTTCCATTTTGATTTTTTATTCCAATAAGAGGCAAAAGAAAATCAGGAAACGAAGTCGAAATGCTATCACAAAGTCGTAAACTATCTGTGCAGCTGCGTGATATGCATGCGATACGCGACGTCGACAGTACACAATATACAGCACAATATCGCTGTGCACGTGTGCTAGCGCTAGCTTTGCAATGCGGTCGTCCTGACAATGCATGATCCAGAACGTATAGTCTCATACATCAGTCCACTTTTCCTGTCGCCGCACGTTCAAAATACAAAATCGTTACGTGGCTGTTACGCGAATTTTAGTAAAGCGCATGGTTTTACAGTCCATAGCACTTGTCCACACATACTCGTTACCAGGATTTTTATACAAAATTCGTGCTGTGCGTACGAGAACCACTTCACGCTATATTAACATACTTCGTATGAAACGGCCCGTACAAGACTATATTTCATTTGCGAGATTTTTTTTCTGCCACTAGGTTAATGCACACGAAAGTACGATAATGCCTTCAACACATAACAAGGCACAGAAAAAACCTGGAAATGTTTCTTAAATTAAAAAAAATCCGGAATTCCAGAAAAATCCGGAAGTCTTACATCCCTGCACAGAAAAATGTGAAATGGATATCATATTATGGAACAAAATGCTTATTGCCATCTACATTTATCCATTTTTTTTCTCTTCATATTACAATTGCTTGGACAATGCACTAATGAACCATGACTGAACAAAGATTGATAATAATACTGAACAGTTATGGCGAATATTTGCAATGAATGTGCTTAATATTTTATGCTATGAAAATGATTCAGGTTTATTTGGATTATTTCTTTATCACCATGAATGAATGATGCAGCAGGAAAAGATGAAGCCCAGCTTAATGCTTTGCTATTCATCCTCTAAAAATACCAAGTTTTTGTTGGCAATGATGCAGAAGTTGAAGATTTTGCCTGAACATTTAGACTGTTTGAGGGACTTACATCATTGTCTGAAGTGCCACAGAGTCCGCAAGATTTGCACTCGATGCATTGCCAGCGGTAACCTTTGACCTTCTGTATCATAGTATCAGTAAACTGGAGACAGGTTGGGTGACCTGGATGAGTCAAATGGAAATACACAGAACCCTGGCTACTTACATGGGATTATTCTATACTCAAATACATTGCTTCTAATAATAACAATATTAGATACTTCGATAGTGCTAAAATCCACTACGCAAAATGCTCACGGTGCTCCAATTTTCCCCTGCCTCTAGCTACACTACCGATTTCGGTGCTCACAGCATTCAAGGAGTTCGTTCCTGCTAGGTGTCTATTAGACACCTGGGTGGAGAGTGAAGCCAAAGATCATTAGTGCCCCACCACCTCAACCACAACACCTCCATGAATCTTCAGAGTTTGAATCTTGGTATTAATGTTCTGCTTTGGATTTGGAACAGATAACGGTATAGCATCACACACAAGATGTCGGATTTCATTACTCTACCAATCATATTCTTAAAGAGAATGTTGAGGTGAAAAATAATTTGTGAGCGTTCTCATTCCTTTTATTTCAGTTTATGAGGACATCATAGTAGAAAAGGATTGCTCTTCGAATGCCCTCATATAAAATAAATAGTAAGAAATGGCTGAAATTTTTGAGCCAAACATTCATACCACATGTGTAAGCAGTCCTGCATACCCGTTTCTGTGTACAGTGAATGTGCTTTTCAGCGAGACTGGGTCAGTTTCTTATCATTTTGATGATTCCAAAACCTCACCAATTCTTAAGTAGATATAATCAACCTTTCCCAATTGCTTTGGGGCAGTTTCTTTCATAATGTAATCGCATGACCAGAACTCAGCTTTATCTTTAAATCATAGTTGATTTTAAAAGTTTTAGTTCTTGCCTTCAATATACCAATAATTATGATGTTTACCAAACTTTTACATGTTTGTACCAAACCTCCCGATGTTGTCTGCAAACTGTTTACTATGATTTCAAATCCTAGGATTCTCTTCACATGTAATTCAAACAAATGCTAGCAACCTTAGCTTCATTTGAGAAATGAATATGAAGTATGAATACATTCATGAACTCTGTTAATGATAATATGCTTTTATATATCTTTCAGTCCCACTCCCAGTGCATGAAATGTGTGTACAAAATATAACACTGATAACATTTAAATAAATGAAGAAACCACAATGAAGCTATGTTTTTATGCTTATGCTCATCATAGAAACATGACCAATAAGAATAATACACAGGGCATGGAAGATTTATTTTCAATGTAAATCATAAAAATGTAATGTGTACTGTGAGATGCAATATGATGGTAATGTCAGCACGGGTGAAAAATCAAATTTTCGTGATCAGAAACGCATTTAAGTCTTAATTTGTATGTACATGTACCTTGAAACTCTTAATGATTTAGATTTCAGGTGCATAAAATTAAATATCCACAAAGATCACTGAGCAAGTTTCTTCAGTTATCTTCCATTGCAATTCCTAAGCATAAGGTGAATTTGCTTTGCCACCGATTTTTAAACCGATTCTCTATTTCAGTCCCACTGCATGGAATCTGTGTAGTGCATCAAAAGATATTTCTTCATACCTGATCTACCACAGTCTGAACAGGATATAAGATCTTCTGGCATCCTAGTCTTCTTGTTCTCCGTGGCATCACCAAGGCAGAAATCACAGTAGTTGTTGGTCTCTGGTTGGCCTCCTTTACTGGATTTGGAAACTTCACCAACTGTGTCAAAAGAAAATATATATATCTTATCAACCAGTGGTAGTGAAAAAAATAGATGGGATTTGAGACTTGTTTGGCTCTGAAAAGCTCTCAAAGTGCTTTAGAAATTAAACTGCTCTTACCAATCCCCTGTAAAACTGTTTGCAAATGTGGTTTTTACTTTTAATAGAAAAAGGAGCGATTTTCATACTTCCCAGTGACATCCCAGAACAAGTTGATAGAAAACTGTATTTCATTTTTTAAAAATTACCCCACTGTAAAATTCATCAGCGAAGATGTTTCTTTTACATTAATAATTCTTCCCCAAAAGAAAAAAAAAATTCAAATCAAATCTAATTCAGGGCATGTATCTGGGATTGTGAGACAAGCATAAGTATTAGTTGAAAGAGGAGGAAATATTGCAACTAGAAGATGACTTAATTTTTGTTATTTCACATTATAACATTCTTTATACTTGAAACAGTTTTTACCCATTTTAAAGGATTATTACACTGAATCTAAACACTGTACAGCATTCATATTTTATGACAAATAATGCATATAAATCTGAAAGATATATTAACAATGTACATGTACATGTAGGTGCCAGATATTCAGAGTAAAATAAATGCCCCGCTGTGGGGGAGGGGGGGGGGTCCTTTGATGCACTGATAATGAATTCTAAAAGGGTGGTTTGGGAACAAAGGCTCTTATGGAAGTTGCAGGTGGTGGTCGGAGCATGCAGTAATGGGGGTACATGTAAATTATAAATGTAATTCTTTTCTGAAGTGGGACATGCCTTCCAGTGTACAAAACTCCACGGACAATGCACATGAAATTAAAGAAAGGGTTGTATTTTGTCCTTTATTAGCTATTTCTAAACCCAAAGATTTATACATTTATCTCATTTTATTACATACTCCGGTGTTCCCAAAAATATATTCCTTCCATAAAATTTGTGATATAATGAGTTATTAATGAAAATCTAGTAAAATAGAAAGTACCTGAGTGATTGCATTAATAAATGCAATATACAGTGTTGGTCAAGATCATGGATTTGGCTTTCTTGGTTTTCTTGGTGCATCTGAATTGGATTGAACTGAATCAAATTGAATTGGATGGTGTATGTGAAGGTGAAAACTGAAGATCATATATATCAATTTCAAACCGATGACATTTACCAACACAAATATATCACCCAAATAAAAGCATGCATCAGGCAAAGATGGATCTATTGTTTGACAAAATGCAAGGGTTCAACCACTACAAGGAAAGAGATGGGAGGCATGCCTCCTTCCATTCCAGTTCCCGGCATAGGACTCAAACGGATCTCTATTTTCACAAAATGCCAGGGGTTCAACCACTTCCAGGAGAGGTAGGAGGGGGTGCATATGGAACATGCCCCCTCCCCCCTTCCATTCACGTGCCCTGCTTAGCTGTGACTTACGACTGTCTTCGCTTGCGCTTGTCACAGCGGACGCAGAGGCAGCTTCTAGATCCATACTGTTCTTGACTGGATGCTTACGTGGATCGGCCACGGGCTCCAGGGGCGAGGGCTGTGATTCCGCCTCCTCCAAGCTGCTGGGCTCCAGCTCGGCCTGGTGGGTGTGCTGCGTGTGGTAGCTCAGACCTTGACGGTTCTTGTAGCGCTTCTTGCAGACTGATTTTCGAGAGAACAAACATAAAACAAAGGTTTCATAGTCTTGATTTGTCCTTCAAAATAGTAACAGGTGTTACAAAAGAAGAACTTGCCTAACCATCTCTATACCTCTGCCTAGTAGGTAATAACTGATTTCTCATATAATGAAAACCTGCTCAATGTTTCTATACATAGTGTGGATTTGGTCACTGCTACAGTAAAATAAATGTAGCTACTTCTAAAGCGTGCATTACAGAATCATTTTTCAGTGTAAAAGCTCCAACCCTAAATAAAACTAAGAAGTACCTAAGCACTTGAAGTAAAAGTACTACGCTTTATAATTCTTCAATATGACTGCTTACTAACCAACAAGCTTGTGACATTTTGTTAGTTATTAACATATTGAAGATGTGGAGCTATACACTTTTACCTTTACATGCAAATGGTCTATCTTCAGCAGTTAGTAGTGGCATCTCACCATCTCCTCCTCCTCCTCCTCCTCCTCCTCCACCACCACCACCACCTCCTCCTCCTCCTCCTCCTCGTGATCGACGTCCTCCTCCAGTGCCACGACCCTTTGCAAGATTAAAGGGAATATAACATTTACAAGTGAAAATGAAATTGGGTACATATTGCATAAATCTATCTTTAAATGCATCAAACATATTTGGGTAGGATTTGGGTACATTTTGTTGGTCCATGTTTTTTGTATGTCCACTTTACAGACTCAAATTGACAAAGATGGAGGTAAAGTAATTATCTAAAAGATTATCAAATAGTCATTACAGCAAATTTGGGGTAAATTATTCAAAGTAGAAGATCACTAATAATAAGGGTATTATGTGTATTCAGAAATCCAAGCATGACATAAGATTGCACCAGTTGTTATGCCTAGACTATCATTTACATTTAAAAAAATGTGCAGTTTATGAACTTTGCCACCTGCTTCTCTTCTGGTCAAAAGTCGGAAAGAAAATCTATCATACCTTCTTCTGCTTCTTCTTTCGAGAAGACACCTCGTAGTCCTCGTCGCTTTCCGAGCCGGGCCTGTCGATTTCGCCAGCATCGGGGAAGACATCGTCCGCCTCCAGGTGTCTCAGGATATCCTCCGATTCTTGGTTGACGGGATGGATGGTGATACCTCCGTAATGGTTTGGGTCATGTTCAGGGTTGATAGCCGTCTCTACAGGAACCTCACCTGAATAGTCACCTGTTTAGTGGGAACATCATTATTAAAGTGAAACCTGTGCATAAAGACTGCTCAGTGTTTGCAAGAAAAGATATCCTCTGATTCTTGGTGGACGGGATGTATGGTGATACTTCCGTAATGGTTTGGGTCATGTTCAGGGTTGATAGCTGTCTCTACAGGAACCTCGCCTGAATATTCACCTGTTTAGTGGGAACATCATTATTAAGAGTAAAACCTGTGCATAAACCACTCAATTGAGACAAGAAAAGTGGTCCTTAGGCAGGGGTATCTTAGGTACAGGTTTCTTTAGTACACACTTTGATGAGCACAAACTATTTAAAGGAAACAATAAAATGTAGTGTTTTATAGACAGGTGGTTGCATAAGCAGGTTTGAGATTACATGTACACATTTATTACATAAAATTTGTCATTTATAGCTTAATTCATCAAATTACTGGTACAAATTATTGAAAAGTCAACTCTTAGAGATAATAATAGCAATGAACACAAAATGTCAATACAAGATAAATTCATATATTTTTTAATTCTGGAAAAACAGACATATGTTGAAGGGTAATATATAATCAGTACATAGAGCTTGCTATTAACAGCTAAATTCACCTATTCCAGGAACAATGTTGCAAATGCAATAAAATCAGTACACTGAATTTGCCAATTACAGAAAGATCTTATACTTTGAGGAAAAATGAAATTGTGAAGAGTAGCAAAAGAAAGAAAATACAGAGCCAATTATCTGCAATGTTTTAAAATATTCATATTTTAACTTTTTTCTTTCTTTGTTTTGCTGTCCATAACACTGGGGATTGTTTCATAACCTAAAGCTTTTACAGAGTAATTTTTGCAATATCTTCAACCCTAATTTATCACTGATAATACTTTAAAGAATATCAAATTTTAGTACTTAAATTCCTCTGCAACTCTAGGCACACAATGCAAGGTAATTACAAAATGAACAGGAACATCCATCCAATTTGCTTATATGTTAAACCACAAGTCTATTTGATCTTGCACATGTTTAGTGCTACTTACTGAGATCTGCCCCTAAAGCTTCAGCAAGGATCCTATTCTCTGCAATCTCTACAGGGACAGGCTGGTGATTCTTGCGTTTCTTCCTCCATCTCCTGGAAGGGTAGGTATAGAGCTGGCCCCGTTCCTGTCCCTGAGCTCTATGGCGTTTCTGAAACCAGAGGAAACAGTTGTTCTGGGCTACACCAGTCTGAGAGTCCAAAAACGGAAGCCTCATCTTCCGTTCTGACATCATCCTGGAGTTGAAATTGGAAGCATTTTCCAAGGCTTCCTTGTAGAATTGCTCCACATCCGTGCTGAAATCAAACAGTAGAATACAAATATATGAGGTCAAGATGTATCAAGGTCTTGTGTAACGTATGGTGGATCTTTGCACAGGTCAATGAAATTCCAGGTCTCCAAGACCAGCGTAGACTAACAGTGAGTTTCAAAGATTTTCTATCCTATTCCCTTCAAAATTTACACTTTTTGTCTTGGTCATTTCAAATTTGGGGCTTGAAATATTCTTCTTATAAACATATGAGGAGATTAAAGAAGACGATTAACAAAAAAGTGATCTCCCAGAGGCTCTCTTTGACTCTTTGTGCGAGAAATATGTTAGAAAGTAGGGGAGATGGGTGTCTTTGCCCTCCAGTGCCGAAGACACCTTGCCGGCATGGCATGCTTATCGTGGTCTTGTGTAACATATGGTGTATCTGAAAACTGCACAAGTGAATGACATTTCTGGAAATTCTAGGTCTACAAGTGCAGTGTAGGGTTTCAAGGTGAGCTTGGTCAATTTTATATGGTCTTCAACAAGTTTTTCATTCTTTTTCCAGTTGAGGGTAAGGAATGATGTTGAAACATTCTTCTTTTGGCATTCTGGTGAAATGGTCCACCACTCAATCACTGCACAGTAGCAGTTCATTAATTGAGTACAATGCTATGGTGACTTCTTTCCACTTCCGTAGTCATAGACATAACATGCAATTATGTGCATACACAATGAATGAACGGTGGATTATATCATGAGACGGCCCTTCTTTAACTCTTACTGAGCCAAGGGTTTTAGCTCTCTTCAAAATTTTACCAAAATGTGATCAATACTTACTTTTCAAATGTCTCCACTTCATTAACTATCTATTATTTCATATAATATTGTGTACATAACTTGTAGGAAATTTATTACCATTTCTTATGATACCAAACATTATTACTTTACCCAACTTATGCATAAGAATTATTGAAAATGACATTTGAGTTTCTTTTTTGTCTATTATTTTTTGGTTTCTCATTTGTATCGCTGATTCAAATGACTTTATAAGACAGGTTCAAGAATGTAGCCAATAGGAGATGCGTATTCGAGTCACGTGTTCATTGAATGATTTCGCGCAGCAAGCACTCGCGTATTGTGCAGCGCACAAAACGGCAGACGATCAATCCAGCTAAGCCCATACAATCAGTACAGTAAATACCAGTCTCTGGCGATCGCTTGGCCGATTGCAATTTTGGTTTGTATGGTATTGCGTAATTGCGACCCTGGAGCTGTGGAAAAAAATGGCTGCCTGCAACGAGCCGAGGTTTCGATTGCTTACTGAGCAAGAATTAACCGACTTGGTGGACGGAACTGATTCTAAAAGTACAAAGAGGACTCTAAAATTTGGAAGTTCAAAATTGGACAGCTTTGCTCGATATACTGCTACAAACTTGGAGAACATTTCTGTTGAAAGTTTGGACACTTTCTTGTCTACATTCTATCCAGCGATACGCAAAGAAGACGGCTCAAATTTTACCAAGCGGTCAATGCAAGCAATTCGCTATGCAGTGCAACGACGCTTTGTCGACGAGCGTGATTTTGATATCTGCAATAAAGTGAAATTTCCCAAAAGCAACAAAGTCTTCCGAGCAGTGATGGTCAAGCTGAAAAAAGAAGGAAAAGGTACTGTGCAACATAAACCGATAATTTCACATCGTGATATGGAGATAATTCAAACATCAGACCAGATGGATTGTAGTACCCCAAAAGGCTTGCAAAACAAAGTTTTTGTTGACATAATGACCTTCTTTTGTAACAGAGGTCGTGAAAACCTCCGTTCAATGAAACCGTCAGACTTCTCAATCCAGACTGATGAAAATGGAATTCGTTTCATGACAAAAAAGGACGAGCTGACCAAAAACAATAGAGAAGACAAAGATGAATCCTCAAATACTGGGGTCATGTATGAACTGCCTAACTCTGAGAAGTGTCCTGTCAAGTCATATTTGTTCTACATCTCAAAACTGAATTCTGTCCGTTTCTTTGGCAACGGCCTAGGGAAACCACACCACAAGATGGAGAACCGTGGTACGCGAATGTGCCTATTGGGGTTAACGGCATTACCAACAAAATGAAGAACATATCCACCAATGCAGGCTGCGCACAAACCTACACTAATCACTCCATCCGGGCAACATGCATTAACTCGCTGGACCGCGCAGGCTTTGAATCCCGTGACATAATGGCGGTGAGTGGACATCGCAGTGAATCATCTCTGAAACAATACAGCAGAACAAGTGGGGAGCGGAAACGTGAGATGTCAATGCAGTTAGCAGCGAACCTGTATCCATCAAACTCAAAAGCAACCAGTTCCTCAAATTCTGAATGTTTCTCTCGATCTGATGTCAAGAACACACTTAACAGAAATCGACCAGTGCACACTCCTCTTAGACCTCAAAATCAATCTGAAACTGTTATCACTCAGACTGAAAATGATATAAGCACTGCTTGTACCAGCACGAGGGAAGACCAATCCACCATAGTTTCAAGTGGTTCTCCGCACAGCCAGCAAGTTCATGAATATCGCCGCTTTCAGCGTGTTTCAATTCAAACTCAGAACCAGGGGTCACCACAGCTGTGTGAAACTAGCAGTCGACCTCAGTTTAATTTCAGTAACTGTGAGGTACACATCTATAACAAATAGATGTTGTGGCCTCGGCTATGTACAGAACTAGACACTGTAAATATGTTCCTTACAAGTTTGAGACCGAGACTTCAATGTAAATATGTTCCTTACAAGTTTGAGACTGAGACTTCAATGTAAATGTGTTGGACTTTGGACCGAAGTTGCTGTTTTGGGGCAAATTTTCATGGTGAGTACAATATTTTATACCTATGACCTGTCTTATAAAACAAATAATGCACAGTGTGATGTTCGTGACGTTGAGACAGTGCGGCGCACTCTGCGCGTTGCGCCTCGGTGCGCCGCACCATCTCAGAGTGCGCCGCACTGTCCCAACGCACTCACCACTGTGCATTATTTGTATACTAACGCACGGCTTTGCATATGCCGCATTATATGAATATTCATGTTTTAAGAGCGCCGTTCGTTTAAAATTGTTCAATATGCATGATGGAGCACACAAATCAGCGGCTTTGTAGACAAGGCCGAACAGCAGAAATGTGCCGTGTGTGGAAAGTACTTTGTGAGAAATAAAAAAGGATATAGCAGGGTACAAGCTGGTTAAGATAACCAGTCCCAGAACCATCAGCAAAGTGCTCCATAAAGAAGGAATCTTGTATAATTACATTTGTGCAGAATGTAAGTACAAGCTGGTAAAAAATACAGTACAGAACAGTAGTAGCAGCACTAAGGGGGACAGAAGAAAAAGAACCTTTCGATCGCCACCCTCTCAGCCAGATGCTAAGAGGCAAACAGCCTTTTCCACACCACAAAGACAATCGGATCCACCTGCTCAAGAGACCCAAGATCTGGGAACCCCCCCCAAAAAAAACACAGAACAAAAACAAACAAAAGAAAACAACCAGATGATACCAAAGAAAGACCAGGCCGATGTCAATGAAAAAAATTAAACAGTACATCGACAGAGGGAAATACTTGGAAGCTTTCAGTGCTCTCCAAAAGCCCCCGAGAAGGCAAAATTGGCAATGGTAATAGCAACATGTGATGTGAGAAAGACCAAGGTGAGAACTTATTAGCTATTCTTGTTTTAAAATTATTAAAGCAACCGGCAGACAACATAAATTTAGCAGAGACAATTCCATGAATTAAAGATTAAATAATCAACTACCTATTGATTAGAAGATTAATGAATGGACCTGACTAACTTACTATGTGACGTGGGAATAAATAACACATTGAGGAATTATTTAGGATGTTAGGCTATTCATATCCATTAATGATTGCATGTTTGTGAAACTGGTGAGCCATGTGTTAAAACCTGTTATGAATTTGTATAAATATTGATTTTAGAAATGTTCAACAAATATATTTTGAAAATTATTCATTATTCATTGAATTTAATATCAATCATATAACCCTTGCTCTTTCTTTCATTTCTCTCCTTTCCTCGATACAGTTGAGAAAGGCGACAAAGAATAGAATCCAATAGCAGCACTTGCTTGGACTCGAGCATACTGTGAAGAAGCAGAGGATGCTGTTCTAGCAACTGTCCGCCGTATAGAGGCTATGATACCCTCTGTGAAAGCTATAAAGGGCCATTGCTACAAAGGGAGTGGCAGATTCAGATTGAGATTTTTGCAAGCATACATGTACAAACAATATTACGAGATTAAGTTGCCAGACACTATAAAAATACTTATTTATCCTTTTTGCTTGCAAGTTTAATCACAATTTTTTTTTAATGAATGGAGTGTGAATTGTCATGAATTAAGTACTTCAAAGTATTTTTAGAAATCTGTGTGTTGCAATAAAGAAAAGTAGTCTAAAGGGGTTAATTTTTTTTCTAGAGAATAAGATATCAACAATAGAACACCCCCTCCCCCTTCTTCAAAAATAGCTTCGTTTTCTTTAGTGATTTGCTATATGTTTATTTCCAGGAATCTTGATCATGATGAAACCATCTCTTTCAGAGACCGAAAAGTGGGAATGTTGCTCTCCACTATTCTGCATGCAAAATCGCGAAGGAAGTACTCCTTCGTCCAAGCATGTGTGGGCATCGACCTGTGGAGGAAGTGGGTCAGCCACAAAGTGTTTAACACACTTAATCACATGGGTGTAACCCAAGGTGTCCAGGCAGCCAAACAACAAGTAGACAATGTTGGAAAATCCCACGACAAGGAGTTGGTAGAGTGGAAAGGACAGATAAAAGTTTGTTTTTCTTCCAAAATTAAGTAATGTTTTTTCTCTTCAATCTATTAAGTATTGTCTCTTGCAGAGTTTTGATAATGGTACAAATAAAATATGCATTTCAATAAGAATAACACCAGAACTTATGACCATAGAAAGAAACAAAAAAATAACACTTGGTCTCATTACATTTTCAGGAAAGGAGGAGCAATGTACGAAGAAAGCTCAGCTACCAACCCAGTCCAAGGCCCAGTTTTGGCTTCTGTTCAGACAACATACAAGGAAGGGAAAGACCAGAGGAGTCAGTGGGCATGGAAACACCTTCATGCTCCAAACAATGAGCTATGCTGTCAAGGACCGTGGGACAACAGGTGAAACAAAGGACCAGTACCTGCATCACAGCTTGATCCATACACCTTTCTGCCATCCCCAGAAGTCCTGGAAAGGCAGCGAGAGAGGGCCATATTTATTGTTCGCAAGATTCTTCTGGAATATATGCCCCAACTTCAACATCTCCAAAAGAAAGTGCTCCCAAGGATCCTCCATGAGTACACCAAAGATAGGCAAAATTGGAATGTGTAAGTTGACTTAGGATAATTATTAAATTGACAAACTGATAGGTGGGTTACCTTCTTGCACAACTGAATAATTTTATTCATGTATTAAAAGCTATGAATTATTACTTGGAATTGAAATATTTGTTAGGAAAGTTACTAAGCCATTTCCTATACTGTGAAATGCTTGTAAAATTAAATTTGATAAATGACAATTTGATTTGTAGTTTTTGTTCTGTCATGATTTAATTATTTAATCAATGCAGCCCTTCATTCAAGGAGACTGCTGAAATAAGTTCAAGCAATATTCTGAACTTAATATACTAAAAAGAAAGAAATATTTGGAAGGGAATTTACTTTTAATACAAGAGTCACATTTCATATTTCATGTTAACAGGTGACATTAGGTGTTGTAGATGCAGATCCAAGCACAGCTCAAGGGATGATATGTGTGATGGAGAATCTGCAGCAGTACATCCCTGAGCCGTGGTGGAAGGACAACATGTGCTATGTCTGTTAAGTGGGGATGGCTTGACAGTTGAGAGGACTATGACTGCTCAACGCCAATGGGCAAGGAGTAATGGAGAGAAGTGGGATGATTGTTTGGAGGGATTGCATGCATGTTCTCAAGAATTTCATAAAGAAATGCTTTGCTTGCAGGTAAATGCTAAAAAATATGTCATTATTCATCCAAGTTGTATACAAAGAATTGGTAACAAAACAAAACCCTTTCTAAAACTAACGGCATTGGAGCTCCCTGGAGTTAGTGATAAGTTTAATAATCCAACTAAATTGCAAAGGTGGATAAAAGTTCCAGGCTTCACTAGACTGTACACGTATGCTTTTTTTTGACACTCCAGGAATGTAATCGTGCTGCACTTTTTGAAAGGTCACACCCTACACAGCGCTGTCGCGAAGTGATACCGCGATGGACAGGTTTTGGCAGTCAAACTACAAAGTTGAAATTTTATACCATGTGGACATTGCCTGATGTAGGTATGTGCAAATGCAACGGTACCGCGAGCGCCGAGTACCGCGAGAAGGCTTGTTCACATTCTGTTCGCAAGTGACATCGCCTCTGCATACATCCCAATTGAAAATCAGCTCTCTCGGGCGAGCGCAAATCGGCGCAACTTTCTCGAGGCCGTATTTGAGTAGCCCAGATTCTGCACTTTCGATACATGTAAGTTTCAATGTGGACATCCACCATCCAGAAATTGATATCATCGCTAGAAATTTTAGGAAAGTTTTAGCCGTTTTCATCATCGAATTTCATCAGTAAAATGAGTAAAATATTTATTAAAACAGTGAACATAACTCTTGTTAATTATCAAAGAATGAAATGATTCATTTTGACTAGATTCTAGACATGCGCCAGCTTTCAAATAGGTCACGCAGGAAACTCTTGCACAGCGGGTCTGTCAGAAGCCAGGCCGCCGGTAACTCAAAGGAGCTCCAACGCGCAGCGTTGGAGCTCCAGGTACAACTATCCAAAGTCGACCTAGCCCATTTTATGGCTAATTGCATCGCTTAATTTCGGCAGGTAAGATAGAAATTTGTACTTACACTTCAAGAAAATTACTGTAACTATGTAGCAGGCTCCTTCATTTTACGATTTAACGATTGTTTCGATGAAAAAAATGGAATTTCCTCGCCGAGCTGATCTTTTCCCCGTACTGTACCGTCGATTCAAATGACTCGATCGCACTGTGTGATCGAGTCAGCGACGTATATACGGTACATTACACACAGTGCGATCGAGTCATTTGAATCGACGGTACAGTACGGGGAAAAGATCAGCTCGGCGAGGAAATTCCATTTTTTTCATCGAAACAATCGTTAAATCGTAAAATGAAGGAGCCTGCTACATAGTTACAGTAATTTTCTTGAAGTGTAAGTACAAATTTCTATCTTACCTGCCGAAATTAAGCGATGCAATTAGCCATAAAACGGGCGAGGTCGACTTTGGATAGTTGTACCTGGAGTTAGGCCGCCGGGTGCGCCGGGCCAAGAGCTGGCGCTCGGTCGATGATACCCCGCCAGTGGTCTGGCTTCTGACAGACCGCTGGACGTCGTGGGCGCGGCAGAGATGGCGCATCTGACACTGGTCAAATGTTTTTGTCGTGAATTATGATTTATGAATCAAACATATCCGCATTTCTATGAATTTGACTGTCATTATACTTTCTTTTCAAATATGATTATGTAATTCTTGGGGGAAAAATAAATTTCAACTTTCTCTTCAGACTTCAATCTGAATTCAATTGATTAAAAATCAAATTGATGAATATTTTTATTAATTATTCTAATTTAAAATTAAAATTTTTTTTAAAATTATTTTCAGCTTTTATTTTGTGTTTGTTAAATCATTATAAATTAAAAGGCACCCTGAATCAAACTCTATTTTAATGTGTCTTTTTATACATAATATTCTTCGTTTTCTACAAATACAATTGTAACAAATATTTTCCATATTTCGCATAACATAAGTTAATTAGCATAAATCAATATACTTACTGTTAAGAAAGTAACTAATTAGTAGCTGCTCCAGGCTCAATTTCAGCTTTCCATTGATACCTAGATCACTTCAAAAGTCTCATAAACATGATAAATAGAGAAGTTATGCGTGTGTTTGTAGTGTGACATGAAATTCCCTCCATATTGGTCACACATTTTTTCATGCCCTCCATTGGTTTTACATTTAGTTACTTGACCAATTTGAAAGTTGTTAGTGTCATTGGAAAGGTCTCTTAAAGAGCTTTCCTATGAAAATATTTGTATCAAGATGTATGCAGTTCATTTTTTTTTGTCACATAGCTACCTGATGGCTTGCTGGGGATTGAACTTCAACAAATCCATCCAAGCAATCAATTTCATGTGAGTATAACGTAAAATTTAAGTTTAACATACATTTTGCTAAGTGACATTGAGGGGTGTCGCAATGAGAATGAAAGTCTATACTTATAGCAGGGGGTCCTAAAGCTACGCACCACTTTTATACGCGTTGTCTATGGGAGAATACGCGCTCCACATACAAAACAAAGTGCGTAGCTTTTTAGGTCCCCCCATCTGCCCATCATAGTCATACCGGTATTTGGGTGTTGCAAGAAAGTTGCAATCAATCTGTCAATTGCAAATTGTAAAGCAAATTAGAACAACCATTCTGAATGGTTCAGGGTCTGCCCATTCAAGAAGATGCGCTTGCAACAATGATTTTGATTGGTCAGTACCGATCAGTTGCAACTTGCAATCAATCGCAACTTGCTTGCAACACCCTACATGCCCTGTATATGTGTCCTTGTCGCACGGCGTCTGGTCGGGCTTGGATTAGCCGAGAAAGAAGACACCAACATGCAACACCGTGTACAGAAACGAAGCGCCTACTGTGCATGTGCAGTGCGCAGTGAATGGTGGTTTTTCCTTCACGATAATTCCTCTTCTACATATATTCCTGACATTGAATCTAATTATTTTGATAGAAAATCACTAGTCCATTACTCACCCAGATTTCCGTGATCCAATGTACACCGGATTCGACTGCATTGTAATTTTTTGACGGTCCGTTTGCCTGATGCCTTTCCGTCGTTCTTCCGAATCTTTGTCCTTGTTATATCAGGGTGTCGCAAAAATGTCAAAGAGGAAAAGGAAAAAGTTTTTCTTTGCAATAATGCAAAATTTCATGCAAATAGCATTGCATTGGACAGGCGCCATAGCATCAGTTTTTTTAACCCTTTTTGTAATAAAACCATTTTATTTTACAAGCATTATTTGACATTAGGCGACCTCAATTTTGGCCAGTTTGCCAGCATGTGTGTGTGTGTGTGTGTGTAATTGGGTTTTTACAGACTTTTATCAATCAGGGGGGTGTTTCATAAATCTGTTCGTAAAGTTACGAATGACTTTACGAACGACTGGAACATGTTCTTGGGTGCTATACTAATCAGATTCTCAATCATTTAGCACAAGAACTGATCACCAGTCGTGTGTAAAGTCGTGCGTAACTTACGAACAGCTTTATGAAACACCCCCGATATGATTATTTATGTCTGGGGACCGACCACCAGTCTCACTTCAGCTTAGTCTTTTTTACCAGCACAATTTGTCAACATTGATAGGGTCTATATATTACAAATCGAACGTAGGTGTAATATATGTGAAGGCCTATAAATTCCTGATAAGTGGTATACGTGTCCACACATGATATAAGGGCCCAATTAAACAATAGTCAAATAAGACCTATAGGAAAATCAAGTTACATTTAGGTGTAACAGGATATGAACAATGCATGTACATATGTTATGTTTTCTGGGCGCAAGAGAAGTGGTTTAGCCCTTTTAGGTGCCTATTTAAATAGGGAGGTTTTAATGGAGAGGTTTACCCTCGCCCCCTGAATTTCCTAGCATAGGCCCGATTTTTTATTCTTTTATTTCAATAGCTGGCATGCTGAATTCATACATTAGGGGCAGTTGTTAGGTTGAACTAGCCATTGTGTTTGTCCAATCTAACTGCATCAAACGTATGCAATTTGCATTCCGGCTTGAAATAGAATAACTTGTGACAGGTGTATGTAATAGTTTGTCACTAGGCAAACATCTATATAGCATTAAGATAAAGTCCAATTTCACTCCAACACACAATATTATTAATGTTGCAGGACTCAGCTTTTGTTATATAAGGCATTGTTTTATTGCTTTACACATATAAATCATATTTTGATACCAATATGAAAATTGCACATTCCTTAAGTAGCACACAATACATGTACTAACCTGACGACAATTGAATACAAAACTAAAAAACACACAAACAAACAAATAAATTGAATAAAAATGTAACCACATGTTTTTTTCAATTTGTAATAATTGTGAGTACACATTAAAGTGCTGTAAATGTTGTTCATGCTCAAGTGTTAAAATATATATCATCAAGTGCATAAGTCTCAAAGTTTACTAAGTGCTTACATGTGCACTCTCAGATTGAGCATCTTTTGAAGAAAAACATTAAAGAATTAATTTAATCAAATTTTTTTAACAATTACTGCTCGAGCTTTATGACAGAAATAAACATTTGACAATTAAAATATTCTCTGCTTAACATCGACACTTGGGTTCGTATTCTACTAATTCAATTAAACTAACCATGAATCCATGTCATGCTTAAAGTAGAACACTAATGATTTTAAATATTGGCTTAATACTTATTATTGCATAGATAGCATAAATTAAACAAGGTTATCCAAATTTAAAGCTTGGAAACATTTGAATTAATGATTATTATCAATTATAAAACGGTAAAATACAGCCCCCGATATAGCAGCTGAAAAGCTCCTTGAACGCTGCTGAGATGTGTGACGACACAAGAGGGGCGAGTCCTGTCTAAGCAGACGATGTCCCATAACATTATACACATTTTTCAGTGCCTGTTTTGTCATCTCCTCTTCACTTATTTCTCTTACTTGACTAGCGTCAGTCTTAATGTTAGTCTGTTGCCTCACTCTTAACTTCGTGTATGGTATTATTTTGATGAAAAATGCAGCTTTAAAAAAATAAAGGAATCAGTCACTTGTAAACAAAATAAGACGCCATTGTATTTTCAGCTGCTTGCACCGCGGCATGTTCGGCGTTTCAAGAGGGAACGAATACCATCCAGCTATTATTCGCAGGGCTTTTCAATTTGAAAATGGGGTTTATTTCATTGATCATTGACCCTTCTCCTGTGTATTTACAATCAAACGGTTTTAGTTATCAGAATCAGTTCACTTTCCCTTTTAGAATGGTGTGAAATAAGGTCATGTTTAAATGTACCAAACTCTTTATAATTTGATAAATAATTGCATTGCAATTACGTTCATTCATTATAGGACGTCGTCTGCTTAAGCAGGATCGATCCCTCGTATGACGACATCAAAACATCGCTATATTTCTGGCGAATCCTCGGATATTCCACATGCTGAGAAGAGCTTTTATTTAAGTTGTTTTTATAATCATCATATACGCAGTTGACATAAAACTTATACGATTGCCATCTGTAAGCTTCCCAATTTCTAGTGATACATTAATTGCCATATTTGTGATTTTCTTGAGTGTTCTACTTTAACAAAGGGTGTCCCTGAGGTATATCGGGGAAAACTTAGACCTCAACATAATTTCCTTTGTTAGATTTGAATTAAGACCAGGTTTAAAATGTCAGAATACAAGCTAAAAAGTTCTGCTTCTTAAATTATTCAACTTTCCAAGAATAACAAGTTTTCATGGTATATGGCATTAGTATGGCAGCATACATTTGATAACAAAGACATGATGTTGAGGTTATAAATGCAAGTTCTTAGATCATGGCTGTATACATTGCTATTTTGGATAAAGTAATGGCTTTAATTTACAGACACTTATCTTAGTCATCTTAGTCATTGTCATGATGTGTATTGAAAAAGGAATGGAAATGCATGAATTCATGTTTTACAACTATAGGCCTTGGTTAAAACTTCATAAATCAAGAAAATTATATCTAATTTTGTTATTTACTAGATAAATCTATGTATCTACCTATTTGCTAGTTTCCTAAACTATGCCGTCATTCGAGAAAAACTAAGTCTTAAACGCGCAGCCTCTGCCCGCGCGCGCGTACTCCCCGTCCACCAATCCAAACGCGCCACCGCCATACTCTTCCTCTTCCGAGCAGTCAGAGACAGATCTAGGACATGATGTCAGACAAGGAGAGGGGCCGGAGGGAGGGACATAGGTAGATACATAGATTTATCTAGTAAATAACAAAATTAGATATAATTTTCTTGATTTACAGCAATAAATCGATGTATCTACCTATTTGCTAGAATAGCACGGATAAAAACCCGGGTGGCATGTCCCAGGACGGGAGGAACTAACGCGGGGCAGAAAGGGACGACGAAGCAGCTCTCAACCCAGAGGTTGCAAATCTAACCTCACCCGAAGGAACATCCTTAAGATAGAAGGATGTGAAGGAAGTAGGGGAACGCCAAAAAGCGGCCCTCAAAATGTCTTCCAAAGGAAGACCCTGAAACAGCGCCCAGGAGGTAGCAACACTCCTAGTATCATGCGCTCTTGGAGGATTCTCAGACAGGAGAGCCTCCGAACCCGCAGCTTGGATAGCCTCGACAATCCACCGGGAGATAGTCTCCCGTGATGCTGGGGAATAAGGGTGACGAGAAATGAGAAAGAGCTGATCATCCTTACGAAAAACCTTAGTCCTATCCAAGTACCATTTGAGAGCCCGAACAGGGCACCAAGACTTATCCTCCTTGACAGAAGAGAAATCTGATAGAGGACTCAAGAACACTTCGATTGAGCCAGAAGAATCCGTCTGATTCTTCGCAATAAACGAAGGTCGGGGGACAAGACGTACACCCTGCCTTTCCCATCTGACATGCCCGGGCGCCGTAGAGAGAGCCTGAATAGTGCTTCTCCTCTGCCCAGAAGCGATAGCGACAAGAAAGGCAGTCTTGATCGACAGATGGTGTAACGACGCTTTGCACAACGGCTCAAAGGGCGGTTTGGCCAAGGCGTCCAAAACCAAGGGAAGGCTCCACGCAGGAGTCAGTTGGCGATTTGCTGGCCGTTTCAAAAAGAACGACCTCAGCAAATGAGTCAAGAAGGGAGAGTTAGAAACTCCCGAACCATCAGAAAAACCAAGGTGAATCGCTGCAATAGCAGACCGGTAACCACGGATGGTAGAGAGGGACCTGCCCTTATCGAAAAGGGCGATAAGGAAATCCGCAATAGCACCCACTGGGGCAGAACGGGAAGAAAATCCCTTCTCCCCACACCAAGCATGGAAGGCTTCTAACCTCGAGTTGTAAACAGCTCGGGTAGAATCTCTTCTGCTCTGGACTATGAACTGGGAGGCTCTCTCGGAGAGTCCTGCCGTCCTCGCATCCTCCCCGATAGAGGCCAGGCGGTCAAATGTAGAGCCGCCGGGCGATGGTGGAGGATCCCCGATAGGGGCTGAGCTAATAGGTCTGCTCTCCGGGGAAGGGAGAGAGGCCGACCGTCCAGCAGAGACAGAAGAAGAGGAAACCAAGGTCTCCTCGGCCAGCAAGGTGCTATGAGCAGGACCCACGCCTGATCCTCCTGAATCTTCCTCAGGACCTGAGGAACTAAGGAGACCGGCGGAAAGGCGTAACCCCGGAAGTTCTTCCACTGAAGGGAGAACGCATCGAGGGCCCAAGCTTCCGGATCTCGCACTCGAGAGCAATATCTCGGGAGGCGATGATTGAGAGCTGTCGCAAACAGATCTATCTCCAGAGGGGCGCAGACTGAACTGAGGTAGTCGAAGACCTCTTGATTCAGTGACCACTCGGAGGGGAGACACATGCCCCGGGACAGAAAATCTGCAATCAGATTGTCCCGCCCGGGAACATAGGAGGCGATCGGAATCACTCGGTGCGACCGACACCACTTCCAAAGTTTGGCGGTGAGATCGTTCAGGGTAGTGGAACGAGTCCCGCCCTGTCTGTTGATGTAGGCAGCAACAGTGGTGTTGTCCGTCAAAATCAGGACGGAGCGACCTACAATCATGTTCTCGAAATGGCGGAGAGACATGAAGACTGCCATCAATTCCAACACATTGATGTGGGGCAAGGTGCACAGGTGTGACCAGTCCCCCGAGACCACCTGGTCCGAACAATGGCCGCCCCACCCCAGTAGGGAAGCATCCGTCGAGATGGTGATAGACGGAAGGGGCGTGCGGAGAGACTTGCCTTGAAGAAGGAACGACTCTTTCGACCAGGGAATAAGCAGGCGTTTGATTTCCTCGGTGAGAGGAATCCACACCTTGAGCGAGTCTACACTGGGCTTGAAAAACTTCAGAAGATGAAGTTGGAAGGGCCTCATATGAAGCCGACAGTCTTTGAGGACATCCACAAGGCTCGATAAGTGGCCCAAGAACTGGAGCCATCGGCCTGCCCGAACTCGACGTAAGAGACGAAGAGATCGAGCTAGTAAGACAATCGCCTGAACTCTCTCCCGACTTGGGCGGGCAAGTTGGTTCACGATGTCTATTTCCGCACCCAGGTAAATGGGTCTGCGGGTAGGAGTCAACTCCGACTTGTCCCAGTTGACTATGAATCCTACTTCTTGTGTAGTACGGAGAAGTAGGTCCATGTGAGACTGAAGGACGGACACAGAGCTCGCCACCAGGAGCCAGTCGTCCAGGTAAGTGAACAGTCTCAGACCGCGATACCTGAGGAAAGCGGCTAGGGCAGAGACTACTCGAGTAAAAACTCGAGGAGCCGGTTTCAGGCCGAAAGGCATGGCCTTGAACCGGAAAGTTTCGCCTTGAAAGGCGAAACCTAGGAGGTCCCTTGAAGAAGGGTGTATTGGTACGTGAAAGTAGGCATCTTTCAAGTCTACCGAAATGGCCACATCCGACGGTCTGATCGCCGGAAGAATCGAGGCCAAGGTTTCCATGCGGAAACGCTCTCTTGGTATGAAGGTATTTATGACCTTCATATTCAAGATCATTCTGAGCTTCCCCGAGCGTTTGGGGATTATGAAGATAGGGGAGAGACACAGATGGGGGTGGTCTCTTACCCGTTCGATCGCTCCCTTTTCCAGCAGTTCTTGAATCTCGATGGAGATGTGTTCTAGAAAAGGGGGCGATAGAGAAGGAGGGTTGCGGCGGATGGCTCCGTGCGGGAGGGGCTCTGCGAGCTTTATGCAGAAGCCTCCTCGCACAATGGAGAGCACGAATTTGTCGTCTGTAATTTCTTCCCAGGCGGGAAGAAAGTACTGAAGACGGCCTCCAACCCTCTCCCCCAACGCTCGGGACGCACCATCAAACTCGCCGCGAGGCCTGGGCCGAACCACGGCCCCGGCCGCGACCTCGGCGCCTCCCCCTACCTCGGGGAGACGGCTCCGCCCCGGCTCCAAGCGTGCGTGGAGTACTGGGCTGACCTTGCGGCGCGCGAGTGGGCTGATAACCAGAAGAGCCACCGCGCCTAGGTCTAGGAGGAGGAAAGCTAGCCTGAGCCTGCGACTTAGGAGCCGAGGACTTAAGGCGTTTCAAAAGCTCTGCCGCCTGCTTGCGTGAATCAACTTCCAGCTGAATCACGTCCGAAACCTTACCTCCAAAGAGGTGTTGACCGGAATGGGGAACACTGGCCAGAAGGGCCGGGATGTCCGCATCCGCAATGCCAAGAGAGGAAAGCGCAAGCTTCCTCCTAGCATTGGTGGCTAGAGCTGCCGACACAGACAGCTCCGACCACAGGGAGCCTGTCAAAGACAAGAGAGCTTCGTTCAACAAAAGAATGTCCGAATCGGACATCTGGAGCTCCTGGCTCCTAGCCCGAAGGGAAAGGAGCGTGCCCAAGTAGGCCGTCAGCCTTAGGCCGGTTCTGGTATGAGACTCCATCATCGCCGGGAACCTCTCCGCTTTGACGTAACCTGCACTTAAGAAGTTGACACCAAGCCTACCACCTACATGAATGAGGTCCCTGGAACAAGATTTCCTCGCAAAAAAATCGAGAGTGTCTTGTTGGGAGAAGGAGAAGTCCCTGGCCAAGGGGCGAGCCTTACCAAGAAGGGAAGGAGGTTGGGAAGTGAAGTCATTATAAACTTGCTTGAAATCCTCCGTGAGAGGGATGCCCCTAGAGGGACGCTCACCTTTAAAAAGGAGAGACTGTTGTCCCGAATCCACCCGACTCGGTGTATAAGTGTCGGGAAGATATTTCTCCAACAGGGCTTGAGTATCTACCGCCAGGGACCGAAAGGTCTGGGGCGTAACCTCAGCCTGAGAAGTAGCATCATCCTCCGAGAATCCCGACTGAGAAGCCTGATCCCAAGAAGGGCGGTTTAGACAGTCCCAAGATTCCTCCCCAGGCGGGGCACCAAGCGCCGCTGGAATGGGAGTAGCCCCGACCGGACGATCAAAAGCTGAACGTGGTCTGGAGATGCCCCGAGAGGGGCGGCAAGACTCTTGTGTGTTGGAATTCAACAGCACTGAGCCGGATACCTGAGCAAAGGAACCGGATCCCAGACCACTGGGAAACACAGTGTTCCTAGCCGGATAACCGGTAAAACCGATATCCGGAACCGGATCCGATATTCGAATCGGATCCGGTATTCGAACCGGATCCGGTATTCGAACCGGATCCGGTATTCGAACCGGATCCGGTATTCGAACCGGATCCGGTATTCGAACCGGGTCCGGTATTCGAACCGGGTCCGGTATTCGAACCGGATCCGGTATCCGAACCGGATCCGGGCCGGGGCGGGTGCAGGTATCCCCCCTTCCCCCAGGGGGGGAGGGGTTGGAGTCATGCGTGGTGGGGGGTACAGACCCAGAGTCTAACCAACCACTCCTCTCCACAATGATCTTCAGATAACTAAGAAGTTCATGGGAGACGCTCGACTCAGAAGCAGTCACCCCTTGGGGGGTAACTCGCTTCTTCTTGGCTTCCCCTGACACAGTCGACGAGGACTCGGTCGACGTCGAGGGGAGTACTCTGACGCTTACGTTTCTTGGGCAGGGGAGCAAGCTTAATGCTCCCTTTTCCCTTAGAAACGGGCGTCGCTTCCGTAGTAAGCCCTGTAGCGGGCAGCTTAGGAAGATCACGACTCTTTTTGCTCTTTCCCGCCTTGCTTGGATTAGAAGCGTGCGGAGAGCCAAAAGGAGCCGACCCCTGAGCGAACACATCTATGGCTAGTGAGCGAGAAGTGTTGCTCGAGCGAGACGAACCGTGGGTCGGGGTAGTACCCACAGTTTTATCAGTGAGAGGTATTGGGCGTGTTAGGCACTCACTCTCACCGTTATACAAGTCTCTATCTTCGAGAGAGGTATTGGCCATGTTCCAGGACTCACTCTCTCGGTTTATCCCGCATGAGTTGGTCGTCAGAATAGACGGCGAACTCATAACGGGGCGAGCCGTACACGAAGTAGGCCCTAACTTACCTACAGTCGAAGCTCCAGGGAAGATAACGGTGGTGCGAGAGGAACCTCTCGCAGCCAACCCTCCCAAAGCTAGTCTAGTTCCCACAGGGGAACCACTAGTCGTAGACGGAGACTTCGACATTGCTGTAAATTAAAAGACAAGCAAGCAAACAATTGAACTAAAAAGGCAACAACCAACTCACAATACGGAGTGGGAATAAAACTCCTGTATACGGAGACTAGTCAATCGTAGTGATAAACCGCTTGTCTAAGCGCGTTGAATCAACCACCTACAATACACGGGGAAGATGCCCTGACACAGTGTACTAGTACACCGTCTGTGTAAAGCTCAACAGAGGAAGAGAAAACGGCGATCGTTTTTGATTAAATTTACCGTGAAGGCGGTTGACTTATGAAAAGTCCGATACACCAAAATGAGTATTAGAATTTGGTGAACGGGATTTTTATTATGAACAGCAGCCAAAAACGCTTTTGGATGTAAATATCTCGCACTTTAGGCTAAGACTTAGCTCATAGATGTCACTTCACTGACGGGCGAGAAAGGAAGAGGAAGAGTATGGCGGTGGCGCGTTTGGATTGGTGGACGGGGAGTACGCGCGCGCGGGCAGAGGCTGCGCGTTTAAGACTTAGTTTTTCTCGAATGACGGCATAGTTTAGGAAACTAGCAAATAGGTAGATACATCGATTTATTGCTGTAAATGAACAATGTGATGTGATGACTCAGATTAAGAAAGTTCTCCTGTAATTTCCCGACTTTTTGCCTGAGTTTTCTTTTTCTCCTTGATGGCAGTACTACAAGGTTACTTTACCTTTAAAGACTTACTTGAAAAGGTGAATTTTGGACAATAGTGTATCAATATCAATTCAAGTTAAAGTTGAAATTTATGTTAAACATACACACTCATATTAGACAGAAGCTGAAAAAAATGAATGGCATAGGGTAACAGAGCCTTTTCGTTCTGCACTTTCCTTTTAAAATTACTTTATATGATCTGGTTATTTTGCATTCCAAAATAAAATACAGGTGCTGAATCCATGATTTAATCATATATGTCCTTGAAATTAATCCAATATGGTTTCAGACAAATAATCCATTATTTCTTCATGTGAAGCAATTAAAATAGACGAACAAGATGAAAAATGTTAGTTTGTCATAACACAAAGAGTTCAAACAAGTGAGTGATATAATTCGCCAGGAAATGAAATTTGTTTCAAACTGACATACACAAAGTAGAAAACAAGGCATAAACAAAGGGAGGCACATCCTCTTTTTCACACATTAAACAAGTCATTTTGCTTGAAACTTGTTAGACATATTCAAAGGGGACCTATGATCCCAAACTGTTTTGCTCTGAATGTTTTGGGTTTCATGCAGATACTATATATATATCTATTCAAAATATCAGCTTAATATATATTACTTCTATATATTACTTCTGTAATATAAAGAGAAATTGAAAGTTTATTCTCTAAATGAAGGTAAAAGTGACTTACATATGTATAAGACTGCCCCATGCCCCCTTACATGCATGCACAAGCATGGAACCCAAGTCCAAAGTGGGCTCCGTGCATGGGCGTTTTTATATCTTATCCAATATGTCCTTCATACTCTTGAAATGTCAACCAATCACATGCCGAGTAGTTTCTTTCTTTCTTTTTTTGAACTGGCCTAAACATACCTGGGGGTGTTTCACAAAGAGTTAAGTTTGACTTAAAGTCGCACTTAAATTCCTAGTTGCGTGCGGTATATGACACATCACCGCATTGGTCAGATCATGCTCAGGGGGACGCCCGCTATTAGGTACTCTACCAATGAGATTACACGTTTAATACTGTATGCGCATTGGCACTTACGCATGACTTTAAGTCAAACTTAACTCTTTGTGAAACACCCCCGTGGTGTACACAAGTTAGTTTTTAGGTGACTGGTCCCCTTAATATTAGTTTCCTCAATAAACAAAAAATACTGTAAAGTTCTGCTTTGAAGTCATGATTCCACAATCTTCACACACTAATTGCCAGTACGCCTTATGACAATTGATTTTGTTACAATTTTCTGACATGGTCACTTTTAAACTCTCTGACTTCCATGAAGTTCACCTTCAACTGTTATGACTTTAAGACTAGGTCACATTTAAATATCCATGAATTTGATTAAAGGTCACTTTAACTGTCCTAGATTTTGATGCAAGGGTACCTTCAACCATCCATATGGTCACTTCCATTGTTTACCACTTGAGTCAAGGTCACAATCAACCAACTATGACATTGATACAAAGTATCATTGAAACTATCTTTGAATTACATGTATATGACTGTAAGTCAAGGTCACCTTCACATACTCTGACTTTTGAGTTTACCACTGACTGTCTACTGTCCTGATGCAAGGCCACCTCTACATACTCTGCCCCAGTTTACCATCAACTGACTGTTCATAGCCCTGAGGAGAGGTAACCTTCACACTGACTTTGGGTTTACCATCGACTGTTCATAGCCCTCTGAGTCTCAGTTTACCATCAACTGTCTATAGCCCTGATGCAATGTCATCTTCACATACTCCGACTTTGAGTTAAGCTCTGATGAAGGTCACCTTTACACACTGATAGCCCTGATAAAGGTCACCTTGAGCCCGTCATCTGTTCATCAAAGCAGTGGGTGATGTAGGTCATGATCTGTTTAGCTCGGACGGATGAAACTTTGATCCTAGATTGCAAGATAGATTCACATCTATCATACAAAGAAAAATACAAAACACCAAATCAAGGATCCATATTTTGCTTTGAGATAAAGTATACTGCATTAAAACAAGTCCAAATATTTGAAACAAAAGTAGAAATATGGAGCTTCAAATAAGCTCCATAATGGAAAAGTTATCTATCTATACAGACATTCTTAAGGACACACATGTCCTTCAAAAGACATTATCTTATATCAGAGTTAAATACATGTACATGTAACTTGGTATCTCATGGAAATGGCTTCAAGGCAACAAGAAAGGATTTGAAAGTTCAGAATAGGAACTTCTAGCATAAAAAAAATTATGGCACGAAAAGATGATTGCACGACACACGCTCCAGTGACAACTGCTCCACGGTCGATAGCCTATACTAACCAAATTTTTAACTTCAAACCGTAACCATACACTAAACCAGATCCTAACCCTACTCCTAATCTGAAACCTAACGTAAAACCCAATTGAAACCCTAACCCTGACCCTATATCTTTGACAAAATAAAGGCCGGAGCATGTCGGTGCATCAAGAAGATCAATGTTCCAAGTACTTATACAAAGATTGAGAAAGGAACCAGAGTGATGTCAAGCTGGGAAATATACGTACGTAGACAGAAGCTCTGCTACAGACGGGTAATGATGCATCAGGCTGAGTGCTGTCACATAGCTCACACCAGGGATGGACTGGTAGAATTTCAACACCTTGGGAAGGGGGAACAAGAACATAATTAATTTCAAATATAACTCGAATGAGACAAACATAGAATGGAGTATGAGTGGGGTTGCAATGTGCAATCAATGTGCAGACAAAGAAGATATAGACAAGGAGTGCAAAGTGCATAAAAGTGACGGAAAGGAGAGAGAATGAGGAATAAAGTGTGAAGAGTGAATTATTGGCTTAGTCAATGCTCCAATAAGGTCCTGATTTTCTCCCTTCAATTTTTCTTTAGAAAATCTTTGCTGAAGTAGAAATTTACATGTCAAATTTTGGCTGGGTAAAAGAAAATTTCCAGTTCCAAAGTGGAAAAATGTATATGGAGTATGATACACTAAGCATGCATGCACAATCTATATACCCAACCTATCTACCACACGCTCATACAAACATCCACATTTGACATGCAAGTCACAGAGTACAAGAAGACAGGTTCCACACAGCTTCAGGGTGCAAAACAGGGGTGGAAGAGAGAGAAGAGAGGTGAGGACAGAGAGAGAAAGAAAAAAGAGAGATGGAGGAAAACAGAGAGAGAAGGCTTCAGTACATATTATTTATACTACTCGATTCCTCAGAATCAAGTGGTAAATTTTTCCAAGACTAACACCACAATCAATTCCATAAACACTTATATGTTTTTACCTGTTCTGTGGTAGAATCCATATCTGAAATCGCTGGAATCGCAACTCCTTTTCTGCTCTCAATCTTTGTCAAGTCAGCTAAGATCTGAGCTGTCTCCTCTGCATTCAAACAAATATATAAATTGTACCATCGACACCAGATATTTGTTATACCATTCAAAAGATAAATCTTCATTCTTAAGTTTCTTAAGTGGTCCCACTATAAAGTCACAACTAGATACCAAATCCGCTTTTTTTTAAAGTGAGTCATTTATAAAGAGCTGGAAATTGTATCCAATAAATATATTATGTAAACAGACAGCAAGTTGAACATGTACTAAACTATGAGAATTGAAATTCTATGCAAAATTAATTTGAAAGAAAAAAAGAACTGCATGTAAACATAGCTACAACACTTATACTGTAGAAAGTAGTAATGAAGAGAAAGATGGCTGACCTGTTGAATCTGAGAAGAGGATTTTAACATGAGTCTTGGTAAGGGCAGCTAATGTGGAATCCAAATACTTGGTTCTAATTCTGTACCAAAGCAAGATGACAATACAAAGAAAATCAATATGCGGGCCTTACATGTATGTCTCAGTGTTATAACACCAGTGAACTTGAAACCAGGACGTCCTGGATTCAAAACCAAGAAGTTAGGGCGAGTAATGGCATTAATCATCATTTACAATGTACCTGGTCCTTACTCTACAACGTTAAAGGGTAAGTCCACCCTCAAAATAAGTTGGTGCTATAAAAAAACAGAAAAAATTAGAGTAACAGATCAAAGTATAAGAAAGTTATTATCTTTCAAATTTGTATTCAATCAAATGCACACTGGCAACTTTGTGACATATCTTTTGAGCACCTTCCCCCATCTGCTTTGAACTGAGAATTCCAGACAACTGGATCTTTTTGCATAGAGGGGGTTGGTATTAACATGTGTCCAATCATACATCGAGGTCACTAGTATAATGAAATATTTTCTTCTGAAAAAAAAAGAAATTTATGAGATTTTTAGTACAAAAAAAGGGTCACAGGGTTGCTAATTTGTGTTCCCATCAATTACAACTTTAAAAATTCATAGCTGATCTTTCTGCTAGAAATTAATTTATTTTCCGGTTGGAATCATCCTTTAAAATGACCCTATTCATTTCTCAAACTTACAATGTCTTTGGTGGTTGTCTCTTATCTCTGTTCTTATCTCTATCCTTTTCAATGATAAGACAAGGTCTGTCAAACAGCTCACACATATGTCGCACTCTCTCAAGAAGCTTCTGCCGGTTCGCCCCATTGGCAAATTCTGGAAATCATCAATGAAGGACAGAAACAATGAGTATACATGTATCTAAATAGCATTTTTAAATAAAATTTAAAAATGAGGGAAGTCTTAAAGCCTTATAGACTTTCCTGAAATTCCCTCTCTCTTGGCTGTTTTTCCCCTCATTTTCAGGTATTGTAAAAAGGCTATAAGTGAATTTAATTTATCTTGTCATTGTCACTGCACATGTTTTTATAGAAATGAGATATACATATATGAAATGACAAAGTTTAATTGTCTATTAGATAGAAAAAGAAATATAAGCAACAGATATTGAAAAATCAATACAAACAGAAAAAGAAATGGAAAAGGAAGAACAAATTAGAAATAGAAAGATAATAAGTAAATTAACTCTTTGGTACAAACTATAATAATACAATAACAACAAGAGGAATGAAAATGATTTATTTTCTACTACACTCTAGATAATGTGTTGTAAGGGTGTGCATTTTCTTTTCTACCATAAAAAATATATTTACAAAGTTATCAATGTAAATTTGGATTCTTAATAAGGATGAATGAAGGAAGAAGGTTAAAAAATATGAGAAAAGTAGAAACAAAGAATAAAGTGGGTACTGATATTATGCTCAAAATTAAAAACTAGGACAACTGCAAAAGAAAACTCCTTCCAACTCACCACTTAGGGTTCGTTTCTCCACCCCCATCCGGGTACTGGTTACATAATCACAACCCTGTAGCTGAGTAACAATGGGATTGAGTCCATGCGTAATGGTCAACGTAGAAACCATGTGAGGGGCACTGGACAACTCCTTACTGTCCACAAGGATTACAAGAGGCACTTGTCCTACAGATGACTGAAATAGAGAAGAAATCAATACAACTGTGAACATACCAAAAGATCAAGTTTATTATTCATATGACCATAAGGAAGCTCACGTACCAAGACTTTACATGTTTAAATTTTCACTAATTTTCACTATCACAATTACAATTTCTTCAAAAATCAGATTGCAGTCAAATCGTGTAATGTGCCTTGGACTTAAAATTATAGTCATTCAATTGAATATGTTCATACAGCATTTACAGATAGATCAATGCAAAACTCAACCACTTTCGTTCTCACTTGAAAATAGTACCTGCACAAGAAAAGAGAGTGCTTTCTCCACCCCTATCTGGTTACATAATCACATCCTTTCTACTTCTCTTCCTGCTTCACTGAGGAATAGTAATTCTAGAAATAAATGCATCATCGAAAGTCACCACCATTAACATTCTATTGAGTATGGACAGGAATTTACAGATTAGTCTTCCCTTACACTATTCCATGGTACAATGCTGATCACTTCTAAACCTGACAGCATGAACTAATCTTTGATATATTCAAAATTATGTATATTCACCCGAGGGCTAAGCGTTGAAGTGTTCATAGTGGTAGCAGACATTGTAGCATTGGCCACCGTGTTGTCCATCATGGTTAAGTTCTTACTCATTTTGTTGGACACTGAGACTAAGGGTGTAGAGCTAACCAGCCTTGAGCCACTATATTGGTTCATGATGGTATTGCTTCCTTCCTTGGTTGCTGATTCACTTTTCATACTTGAACTGCCGTGTGCCGACGACCCAACGACTTTGAATCCCTCTGAGTTTGGTAAAGCGATTCCAGGGTTTGATCTGAGACTTCCAGAAGACAGTTCATGATTATTGGCAGTCTTTTCATCCATTCCTTCCTTCTTACTATGACTCCAAGAGGACAATGACAATGATGTTTTCTTGACAGGGCTGATGTTTGATACTTGAGACGAGGACTGTGCTCGCTTCTGCTGCATCTTCTGCAGGAACTCTGCCTGTTTTTGTTTCTGTCGTCTCAGTCTCTCCTCCTTCTCCCTCTGAGCCAGAGTTTTGGGGGAGTCAACCAAGGAGCTGTTGCTGGACGCTGCAGGTTGAGGGGCAACAAAGGTGCAGGGCTTTGATACTTGTTTGTCTGTCACAACGGAACCTTCTGGGATCAATCCAGAATTCATCAAAGCATAGTTAGTCTTAAGTGGTGACTTTTCCTTTTCTTTTGGAACATGCTTATCCTTTGCATTGACTTTAAATGGTTGTGTATCTGTTTTAGGCTTGCTCATCCAATCACTGCTTGGAGGTTTTGAGGACATGATCACCTTTCCCAACCCCCTGCGATCCCCAAGTTGTCTGCCTTTTCCAAAAGTTTGGCGATTTGACTGGTTTTTCCTCTGGTTCTTTCTACTGTCTTCAAAATCCATTTCCCAGTCCATCAGATCATCGTCTTCTGCTGCCTCTTCCACATCAGATAGAGAAGAATCTGACTTCAACACAGCAGCCCTCCCTGCCCTCAATATCCTTGCTGCCTTGCTCTCCCCACCCCTATTCCTTAACCTCCTCCCTCCATTCCTCCTGGATCCTCCATCGATGATGTTATCCAGATTGATGGTGTTGTCCATGGCAACCATGCTGATATCTTCCCTTATCTCATGATCATCCTCATCCCCACCTTGGACCACAAAGCTATCCTCCATGTAAGAGGCATCTTGCTGGGGTACTTGAGAGAAGACGTTGAGATCTGGGGAACGGTGGTGCACCATCTTGAAGCGGCTGCCTTGCCCTGATGCTGGTGGGCTTCTTACTGATTTCATGTAGATGGCATGCATATCTGCAGACACAAGGCACATATAGAATAATGATGTTTAATCGATAGCCATAAGAAAACAAACACACTACATGTATGGCATACAATGTAAATTTCAAGATCAAGGATTGCAATGGAACTTCTATACAAAAAAAGAAAAAGAGTCAATGCTAATAATGAATATCGCATAAATAAGAAAATGTATTAAAGCACCCATGTTGAGATCAAACAAAAGTACACACATGAATATTACATGAAAACGAGCAAGTAAATTCTATCTGCTAATTACCAGAAGGGTTTAAAGATAAAGTTGAGTACTGTTGATGCGATTACATTTTGAAAGAAAATGTCTGGAAGCAAGTGGGAAAGGTTGATCATGTCTAAATAAGAATTTGGAATCATTAAAATGATAAGAAATCAACCCATACTTGTTCAAAAGCACATGCACTGCACACAGAAATGGGTATATGGGACTGCACACAGATGTGTCGTGAATGTTCGGCCTGAACACTTCAGCTATTTTTTGTCATATTTCGAATATAAGGGCATTTGAAGAGAAATCCTTTTCAGGGGACATTTCTACTATGATGTTCTTCCAAACTGACATTAAAGAAGGAATAAGAAAGCTCACAAATTATTTTTCACCTTTCCTAGAACTCAAACTTTCCCAGAACTCAACCTTCACTTTAATTCTATGTAAAATTATACAAGTTTTAAATCCTTTTGGCTCTCGGTAGACAATATAAAGATCACATGAGATCACATATTGCTGTGATGTAAAGGCCTGGTTAGACCTGGACAATAACGATAATGATCACACCTGAATGATAAAATTGTTGGGGGTTCTGTCGATCAAGCACAATGGACACTGCCCACAATGATCTATTCTGAATTGATGTTACATCTACGGAATAAAATTATTGGCTCACAGATATCACTGCTGAGATCTGTCCTCAGAAAATCACTTGCTAAGCAAACCCAATGATACAATAAAATTGTTGAGGAGGCTCATTAGCACAAACCGTCAAGGTCTGACCTGCGACAATTTCCAATTCATTTTCTACAAACCAACAGGGGAGCTGTTTGGAAACGATTTATTGTTATCGTTATTGATATTATTGAGGTTTGACCAGCCCTTAAAGATGAAGGACGGCTGACCTTGAGGGCATGTTGTCTGGCTGCAATGAGAAGCATTATTGATGAAGCCTTCCAAGGAGCTATCAAGGTCTGAGCCATCCTCGTCGGATGAGCACTCTTCGTCCTCAGACACCTCTGCCTCTTCATCCAGGAAATGTGCGGCCATGTGATGGTGATTGGAGGACTGTATAGAGGTGGTGAATCATTGAAAAAATTGCGGATTTACATGTTACAGGGCGATTCCGTGCAGTGTCCCTACGACATGACATTTATCCATATATTTCATCTAGAATTATCTCTTGGTATGACTATGACTATAGGTCATACAAGAGATATACCAGAAAGCTTCAATATTCAATGGTCATATCAAAAGATTTTTTAATTTTTGGATGAAATCTGTGGAAAAAAGACATATGTCGTACAGAACACATTGCACAGATTCGCCATCAGCATATTTCAAATTTACAATTTCACCTCTTTACCATAATGAGGCAATACCCAAAACTTTAATGAAAATGACAATAAAAAAAACAACACAAATAAGAATAATCAGAATAAGAATAACTAGAGCACTTGGAGGGGGGACCAGTCCGAGTACATGTATCCCCAAACCTGTCACCCATCCCCCATTTGAATCAATGTTGTGACTGAAATGGATAAAGTGGCAATTTGGGACCTCGGGTATCTCTGCTGACAAATTTAACCTTTTTGTACTTTTGTCATTTATGGTTACCATGGCAACGATGACTCCACCCACACCAAAACAATAGGCGTCTTCATCTTACCATAATGCACCTCCATGCGAAATATGAAGATGATCCGACAAGAACTGCAGTCGGTAGAGCGCTCACAACAAAGTCTTCACCATTTCTTTAAAAAATATGGTTACCATGGCAACCATGACTCCGCCCACACCAAAAACAATAGGCGTCTTCATCTTACCATAATGCACCTCCATGCGAAATTTGAAGGTGATCCGACAAAGACTGCAGCCAGTAGAGCGCTCACAAGAAAATCCCTGCGGCGGACGAGGCGTGACGATGCCAAATCCATAGTATCCCTGAACACTAGTTCGGGGGATACAATAATGACGAAGATGATGTGCCTTCCAAATTTAGCAACTAAAGCAATTTACAAATCATTATTACCCCAAGTAAAACTTAACAGCCCAAGTATAATGAAACGCCAGTTTCGTATTTCTAATATAAATACTTGTAAATGACACTGTATCATTTACATATTCCTGAAGGGTATATGCATTTCTGTAAAGTAATTCATACCTCTCAACATTATTAACAGAATTATGCATTCTGAGGTGCATCAAGACCTGAAGAGACATACTAACCTTCTTTGCTTTCTTTGTTCTTTCTTTCATTTCTAGTTTTTGTTTGTGGAGAATATCATCTCTCCGATGCTCTCGGTCAATGTTCTTGGGCTTTGCTGACATGATCTGCTTTCCAGGGGCTATAGGAAATTTGCAGAAAACCAAACACTTATAGCAAAACCAAATTTAATCCAAGACAATCGTACATATTCCATACAGCAAAGTGACAACATAACATAACATTATCATGTCACCATTTTTCATGTCTGAACTTTTGAACCAATAATCATTAATTTAAGAATTTTTCTTGATTTAAACAATTCCTCTTTTCTAAAATCATCTTCATGTTACAATGGGAGTTCTTTACCTCATTATCATTCATATTATGGCTGATTTTGATATTATGGTATAACCCAACTAAAAATGGCCTACCCCTATATATTGTAGGTTTGAGTACATAGTAAACATTTTCCAGCATTTGAAAGTATGTGTATGATACAAAAATATAAGAAAATTAATGCTCACAGATGTGATTCTGAATTGAGCTACATGGAAGAAGTATGTAAATTATTACACTATGATTATTATCCTCAACTCCAATAAATGCTTGCGTGTAATGTAAAACCATAAATTTTTGCGTGCATGAAACTTTCGTGAATTTTGAGAGTGGTTCAGAGTCTCGATAGGTCATGCCATGAAGGTACAAAACTGAATTTTGCAATTCATGCGGCAACTTTCTTTATGTAAAAATGGCCGTCCTTTTCAGTTTTTAAAAGTTTCATGTCGTGAAAGTTTTTGGTTTTACAGTATTTAGACATAAGTCAAGATCAAAACTGATAGAATAACATCATTCACTATACCTTCAAAATCGTTGTCCTCCTCATCTCCTTTGGGTATTATCATGATGCTACCACTCATATCAAGAATCTTCTTGGCTTTCCTCTTCTTCGGCTGAATGATGAAGGAAGAATCATCTGATGCATCATCAGACAGGACATGGACATACTTCTGTACGTAGAAAAGAAAAATAGTTTGACATTGACAGATGATGATGGCCGAAAAAAAAATTGTGCCACATTGAGATCTAATGATTAATCATTTCAATCTTCAGGATAATTCATGTCATGTTGAATACAATTGTTAAGGGTTCAATGTAATGTGAAATAATATTGAGAAATTATTGTGAACAAGTACAATGCAGCCTCTGGCTGCAATGGTTGTACGACACATGCTCCAGCGACAATTGCCCTTGTGGTTGATATCCTACACTAATCGAGTTCTTAATTTCAACCAAGGACCAAACACAGTACCTTACCTAAGACCCAATTTCAACCCCAAACCTATATCTTTGACAAAATAAAGCCCTGAACAATATGTACAAGAAAATCTGCAGACAAGAGTGGTCCAAAATATACATTCCTAGGGACACTGACCTCTTTGACAGATAACGGTGTAACAGCTGCACTTGATCGAAGTGGCGTCTTAAATGATGACGATGTGTCAGGTGATATCAACACCCCAGCTCTCTTCTTCTTTGTGACTCTTCCAATAATATCTTCGCTGTCATCACTGTCTCCATCATCATGTTTACCATCATCATGTTTACCATCATCATCATCATCATCATCATCATCATCATTATCAGAAGTTTTGCCTTCACAAAAAGAGAATGAGAGACAGTACCACGATGATGAAAGCAGTATACAATTTTAGCAGAATTCCTTATTTGGGAATTCATCAATTCATCGCTATCTATCTATCTTTAAATCACTGAAGCAAAACATGCCATCAACTGTATCATGAGACAAATGCAATGCTACAGTAGATTAGTTTGTGTTTTCAAGGAAACTTGAGGACATGAATTCATTTTACCCATTTCTACTACATGTACTAATCACTCATCCACAGACATTAGTTTACTTTCCTTCACAGACGGGTTCTTGGGTAACAAATTAAATGAGTTTACAAGAAGAAAGAGTGAGGGACTTTCAAGGCGACTTTCAAAGGTACTATGTATATGGACTGTTAAATCTCACCTGTTTTAGACTTTGTGGTGCCTGTAGAATCTCTCTTACTTTCCAATCCAGTATCCTTTTTTCCAAGTTTTGTAAGTGCGTCATCAGTTACGAGAGAATCTTCCCAATCAATGTCTTCAAGAAGTAAGTCAATGTCATCTTTCTCTGCCATCTTACCAACTCCTAGAGAAAGTTGGGTTTCTTGCCTAGAGGATGTCTTTGGCTTTTTAAGAGGATTCGATACCAAGGTATCTTCAAAGTGTCCTTCGTCAATCAGAGGGGAACTTTTCCTCTTGCCAGGAAGAGCTGCAGGTCTGGAAGACTGATTTTGCACCGATGATACTGCACTTTGCTTTGGTCCTACACCTTCCTTTCTCTTGATACTGAGCCTGCTGCGCAGAATACCCATGGGTTTGGCCTTCTGCAGATGTGTGCTAGGGGTCTCCCCCTGCTTAACATCTCTTTGACCAGACCTTCCAATGGGTGATACATGACTACCTTGATGCCTCAGTCCATCCCTATGGACATCTGACAATACTGGAGTTGAAGCTGCAGGGGGCTGATTCATCGTCTCTACTGTATCCATGCAAGTTTTGTTAGACTTGTCAGAAGATGCTTCTTTTCGTTGTACCATAGAGTGACTTGTTTGGAGATTGTTTGGTTTTTCAGAATGCATCAGGTTACGCCTGAATCTGCTCAAGGACGAAGTCTTGCCTTTTATCTCAGTACCTTTGGATTCATCCACAACAGAATGTTTTACAGGGTTTTTATTACCACAGGTAACTGCCTCTCTAACTGGACTAACTTGATGTTGAATACATGAATTACCTTGAGGCTTGAGTTCTTGTATCTCAGTTACATTCTCCTTGGATTCAACAGATGGGGCTGCAGCTGTGCTTGTGTGATGATTCCTGGCAGAAATTTCAGGCCTGATTCTGGATTGTGACAGTTGGGACATTGCCATGAATCCTGATCTTTTCTGACTAACCTGAGGCGAAGGAGGAACAATACCAATCTCTTCAAAGGCCTCATCATCCATGTCGAAAAAATTGCCAAAGTCAAAATCCAGATCAAACTTTGGTTGTTGTGTATGCTTTACCTCATTTTCTCCTGTGCTAGCTTGTGGTTTTGTCTCCAGAACGTCATTGCTGGGGCTGTTAACTGCAGCACTTCCAGTCTCTTGCTCGTAACCTATCCTGTTCACTGGCCTCTCTAGCATTACAGTGCTTGATCTGGCCTCTTTGGGCAACTCCTTTTGAGAGGGTACTGAGTTGGTACATGGCTTAATACTGTGAGATGCTGAGGAAACTTTCAATACAGTTATCTGGGCAGGGTCTTCAGAATCAGATAAAAAAGATCTAATAGCTATTGAAGTACTCTTAACATCCCCTTTTCTTTCTGAAAATGGCTTACTTTTTCCTGAATTGACCAGAGGTTTGGTTAAGGTATTGGTTACATGCCCCTTGTTGAAGTCCATATCATCATCATCTTCGTCATCAAAGATATCCCCTTCAAAGTTGTCCCATGCCTCAAAAAGCTCATCTGTTATGTCTTTTGTCTCCTCCTCATCACCATTATCTTTAACAGTATGTTGCACAATTGATTTTCCTTGCATCTCAGAGTTCCCTATCTTCTGTTTACCAGGGACTAGCAATTCGCCAGAAAGTCCAACAGTTTCTTCAGAAGTGATCAAGCTTTTCTCTTTGTTGGAGAGGTCTTCTTCTTTTTGACTACCAGCCACTGCACCATTACTATGGTTTATTACATTTTTAGTCCTAATCCCTTCACTATGTGGAAAAACATTATCAAATTCAGTACCCATATCATCAGTTCTGCTGTGTGTTACTACACTGCTAATATCAGCTGCATTCTCATTTTGTACTGCGCCACTGAGCATTTCACTCAAAAAATGTTTTGTCCTGGTGTTTTGTTCCTCTTCCTCTTCCTCCCCTCCCCATTCCTGATTTCCTTTATCATTCATTCTGAAAGATGAAGCAATAACAAGCTTATCTTGAACAACATCTATCCCACATTTTGAAGGCTCTTTCTTTGGTGAGGTCCTTTTCCAGGTGTCTTCCCTGGCAAGTTGTGAGGCATTGAATGACAGATCAATATCATCCAGAAGATCCAAACCAGAAAGTGAAGGTGGAGAGGGTGGCATCAGGTCATCTTCACCATCGCCACTTGTACTTTCAGATGTAGATTTGTCCTTTCTCAATGCACCCAAAGGAACCTTGGGGGCCTTGAAGACTTGCGAGCAGGAGAGAAAGATGTCAGAAGTATTCAGTGACGTGTCACTTTTGGCACCCTCCTCATGATTCTTTGACAGACTGCTAGCTGGAGCTGCACAAGGTTTCAAAGGCAGTTCAGACTGGTCGTCATCACTAGCGGTGTCCATGGGTTCATCCTCAAGTCCATCCTGATCTTGATCAGTCATTCCCTTTGCCAAGACAGGCAGTTTCGGTTGATGAAGTTCACCTGCAGTACTACTACTAGCACTAGGAAATCTTGGAGGAGTAACACTTCTCCTATCAGTGTCACATGCAAAATCATCCTCATCGGAATCACAGGGTAATGGTATTGATTTCCTCTTTGGTCTGCTGTCTTTGCCATTGTATGGACTTGTACTCTTTTTCCTGCTTTTCTTGACCTTTCCGTCACTACTATGGCCATCATCAGATGACTTTCTGCACTTGCTCATGTCTGTTCTGCTTTTGTGCTTTTCGGTATTTTCCGAGTTTGCATCTTGTCTTTCACTAGGTTCACTGAAAAGGTCAACAACAGGAAGATCATCATCACTAAAGAGGTGTTCTGCTTCACAAGATGTACTCTTAGCTTTACACCCTTTCTTTCTGCCTTTCACCTTTTTCTTTGGTTTGCCAGTTCTTTCCTTGTGATTACAATATTCTTCATCTTCATCTAAGACAACCATGTCCTTCTTATCATTCTTCTTTTTGCCTTCCTGTGAACAGTATCTTAGGATTCCCTCTTGTCCTTTCTTCCCTGTTTTCTTTGTTCTCAATACGTCCCCTTCATCTAAGTAGAGCGCCATCTCTGCACCGTAGATATCCTCATCTTCCGTGTGACCTTGTATCTCAAAGAATTCCATCATCTCCACAAAGATTGCACAGCGTCGTGAGTGGGAAACCTTATGTGTCGGCTGCTTGTTGGTTTGCCACTCTGCAAAGGAGTTCAGGGATAGCTCCTTATCATTCCCCAAGGAAACCTGTGGGAGAAGGAAAGGAAATGAAAACACTTGGAACTTCTTTTACAAGTATATGAGTTGACCAGCAAGAACAAAATTCTATTCTCTTATTTTCCCCCTGAAGAACAAGTCCCAATACTTTATCTGGAATAAATGCATGTACACATAGATTGATACTCTATTGTGATAAAACTTAAAATCAATTTTGCAGCCAAAGATGACTTTCACTTCTAAGATTTCTCAAATGCAATGATATATGACATTATTATATGTTGCTCATCTACTCCACATAGAGATGCATGCTATACAATCAGGCGATATCACTGCATACTGCTTTTCATTTTACATTCGGAATCTCATAACTGATAATAGTGATACTCATAATAAAAAAGTGGATAAAAAAAATTAATATTATTTTGGGGATGCATTTAGGACAATATTACCATTGATAATATTATTATACATAGTCTCATCGCCCCCTAAGAGCCAGTTAATATTATAAAGATAATTTTAAAACTATTCTAGAAGCGTTCTTAGAGAAAAAAAAGAAGGGAATGCATATGATTGTGACATTAAATTTAAATCTACCTCTTCAACTGCTTCCTTGTTGAGGGAGAGAAACTTTGTTCTTTGTGGTGCTTTGAGTTGTTCCCCTTGATCAACTTTGTAATGGAGGTTCCAGAAGGCGAGCTCTTCATACGTTAGAAAAACATCGTCCGCAGGATCTGATTTGGCTGCAATAGGCACAATAATGCAAGATGGACAAAATAATATCTTGATTTGAATGATGGCTTGCAAGTCTTATACAGAGATTTCTTATACTTTTGTTTCAAATAATGTTCTGCAATGTATTCTTCTTTTATTTTTGGTATAACCCATTGGACCGTATTCTACTAATTCAGGTAAACCTGACACAATAGTCATGTCAAACAAAGGGAACCCTTAGACCTTGGTCTAACTTCCTTTGTTACACTCTACTTTAAACCGAGCCTAAACCCATTGTCGAGTTTAAATTTTAGAAGTGTTTTTGTATATTTTTATAGATTACATCATTATTATTGGTATATTAAATCATTATTTTAAGACTGCAATATGTAGAATTTCAATTAGTTTAATTTATACATCTAATATTTCATTACATGAATGTAAGATAAACTGAAAAAAGAAAAACATCTGTGATGCCCAATTGAGGAGATTGGACAATTTATCTTTGCCTTTGAGATAATTCTAGATAATTTTAGAATTTTTTTAAGAGGCAGGAAACACAATTATTTATCTTGGATCTGGATTCTGTTCTTTGCTCTTCGCGAACAATATGGAAATGGTATAGAAAAAGATGTCCTTACTTCCTTGCATAAACCTTGTGATATCTCCACCCATACTGCATTTCCTCTTGCTGGTGGAAGCACTGGAAGAAGCAGCAGCCATTTTGGTCTTGTGTTTGCTCTGATACTCGCCTACAGCAATGTTCATCTTGTGAGCAGTGGGGTTGAGCCCCCTAGGGACCATTCTCGGACTGCAGGGGTAGAGGTGGAGGGACTTGCTGTTACCCTGCAAGGCTCGATGGATCCCTTTCTTGGAGTACTGGCTGCGATCGTAGATCTGTAGGAGGCAACAAGATGGGAGAAGTCAACTCTAAAGCAATTCTGAACTGAGTGATTCTTGACAATTCGGTGTAATAAAAAAATTCTTCGGTCTGTTATCTGTCTGGTGATGGACTCCTCAAATGACTGGAGTATAACTCTCAGAATCAAATCTTACAGTACCTAGATGAGTATAAGTCAAAGCATTAAAACAATTTTTCATGCATATCAAAATATGGGAAAGATTGCATCACTATGAATATGAAATGAAAAAATGTTCAAATACAGCCAAAACAGTGACTTCTTTTTCAGGATTCTTGATGAAAAAGAATTTTAGCACTTTCATAAGTTCGGTAAGTAACTAGCATTTTCATTATTTAGCATAAAAACCCTTCTCCCTGCATAGCTTATTTAAATGTGCTGGTGAAGCTTGGCAATGGACTTTCATCCTACTCTTTACAAGAGGTGCACTGGCGCTTAGCATTCTTAACATGCCAAGAACATTGTCCAAAAAACCCTGACTCTCCATTTAACATCATATTTGAGGGACAAGATCATAGGACATTCAACCTTTGGCCTAGTCTTCTTTTCATTAATTTCAATGACTGTGCGCACTTTGATTGACTGACTGATTGGTTAATCGATTGATTGATTGATTTCATTCACCAACAATAACATATGCACAAAATATCTTGACAATATGTAATTAAATGGTACAGAATTGAAACATAAGATAAGAGGTGGTATTTGGGACCAGAATATACACATTTGCTAGTCAAGCCTGGCCCCTCTGCAAAATTTAAAAAGTAGTAGATTTAGATTGAAAACTGATCTACTTACGGCAGATTCTTTCCCTTCGGTCACAAGCATGACGATCCTGCCTTGTCGTTTCCTTCCCGTCCTGCCCATCCTCTGTACCAGTCTTATAGGGCTCTTGTGAGCATCAAAACACACAATCAGATCAACATCACCAATGTCTAACCCTTCTTCTCCGACGCAAGTAGAGACCAAGGTATTGTAGCCACCGTTTTTAAACTCATTCACTACCTGGATGTGACAGAAGAAAGAATACAAAAGATTGAGCATCTTGGGTTAAGATAAACCTCTTTTGTGAATTCAGGCCAAAGATTTATTTTAGTAATAACATTGGCTTCCTGTATAGCACTCATATCCACCACACATGGTGCTCAATGTGCTCTAATATCACCTAGGTCAAATCTTGGCTACAGATTCCACAGCTCACAGCATTCAACAAATTCTTCGTTCACATGGATTACTGCAGTATCTGTATTCTTGCTCAAATTAATGGGTTTTCTGTACAATTGAAAAACTGATGGTTTAACAATCTGAACTTCTGAAATGACTTGAAAGTTATGTTAGAAATTACCCTGATCTGTTCTTTCTGTGAGAAGCCCTTGGTGTTCTTCCCTGCCGAGGCCTGACCTATGAAGCTCATACACCGAACTGCAGGCCAGTGACGGTTGAGCATATGGGTAATCTCCTGGACACTGTCACGATACTGGGCAAATATCATGACACGGGTACTAGGTTTAGGAGCCTTGCTGGTTGATGGACCTTCTGCGGCTTCGTTGGCTGGGTAATAGAAATCACATGCATGAGTTAATGGCCCGTATTCTCGAAAAGGTGCCTAACTTTAAGCCCCCGCCTAAGTGTGTAGATTAAGGCCACTGAATTATGGAGAGCCAAATGTCACCCACTTTTAATCCTACAAAATCATCATAAACTCCCTCTAGTTCTGGAACTAAATGCAAATACAAAAACCTCATGATAGAATTGATTTCTGATGCTCATTTCATGCCAGGAAATAATTTTGTTTCTTTATTTTGTTACATAAATATAGTAATTTATACAGGACTTAGGGGTTGACAAATAGCCTTCCATTAATCAGCGACCCAAGTTAAGCCAGGCTAAACTTAGGCCACTTTCGAGAATACAGGCCAATGTATTTAAGTATTATGATGGGGAATATCCTAGATCAGTTCAAATCTTTACATCATACTCTTATATACAACATATGTGGTTGCATATATGTCAACATAAATATATGGACTATTTACAAGCGAGCATCAGTTTCATGCACTTACCTGATGTAAATTTCGCAAAGTGTTCTAGAACAACTTCCTTAAGCTTGGTCATCTTTGGGTGGCTTGTGACATACTCCTCCTCCTCTTTGCATCCTACAATGCTCACTGACCCTTTTGCCCTCGACGACGGAGACATCATGGATGTAAACAATCCGCTGGAGTTGTGGCTAGAGTTATGGCTCATATTGTGACTGGTATTCTGTGGATTCATGGAACCCGCATACTTTCCCTCCAGCGTCTCTATGAGATTGGAGAAGTCACCATTACGCATGAGTTCGGAGCGAGTCCTGCTACTGCCCTTTGACCCGTCAATGATGTTGAGAAGGAAACTATAGAGGGAGCGTTGACCATGCTGAAGAAGTAGCTCAAAACCATGATAAAGACTCATACAGATGGCAAAGTCCCCTTCTATTGGACCTCTCCTAGCAGCCTGGTAACAAAAATTGTGTAAATACCAATAGGTACAATTAAGAGAACTGTTTTTAAAGGAACAAGAGAACATAGTTACATAACTTTTTGTTACTATGATAACACACAAAACCCTTTTATTTATAAAATTTTCCAAATATTACACATCAATCCCACACAGCAAAAACATTCAGGCCACTACTAGGTGTTGTGGATCAGTGGATAAGTCCCTGGACTGTGAACCACGAGGTCCGGGGTTCGAATCCCACCGCAGCACTAGCGTCCTTTGGCAAGACGTTAATCTACATTTGCCACTCTCCACCCAGGTGTTAAATGGGTACCCGGTAGGATGCGAAAGTTAATGTCATTTGCTTAGCAATGTGAGCGTCACTGTACTGCCGACTGCTGAAATACTCCCCAGGGAGTGGAGAATGTGCATGCATTGTGTGCGGGCACGCCAGAATCCGATAACCGGGGTAATAATATATATCTGTAATTGTGAGCGCTTTGGGCCACTATGGGAAAAGCGCATTATAAATGCCAGGTATTATTTTTATTATTATCAATTGCATTTGGCTTTGCTCAGAGCATATCCTACTAGAAATCCAGGGTGATATCTGAAAACTATGACAATACCTCTCTCTAACCTAAAAAGATAACATAGTTTTCAGAATACCATCCCAGTGGGCATCCAGTTTGGTTTGAGTGAATTTGCTGGGATGATACTTCCAAAGTTGGAATGCATTTTACCCAAGACCTGACAGTTGTAGAAGTGATATACACTATTCATTCACAGCATCTGTTATTTGGTGAATGCTCAAATGGTGTTGAATCCCCACGAAAACCCAAGATAACTTTAATGGTCCTAGTTCATTCTCTGAGACATGTTAAGGTGACCCAGCTTACTGTGATCTCTGGTGGTGGGTCTTGCCTGAAGGCTTCTCTTGATTTCAGAATCTGGAATTTCGTCAGGGTCTCAGGGTCACGACAGAATAGGACACGGCATCTTACAAGCCGATTCACAAACATATTCAAGATCTAAGGAGAAAACAAAGAGGATATTCTTAACAACTGCATCAAAACAATGTTCTCAACAACATTTATTTATTGAAGACAATGGTCTTTGACCTTTTTAAATTCACCACGAAGAACAAGAAAATTTCTGCCTTCTTTTAAGTTTCATAAATCTCTACCCAATGACGAACATATATTCATAGAGTACAATGTAATACATAGCAGCAACAATGATCCCAAAGATGTACAATGACAGTGGAGGACTGTGACCTTCACTTGAAGATACCGATATCTGACCGGCTATCCAAGCTCATTATCAGGTGATCCGACATTGGCTCTGGCGACAATTGCTACAGGATTTATTGCATCAAAGGTATAGGGTTAGAGATAGGTTTCCAATTGGGTCTTAGGTTAGGTTTAGGTTTAGTGTTGGGTTAAGGGTTGAAGTTAGGAAATTAACCACGGAGCAGTTGTTGTTGCTTGAGCATGTGTCAAACAACCCATAATCAGCCATATCCTCTACATTTTGCTCATCCTTTCCCCCTTCCCTCCTGGCCTGCTACCCTCATTCTCCCAGATAATAGAACAATGCTCCATCTAGTACAATATCAGTATTTACTTATTAGACAATTTCACAAGAACTTGGGCTTTTAGCCAGAATGGCATCTGGGCATCAAAAAGATGCCCCTTTCTTGTGGAAGACACCCTACATTTTTTTTTGTTTTTAATCCACATCATTTCATGGAGGCCCCCTTATTTTGGAGACCCTGTTTTTCAATTTGGACACCCAATGTAGAAATTATGGTTAACACATGCATGAACTGAAATGGGGGTGAAAAATTGTAGCCTTTACCTGAAGATACTGTCCTTTGACCTGCTTGAGCTCATCCCCAAGAGGGACAACAATCTTCTCCACCTTCCGTTCATGGACATACTGCTTGATATCTATGGAGTCCTCGGATCGAATCTCAATATGAGATATTAGAAGGTTGCTAAGAACCTCATTCACTGCCTGTAAAGAAGGGAATCATCTAGGAGCTTATTTATTTTCATAAATCAAAGTACTCTGTGAAAAAAAGAGTGCTAATAGGTACATTTCCTCTGATCATTTCTGAAAAATGTGAAGCATTTAAAAAATACTTTAGAATCTGTATTCAAGATTGACTAAATTCTAGAGCACTGCAATAAAGTTTCTCCAAAGTCAGCTTTTCTATTACAAATATTTGTACATGGCTGCTGCCGTTTGTAAAATGTCCTCTAAAACAACATATTGGATCTTTGAGTATTCAAAACAGCAGTGACCGGGGTAATAATAATACTTTAAGTGCTTTGGTCAGTTACGTTGTAACTGGTAAAACACTATAAGAAACACTCATGATTAGTATTAGTAGTATTAGTGAAATCAAGATTTACAAGATCTGCTTGGTCCTCATGAACAGACTGGATTTGAGGCTTATGAAAATTTGTAAGGACTTCAGCTAAAGACTTGATAGACTTTTGTTGAAGGCGAATTGTTGTAATTTAGCCTATGTTAATTACCGTGAAAACAACAACTTGCAAAAATGTCTGTGTCCCTGTCATCCACGGAAATTGGTGGACACGACCAAGATTCAGTGATACAGTATTTCAACTTACCTTTATGTCACCACCTGGTGTCGCACTCAATGCTAGGATCCTAAACTGATTGGTGTACTTTGATAATTCACGTACCACCTTAGACATGGGAAGTAATATAAGAAAAACTAAATCATCACTCTTTACTGAAGTGATATACCAATGTTTATATGTTCTAGTTCTTGCATTCATGTTTCAGGCTATGACAATTATCATCTTCATCCATTAGGTACTTTATAATTATTAGGGATAGTAAAAGACACTGCAAACAACTCCCATGATGAACACAAGCAAACTGTGTAAGGGTTATGCCTGAAATGTTCTGACAGGTACTGTAAGTTTTGAAAGGCCTGGCCAGAGTACACACCTGAAATGCCATAGATTTATATTTCTGAAAACAAAACTTTCATTATTCATCTCTTTCGCCAACACGTTTCTTCATAATTTCCAAATTATTTTTCTTTTGATACTTCAATGGGTTTCTACAAGATATTGATGGCGAGTACCCACTCTTCTGAATTTGGTAGACCAAGATAACATCTTCTGATGAATGAAACACCTTCTTACAATTTACCTATAGTGTGTAGAAGTGATGAGAGAAACACTCTTTAGTCTTTACCTGGCAGTAAGCTTGGTTACCAAGAGCTTTGTGGGCCTCATCCACCACCACACACTTGATGTCCGTCGCAGGACATGCCCTTCTGCTGAGGTCATTGGTCATGACCTGTGGGGTCAGGAAGAACACCCTCTGCCGCTGCCAACTTTTCTTCCTCTCAGGTGGATGCATATTCCCTGCCATTTTAGAGTTGGGAAGTATTGTCAGATAGCTCAGTATACTATATAACTTAAAAACTAAAATCATAACATGACCTTGACATGAACTTGACCTGACAAAGACATCTTATGACATAAGTGTGCCATCCACTATGAAAGGTGGAAATATTCCAAAAGCCACAGAAAGCAAATACATAATGTGCAGAGAGAGAGAGTAAAGTGGATGACTTACGAAATAATAACAATATAAAAAGATGAAACAAGTAATGCAGGAAACAAAGTTCTAGCTAAGTAATGTTGAATAATTAATGTCTTTTGTTCTCAAATTATTTGCATTACGTTTTCAAACTTTTAAACATGGCTTCTAGTTCCAGTAATTCATCTTTCAATACTTTCCTGTATCTCCTGATTTAAGATGAGAGTAAGAGACAATTTCAAATAGGAACGTTGAAATCAGCAAACCAAGATGCAGGGATAACAGTTTTGTACTTATTATTTAATCAGGATCTATGGATTGTTCTTCTGCTGAGCAATGGGTACATGATAATCAGTTAGAAAAAGAGAGAGAATTAGGCAGAGAGAGAGAGAGAGACAGAGAGAGACAGAGAGAGAGAGAACTGAAGGTATACAGACAGGATGACCCTCTGTCAAGTGAACATATATACCTGTCATTTCTGCCATATCCTCTTGAGGTATACCCATTATGTTGAAGCATGCTTCAATCTGCTGAAAGACCAGAGGCTTGGTTGGAGCCATGAACACAATCTTCCCTCTGGGGTACCACCTGTCATTGAGGAGAGAAAACAAATACTGTTAAAACATTGCATTTCTCTGATTGTAACAAAATGTGCACCAAGAATAAATTCCCTGCCATCGATTTCTAACACTAAATAAATTCCTAATTTTAACTCTGGGCCCCACACCATACTTATCATGAACCATAACTCTAAACTTAATGTAAAAACCTCTGTTACTCTCATACTCTGTCATCATTTAAGGCTCAATTGAAGATGAAGAGACATTGGATCTCTTCATATTCTTCTTAACTCTTTTAATTTTAATAAAATCCTATTTCCTGTTATAATTTTTTACCATGCAATGTACTGTGTGGGTGTGGGTGGGTGTGTGTGTATGTGTGTGCGTATGTGTGTGTGTGTTGATTGGTGTGTATTTCTAACGTGTTAAAATAATATTGTATGTATTTCTTTTCAGAGTAACGTGTACAACATTGTAATCTTGTTAATTCTTTTCTACGACAGGGAAATATTGCTTACAAGTTACAAGTTTAAACTTCTTTATAGTCTCCCATTTCATCATGATTTCCAAAATTATATGATTATGATTGCCTCATGTTACTTTGGTATTTTACTTTTTATGGTTTTGTGATTGAAATAAATATAACTGAACTGACAACTACATGTAACTGACAACCCAATCACAACCCTAGCAGTAACTCTACACTTTTTAATAAGTCCCACAATAAATATCATATCAGCATCTAAAAATACTGACCGATAGAAGTTGTACATGACTACCGCAGCAATGAACGTCTTTCCCAAACCAGTGGGTAGGGTCACAAGGGTATTCTTAAAGAGGGCCTGGCGGACGATATTGAACTGATAATCCCTGAGGGGGTAATTGATGGGATAAATGTAGATGTGGCCTGCAGAGATGTCAAATCCAGGAAGATCCTCCAGAGGCGTACCCTGTGGAGGATGAGGGGCAGCGGTAGAGGAATTGCCTGCTTCTTCCATCTCCCACTCCTCGCAGGCTGCAAGGAGTGTTTCCTCATCAAGCTGGTCATCCATTTCGTCCTGTTGATCTAGAAAGAGGTGGTCAGAGAAAGAGAGAGAGAGAGAGTGATCTTTCACCCAAGGCAATTTTTTTGTGTCTCAAATATGCTGTATTCTTTCAACACTTTTACCCAGTTTGATACTTTGTGCAATGCTTATAAAAATAGCAAATTCTTTTTCTTTCTTTCAATAGATTTTAGATCTATGTCTATAATTATTGATATTTTTATATCTAACGTTAGTCATAACTTCCACAAGCACTTCTAAATTGAACATCTGCAAAACTTAATTTCTCTTATTCCATTGCAGAGTATATTTGTGTAGACTTAACATCTGCATCTCATAAAGTGGGTATTTCGCGGACATCAGATTTTGAAATATTTCCGAAAGTAGATCTAGGTCTTTGCGAGATTATTTATAAACTAGACATTAGGTGGTCTGTAACTGTAGCAAACTGCTTTGTAAGATATGATAATATTTGTGCAAGATAATAATCATGATAATGTTGACGACAATGATGATAAGATGCACATATAAGTGATGACAATGACGATAATGACATACCGGTATTGATAATGATGATCAAGACAACATTTTGAACTTGCAATCATATCAGAACGATGTGCATGCAATGTCGTCCGTATCTTCTATTTTGTTGAGAAGTTTACAGGTGAAATATAAAGATATGCATAGTAAAACATGATATAAGATAAGATGGGAGAAAATAATGCATACTGTGAAATTAGGAGATGATAGAATCATGAAGCAAGAAATAAAGAACAAAAGACAAAGAATGATGATCATAATGGTGATGACATTGATGACGATGATGATGATGGTAATGACATTGATGATGATGATGATGATAATGATGGTGATGGTGAGGATGGTAATGGTGGTTGTGACAATAATGATAATGGTGATGATAATGGTGATGATAATGGTGATGATAATGGTGATGATAATGGTGATGATGATGATGATGCTGATGATATATGATGATGCTGATGATATATGATGATATATGATGATGATGGAGATGATGGTGATGATGGTAATGGTGATTGTGACGATGATAATGATGATGATGATGATGGTGATGGTGATGATGATAACTAGAAATATCACTGAAGATGATGATTAATACCCCCGCCCCGTGACAACAGCCTTTCTTGACTTTTGGTCGAAAACTGAGGAAGTAGTTCGATCCAAAAGATTTTTCCCTGATTTACTGCAATAGATATGCCGTTTCGATGGCAACACAGCTTCCGACACATCCAAAAAATATGTCTTGCACATCTTCCCACCAAGACCAATGTGTGTACCAAATTTCATGAGCTTTGGTCGAAAACTGAGAAAGTAGTTCGATCCACAAGATTTGCAACCGACCGACCGACCGACCGCCCAACCGTTGACTGATTCCTATATACCCCCCTTGGCGGGGGTATAATGATGATGAGGATGGTGATGATGATAATGATGATGATGATATAATGATGATGATAATCATAATGATGGTGATAATGATGATGATTGATGGTGATGATGATAATGGTGGTGATGGTTATGGTGATGATTATGAAGATGATGATGAAATAATGACGATCATCATGGTGGTGATGATGATGATGATGATGATGATGATTATGATGATATAATGATGGTGATAATGAATATGATAATGATGGTGATGATGATGACGGTGATGATGACGGTGTTGATAATGATGATGATGGTGATGGTGATGATGATAATCATGATGAGGAGGATGGTGATGATGATAATCATGATGATATAATGATGATGATAATCATGATGATGGTGATAATGATGATGATTGATGGTGATGATGATAATGGTGGTGATGGTTATGGTGATGATTATGAAGATGATGATGAAATAATGACGATCATCATGGTGATGATGGTGATGATGATGATGATGATATAATGATGGTGATAATGAATATGACGATATAATGATGGTGATGATGATGACGGTGTTGATAATGATGATGATGGTGATAGTCATGATGATAATCATGATGATGGTGATAATGATGATGATTGATGGTGATGATGATAATGGTGGTGATGGTTATGGTGATGATTATGAAGATGATGATGAAATAATGACGATCATCATGGTGATGATGGTGATGATGATGATGATGATGATGATGATATAATGATGGTGATAATGAATATGATGATATAATGATGGTGATGATGATGATGACGGTGTTGATAATGATGATGATGGTGATGGTGATGATGATAATCATGAGGAGGAGGATGGTGATGATGATAATGATGATGATAATGATGATGATATAATGATGATGGTGATAATGATGATTGATGGTGATGATGATAATGGTGATGGTTATGGTGATGATTATGAAGATGATGATGATGAAATAATGATGTTCATCATGGTGATGATGATAATGATGATGATGATGATGATCATGATGATGATGATGATGACGATGATAACGGTGATGACCATGACTGGAATGACATTGACCTTACCCATGCCAAATATGAAAGAGAAATGACAATTCGTTATGAAGATACGACCATAAGTTGATTTTTACAAAATGGCGCCTGGATGACGTCAGGATAACCCGATGACCTTGAAACAGATGCGGGAACCTGACCTTATTAGGACTGATTTGAAGAAAATTGACTGAGCTGATTTTGAGAAATCGTGATAACGAATCGGAATATTTGATATTGCAGGATACATGAGAGATTAACCCCATAGCTTAAATACACGACAGGGAATCAGATTTTCCATAGGGTTGTACACAAACTACTGCACATTACTGTCCAATAGACATAACACGCAAAATAAGGCAGTTTATTACATGGTTTGTGATTGTATGTTATAATAGTCTAAAACAGATGGTAAAATGAAAGGCAAAAAGAAGGGGGACAAAAATTGTTAATGGACTGACCGGGGATCGAACCTGGGTCACCGGTATGGGAGGCAAGTGCTTTAACCAATATACCAAAATATTTCCCATAGAGATAACACATAAACGAAAAACGGGATTCTCAAATCACATTTTGTAGTTAAAAATTGGGCATGATCCCGATATCTGATCAAAAATTGGAGACCACACTTGTAAAAGCTTATAGTCTCAGCTATAACATAGTGAAATCTGGAAGAAAATAGAACAAAAACAACTGAGAAACTGCTCAGAGAACAATGTCATGTAGATTCATGATTAGAAAAAAATCATCTTCCATAGACATAACACACAAATAGGGAAAATTCTGACATGGCATGCCTTTAATTGAAAATTTCATTATGATAACGTCATCAGAATGAAAAATGTCGCCCTCTCTCGACTGGATCAATTGCGCAACTATGATTTGGACAGTACAGATTATGAAAGAACTAGGTCTATTCTGGTCCAACGCTAACTTTAATTAGAACTATATCTAACAAGAATTCGCTCTATTTAGTCAGGATCTCTTCATCTCTTCTTCAATCTCAACGAGAGTTGGCTAGTGATTTTTGAGGTTGCAGCTGTCCTAATATAATCATGGATGAGGAAACCAACGTGTACAAGCCTATGGAGCATTTTCCATAGGTTTGTACACACTGGTTTTCTCAACGACTATACTATTGAGAGTTGACTAGTGATTTTGGAGTTTGCAACTGTCTTAATAATATTATTCTATAGATATAAAGTTGACTAGTGATTTTGGAGTTTGCAACTGTCTTAATAATATTATTCTATAGATATAAAGTTGACTAGTGATTTTGGAGTTTGCAACTGTCTTATAACAGTTGCAAACTCCAAAATCACTAATCAACTCTCTATAATAATAGTCGTGGCTGAGGAAACCAGCGTGTACAAGCCTATGGAGCATTTTCCATAGGCTTATACACGCTGGTTTCCTCATCCACGATTATAATAATACAGTATAATCGTGGATGAGGAAACTCGCGTGTACAAGCCTATGGAGACTGTTCCATAGGCTTGTACACGCTGGTGTCCTCAACCACGACTATATTATAGGGAGTTGGCTATTGATTTTGGAGTTTGCAACCTAGAAGTTTTAGTGTTCTCGATCATTAATTGTAACTGTCTGAAAGTAGCAGAGTGGTCTTGAAGAGGCGGAAAATACGGGGTAGATGGAATAAACAGGTTAATTACATATTTTGTTCAAAAATGTGGTGGCTTATTTCACGACTAATATAGAATTTCCATGGTTTTATTTGCTTTTCAAGGTTTTTTAACTGTCTGCAAAGTGGCAGAGTGGTCTTGAATAGGAGGGAAATGAGGGGTAGATGAAATATACAGGTTAATTTTGATTGATTCTCTGCCAACAAGTGGTGGATTCTTTAACGACTATACAGACAAGAACAAGAAAATAACGGACGAAATACACCTAACAGGAGGGAAAAGAGAGGAAGATATCAGAGTTGTTGACACAAGTCATGCGACTTGGACTCGAGTCGCGACTCAAGTCACTATTTTGCTTACTTGCGACTTGACTTGGACTTGCAATAAAATACTTGCGACTTGACTTGAAATTAATTTCAAGTCACGCACTGTAAACGTTTGATGTGCAAAACGGGGCCGGGGTAAAAAAAAAAAAAGCCACGTTATTGTGTTATTATCATGCGCAGACCTATTATTCTACTGTACACTGTACTGCGAGTAGGTGGTACAGACTAAACCCACCTCGAGCTTCGTCGACGTCGTGTTGTGCAGTTGAGGTAGATCTACTGCAGTTCCATAGAATTCCGGATTTAACTCTATGTAGTATGTACTGTTCTCGCACGTGCGCGCCACTGATCTCTATGAATGGCACGCGCACATGTAGTAGTCTTATTTATTACAATAATATAATGTTTTAAGTTAAAACATACAATATATGACACATTTTTGGTCTTAACTTTAAAACAATAAAACAAGATAACATATACCGGTATTCATTTAAAGAACGTAACTAATCTTTTGAATCAGAATCACTTTCTATTCTTAACCCTAAAGAGCCCAAGCTATTGGAGAAGGGAGGCGAAGGGAAAATCACATTGTCATCTTTATAAAATGGATGTTAATCAACTTCATTGGCTGCGGATATTCCTGAATTAAATTATCACAATTACACAACTCTTTAGGAAAATAAAAAGTGGTCACTCTAGACCAGGCCCGTCGAAGGAATTTTAAAGTGGTACGGTTAATTTTACTTGGCAGAATCATCTGTATGTCAAGAAAATGCAAAGTTTTTCAAATGGTTCATGTAGCCCTCACTGGCGACTGGTGCCTACAAAAGCTCCAAGGGCCAAAACTATGTGCAAGTGATGATTTACTCTCTGCATCTCTACAGGCACCACAGAGAGGTTGCATGACTTCAAGTTCAGGTGAGCATCATACATAAATGAGCTTAATTCTGTCAGGATAACTGCTATAAAAAAAAAACTGAAGTGAAGAAAAGTTTGTAGGAAGTGTTCATGACGAAATAAACCTATAGGCCTATATCTCTCTAGCCAATTATGAACTTGAGCGATGATGGGTTAAGGTAGTGTGGTAAGTGGTTGTATGTCATCTGAAAAAGTGTCCCCTGCTGAAAATCTTGTATCAATGTAAATCTGCTTGATGGAAATAGGATACCAAGTTGTGTCCACTGTGCGGAAGGTTTGGCATCGAGAACAAAATGTTTCGCATCGAATCTTTTGAAAAACGTTGAAGCGAGGATTTCTTTAAAAACTGAGCAGAAAGAAGGTAACAGTTCGTTTAGGTGTCCGGTAGCCTCAAGTACGATATAGCCATGTTCACTGTCATATTTTATAAAACATCAAGCCCGTGTGGCTAGATACGCCAGGCCTGGCCAGCGCAGCAGCCTGTTTCCGGGGCTGGGGCGGGTGCATTGCGGCGCTGCAGCGCAGCACGACGTGGGCTCTTCATGTCCGGTGCTGGCTGGCTTGAGACTTTGGGCAGTCATGGCAGTATACCATTATTACAACAGTAATTTCCAGACTTTAGAAGACTCTCATGCAATTTTTTTGAAGTTATTTCCTGAAATAATTCACAATACACGGAATTATAGCATACTGACTAGTGCTTAGTGGTTTACTACATACCTTGATTTTGCTGAACATTTTGTCGTGAACTCCAGTTCTGAAAAAGAGTTGTCTGTTGTTTCTTGTTGACACTTGTCGAACTTTTACTCGAATTTGATTTCCTGTTCATTGCAGTCATTTATGCCACTAGTTTCCAGAGTAAATACATGATATGAGTTCAGTGATATTATCAGTCACTGTTTTCTCACAAAATAATTACGAAAATGAGCCACAAAGTAGGAAAAGTTGAGGTAAAAGGAAACGGGTCACAATTTGCTTTGAATTCTACTAGCGCTGTGGACGTGAGAATCAAGGGGTCTCAACTCCGCTTCTGCATCCGGCTTTCCATGGGGGCATTTCCGGCGGGTCAAAAGTGCACACTGCTCCCACTGTTTATGTATTAGCCTATGAAGCCAACTTTTTTTCAGTGTACCAGCGAAAACCAGATTTTAGCCGGCGCGCAGCGCGTAAAGTTATTGAAATTATATATTTGAATATTCATGAGCTTTTATAACTAATTAACATAAAATTAAACTGTACTTAGGCTAGGCGTACGTATACTGTACTTTTGCAGCAAAAATGTGCAGAAGATGATGAAGAACTAAAAGACAAAGATAAAAAAGAAGAAAAAAAGAAGAGGAAGAAAATGAAATAGAAGATGAAGAAGAAAAAAGAAGAGGACGAGGAAAAGGAAGAAGATGAAGATGAAAAGGAAGTGCAAGAGGAAGACGAAAAAAAAGATGAAGAAAAAAATGAAGAGGAAGAGGAGGAAGAAGAAGAACAAGAAGAAGAAAAAGAAGAAGAAGAAGAAGAAGAAGAAGAGGAGGAGGAGGAAGAAGAAGCCGTCCTTCGATATTGAATTTCCCTTCATTGAACGCTTTTCTTGTGCCTTGCAGATCTGGCATATCATATCTCAAGTAAAAGTACAAAGGGAAAATTTGCTCCCGATGACCTCATATATGTACCACCATGCACTGGCTTCTGGTGCATGTACCCCCCCCCCCCCCCCCACCCCCCCACACACACACAAACAAAAAACACAAACAAAAACAAAAAAGGCACAAAACAAAACCCAACAAACAGCAACAAACAAACCTAAAAAATCTGATTTGATTTTTGTCTTCTTCCTCTTCTTTTTCTTCTTCACACTTCACACTTCAGAACACATGCCATATTGTGCCTGCATCATCATCAGCATCACCACTACATCTTTCACAAAATTATGGGGGGAAAAAAACAAATAGAAGTTTCTTTATGATGTTTATTAAACTAACTCACTTATCAACATAAAAGTTAATGCTCTCTTGAAATGCAATATACAGAATATAACATATTGTTCATGGACAACAAATCACGGGGCAGGTGAGGGGGCGGCATACCAATTGCTATTTTATTTCAGTTTGTAAGCAAACAAGTTTAAATCTAGTGACATCCGGTATATAGGTGGATTATAATGTATATCCATGTACATCCCTTCAATCTATCATCAGAATATACAAGACATAAAAGTCCAAAGAGACCACCTTACTGCCCAAAATGATGAGGCGATGTTTGTCCAAATATTGGTAGTTTTGAAAATTTCGGGGTGGGCTGAAACTCCCAAGCGCCTGATTCGTTTGCCTAGAAACATGCCCCAGATAGATGACATAACCATTGCACAGATGATAAAAAGGAAGAAATTACAGATTATAGAACCATTTGCGTTTCAAGAAAAATTATCATAGCTATCGCAAGATAGCTTCAAGAATTTGATGAAAGGGATTATCACTTAAGGTTGAAGATCAAATAAATATGATTACATTTTAATGCACTACTTATGCATACAATTATAAACACACGTTGCATTAAAGATGATGAACTAAAATCATATTTCATAATGTAGTCATGCCACATTTTTCTAACTCTATTTCTAAATTACAATGGAATTAAAAGGAAAATTATTTGATTTTGAAAATTTATTGGTTATAGTTTAAATTACTATATAATTTATGCATTATTCTGAGGTGACATGATAACTGACTGTACTTAAAAGGTTTTTATCAAATATTTTTTTGAAGTGTGAAAAGAATTTAGAATTAGGCTCAAGATTAATCACTTTCTCATAATCATGTTTCAAATGGGCCAATCGTACCAATTGCAATATATTTTTAATTACGTGTACATGGACATGTACACCTACAAAAGGTAAATCCGATGTAAAATTTGCTTTTATTTCAAAATTACGAATTAGGGGGTGTATCTATAAATCATCTTTATCTTTATCTTTTGAAGTGAAATTACAAGTGATTGCAATAAGGGCCATTCAACCCTGAACCACCCCCCCCCCCACAAAAAAAAAAAATGGAAAAATAAATAAATGAAAGTTACAAATCTGTTTGTTTCCCCTTTGAATAATATGTTAGCTCTTTCTTTTGACCCAAACTTTGACATTCAATTTCCAGCTCAGAAATAGCATTCCTGACATTTAGAATAAATGTAATTGCCATTATGTAAATTAGCAATAAATCTCGAGAGAAATTAATTAATTAAACTTTATTTTTAAATGATAATAAATATAAAAATACTTCGATCCTTAATGACTCCGTTACTTGACACGTAAGAAGCAATGTAACTAATGAGCTTCCTTGGACAACCTGCATTATAAAAACAAAAAGAAAGGACAAACAAAAATTAAACTTCTTGTAGACTGTGGACTGGATTTTAAAGAAGGAAACAAAAATGGGTACATCTATCCAGGGGCGGATCCAGGATTTTGTATAATAAGGGGGGGGGGAGGGGCATACAAATGCTGGATTGTCAACTTTGGGAAACTGCTAGGAGGGAGATCCGTATATTGTTTGCTCTTGCCAGCCCTCCAAATATCGCTCAGTGGGGGGAGGGGGGTTATGGGGTCCTGTTTCCCTCCATAAATATCTGACACGAAAACTAAACAAGAACAAAAACAAAAACAAAAAAGGTTTTCCGTTCTAAAAGGGGGGCACAATGCATACTGTTGTTTGAAAGGGGGGCACGGGCCGGGATTGTTCCCTCCCCCCCCCAAACAAACAAACAAACAAACAAACAAACAAACAAAAAAACAAACAAATAAAAAACAAAACAAACAAAAAACCCACCACTGCATTTGTTCTTCCTTCTTAATTATAGAAATGTATATCTAAGTTTAAATCATTTAACAGACGTACATATTTTCATCTTCCATTCCAAATTTGATCCTAGACCAAGGCATTTAGTAAACTTTAAAACGGCTAAATCAAAATAATTTACTGGACTTTAGAATTTTGATTTTGACTGCACAGACTATGTCGGTAGAAATCTAAGTCTATTAATAATAATATCTAATCTTACAGAGCTACTACTAAGACTAAGCAATGGAATATTGAAATTTACACCAATTATGTGGGCTTAGAGGTCTACATTTTCAAAAAACCATTTACCTTTCCAGTTCAACTTGGGTTTCCTGCAGTGAGTGGATGACAATTATCTACAGCCCAGCCCCAGGTAGGGTCTATCAGTATCAGATTTTAGTATCATGATATTGAAAGATCTGGTCCTGGTCCCCCTGTGTTTCTCTACTTCGGTCCAAGGCAATAGCTCTGCAATCAAAAGAACAAGAGGTTAGAATCATAGTAGTAATTAAAAGCATGCCACAGATCTACTGTTTAAATTAATAATATTACTCGCACATGAAGGCCCTATGTACTCTCTCGTCTCAGTGACAGTGGTGACTCGTCATGGTTGTCACTACAGACTACAGTAGTACACAAAATAAGGTTATACTGACTGTATATACAGAACATTTTAATCTGGTCCAGCATGATTCAGGACATTAGCATTCAAATTCTAAGTTGATCTTTCTAGACCCTCCTTAAACAAAGTTCAAGGCGAGGCCGAGGACCTAACTAACTCTAAGTCCAAGGTAGGCCTAGAATAGATCCAGGCTATCGTAGCCGTAGGCAAAGCGCAGTTAGCCGGCCAGGATCGGCGCACCCAAAACTAACAGACCGCTGGGCAAGATCTTACCCGGCGCGGCCCAGCTCCCCAGAGTGAGGATCTTGCGCATTCAGTGTCATGATCAATCTTGAACAGGTCCACATCTACCGCAGATTGTCGGTAATGAAGCCATGCACTTTACTTTTTAGGCTTGAGCACTATCATAATATACAGATCTTCGGAAAATATCTGATCTTCTCGAAAAATATTACTAGTAGACTATTCAAAATGACCGTTTTAGAGTTCAATCAAAGATAATAATTTTGTTTTGTCATGCATGAGAAGGGGGGCTGGGTGGGATGTGGGATAATACGTTTTGTATAGTGAACTCACTAGCAGCCACGACGAACACATCCCAATTATTAAGAGGAATGTTAAACAAAATACATATTTACTTACATTTCATGACATCATACGGCATTACTTTGATGAGAATGTCCACCGGAGAATTTTCTGCTTTCGTGAGACTTACAAGACAAACTCCTTCTAAAACAGAAAATTCTCAAAAACAAAGTTTTTTTGAGATTTGTGTTGAAATGGCACAAAAGTAGCACTACCCGCACGGCCGCCATTTTCCCTATTTCGTGTCAAAATCGTAGGGAATTGTGGGAATGAAAAAAATGAATTATGTATGATCTTATACATAAAACATTATGTTAATATGAGCAACTAACCAATCATCGAACAATATTTGACGAGTTTTTGACGTCATTCCTCATGAATAAACATTTATTGAAATTGACCCTCCTAGCTCACTGTTCAAATTGGCCAAAGCTCCCACAATGCATCCAATGCAAAGCCTATGGAATGTCAAAGGTCAGATTTTAGCTGGCCCTAGCCCTCTAGCCCTCCTTCGGAGGGCATACTCAACGAACTCAAACAAAGGCTTTGTTTTGAGTTCTGTGGGCATACTGTGTATGATCGAATCTCTTTGGTGAGAATTAATTATAGCGCCACCAACCGTGAGCGAGCACAAGATCCATTCATTTTGGTTATAATGGCCTCTGCATGGATGGAAGCATACCAGACAAATATTTTATTTTTGTTTCTTGTTTTGAATAAACCAAAGATAACTAATTGAGCTTTACATTATAGCTATACAATACGTTAGGCCTATACAGTGAAATTACGTTATGGTGAAATTTCTTTACAAAAAGTGGGCGCAAAGCGTCATGTCAGAGTCTAACATTATTTTGACCATGACTTAATTGAGGGTCCAGAGCGGTAGGCACTTTTACAGCTGTCTCGTAGTGAGGCCGTATATTTGAATATTCATTAGGGGCGCGGCGCTCTCAATATCGTGGAGTGTTTTATGAATATTCATGAGTTCCTGACTACCGTATACCGCATGTGCATGTTGTTTGCCGATAGATGTAGTGTACTGTAATAATAGTGTTCAAACATTGACTTGGGTATTATCAGATGTTAAGAGTAATATATATAGACTCCCCCCCCCCCCCTCCCACAAAAAAAATGATTGGTTTTATTTATCTTAATGTTACGGCGAGAGAAACTCACTTACGAGTCGCAACACCTCACTAACAGGTCGCCCCTCTCTGCTCTCACCCGAATATACAGGCATGGTACATAAAAAGATGCATTTCGAACGTTGATTTGGGTATTATCAGATGTTAAGAGTAATATATAAAGACTCCCTCCCCCCCCTCCCACAAAAAAAATGATTGGTTTTATTAATCTTAATGTTACGGCGAGAGAAACTCACTTACGAGTCGCTACACCTCACTAACAGGTCGCCCCTCTCTGCTCTCACCCGAATATACAGGCATAGCACATAAAAAGATGCATTTCGAACATTGATTTGGGTATTATTTGTTACACGTTATCAGATGTTAAGAGTAATATATAAAGACCCCCCCCCCACACACACACACACACAAAAAAAAATGATTGGTTTTATCAATCTTAATGTTACGGCGAGAGAAACTCACTTACGAGTCGCCACACCTCACTAACAGGTCGCCCCTCTCTGCTCTCACCCGAAAATACAGGCATAGTACATAAAAAGATGCATTTCGAACATTGATTTGGGTATTATCAGATGTTAAGAGTAATATATAAAGACTCCCTCCCCCCCTCCCACAAAAAAAATGATTGGTTTTATCAATCTTAATGTTACGGCGAGAGAAACTCACTTACGAGTCGCTACACCTCACTAACAGGTCGCCCCTCTCTGCTCTCACCCGAATATACAGGCATGGTACATAAAAAGATGCATTTCGAACGTTGATTTGGGTATTATCAGATCTGATAACGTGTAACAAATAATACCCAAATCAATGTTCGAAATGCATCTTTTTATGAGCTATGCCTGTATATTCGGGTGAGAGCAGAGAGGGGCGACCTGTTAGTGAGGTGTAGCGACTCGTAAGTGAGTTTCTCTCGCCGTAACATTAAGATTGATAAAACCAATCATTTTTTTGTTGGGGGGGGGGGGTCTTTATATATTACTCTTAACATCTGATAATACCCAAATCAATGTTTGAACACTACAGTACACAACATCTATCGGCAAACAACATGCACATGCGGTATATACGGTAGTCAGGAACTCATAAATATTCATAAAACACTCGACGATATTGAGAGCGCCCCGCCCCGAATGAATATTCAAATATACGGCCTCACTACGAGACGGCTGTTAAAGTGCCTACCGTCTAGAGCATGCCCGTCGGAGCCTAGCCGCTACGGTTGGTACGCGTACGGTATTGACCGCACTACTTTTCAGCCTAAAAAAAGAGAAAACAGAGAAGAGAAAAGTAGATAGAGAGAGAGAGAAAAAAAAAAGGGGGAGAAAAGAGAACAAAACAGAAGAGAGAAGGTGGGAAGGTGATAAATGTCATGATCATAGGCTGATCGTAGGCTTATCACCGCAGCTTAATGCATGGAAGAAGTGACTTTGCCTTTTTCCATTATTATGAAATGCATTATCACATAAACCGAAGAACAGCATAGGCCTATATGCCACAAAACTTTTTCATCCAATCGCAAACCTTAAAAATAATATCCTCAAGAAAGTGATAAATTTAAGCTCGCCACCTGACCGTGAAACCTCTTATTTATAGGTTAGGCCTATATATATTTTCCCGCCCAATTTCGTATCCTCTTCATTCAATTTTTAAAATTTGCTTTCAATTCCAACGTAGGCCTATAGGACCCGATCATTCGGACACAGGAGCATCGCTAGAGGGGTGTGTGTGTTGGGGGGAGGTGTCACACCCCCCTCAAAATATCATGTGGGCAAATGCGCCACCTATGTCGGCAAAAAAAGGAGGGAAAACAAGGGAGAGGGAAGAGGAAAAGGAAAAGGAGAAAAGAGGAAAGAAAAGGGAAACGAAAGGAAAACAAAAACAAAGAACAGAAGGAAAGGAAAAGGGAAAGAAAGACAAAAAAGGGGGAAATGGCCATTTTTTTTGGCTCACTCGCTTCGCCCGCTCGTAAAAACACTGGAATATTCGGGCGAAAGGCGCCCCCCTTCGGCAATATAGGCTGCAGCCTCCCCCGAGGATTTTCAAAGTTCCGATATTCGGGCAACCACCACTTCATAAAATTCGAGCAGCAAAATGAGGTGCCAAAATATCCACATATTTTGGCAGCGGGATTCCCAGATAATTATGTAACTTCTGAATGTAACTTTTGTACATACTACGAAAAGGTTTCAAAAAAAATTCTCGCTCGCTTCGCTCGCTCCCAAAAATTTAGAAAATGAAAGTTGATATTCGGGCAAAAGGCGTCCCCCTTTGGTAATGGGCTAAAGCCCCTCCCCCGAGGATTTTCAAAGTTCCGATATTCGGGCAACCACCACTTCACATTCGGGCAGCGAGGAGAAAGAATATCCACATATTTGGGCAACAATGTTCCCAGATAATAATTATGTAACTTATGATTGTAACTTCTGTATATTTTCTCTGCGAAAAAAAAAATAAGAAAAAAAAAGATGGTCGCTCGCTCGCAAAGATTTAGGAACTGAAAAGTTGATATTCGGGCAAAAGGCGTCCCCCTTCGGCAAAGTTCCGATATTCGGGCAACCACCACTTTTCGGGCAGCAAAGTGAGGTGCCATGGATATCCACATAAATTTTTGGGGCAGCGAGGTTCCAAGATAATTATGTAACTTCTGTACATTTTCTCTACTCCCCATCGCAAAATTATAGAAAATGAAAAGTTGATATTCTGGCAAAAAGCGTCCCCCTTTGGCAATGGGCTGCAGCCCCCCCCCCCCCCCCCCCCATCCCCCGAGGATTTTCAAAGTTCCGATATTCGGCCAACCACCACTTCATATTCGGGCAGCGAGGAGAAACCACATATTTGGACAGCGAGGTTCGAAGATAACTATGTAACTTTTGTATGTAACTTCTGTACATTTTCTCTATGAAAAGTTAAAAAAAATAATAATAATAATAGTCGCTCGCTTCGCTCGCTCGCAAAAATTTTGAAATTTTGAAAAGTTGATATTCGGGCAAAAGGCGTCAGCCCCCTCCTTGCGACAATAGGCCTGTATGATCAAGATCTCTACATCTGTGATTTTCTTTTATTATTATTGGGGGGAGGGTTAGGGTGCAACATTATTGCCGGCAAATTTGGGTGTCAAACCCCCCAAAATTGTCGGCAAATTTTTATGTCACACCCCCCCCCCCCCATGCAACTTGATGTTCTAGCGACGCCCCTGGGTGCCCCTTGCACCCCACGAGTGGTTCTGCCCCTTCGAACCCCACTGAAACCGTACCACTTTAAAATTCCTTCGACGGGCCTGGTCTAGAGTGACCACTTTTTATTTTCCTAAAGAGTCGTGCATGTAATTGTGATAATTTAATTCAGGAATATCCGCAGCCAATGAAGTTGATAAACTCACAGAAATATATCAATGATTAAAGCAGGGAAATGTAACATTTCCCTGATTAAAGCTACTGAAAAGTCATGTCTGTCTACTAGTCATGTATGTAAATAACGCAAGTGAAGAGTACTTTATTCCAATAACCGTTTTACTCGATGATATATGATGCATGTTTGATTTTCATTGCCAGACACAATGAAAATTAAACAAGGAGTTGGTTTGGTTGTTTTATTTTCTCTGTGATTTGTTCTACATCTAAGAAAAAGTCCATAACGTTGGAATTGCCCATGCAAATTTGACTTTACTCTTCTTACAATTCAAGGTTTCTATAAATACCATGCTATTAATACTTTTGATGCCACATGGCTGCCAGCCTATATGGTACCTGTACGGAATTGCTATCGTGATAATCATATACTTTTTTTTTTTTGCAAAATGTATCTAAACTGCCAGATTTGTTCTCTCCCTTCCTTTCTCATTTCCCACTTTTATCTCCCCCCTGTTCCACCTCCTCCTGGTCTCCTCCTTCTAATTATAAGTGCGGTATTGTAAAACAACTGTACAATGATATCTTGTTTGTTTTGAATATTCATGTTTGAATTTTTAGATGACTGTATTTTACGGTTTTCACTGTATTCGAATAAAATTTTCTGTGGTATGCATGTCACAGCATTCATAATTTCACTAGATTCCCTGTATAGTCATATAGACTTGACTATAGATTTCTCGTCAAAATGCTTTACATATAGATTTCGTGATCATTCTGATTAGAACGTGGTCAAATTTTGACCAGATCCCCTAATCGCAGACAAGATTTTTAATCAAAATGCTCGGTTGATTAGTTTTCCGGATCATTTTGACTAGAATAGTGCAGGTGCCCGTGAGAATAGTTATTCTAGCCATATTTGACTGGATTTATTTGGGAGTATAACTAGGGATAATGGCGCCGGGGGCAAGCATTGTGATTGCCTATCCCTCCCCCTAACCCGGTATAAATTTATCTACATATGAAGGTAAAACCCATTAAAAAAAAATAACCCGCAAAATCGCTTTTTCTAAAAAGCATTTCCCCCTATTATAGAAAATTCGCAAGGGAGCGACTGCGGAGAGGTAGAGTTTCTCAAATTAATGGGGTGCAAAATTAACGAAAGCCGTGAATATGATAGTCGAGTAACTTAACAGAATGTTAAAGCTTTGCAAATGCTATTTTATACACTTTATTCCGTATTCGGGGTGGGGGATAATGTTTAACTGCAGCATATGAAACTTATGTTAAAGGCCGCAGCAAATGCATATCCTGCATTGGGGCGCGAAATGACGAGATGCTGAAGAGACATAATATGCGAGTGAGCAAAGCGACCGACCTTCAGAAAGTTTTCACATTTTAAACCTTTACCCTGTGGGTTGGGGGCGCATAAATCATTAAGGATCATAATTTTACTTCCTTATCTTCCCTTTCTCTTTCTCTCTTCCGTTTTGTGCGCCCCCTGCCACCCCCCCCCCCCCCCCCCCCCCGTGATACTTTACTGGAATAGTATAAGATTGAAACTGGATGAAATGACATGACTTGTGTTTTATTAAGCAAATTGCTGCAGAATGAAGATGTCATAATATATTTTCCATTGCCAAATGGCTACCTCGGACATGCAGAGCAATTTACATCCTTTAGTTTATAAACATATTGTTGAGCATCCTACAAGTTTTATTGTGCATTATTCTATTTGGTATAGTGATGATTATTCTTGTAATGATGTAAATACTACTTGCATATACGGTCATGTATTGCTATATTTGTCTTTAAAAGTATCATGCATTAGTGTATATCAATGATCTCATACATGTATGAATTATATTTTTGTAAATGAAATACAGTCAAACCTGTCTTAGTGGCCACCTGTCTATAGCGGTCACCTGTCTATAGTGGTCACTTATATTGCTTCCCTGTAGCAAGAAATATGTGTCTTAGAACCTGTCTATAAAGGTCACCAGTCTACAGTGGCCACTCTTTCTGTTTCCCTTGGGTGGCCTTAATAGACAGGTTTTACTGTACCCTCTTTTTTTCTCCCCAATCCTCTCTCTCTCTCTCTCTTTCCCAGAGCTCCTTCGTCATCCGCTGAGCGCCCTCTCAACCCTCCACATTTCCCCTCGCTATAAATTTTGCTATTTCGCTTCGGCTTTCGTGTACTAATTAAGGTGACGGAATATATATATATAATTTGTTTTTCACTAATGATTTCATGCAACTAATAATCACCAAATGGATCGACGTTATACGTGGGCCTTCCTTAGCCGAAGTCCCACTGACGAAAGTGGCTGGCGCGTATAATCTAGAGAGATTGAAGTGCGCCATCATATTCAACTACAAAAAAACAACATATAATTATCTCGTTCTCTTTCCGGGTTCTAGGATACCTACCCCCTGGAAAACCACCCCCGGATAACCACCCTATAGGATAACCACCCTCAAGGACTACTACCCCCTACGACACCCCCCCCCCCCCAAAAAAAAAAAAAAAAAAAAAAAAAAAAAAAACTACAAAAATATCACTGAAGATGATGATTAATACCCCCGCCCGTGACAACAGCCTTTCTTGACTCTTGGTCTAAAACTGAGGAAGTAGTTCGATCCGCAAGATTTCCCCTGATTTACTGCCATAGATATGCCATTTCCATGGCAACGCAGCTTCCGACACATCCCAAAAATATGTTGTACACATCTTCCCAGTAAGACCAATGTGTGTACCAAATTTCATGACTTTCGGTCAAAAACTGAGGAAGTAGTTTGATCCGCAAGGTGTTTCCTTGATTTTCTGCCATAAATATGCCGTTACCATGGCAACGCAGATTCCGACTCATCCGAAAAATATGTCTTGCACATCTTCCCACCAAGACCAATGTGTGTACCAAATTTCATGACTTTCGGTCAAAAACTGAGGAAGTAGTTTGATCCGCAAGGTGTTTCCTTGATTTTCTGCCATAAATATGCCGTTACCATGGCAACGCAGATTCCGACTCATCCGAAAAATATGTCTTGCACATCTTCCCACCAAGACCAATGTGTGTACCAAATTTCATGAGCTTTGGTCGAAAACTGAGAAAGTAGTTCGATCCGCAAGATTTGCAACCGACCGACCGACCGCCCAACCGTCGACTGATTCCTATATACCCCCTTCAAACTTCGTTTGGTATAAAAAACAAAACAAAACAAAACAAAACAAAACAAAACAAACAAAAAATCAAAAATACCAGATCTTGTGTCTAAATGGTGATTACTTCTTTTTGGATTTACCCGTTAGATCAAAAGCGCACTAAAACTGCGCATTTTTTTTTGTCTCCCTTGGTCGTTATCCGACCTTCAAAATAGTAACATTAATTGCTCAATAAATTTTATTCAGCAATTCGACAAAATTTTGCAAAATGCAATCTCGGTGAGGGAAATGGGAGGGAAATTCTGTGAACTTCTTTCCTCTTCAGTTTTTTGTTTTGTTTTGTTTTGTTTTGTTTTTCTTTTGTTTTGTTTTGTTTTGTTTTGTTTTGTTGTTGTTGTTGTTGTTGTTTTTTTTTTGGGGGGGGGGGGGGTGGTGGGTGAGGTGAACCGTATAACCCCCCCCCCCCCCTTCCCATCACAGGAGATCGTCGCCTCTGGTTGGCACGGAAGACAGTAATGTCGGATATCCCTAGCTATCCCTAACTAAATGGATACTTCATTTAAAAAGTAAGAACAAAAACAAAACAAAACATAAATCATGTGGATAGCGATGATACTGACTCCTTAACTATCAAAATGTTTAGTATCAAGTTTTAGTAAAAGTTACAAAATTTGTTCTAAATTGCTTGAAAGGTGTAGGAGAGACGAAGTAAAACGTGATAGAGGCATCCAAAGGATGGAATTATATTCCATTATGATATGTCAATTCCCGAGGGACTGCCATCAGTAAAATATTTTATTGAAAATATAACCGTCCCAACTTTAACACATTTGTTCACCAGAATGGATACTTCATTTTAAAATTAAGAACAAAAACAAAACAAAACATAGCGATGATACTGACAGGATGATGTAGAAGATGAAGATGATGATGATGATGATGATGACGATGACGATGAAAGAAAGGATGGCAGAATTATAGATGATTAGGATTGAACTGACACAGAAATTTTACCTTATTAATTTTACAATATTCTGATAATAGCATCGTTTTAACTTTGGCTTTAAATGAATAGAGGTAGCAACATTTATAGATTCTGTGAGACAATTCCATATGTCTGGACCATGGTGTTATTTGGGTGGTAGTTACCTCAGGTGGTAGTTTTCAAGAAGATGTCCTAGAGGGTGGTTGCCCTAGGGGGTAGTTGTCCGGGGACAGTTGACCTAGAGGGTGGTTTTCCTACGGGATAGTTGTCTGGGGGTAGTTGTCTGGGGGGTAGTTGTCCTAGAGGGTAGTTGTCCTAGGGGATAGTTGTCTGGGGGTAGTTGTCTATAGAGGGTGGTTGTCCTAGGGGGTAGTTGTCTTGGGGGTACTTGTCCGGGGGTACATGTCCTAGAGGGTGGTTGCCCTAGGGAGTAGTTAGCGGGGGGGGGGGTAATCATCCGAGAGGGTAATTGTCCCGGGGGTAGTCGTCCTAGAGGGTGGTAGCCCTAGGAGGTAGTTGTCCTAGGGGTGGTTGTCCTAGAGGGTGGTTATCCTAGGGGTGGTTATCCGGGGGTGGTTGTCCAGGGGGTAGGTGTCCGGATTTTCAAAAGTCGGTTTTGGGGTTGTTGTTGTTGGTTTTTTTTTTTTGTGTGTGTGCGCGTGGTCATTTCCTATGATAACCCACGATTAACATTTATAATACAAATATGCACGTCCACATGTTCTTTATAGAATAATGTTCCATGCCAGTTTTGACTCATTATTATGTATGCATCAAATCATCAAATTTTCACTTGTTGTGAAGTAAGCTGTTTATTTGATCTAATACGAATCTGAACCATATGTTATCAGTACTTTTATATGGAATTGAATCAAAGAAAAGTAATTGTATTTTATGTTTCATTGAATGGGCTTGAAGAGCAACACTGTGATCTCATTTCCAAAATCATCACATAATCATTTTCTTTTGTATTTAAATGAATAATAACAATGCCATAATAATTTGACTGGAAATGATTCTTAATTAACTAGTATCACTTATGGGGTGTTGCAAGAAAGTTGCGATTGATTGCAAGTTGCAACTGATCGGTATTGACCAATCAAAATCATTGTTGCAAGCGCATCTTCTTGAATGGGCAGACGCTGAACCATTCAGAATGGTTGTTCTAATTTGCTTTACAATTTGCAATTGATTGCAACTTTCTTGCAACACCCCATCAGATTATGTTTATAATACGTAATTGCAATGTTTTGCATATCTCATCAGATCATAAACAATGCACATTTTAGTGGAGGTGTCGTGGTATATATATTATTAGTATATATATATTAACAGAATCTCAGTATTGCTAGTATCTTGCTCCTTATCAACGAAGATTGACGAATAGTTGTTAGGGCTTACCAAAACTATCCATCATGACCTTTAAGCAATACCACTCTGACGATCATACTGGTATGGAATGTTGAAACATGATAATTATTCACCAAAAAGATAATAAAATCCACTATTATGCTCATATACATTGCATTTTCCTTATATTCTTGTTGTTAACATTAGTAATTGTTTTGTGCGAGTTCATTGCTTTCTCATGTATGATCTTCTGTATATATCTACATGCATTATATTTGTATGTAAACAAGACAATAAAAAAAATCCCATTGTATTATGTTAATACAAGGCATTAGCAAGATTGTGTCTCGCCCACTTGCGAAAACTGGAAATATCGTGATCTCCGTTGCCACGCAGAAGAATTGTATCTCTGGGTATATGCCACAGAATGTAATATCCCATTAATGAGAAGGACTATTCACAAAATACTATTTGTCACAAGAGAGTCTTGCAGGTAAACTTTAACGTATATATAGCCTCAAATGACCTTTGACCATATCATGTGACATCCAAAGGCAACATAACGTGAAGGTACCCTCAGTGCAAATATGACCCAAGTTAGGTTGTAATCAAAGCAACTGGTGTGAAGTTATTTGTCAAAAGAGAGTCTTGCAGGTAAACTTTAACATATGACCTCAAATGACCTTTGACATCATCATGTGACCTCCGACAACACAATAACATGGAGATGCCCCTAGTGCTTCTATCACCCAAGTGTGGCTGCCAATGCAGTAACAGTTGCCAAGTAATGCATCATAAGAGAGTCTTGCAGGTAAACTTTAACGTTTGTGACGGACGGACGACGGACGGACGACGGACGGACGCCATTTGGATCCCTTATGGGGTGTTGCAAGAAAGTTGCAATCGATTGCAAATTGTAAAGCAAATTAGAACAACCATTCTGAATGGTTCAGGGTCTGCCCATTCAAGAGGATGCGCTTGCAACAATGATTTTGATTGGTCAGTACCGATCAGTTGCAACTTGCAATCAATCGCAACTTTCTTGCAACACCCCATTAGTCTCGCCTTCACCTCCGGTGGGCGAGACAAAAAGCATTGGACTGAACTTTGAACTTTCCTCTCTCTCTCTCTCTCTCTCTCTCTCTCAATTTCTCACTCCCTGTCTCATTACTCACTTCATAATCAACACTAAACATGTAATTTCTCATATCCAATGTACAGCAAATCTTCAGGCCATTGTTTCTTTTCTTCCTCATTAGATGTATCAAAAATAAGAATTAAAATATAATGGAGAAATTTTCTACCCTTCATTGTGCAGCATGTGCATTACGTATATAACGAAATAGGTCTAAATCGTTTTACCATTCTTTTACATGTATATAGAGCTCTTTATTGTTAAAATCACATCACGAAATAATTATGTTCCGGACAGATCGGTTATAGTATATACAAATGAAATCTTTCCACTAATTCATGAACACTTCAGAGTTGTGCTAAATAAGAAGTGTGCACTGAGAGAATATGTTCAAAAGATTATTTAGATACAATAATACTGATACTGCAAAGGAAAAAAAATTGCACAAATTATCAATATCCATATAGGAGTAAAAGGAAGGGTTACATGTCGTTTTTCCTAAGGTTCGTATGTCCGAAGTTCGTTATTCCGACCGTTCATAATTCCGAAAAAGAAAAAGGTTAATTATTCCGAAAATGAAATAGGGTTCGTAATTCCGAAAAGTTAGGTATGGCTTCATTACCATGATTACATTTTCGGAAATACGAACCGTCAGAATTATGAACCCTTATTCATTTTCGGAATTATGAACCCTATTTCATTTTTGGAATTACGCGAACCTTCGGAATTATGGACCCTATTTTTGGAAATACGAACCTTCAGAGAAATGCATCAAATTTTCGGAATTATATGAATCCTATTTCATTTTCGGAATTATGAACCCTCTGCTATGGGAAATTTATGTTTCGGGATTACAAACCTTCGGAAAAACGAGTACCTCCCAAAGGAAGAGTCACATATAACAATGATCTGATAAGTAACATTTTTATATAATTTTTTTTCCCAACCATAGTCTGAAAGGGGAATAACCGTACTTATCGGACCCATTTAGAAGACTGCATCCAGTAGTGTTTGTACAGTGCTTGCAAACAACTAATTTTGTGGCTCCACAGTGTTAAAACAAAATGATAATGACCGTGAACATGATTGCATAATAATGAATACTGTATATTTGCTTTACAATTCCTTAATCTGCACAATCAAATTCCTAACTTGTACTTTGGACCCATACCTCTAGTCTGCAGGCACAAACCCTTGTCAGTCGAAATGCGTAACAGAGTGTCTGAACTGTAAGACTACTATAAGCCTTACTATAGCTGCTCCAGCCAGACTGGCAAAGTTAGGCTCTATTCAAGGCTTTATTGCATTGTGTTTATAGTGCCAAAATAGGGTATGTGTCTGCAAACAAATTAACTTCAACCCTAAATACAACCTAAAACCCTCTTGCAACCCTGCCCATTACCCTATTACCTTTGACCAATAAAGCCTGGAGTACATGTCACCGAAGTTAATGTTTGATCACCAACATAATAACAAAGATATGAGACAGTGAAAAATAGTAGTGATAAATACAAAAGAAACGTACTTATTAAATAGCTTGACATTCATTACATAGTACTGAATACAACCTCAACTCAGCCGTGTGGTAACTTTAATTTCTTCATTTTGAAGTCATATGTCATAATATTTAAAACAAGCCATTCTGAATCCCCCATAAGCATATAATGTATAAAATAGTTGGTTTTTTATGCCGACTTAGTGATATAAATAGCTTTAAAAATTGTTGGCATCATCACTCAAAACTGAATGTAAATAAAAGTTACCGCAAGTACTAATATCAATAAAGTATGTGAAGTTTGAAGTGATAAAATATTCAATTTGTTCGACGCATAGGCGTACAGGGGGGGGGGGTTGCAGCCCCGGGGATTTTTAAAGTTCCAATATTGAGGCAACCACCAACTCATTTTCGGGGAGCGAGGTTTCCAAAGATGTAATTTATGTACATTTTTACTATAAAAAGTATCCAAAAATTTGTTTCGTTCGCTTCGCTCACTCGCAAAAATTAGAAACTTCAAAGTGGATATTCGGGCGAAAATGTGCCCGTACGCCTGTGTTTCAAAGGACTCAACTCATTTTATCTTGTGCATATATTTTGAAAAAGACGACACATTGATTATAAAAATCATAAAAGAATCTTTTTAAAAGAGCAAAAAGTAAGCAAATGTTCGCAAGTTCATAGCTCCATTTATCAGTCAGCTGAGTTATCTGAGTTATGAACGCTGAATACTTTCAATTTTATACATAATAAATATTAAATGACATCTTGAAGAATGCAAACGAATGAAGAAAACAGATAAGGTTAACGTCCTTTTATTTTGGAGCTATGTTTCTTCAGGGCATAATGAGTTTTCCGTAATGTTCCACGTAACGTTGTGGTCATTAGATATCTTTGATACGGATGATGACTCGGAGGGAGACGATTGCGAAGACTGAGTGGTCATTGTAACACCATCATTCGTTTCTGGTTTCTTATGACAAGAGCAGCATCTACAGTCAAGTTTCGACCAATCGGTCTGAGTAGCAGCATCAAATGATAGGATGCTTTGAGTTTGTATGATATCATCGACCACTGAAACTGTTTCAAAAGCCACATCCGACTCCAGCTCCTGCATCTCAAACACATCTCCCTGGCTGTCATCACCCACGACAACATCCGTTATGACAACGTACTCGTCACTCTCGGACGGCATCTCTTTTGTGATGATTCCGTCCGGGTCGTCCAATCCCCGCTTTCGTACTCGTTTTCTCTTCATGATTCTCCGGATCACTCTCCGTTGCGCCAGCTGCTTCACCTTCTGAGCGTTACGCTTCTGCAGCCCCTGCAGGAGCATGGTGACGAACCCCATCCCGAAGACGAGGTAGAAGATGAGCAGGACTTTGTAAACGATGCGGCCGACGACATTCAGCGTCCGGCTGTCTCCCGCGACGTAGTCCCCGAATCCAATGGTGGTGAATGAGATGAAAGCGTAGTACTGACTGGTCAGCCAGTCCCAGCCTTCAATGTAGTTGAACAGACACGCGGGGATGATGATGAGGATCACGTAGAATGCGACACCGGCGATGACGACGGCCGTAGTCTGTGCGAAGCGGTGTGTGAGTGACGATTTCGTCGAGGTGATGCAGTGCATCCGACGAAGGAGACGGTTCCAGAGACCCCTGAGGCGCTTCTTGAGTTGCTGACCGATGATAGTGACGAGTAGACCGCTGAGTGGTATTCCGATCAAGGCGTATATAATGCAGACGGACCGTCCGAGTTCCGTGCTCGGAGCCAGGTGACCATAACCTACCATGCAACAAAGAGAAAGAGAGAAGAAGAAGAAGAAGAGAGAGAGAGAGAGAGAGAGAAGATGCATTATTATGAGTGATGCATGTTTTCACAAATTGCAAAATAGCTATATGTCCATGCAATAGACCTAAGAACAATTAAGGCCCAGTCTGTGGTGTATCTAGACTGATAACGTGGGGGGGGGGGGTAACATAATTAGTCCACAAACTGATAAATTAAGTTCAAATAAGTTTAAATATATGCATCCAAACAAAAAAGGGTGCAAATTTCATGCATCCTGGATGACAAGGGCTGCCGGGGTAATGGGCTGTCGGTCTCGTGGGCCTGGGCGGCCTGTCTCATGGGTTGTAACCCCTCCCCCCTTAATACGGTGGCCTAGGTAATTTGCATTTCATCCACATACCGCCCCACCACCCCCATGATGCCAGTCCCCACGTTGGACCCACGCTAGACCTCTAAGAGTCAAGACATAATATCGCATGTATACTTTTGGGTTTTGTTGTTGTCGTTGTGGTTTTTTTTTAAAGATTATTTTATTACTTTCATTTTCAAAATAACATTTTTACGATAATCAAGTTAGGATAACATAAACAAGTATATTCACATGCCAGAATCATATATGGAACTTATATAATCATTACATTTTTTGGTACAATAAAATGAACTACAATGTATTAACAATATAAAGTCCAACACAACATTTTACCAGCAGCACGATCATTTGCATAGCATTATTGAATGGAAGTTTGATGACAAACACATTCGATCGAAATTCGAAGGTCATGTGCAGTCAGTGGGTGACTAAGAAAAATCATCAGAGAACATTGTTTACGATCCCTACAATATAAATCTTCAGATTTGCCTTTCAAAATTGCTAATAGGCTATAGTCATAAATTTAGTCAAGAGTCCAATAAAGGATAATATTGTTTGATATGACAGCCATGCCGGCAGGGGTTGGTAAAAGCGCTCAGAAATGGTTGAGCAGTGTGTAGTTTCTTCGTATTATGGCTATATATTTATTACATGCAGTTTGGTTTAATTTGTATGTCAAAGTCAAGCAATTAAGAGTACTTTAAGTTTAGAAATTTAAAGAGGCACGCGTGCCATTGCCATCGAAGAAGTACATGTCGAAGGTACATGCCAGGTGAAGTCCAAAGATACTGACCAATCAAACCTTAACCCCTAATATCCAGCCACGAAGTTCCATGATTATTTTACAGGCCCGTAGCCAGAGGGGGGTCGGAGGGGTCGGACGACCCCCCCCCCCTTCTTGGGCTGAGGTCCGCTTTTTCATGAAAAAAACACACACACCTTTAATCTTTGTTACCAGAATTACCCACACGCTGTCAGTTGTACAGCATCAAAGCTGGTGTAGTGAGTTGCGGTGTTGCCAACATTTTGTCACTGTGGTCTATCTGCTAGTGGTCTAGCTGTTACAAGTGAATGTAACACACACTCTAATAAATATTTTGTTTCTGCGACTTCAAAAATGTGTGTTCAAAATCATCATTCACAACCCCTAAATTTCCCCTCGGGAGTCCTTAAATTGCAGCAGAAAGCATCTAGATTTTAAAATTTTCCGGGGGGAGCATGCCCTCGGACCCCCTAGCAAGGACTTATGACAAAAAGGTCCACTTTTGCCAAAAACGACCCACCCCTTTAGAAACCCTGGCTACGGGCCTGTTTTAAATGACGTACTGGCAATAAGGCGTAATTATATTTATCTTATTCTGGTAAAATGCAAAGTTCATAGTGAAGTCATTTGGTAATGTTGGGACCAATACACAATATCATCAATATCAGACTTCAGGTCTGATTATGATGCATACTTTACATTCATTTCATTTCATTTCGTTTAGTTCCACTTCCAACAAACTAAAATACATGGGTTTGCAATGTAAAAAGCAAAACAATGAAACTTAACAACATTACATGTAATTGGATTACAACGTACAATAGGCATAAAACATTATAAACGAGGTTGGTCGTGGAGGGGACTGCTAAAAAGCTGGGCTTGTAGATTGCAGCCCCCTATAACTTATAGTTACAAAAATAGTGTATCTATATAAGGGAGAACGTACGAATAGACAGAACATAAAAGGAGAGAAAGGGACACGGAAAGAAGGGAGACAAGGAACGAGTCGGAGAGAGGGTACAAAACACGGACCGACCGGAATACGAATGGCAGTATCATGCGCCTTGAGCACTCCACAGAGTGGATTTGGCGCTATATAATTTACATTTATTATTATTATATAAAATGAATGGGAACATGATCGAGTACATTATTGAGTGAAATAAATTGAAGGTATATATAGGGATGATGAGTTAAAGAGCCGATGCTTGAGAATTATCTAGGACTGTAGGAGAGATTTTTAAAATTTAATTTAAAAGAGTTTAGACTGCATGCATGCACTGACATGGATGAGCTCCCATGCGTATAAAGAATGAAATACGTTTTGGAAGCCCGCCCTGATAATCCCAAATCAGGGTTGACCTCCCAAACAAATGCTGGTGAAAATGCAGAACATAAATGTAGTTAAAATCATTTGCATCATAATAATAGTAATATCTAGGCAGAAATAAGTAAGCAAGGCCATCAAAAATAAATTATTCATAAGAAGGATGCATGCATAATTTAATGCACACGGCAGTTCAACAATAGTTATGTTTACACGTAGTGCATAGCATCGATGCTATGTTAGCATCCATGATTTGTAAGTCTCGAAACTATTTCCATTGCGTTCAGATAGGCCATGATCCACTTGCTTCTATCACCCACTCGTGACTATTCATCGCTGCCAAAACAATAATTACTGCGCCACACACGGTGACCAGAGTATAATTGGTATGGTCAAAACCATGGTCAAAACCATGGGTCGAAACGCGCGGAGGTTTGTGCACACTTCATAATCATGCTAAGTTGCGAGTGAAGCAGCGATTGCGTTCACATTACAAATAGTCACAAGCGCGGTGGGTGATCTACCGCAAAGCATCGATGCTTTGTCGCTGGATCCTGAGATTTACTCGTGCCAAACTCGCTGCCAGAATAGTTTCGAAACCTAGCTCCAACTCGCTTCTATTTCGTGACTGCGTTCAGACAGCGTTTGGTCTTAAAACTATCTGGTCATGACCAAAATAGTCTCGAAACCTATACCTTTGCAAAATTACCGAAGATCTTTTTACTAGTCATTTTGTAGTTATGAAAAACACCATCAGTTTGGGGTAGCAATGTTTCATACTAAAAAAACACCCAAAACAACATCATAATGATCGTCCGTCGTAGGTGGGCATTATAGAATCAATAGATATCACAATATGCATGAATGCACGTATTTTACAAAAGAGAGCCATACATGCATACTTGTATTTTTACACAGAAATTAATACTGGTGGTGATACACACCTATATCAAATCAATCAATCAACAAGTCACCTCGGAATGCATGAAATAAGGATCATGAAAAATCAGAGAATTTCAAGCAATCACGATGGGTCGAAGTATGCTCGACTTCTGTTACAGAAGTATTGGAATTTTGCATCATTAGATATAGAGCATTATAGACAGGTAAATTTTCAAAACGCTATGATGAATATCCTTCAGCATTCAGTAATTTAGTTGTCGAAACCTGCAAATAGTATTTGTCCTGGAAAACAAAACATTTCCTAGTTTTGAAAAGAGTAAAAAGATGCCTCACAATATTAATCAGAATTGGTTTGTAATCCCTTGTCAAAACCATGGAAAAGATATTCAGTGCACAAATGTAAAGCTTATATTAGGCGAATGATTGTGCATAATTACACAGAGAATATAAATACAGGTACATCTGAAGTGGATTTATTTCCAATAGGCAACAATACAAAACATGGATATCCTTCAACATTTTTAGCAATCTATAGTACTGAAGCTAAATCTCAGTATACATGGAATGTGGTTCTTGTAAAATATTAATGGTCTTTACATTACTCAGTACGTGGACCCTTTTCCCATTAATGGAAAACACTCTTTATATTATAAACCTCATTGAAATGACAAAATGTCGATGTTTCCTTCCACATTATTCTTGTTTCCGCGCGTAAATATCACCGTTTCCCCAAGAATCATTGAAAATATCGATATCTTAAGGCTATGTCACACAGCCACTACGTACAATTTGCGCATATTCCACGTATAAAATTTTGGTCATTCGTGATACATGCGCGATATACGTAATTCATGTTTCATGCGTTTTTCATTCGTCGATGTGCGCATAAAAATATGTCCGTCGAGGGTTTCGGCAGACGGGTCTTTACGTTTTTTTCGGTTTTGAGCTGCTCAAAATTTTTGGTCGGTTGAGATTACGCAGTTTATGCTTATTTTACGTAGTTAAAACGCAATTCTTACGTAAATCTTACGTAAATCTTACGCAGTTGTGCGTAATTTTTGCGATATGCATACGCAAATTTAGGCTTTCCACGACCGTTCCACGTGTGTCCACGTATGTTTAACGGCCCCGGCGCACATATCGCGTTAAAATTACGTAATTGACGCACGAATCACGAATGAATTGCAGATAAACAGCGCGATTTTGGGCCAGATTTGGCTTTTACGTAGATTTACGTCTTTGCGTGGTTTATTCGTACTTGGCTTCCGTGGTTTTAACGTGGTTCATTCGTGATACATATGTCAAAATTTCACGTAAAGACCCCAACTTTTCTCAATTTTTCCACGTATATCCACGTATGGCCAAATTTTATACGTGGAATATGCGCAAATTGTACGTAGTGGCTGTGTGACATAGCGTCATGTCGTTGAATGCCGTTATTTCAATACCACCAGAAAAGGGAAGTAGTTAATTATTTTCCAAATAAAACAGTTAAAACAATAAAACGGATTGTTATTGTTATTGTTATGGTTCATGTTATGAACTATAGCAGGTATAGAATGAGCGACATGCATTATGTCCTGTAAATCTGTTTTGGCACAGCGAATTATTATGTTAATCATTAATTTGGATATTCGAAATGACTGCGTTCGCAGATTCAACGAAAACTCAAAATTATGTCACCCATGCAGCGATGTTATCAGTGTGTATGATCTCATTATGATCATTAAATACTGTGAATGGCACTTTAATTTTGCTTAATCACGAAATCATTAACTACCATTGCACCCAGCATGCTCAGTAACCTATATAATGGATCTTTTTGGGCGGGGAGATTTTGGCAGATGCTTATTAATTGGTATTCGTTACATGAAAATAAATGTATAGATGATGAAAACATTACGAAAGTGGAAATAACGAGAGAATTATTAGCAAAAATGCGCCATTCTCTAAAGCCCGGCGCACACTATATACGATCCGACTGCGACCCGATTTTCGAACAAATCGCAGTTTGCATTAAAATAATGTGAAAGTTTAAAAAAGTGAAACTATCTCATTTGAAGTTCGGAATAATGATACGAATACTCATATCGCAATTTTGGTTAACTGCAATTCTTCTGCTTAGAGTAAAGGCCAAATCGGCTTCAAATCTTAGTCGATCGCAAGATTGGTATGACGTCACTACGATTTGGAATTGAATTCGCTTTTATTCCTAGCGCACGGGGGCTCGCAGTAGCCCGGAATTTCGATTTTAGTATTCATACTACTATTCGGAACTTTGATCACGAAGACTTTTCATGTTTGAAGGTTGATATAAAATGTTATAACAACTTTTCCAAAAATCGCATCGTAGTCAGATCGTGCAGTGTGCGCCGGGCTTAAATCGCTATAAACAGATAAGTGACAAGAAATAAAAAGCCAAGAAAGAAGGGGAGGGCCTGGAGAGAGGGGAATGGCGAGAGATACAGAGGGGGGAAATAGAGAATAGAGAGAAAAGGAGAAATGGGAGAAAAGGAGGAGGGAGAGAGAGGAGGCGGTGGGTATGGTGGATGGAGAGGGGAAGAGAAGAGAGAGGGGAGAGAGAAAGGGTAAGAGAGGGATGAGAGAAATATAGAGGAATAGAAAGAGAGATACACTGTAAAAAATAACTGTAGATTAACAGGTTTTTTTGACTTGTAAAATTACAAGTTTGGGCCGTTTTCTGTTAATACGGTATTTTTCTTGAAATGGCAGGAAAATTGCTGCCATTTCACAAGAAAAATACCGTATTAACAGATAAACGGCCAAAACTTGTAATTTTACAAGTCAAAAAACCTGTTAATCTACAGTTATTTTTTACAGTGTATAGAGACGGCTAGAAACTTGTAGGACGTATGATTTAATCCTTCAAATCTCACAAGCTTTCGGACGCTGTCGGGCCTTCCTTATGCGTTTCTTGATGGCTGAAGAGCCTCTTTAGATAGATTTTTAAACTAAAAATTATGTACAAAGTCATTACCTTAATGCCTAAATGATGACAAATTTGAATGTCATTAACATCAAACGTAATTTTCTAGTGTCTGCTTTCTGTCTGCGAGCAAATTATGTTGCAATAAAGGCCCGTTCTTCTATTATATCATTTCAAAATCTATTCCTTCAGAAAAGAAAAAAAAATGTTCATTAATTTTTATATCTAGCGATGCTGCTGGGACAACTATCCCAGACCAGTATCCCGGACAAGCATCCCGGACAATGCACCACCAGACAATAATTTCCCCGGATAATACCCACTATATCAGCCAGACATCGACCCTCTAGGATACTCCCGGGCTATATACCACAGTAAAGTTGTCTGAGGGGAGTAGTTCGAAGGTACAGTCCAGATACGATATACGAAACAAACAATCTTTAACATGTTAGCTGTCAAATTATGTAATATACGAAATATTCTGGAATGAGCGGGTATAAGTCGAACTAACATGCATTACCATTATAATATATCCATGAAAATAATAAATAAACTCTATGTAAGGAAGGCCAGGGCTAAATTTGGGGCCAGTTATCCTAATCATACTAATCTATATATGCAAACACCCTTATTATGTTTTGTGTTTTAATAATGCAAATGAAAATAATACAGATTCCTTTCTTCATGATTTTCTTTCAGCAGATCCTCCTTTCATTTTCGATGACCACGCAGTTGGGTGATCTGCTTGATTTAATTTGACCCTGGGGATCGGACTATATAAATCAAATTTCCATTATGGCGATTGGACATCCAAATTCAATCCCTACATTAATCTCCGTATTATCAATAATTAAGTATGGAGAGAGTTGATATGGATAATCATGAAAATATTGGTTGGCCTCAAGAGGGATATGAAGAGTTATTAAACACCACTTTAAAATAAGAGAGTTCCCATATAAGAAAAAAAATAACATATAGATAAAATCTAGTTCAGACAAAACTATTACTTGAAGCACAAGCTACATGATGTGAGAGGATTGCAATATTCTTTGACTAATTTTCTTTTACTTTACCCATTTACCTGCTTTGGAGATCGACCAGGGGACGTTCTACTTCAAATCCCATCTGTGGGTGTTATAAGATTACCCATGGACACGCACCGACTTGGTATCGAACCCTGGACCGTTCGGTTCAAAGACCATGATCTATGGTAGCTATTCCACCTGAATGAACTGACTGTTTTTACAATATTAAACGGGTTTCTGAGTAAATGCTGCTCGACTTATATTGATTCTGAATATTTCTGTTGTTACCCTGCATATAATTTATAACCACTCCAATTTCATGAAAGTAATTTCCTTTACCGTGTCACTCGTTTCGTTACGATGAAGACATATACATTTGTACTGATGTGTGAAGGGAGAGTGAGAAAACAGCCAGAACGCGTAAATCATCATAATTTTTGGCATGTGCAATCCGATGAAAATGCAATTAAGAAACGGTTATTATGCGAGCCGATGCAGCCAAGACGAGGATGATTGTGATAGGCCTAAATGAGTTTAACAGTTTGCATTATTAATGATACGCTGCATCCCACTGTACTGTAAATATGCTCACGACTCGCTTTAAACAAAAAAAGGTTTCTCCTGTTTACTACCTCCCCCCCCCCCCCCCCCCCCCGATGTCACGACATGACGTCACAATGAATATGAAAAGAAAGATACAGGGTTGGAAAAAAGTTTGGAATATTTTTTTGGCGATGAGTATGTCTGATTTTAAATGCTAGTTTCTACTATATTGTGATGAATAATTCATCCAAATCGGATTAACTGTGTTGAATGAAGTCTACTGTTCCATCTTGTACCAAAGATTACGTAATATTGTTAAACATGTTACAATGGCTGACCAATGAACCACATGTTGTCAGATTTGCTCTATTTGTGTTTGAACATCTTGTTATACATTTCTGTACTTCACGTGGAATTTTGAAAATGCTACGTGCAGTTTGCAGTCATTTTGAGGACTTCGGTATAGCAATTAAACTGTATCTGATTATTTAACTTTTTCGTTAGACATTTGCAAAAACAGCAAATATACGCTTCCGAATTCCAAGTGGACCTCTGCACTGTGTGATAAGCCTGATTTTTAATGTTGTGCTTTTAAAGTTAAAAAGGGACACATATCTTTTATTTGAACCTCAAAGAAGAACTTAAAATGACGAGGGATATGTTTAAGACAAGAAATAATTCTTGGAATAAAAATATTCCAAACTTTTTTCCAACCCTGTAATAATGATAAAGTATTTTGTTATTGTATATAATTAACTTATGCGCTTCAAAAGGACTTTTTGATATTATTGTCTGGCCAAAGGACATTAGTGCATTAGAGAGGGACAAAATCTCGAGAGAGAGAGAGAGAGAGAGAGGGGGGGGGGTGGTACGGTATGAGAACACTGTCATACACTTCACTTTCAGTAAATCAGAAGGCAGAGATTTCAAACCTTTGACCGGATCGTATATCCTTTAATGACAAGACATTTTATCTACTGTTGTCTCTCTCGATCCAGGGACCGGGTGGTCGTAGCCTATAAGGTCGTGCCGTATAAAGCTACTATCTCTCTTAGTTCTAAAGGTTATGAGAAGGAAGATTGTGGTCATAAATTAATGGAGTTCCTTTAAAATGAGTAAAATACTCCCCTCGTTGTAGTTGTAATTTTACTCAGAGCTATTCGTAAAGCGTTATGAATGGAATTTCTATTATTCTTCTCAACATTAATTAATTCACTTTCTAAACGTTCATGTATGTATGTATGTATATTGTATACATATATATCATATACAAAAAATAAACAAAAGTCGTCTCATGCTTTAATCCAACGTTTATTTGTTCCTGTTACGATTTTTCGACACTTCCTAGTGCGGTATCGTGACAGGAACCAATAAACGTTTGATTTAGTGCCTAGGAAGTGTCGAAAATTCGTGACAGGAACTGATAAAGGCACTAGAAAATGTTGAAAATTCGTGACAGGAACAAAATAATCGTTGAATTCAAGCATGAAATGACTTTTGTTTATTTTTTGTGTCTTCATAATAATATTATGCCATCTCCTGGATTTTATATCGAATATGTTTTTTATATATTGTCAGCCATGTTTTCCTTACATTCTTGGACAAAATTGAGAAATTGATATAGGTATAGTAATGAATACATTAAAAAATGATAAACAAATAATACAATCTAATAACGAATTAAGAAAGAATTACCAATGAATAAATAAACATCAATCATTAAATCTTACCTATAGTAGTGACAACTGTTGCACAGAAGAACAACGAGTCGATAAGATCCCAGTGATGGTATTGCTGTTTGGACGAGTTGAAACCCTGGTCAGGTGTCCACCGAAGACCTCCGGCATAGACATTGATCAGGACGTTTGAGTAGGTCTGAAGGTCATCCTGATCCACGCACGAGTTGTTGGCCACGAAGTCGATTGCGGCGACGAGGAATTTTCGTTGGAGGTCGTCCGCGTGACGGCGCTCGATGGAGGTGAATATCAAGGCGCCGATGAAGAGGTAGATCCAGAAGATGATGAGGACAGCGATGAGCTGCGTCCTGGTCTGCCACGTGTTCTGCCCCATGACGTCCTCGACCGCGACCTGGACGACGATCTCGACAGTCCTATCTCTCTATATAAAGATTAAGTGGTCACTGACGTGACTGCCGGTAGAGTACCAATAGAGTGAAAATTCACTCTTTTTTAAAGTATCGTATTGAGCACACTGTCAGTTCAAAGAAGTCTTATACGCGTTTCCACGAACTCGTGCAATTAAGCCGATTGATCATGCATGTATTTAATGAAAGTTTCAGATGTGTTTCTCTCCGGTATTTAGAATGTTCATGAAATGATATGAACAGATCCCTGATGTTCGCTCTGATCATTTAACCGTTTAGCTGAGCAATAATATTAATGCATTCCTTGGTGACGCAGCACGGTATTAGAAGCATCATTATGCCAAAAAGCTACGGCTGCTTGTCATGGCATTAAAGCTACTAGTGTCGTATTCAATCGTTTACGGTGCTTCACTGAATTGATGGTAAGTCGATAACACCAATCGCTCACAGAATCTCTCCATTTATACTCGATGGATACAACTATAGTTTCGGATCTATTCATAATATTATAAATGCAATGGGCATGTAAGACAGTATTATATTTATCCGGTAGCGCGGTTTATTGTTATCAACTTCTCGAATGCAGTTTGCACTGCATGATCCTTGTTATAGTCCAAAGCTGAATTATTAAGCACTATTGACTTCCTTATGGAATCGTAAACAAAGCAAGCAGATACCCGGTTTTCAAAACTATATGAAGGTCATACACTCGTGTTTTGATTAAACTCGCTGAAAATCACGTTTGAGTGTGTATTCATACCTTAAGGTGCGGTATATGACACTTAATATAAAAAAATCAATTCAATACTTTCCATATACTATACGATAGATGAAATAAATATGCTACTGCATGATGTTGTCGCCTGGTTGTTCTAAGTAAGCAACTAAAATAACAACGCAGACTTGCTTCTACGATGGCTGTTGACTGTGTTATCACAAAATCCGTGGTATGATAGGGCCTATATCACGTTATTGGGATCTCGGGGACACATTGTTTGTGAAGATATCTAGACAGGGTGACCTTTTGGACCCCTATTTATAGAAAAGAGATTAAAGGCGATCATTCAACATTCTTTGTTCGATTTACCTCAAATTGTTTGAAAGGAAACCAATGGGGCGCGAAGTCTTTGCCCTATGCCACGAGAAAGTCCAGTTTAACTACCCCTCTCTTATCCTCTTTCCACTCATCCACATATATAAATCGTTATTCGGGCTTTTTGAGTATACTTGGTAAAACACAAATAGGGGGAAATTATACGTTTAGAAGTTGGATTAATTCAACATTCAACATTCAATGTTTATTTTACATCGCTTTAAAAACATATCACAAGATACATATATACATTCAACAAAATTCATAGAAAAAAAGAAGAATGAGCATGATTCACGATAACATCATGTAAGATAGACTTTATAGTATGCAGCGGATGTGAGGGATCAGCAAAAGGCCATTGGCCTGTCTTGACTGATCCCCTTTATACTGCTTATACATTATCATTTCACTATGTAGTGCATGCTAATTATCTTAAAAAAGAGATCGTGTTAAAAGACGATTTACATATACAGAGGGGGAGGGATATATATAAGGGAACAAGACTGATATCATGTATTACTATAAGTGGTTAAAAGAAACATCCTGTATTCCCTTTTAAAGCTAGAAAATGTAGGACATTGTATCAATTCCTGAGACAAAGAATTCCATATGACAGATCCACTGTATCTTATTGTTGATCTGGAAAATCGATATATGCAAGGTGGAATATTCAAATCATTCGAATTTCTAAAAAAGTATTTGTTTACAACATAGTTAAACACAAAGTAATCACGAACCATACAAGGCGAGAACCCCCTTAACTGCAGAAAAGACAAAACTTGCAGCATGGAGATGATATAAATCACACACTTTTAAAATTGTCAATAATATAGAATAGAGGGTCTGTGTGGGCTAGATAATGAGAATCAGTAATGACCCTAACTGCTCTTTGCAATAAGAAATTCGATTTAATAGGTAGTTAGCACAGTTACCCCATATACCAATCCAATAAGTTAAATGAGGTTATACCATTGTATGATATAAAGTGAAAGATTCGCAAAGGAAGAATTTTCTTAAGCTGGTTCAATATGTCAATTGCTTGAGATAGTTGAGAAGAAATATTGTCAATATATCCCTTGCAAGTAAGATCTGAATCAATGATCACACCTAAAAACTTGGTACTTGTAACTCTCTTTATATCTGTACCATTCAAAGAAATATTTATTCAAAGATATATTGATATATTTAATGAGCACGAAGTGATTGAAAATATTTTCTTGTTGACTGTCACTGCGTGATTTTGAGTGCTTTAAAGATTCTTAATAACCGTGCCTTTTCTTTTCTTAAACCGCGCCATCGGCCATAATGGTCATGAACCACGGCGGGGGGGGGGGGGGTGCTGCACCTCTTCATGAGACATAATGCCTATTTAGTAGCATATAGGCGTGAAAGATGGGGACGTTTTAAAGCTCCAATATTTTGATGACGAAATAATATTTGAAGGTAATAAAGTGTTCTTTTTCCTCTCTCGCTTCGCTCACTCGTAAAAGTTAGAAACAGGATGGTAGGCCTATCGGGCAAGGAAGTTCCTCATAGTCAGCGAGGTGCCTGAACATAGAAGTTATATATCTTATAGTGTATTTGTATGACGAAATAACATATTTAGGTGTGTATTTTTTCTCGCTCGCTCACAAAATTTAAAAACAGGATAATTGATATTCGGGCAAAAGGCGTTAGCCCCCTTGCGAAAATGTGCCCGTATGCCTGTGTGTAGTAGAAATAATAGGCCTATGCTCGTTCGCATGTTCCAACCCCCCCCCCCCCACCATCCCTACTTACAAAACACTCCTCGACCCCTGACGATGAAGACAGAGTTGATGGGGCAAGACTTTATACTATGGAGGTTGTTTTGTTAGAGCCTACATTGCCACTTTTTAGTTTAAAAAATGCTGGCAATAAATAATAAATACGGCTCCTGGTCAAATATTATTAACATTGCAGTGTTGCAATATTGGAATTTGCTTCAATGTACACCTTTTTGGACATATTTCATCCAGAATGAATGAAATGAAGAAGTGAAATGCAAATTATATTTCCAGCGTCGTAGCGTGGGTCCAACCAATGAGAGTGCACTAGTGTCACGGGAGCAGTGGCATATCGGTTACATGTCGTTTTTAATTCCGAATGTTCGTGTTTTCGAAGGTTTGTTATTCCGACGGTTCGTAATTCAGAAAATGAAATAGGGTTCATAATTCCAAAAATGAAAAAGGGATTTTTTTTCTTCAGATTTCCCAAGGTCCGTAATTCCGAACAGTTATGTAGGTTTCTATTGCATTTTCGGAATTACGAACCTTCGGAGTAATGCATCAAATGTTCGGAATTCTGAACCCTCTTTCAATTTCGGAATTATGAAACCCCTGCTATGGGGAATTTGTGTTTTGGAATTACGAACCTTCGGAAAAACTAGTACCCCAGCGTATCTAAGTGGGTAGGGGGGCACGTGCCCCAGACGGCACTTGAAGGGGACGCAAACATCGAAAAAGAGAGAAAGAAAAAGGGGAGAAAATGACAAAATTATAATTTTAAATGATAATAATTAGAAATACAGTTTGTGAGGGTTTAAAATGCGAAAATTTTCTAAAGCTCGTTCGCTTTGCTTTCTCGCGTAATTATTATGTAGGGATTTCATAATTTTGGGCCCGAGTATAGTGTATAGTTTTTGAAGTGTTTTTAAAGGGTTCAAAATTCGAAGAATGTAAGTGTAATTTTCTGTAAGTTTAAGCGTCTTGTTAAATATTGACCCTCAATAAAGGATAAAGTGTATAGAATAGCATTTGCAAAGGTTCAACAGTTGAAAGAAATTGCAACTTTCGGTTGCCTTGCTAAATTCCCCGAATATATCTGAAGAGTTTTATTTTGCATCCAGTTTAAGAATGGAATGAATAGAAAACCGTTTATCGATGTACAAAATTGGAACAAAATAGCGTCTTTTTGAGGGTTTAAATGCAACAACAACAACAAATCTACCGCTCGGTCGCTTTGCTCCATCACTTGTACAATAATGTAGACAATTTTGGGAACTGGGGGGGGGGGGACGCTCCTTCATTGTTTGCCCCGGGAGCCATAATCCTAGGTACGTCACTGCATGGGCGGTCTTACTAGATGAAAGGAAATCGAGGGAACATTTTTTTACCTCCCCCTTTTAATCTCCTTATCATTTTTGTTCTCTCTTTGCGCCATTTGACGTAATGTACCCGAGAAAGACGCAGCTGTATATTTCAACCTAATTACTATATATAAACAAAGACAATATATGTACATTTTATAATTTGTTTGAAAATACGAGTTGTAATTATGTAAAAGGAACAAATTAAAAGTTTATGGTTTCAGAAAGTCAGTTAGTGGATAAAACTTCCCGAAGCTTCTCTGGCATAAAACAATGATGCCTATTAAAATGGATATGCCCTTTTGAAATGTAGACGTTGAAAGTATTCTCTAAAGTAGAGAAGCGTGTTCTATTATCTGAATTATCTTTATTTAAATGAACAAATAAATTTGATATATGTATATTAAAAAGAAGAAATTCAAATCTATTGTTTTAATGATCATTCTGTGAAGTAGAGCTTGCTCCGTTATAATTATCTGCATTTCTCTTCCCCTCTCTCTTTCCTTCTCTCTCTCCTTCATCCTCCTTCCCCCTTTCTCTCTCCCTCTCTCTCTTTCTCTTTATCTCTCGCTTCCCCTCTCTCATTCTTCCTCCCTCCCTTTCTCTTTTTTTTCTCTCTCCCATTTCCAATTCATATACATTTTATTGCCAATCTAAAACACCGGGATTAAAAACCGATCTTTGGATTTCGTTTTAATTCTTTTAAGACAATGAGTTTATTTTAAATGAGAGTCGTATAGCTATATATCAATTTTGTCAGTTTCAGTTTCAGTCATTTTTTAAAGTTTAGGAATGGTTCAACCGGGGTCTCCTTTTTCTCCTTCCACGCTCCCTACACTTTTACTTCACTCTCCCTCCTCGATGCCACCCTTCTGCCACCCTTCTGCCTCTCCCCATCTCACCCTCACTTTGAGTCTTTCTTTCTTTCTCTCTCTCTCTCTCGCTCGCTCTCTCACTGTCTCTCTCCCTTCTCTCTCTCATTCTCCATCTAATACACATGTATTTAAAAATTGATCATACCTCCACGAGAAAAATAGTTTTGAAACCAAATCTGTATATGCTGTATATAGGCATTGATTGTGTTCTTGCAATACAGTGTTTAGAAATATACATACTGTAGTTTATCAATGTGCGATCGACAACAAAGAGCAAAAATGTGAAGTATATATACACAGAGCTCCTCGGTACTCGGGAGCTCAAAAATGGCACGGCGGTTTCACGGTCACCGCGCCTTCTCCGCGCAACCTCTGTACGGAAGCCGCACGGGCTCCGTACGATTTCCGTGTGGGGTCGCCGAGATTGCACGACAACCGCACTGAAATTGCACGATTTCCGTATAGCCTAATCTCCGAGCAGCCTCTGTACGGAATTGCCCCGGCCTTCCCCGAGGACCAATACAAGAAATGGCACAATGCTCGTAGATAATGTAAACACAAACACCGTAGCCCGTAGTCACCTTCGATGTCCGGAAATTCGCACGGAAAATCGTAGACCAATTTATCGCACGGCGTCCGTGGCAAATGTGAACTAGGCATTAGCTGTGAAGAGGCGAGAATGGTGATCGATTGCCATCGATGATGTTTTTTTTTTTTTTTCTCTGGAAATATGAATTTTTGTTTGTATGATGTATGGAAATTGATCATGTAAAAAAAACGCTTGTCAGTTGGAGAATTAAGAGTATATGATTAAGGATATTAATTTATCCAGTTTTTGTTTATGGAAATTTGTTTCAATATTCAAGTAATATCAATTTCTTTTGAAGCCTTTTGTTAGACGAAAATTTATACTGTTTCAGAATATCATATTTGTAGTATGTGTTATATACGATGATTGTAATTTGTACCATGATTGTAATTTGTTTCAAGAGAGAAAAGAATAAAAACTGATTATAATATTAAAAAAGATGCACCCTTTAGGGTGCAGTTATGAACCCAGAGGGTGCAAAAAATGCACCTTATATTGGGGTGCAATTTTAAACCCCAAACGGGGGGGGGGGGGATTTTGAACCCCCTAGGGGTGGACATCTGCTCCCAATAGGGTGCACATTATGCATCCTAAAGGGTTCAGGTCTGCACCCTTAATTAGATGCAGATTCTGCACCCCAATTAAAAAAAGGGTGCTGCTATTGTACCAATGGTCTGCACTCCTACGGGTGCAAAATTGCACCCTAATTTCTTAGTGTGGTACATGTATTTTAACTCAAATTGGGTAATCTTTCGTTTAACATTATTCGACCGGGAAAGTTTAATGGGTGAAGGTTATACGATGATCGATTGGTCATACTTTGCCGTACTGTATCAAGACAAGGATAATGAAAAATGTTGACATTGGCAGTCTAATTCATCATTACAACGATGTTTATGAATTTATGGCATTGCTATTGTCCTCTCAGATAGCGTAACATAAGCATAAAAAAAAAATACAAGTGAAATACAATTTTATGATCTCATTCATCTTTGGGATAAAATTCACCCTTGAAAAGGCCGTTTATACTTGAATTGCTCTTTCGTATGAATTGTTTGAAAATAATTAAAAGAATGAAAGAAAATAAGGTAGCATCATATTTTCATGCAGATGCTATAAATCATTCCAGTATTCAATTACTTTCCTTTGGCTAAATTACTACAGGCCTATAGCTGCTAAATAAACGAAAGATATATTTATGTTGAAGGCTTTTATTATTGAGTTTTAATTTAGTTCAAAATGACGGTATAACATCCGTGAAATGTACTGCTGAAATATCTTTCCACTTTATGCAAAATTATGGAACAAGCTACAAACTACCCCTATACTATACTGCTACATCCGTGTACCAGTTGAACGTTCGAAGTTTGTTAGAGAGTATGAATTATTATATTTTTTAGAATTGGCTATATAACTCTCTGAAGTTGATAATTATTTTTTAAATGACCCATATATATATACTGCGAGCAGCAAATTGTTGTCACCAGGAAAAGGCGCTATAGCAAAAGTAATGCCCTGTAGATTAAACTGAATATAAAGAAGGGGGAGGGGCAATCTATGAAATATATTTGAAACTAAAAAATAATGAAGATATTGACATTTCCAAGCTAATATAAAACCATTTAGCAACAACGTTTATGGGTTTATAGCATTGCGAGAGCACAGATCTAGTAAATATTGTAATATTATATAGCTACCAGTTTTTGCGTAACTCGCGGGTGCCATAAAGATGATAAAGGTTTAAAGGTACATATCAAACAAATTGATATCGTTCTTGCTTGCATAAGATCCAATAAATATTGTTTACCATGCTCTAAATGTATTAGAAAAGTGAAATCAGGACTTCAAACGTGATCGTGTCATGATTTGGTTAAACAAACTGATAAGAAAATTTATCGTTACACCCTGCACTCTTGTGGCACTTCGCTCGTCAATATCACCGTGGTTTAGTGGTTATTCACTGTATTCTCTATCGAGAGGTTGAGGGGTTGAATGTCTGCCCAATGCGTATTTGATTATAGACAAGGCATTTAATCTACAGTCGTCACTCTTGACCCAGGTGTAAAATGGTTACCTGACAGGATTTACCCCCCCCCCAAAAAAAACAACAAAAAAACAACAAAAAAACAAACAAACAAACAGCAACAACAAAAACCCCAACAACAACAAAGAAACAAACAACCAAAAAATAAACAACAAAGAAACAAACAAAACAACCACAACAACAAATAAATAAATAAAAATATAATATATTGTGAACTGATAAAGGCTGCCGGAGTTAAATAAAGCAAGGGAATAATTTCAAAAGAACTTTGGAATCGTACGTGATTCTCACTATACAACAAGAACGGAATATTTGAAATAATATAAACATACTTTATAAGTGTCGATCCGCTTGCATAAAGAGTTTAACGCAAATATATATATATATACAATTTGATTGGTTGAAAATCAAGCTGCGTTTATTTTTGGGTTGCGTTTAAACGCAATTTGTTTATGCAAATGGCCCCAGAGCAGTTAACATGTTATATGAAATAATTATGATGAAAAGGAAAATAACATTACATCCGTTTCTCAATTCTATTCTTGTTTATGTACTTTGTTTGCTAAGAAGTCTGCTATTTGCTTCAGATTTTGTTTTTAGGTTCCCATCTGTATTTTTTCTCGAATATTTCATATTGTCCATTACTGGTTAGAAATAAAACAGGCAGATATGTTTTCTGTGATGGAAATACAGCGAGATGTCCACAACTTTGCCCCCACCCTTTGGAACAAACTCCCATCCCATATTCAGAGTGCCACATCTATCGAATCATTTAAAATCCTCCTAAAAACCCATCTTTTTAAGCAGTTGTAAAAAATTTTATGGAGGCGCATACATGTAGTTACTGTACTGCTTTTATGTTATCTTGTTTACTAGTTTACTTACTTATGGGGTGTTGCAAGAAAGTTGCGATTGATTGCAAGTCGCAACTGATCGGTACTGACCAATCAAAATGGTGGGACGCTACCCACCCTTTCGGACAGGACAAGACAATTGCCTCTTAGGGTGATTAGCCTTTGCCTCCTTCAATTTGTATGAATTAGACATCGTTTTTAAATTATTAAGGCGTTGGTAAAGCGCCTTTGAAAGTGTGGGGAGCATTAATAAATATAGTTCACTTTTTAAAGAAATAGCGATATATTTGACAAAAGCTGGAAATGCATTTTAAGGCTTTCTTAAATACAGTACCGTGGGGTTGTCCTTCATCCATTTCCCTTTCTTATTTGATTTAAATAGCGACCCTCTTCTTCAATTATGAATAGCGACCCTCTTTTCACCTATTATGAATAGCTAACCTTTTCTCCTATTATGAAACGGGCCTCTTCTTCGATTATGAATAGCGACCCTCTTCTTCGATTATGAATAGCAACCCTCTTCTTTGATTATGAATAGCTACCCTCTTCTTCGATTATGAATAGCGACCTTCTTATTCGATTATGAATAGCGACCCTCTTCTCCGATTATGAATAGCGACCCTCTTTTCACCTGTTATGAATAACGACCCTCTTCTTCGATTATGAATAGTGACCCTCTTCTTCGATTATGAATAGCAACCCTCTTCTTTGATTATGGCTAGCGACCCTTATGAATAGCAACCTTCTTTTCGTATTATGAATAGGGACCCTTCTGATTAACGATCCCGATTTGGTATTATGAATAGCAACCCTCTTTCCGTGTTATGAATAGCGACCCTCATGTCTTATGAATGGCGGCCCTGATGAATAATGATCCTTATGAATAGCAACCCTTATGTCTTATTATGAATAGCAGTCCTTATATTTTTTTTTTAATATAGCAGTCCTTATGACTAGCGAGCGGACCCCCTTTGAAACCACTTGGGAAAGGGTCGGGGAATTATTGGGCAGCCTTGTGAACTCTCCGGCTGACTTTTCAACCTCAAGTCATAAATATAGGATAGATGATCATAAAAACTGATCAACAAACAAGTTTGAAGCAACTCTTCATGCCATCATGTCATGCAAATATTGGTATTTTGGTATTTTATTAAGAAACTTCGTTGACATTGATATCAATATTTTGTTTTACAATATTGTATAAGGGAGTAGTTACAGATTGGGGAGAGAAAGGGTACAGTCATGTCACACATGCTTTCTCTCTCTCTGCTCTCTCTCTCTTTCTCTCTCTCCCTCTGCTCTCTCGCTCTTTCCATTCCCCTTCTGCCATTCATGCAAATTGTATAGAAATACATGTACTAGTATTGCAACTTATATTAATAATAATGAGCAATATATGCAAACTATCTAAAAAAACACAGCCATTGCACTAATTCTCTACAGCACTTCATGTCAAACTAAATCAAACAAAGAGAGTATAACACAATGTTTGAGCTTGGAATGGAAGCTTTATCAATACATTTCTGATCAAATTAAATACAATATAGAGCATTATATATCAAATAATACAAAAAAAATGGCTTTCAAACAATTACTCTTTGCTCAGTTGCTGCAATGGCTTTATGAACGATAGGAAACCAGGGAAATCCACAAATGCACTGTGATAAAGAAAAAAATGTGTACATTTTACACATACTGACAATGTATGCTCTTGAGACCCAGTGTCTTTATTTTTGTTTTTAGAAATGGTAAGGTAGAATTAAAACACATAAGCTATTAATTCATCCTTCTACAGATTTTTCCACTTGCCCTCACTTCTATTTCAAAGAAAACAGAAGTAAAGAAAGACAGATAAAGAGAGGGACAGAAAGAAAGAGAGAAAGAGAGAGGGGGGGGGGGGGGGGGGGGGAGAGAGAGGGGGGAGAGAGAGAGGGAGAGGGGGAGAGAGAGAGAGAGAGAGACAGAATAACAAAATGAAGAGAGAGAATTAAAAACAATGGAAGAGAGGGAAAGGAGCATATATTACGGTTGAAGACATTTTCTTTCTGTGCCGTGATGTATTCTACTTTTAAAACAATGATATCAACACCAGCATCCTTTTAATAATTTTTATACTTTTTATACTAGTCTTTGTAATGTTTTGCAACAGGAATATTCAGATTTGATTTCAATGATCAATTAACGAACAATAGCTTAATAATTTTGCATCTGGTATTAGCCAAGACAACAGATTTCAAACTCAATGGCCCAAATTCACAAAGGAGGTTTGGTTTAAACCATGGTTTTAAACCCCCTCCTAAGTGTTTTAAGCGTACGTGCGCTCGGAATCCGATCCAATCATATATTTTCTTTGAGCGCGCGCATGGGTGATGAGCGCTTATTTACGCTCGTTTTAGTACGCTTATGGAGGTTTAAACCTCCTTTGTGAATTCGGGCCAATGTTTTGAAGACCTATATGCAGAAAGCTGCATTAATCCAATATCTGAAATAATCATGACCTATTGATCTACCAAATGATGTTTTCAAGAAAATGATTTTGTTCATGATGAACAGTTGTATTACATACATGTAGGTGGCAATGATGCTAGAGTAACCTTTTAATAAAAACAAAGAATAAAAAGGGTTAAGGGTGCATATTTAATTAATCAGTTACACAGATTGTTTACGCGGCAGTTCTGGAAATCATGACATAAATTTATTTGACAATTACAACTTATATCCAAAAACTCAACATACAAGCTGAGAAACTGATCATGTGCATAGATTATTAAATGATTCACCATACTTTTGAGAAAAGGAGCATTTTAATTCATTATTTACATAAATTTGACTCCACACTCAATGCACAAGAAAGGAAGCACCAGAAAAAGACTAAAGTCCATTCAGACATGAGGCTGTAAACTGCTCAGATATAAAACTGCTACTACAAAATTAAACAAAGTAAGCTTAGTGCGCTTCACATTCCAATCTTTTACCACACAGAAAAGTGAGTATGCATAGGGGCCATTGTCGCACACAGCTGTGTTACCCCCAAATTATCGCCTTATGTCATATCTTTACAAGTATTCCTTTACATGCTTTGTTCTACAAGTTTTGTTCTGCCAGCTTTTTTTAAAAAAGCAGTTTACCGCATTATGTCCGAGCAGCAGGGTCAAATCCCAAATTGTTTGCAAGCAACTCATTATGTAAATGCTTCAATTGAACCCTCTCCTTCAAAATCAACTGTGAATACTCTACAACCTGTACTGTACTTTAAACCTGATGCTGGGTTTAAGCGTAATCAATATCATTTTTAGTTTAAAAAAGGAAGTTGAAACAAAGTCCAACTTGTCCCTTAGTTGAGACTGAAATTAAACAAAGGGTCGTATTTCAATTGATTCACAGAATACAGGCCTACAAATTTCTCATAAAGTTCTGCATGTAAGCATATTTTTATTGGTTTCAAATTCACAAACATTTGAAGTAAATGTTCTTTTTTTCACCTCAAGTTTCCTCTCCAAGCTTATCATAAGACATTACAACACTGCTACCAACATTTCATCTTTGTCTTGAAGCTGAATAAAAATAGAGCAGTATAAAACAAATGCACATGGTGGCAGAAAATGCCAAAGTATTGATTGCAACTTGACTACTCATTAGTAGTACTATAATTCTATTCAACAATGCGGCATGAAACAAAGTATCTTGCAAAATCTCACGTATCAACACACATGCTCAGCACGACTTGGCAGCAATGTCACACTTTCACAAGAAAACAAAAAAGCTGCAGTTCTCGTGAAGAACACCTGGCATCTTCTTCTAATGATATTTACAACCATAATTGCTTTGTACATGTCAGTGAAGAATTCAGGAAAGTAGAATGACATAATCTAGAGTCAAAGGAAGAACAAAGCATGTACGGTACATTTTCTAAAAACATACATGTTTGCTTGAAAGAGAAATTAGAACAAAAATTAATACTGTATGCTTCTCTCTTCTCAAAATAAAATTATTCTATATACACAGTGAGGGCACAAAGCAGTGGTAGTAGTACAACAAAAATAATTTTCTGTGATATTCTATACACATTCTATATATACAGAACAGAGTGCAATTGTAATGTGGAATGTCGTGAAATGCCTGCTATGCAACAAAGTAGATATATACACAAGCTATTTCCAGAGATGAAAGTGAGGTGGTGCAAGATTGCAAATGAAGCCTTTCAAAGAAACTAACTTTGTACATGAACATTTATGATTATTCTACCATGATGAACAATACACATTTCTTTTTACAGCTTATGTTTTTTTTTTTCTCACTGCCATACACATTTCAGGTGGTGCATTCTGGGTACAATATTGAGATCAGACATAATTCTGAGTTTTGCTTAGTTCCTTCTATATTCAGCTCCCTTCCTGATATATTGAATACTACTTCATTCTCAGCTAAGACTAGCAGCATTAATCTGTGTATATGCTATTTTCCCCTTAAGTACTCTTGTATTCATATTAAAATACAAATAGTAACAGATTTTCCTTTATCAATATTTTTTTAATGAAAATACAATTAATTGATATACAAGCCCTCAAAAGAACATTATCAAAAGATTACCCACCCCCCAACAGCAATAATAAAAACTCAATAATTCTTCTCAATTCTCCTTCACGTACCAAACCCCCATTTTAAGGTTCGAACCCAAATACACTCTCCACCCCCCCCCAAAAAAAAATAAATCAATGTATCACAAAATATTCTATCTACTTATGAAACATATGATCCTTCCATTTGCATGAAGTGCAAGTATATACATATATATATCCCTACTTTAACGAAGTATCTGCTAATCCCTAGCATAATCAAATCATTTTAGCTATACCCATGCATGTAGTTAAAATTAGGAGTTAACTATGTATGTCTTCCAGAATTCACCTAAAATTAAAATATGAATGGTGATGGTGGAGTGCCATCCTTTCATATTTCATGACAGTCTAGTTTTTTATTGTATATCTACATACATATCAAGAGAATTGTATTGTTAGGTACCTGGTAGTTTTTTGAGATCTAAATCTGCACAAAAGCTACCTCCAGCTATATGGCATGAAAGAGCTACTAGAAAATCAACTACCAAAGAGATGACGATGGAGAGCTCTTATTTCAAGTTCGTATCTAGTCCTCCCCTTCTAGATCAACTGACGACATCCTACTGCGACCGCTCAGAAGCCCATCCTCACTGTCGTCCATCTTGGTACGAACCAAATTGACCAGCATATCCGAGTAATGCTGCAGCATGGCCAAAGCCTGGGGTGAAGACGCGTCCAGTGATCCAGACCTCTTGTCTAGCTGCTCCCTCGTCGCACCGGACGGGCCGCCCAGAAGGTCCGACAATGAGGGCAGGCTTCTGGATGTCTCGGTGAACGCTCCGTCACCGGCATTGTTGTTGTTGAGGCTGCCCTCGCTGGCGTCCGAGAGGGTGTTCTCAGGGGAGGCGTTGTTGCTTCGACGGACGACGGGAAGTACATTGTTGTCGTAGGACTTGTCCATGGCAGAGAAGGCTGAACTGAAGTAGTTCAGGTCTTGACGGTGGTTGCCTCTTCTCTCGATCTAGTTTGCAGTGGAAATAATGAATGATAGCGTAGAAGAATGTGAAAGAATTTAGCATACTAGTATGCCAAGTTCATTACTCATACCAGTTCAGTTAATCTTCTAATGAAATTTGTCCAAAGCTCTTGATACACCACTAAAAGATACATGTGTATGGTGTTGCCTATTTTGAAATACATGTATCTCTCACAAACTCAAACAGTCATTGCTTTAAAATGAAAGTCATTCCTATAAGAGTATTTAAATCTTTTTTGGCATATAAATCTTAACAAATCAATAAATGAAAGGGGGTAGAACAAGTTAAAATCCTACTGGTTGAAAATTTGTTGTCTGGCTATTTGTCATTCATTTGCAGATCAAGCATATTATATTGGAAAAAGCAGTATAGTTGGGGGAGAAACACACATACATGGTCAAATGTCTACGCTTACCATTGCAACGTAATTGATGCACTGATCAAAGGCTTTCTTCATGGCATCTACACTCTGCCTCAATCCAACACCAGGGTCCTCTTCTGTTCCATCCACTGTGAAAAGTCAACAATAGACAATGTGATCGACATTTTAATGAACAAAAGGAACAAAAGTATATTCTCATCAAACTATGATTCTAACCTGTGTTTTGCATTCCTAAGACATACTCTCTCCTCAGATCGATACCCCACCAAATGCAAGATTTCAAACCCATGTGGTTAAGGTATAACAGATTCGTTTACCTCTCTATGGATACAAGATAATTAACATTTTTGCATACCATATTCTTTTTGAAACTTGGAAAGATCTACTAAATTGTCATAAAACTAAGTATCCCTATCCTTTAGGTTCAAAAGAAAATTTAAGAAGATTTTATAAGAGAGAGAGAAAAAAAAACAAGGAAAAGAAAAATGGGTCACAGTTCTTGCATTGCAATATCTAATCCATTCTAATAACAAAATACAAAAATGTATTTTAATGCATAATAGATTACTCCTTATGTACTTCACCTGATGTTTTTTTTTTTCCTTATCTACATGTACATGTAGCTGCCCAAAACACTGATTTTGATGTGATGTCATGCTGAATGTTAAACTGATACTGTTATAAACAAAATCATGACTTTCTTTGTTAACTTAATCACTGGATATCTCTGATCACATACCTGTAATGTCATCCAGATCTATCCTTAGATCAGCTCTCATGGCCCTCACCTCCTCCGGTGTGTTACCCCCACTGGTGGTGACGCCCTCCATTGGCTTCTTCTGTTCCTCTCCTCCTCCCTGCTGGTGGGCTATTTTCCTCGCTTTACCAGTCTCTGATACCATAGTATCCTCACTAACACTACTGCTCTTATCTGCTTCTTTCTCCTCCTCTTCCTCTTGATTCCTGGTAGCATCATCAATGGTTCCTTCAATACTTATGGATGGCTCTTGGAGTCCAAGCAGGTTTGAAACTTCTGTATTTGAGTTTGAATCAGTGCCACTGTTCTCAACTTGAGCATTTGAGACAGGCTCCGTCTCTTTAGCACCTATATTAGACTGTGTTTGATTATTGTCTGGCCTAGTATCGGTAGTGGTCTTTTGCGCTTTGCTTGATACAGCAGGTTTCAAGTTTACGGTAGGTATCTTTGATTTAGAGTCTGAGGATTTTGCCTTGCTTTCTGATGTTGATGGTGGCAGGGAGGAGGTTGATGATCTCCTACCACGAAATGTCCCTGATGAAACTGATGAACTCCTCTTCCTCCCTCTGTCTGACATCTTGGTATGAGACATCTTTTTCCCTGGCTTTGCCTTGTTAACGTGGGTCGTTGTCGGTGGAGGCATTGCTAGCTTATCGGAAACGGCTGTCCTTGACGTTGTGCTAGCACCATCCTCGCTAGCCTTGGAGCTCTCCACAGATGCCTCGCTATTCAGATCCTGGTCTATATCCGACTTTGTGTCACTCATCAGGGATGGATCTGTTGCCTTCAAGGGACCACTCTTGGACAAGGTGGTGGCTCCGCCAAGGCTCATCTTCTTTCGCCTGGTGTTTGGCGAAGGTGGAGGTGATTCGCTTATTCTCCTCACCACCTTGGCCATTGAGCTCTCAGTTCGTCCCTCATAGGACCGTATCTTTGGTGTTGGGAGCAGAGGCAGCATACGATCTGCCCTCTCCCTTCTCTTCTGCCTGGCCAGACTGTCACTGGGTGACTGTTTCTTCATTCTCTCTGAGCTGGAACTTCTGGCATGTGATGACTGTGATGGTGGTGTCAGGGTAGGGGAAGAGTCATTCTTGTCCACTGAAAGATAATCACAAGCAGCAACTGGATCATTACTTGACATTACAACAGTTATCATCTTTCCATTTTATGTTTAATAGCTGTACAAATAAACTCTTAAAAATTCAGAAGAGCCACATTAAAGAGTCAATATGAACAGCTTTTTCCATGCAAATTATACTGTCTATTATCAAACAAATCTTAGATATCAGATATAGCAAAGTGCAACAATTGAAAAAGGAAATTTGAAAAGATGGAGATTCCATTGTAACAAAGTAATAATTCTTGTAATGTGGACAAATCTGCTACCTAAATGTATACCTGATAACTGAATACATCAATCCAGCTTCAGTAGATCTATAAGGTACTCACAGTTATCATTCCTGAGGTCCGTCAAGGATGCAACCCTCCTCATGTTGGTCTTCTTGCCAGCGATCTTAGACCTGTCACCCCCACTCACCGACTTGGTGGAAACCACCTCTCCACCCTCCTCCTCCCCCATCTTCTTCTTATTCAGCATGGCAACACTGCTCACGTTCTCCTTGTTGGAGTCCACTTCTGCCTCAAAGTCACAGCTATTGGTGTCCTCCGATGACATCGATGTCTGTGTGATCAGGTGCTTGGGAGACTTGTTGTCTTTGTGGGCTTCATCAAGGGCACTGTTCTTGTCATTCTGAAGCAAGTCTGAGGATTTTTCCTCTGCCTCTTGGTCCTTGGTCTTGGCCGATGTCTCAGGGCTCGACTCTTGTGAACTCTCCTTGCTGGCATGTCTGTTCTTATCAAGAGTGCCATCTCTAGGAATGTCCTCTGTCTGTCCTTTTGCACCACCATCCTCAGATGTTGCATGACCGTTTACAGAGGCACTCTCAACAGAGGCATTGTCTTTCTTTTCAACATTTCTTAGTACTGAATCTGTCTGGACAGGAGTAGGGTCCATATTTGAGTCTTTGGTGGAGGGAAGTTCTGATGGAAGTGGGTCTATCTTTCGTGGCGCTGGTTTATTTTGCCGGGGTGGAATGGCAGGTTTCACTTTCACACCAACAGGTGCAGATGTCGCAGTGGATAGGGCATTGGCAGTCTTCTTATCCCCCATGTTCCATCCAAGCTAGATTTACAACAATTTTTTAAACATGACGATAACACATTTATGACAGGCACATAGAAAACACACCAGACAAGAAACAATATGGAGAAAAAAAAATGTATTCATTAATATCAAAGTTCAATACTGATGATAAAACATCTTCATCTCCAGCCCCCAATAGACAACTTCACATCTGATGCAATTTTCTTTCCAAACAGAGCAAACAGTTATACATGTGCACACTGTATGGCAGCTCGATGTAGATTACATATCTTGAGGAAAAGAGTTCAGATTGATTAATAGGAGAAATGAAAGTTGTTGTTATACATTTGATTTGTTTTGGAATTTAAAGGTATTTTGGGAGGGTTTTGATCACTACATTTTGGGTCAGCATGCAATAACAAATAATGAAATGGTCAAGTATAAATATAATTTGTTCTTCATAGTAATAGCAGCATGAATGTAATGTTGATTACCATAAGATAAAATTCATGGGTTTATGAGGTCAGGATAAATTTGCAGCATGAAATACACACTGAAGGCTTGAAAGCTTAGTAAATGCCCATATCCTCCAATAACATTCCAAATCAGAGCAGCAAAAATGTTTACTACAAATCCCTGCTTTATTCTATGTTCTAATTAATACCAGAACAACCAAAGAGTTGAAACGTACCAGTAACTACTGTTTTAAGATTTAATGTGAAATCATAGCATTTGATTGGCCAAGAGCAAATTAGTCATAGATCTGTTGCAATTATAACAAGTTTTATGAAACAAGGCCCAGCCAGGACTTGTAGCATGTCAGAAAGTAAACCCCATCACAAATGCCCCTAAAGGCCCCGAGGGCAAACTCCAATAAGATGTGCATTACATGTCCGCAGCATTATTTTTTACCCCAACAGCATTGCTCTTTTGTAATTGAACAGTGCAATTTATATTCCAGTGAAGTTATTTCCATTTTACAGCAGGGGCATTCATATACATGTAGTTGTTAATCACCTTATTTGAGAACTAGCCCAAGAGCAGTGGTTCTTAGCCCCAAACATCCTATTTAGCATTCCTTGTCAGTGTCCTTACCCCTATAGTGTGATTCCTGATATGTGTTGTTACCCCCTGTATTAAACACAACTGTACGTAGACTGGAATGGGGTTTGTTTCACTGATGACCAATTCATAACCCCCCCCCCCCCCCCAACCAAACGCCAGCAAGGTCAGAACCCCCAGGTTAAGAACCACTGCTCTCAAGAATAAAAAGCATGAAGAAATTCTTACTGATGTTAATCTCTTCCTAGTTTCCTCCACAGCTCTTGCTACCTCTTGCTTGCGTCTTCTTAGATACTGGAAAGCAAATGAGGTGACAAACTGTCTATTCTATAGCCCTCTACATCCAATATACCAAGCATGATTCCCCCAGCATAGGAAGATATTACTTGCATGAAGAAATCTGAGCCAACTAGAAAAGGCAGTATTTTGGGATGCTTTGCACAAACATTACAAGAGTATATCAAAACCATACTTCAAGCCTACAGTGTACATACTAATATTTTTTTTCCAGTGCTGCAGTAAATTCACAGATATATGTATTGGCACTTCCTACAGCCTCTCAGAGATTATTTTTTAGCCGTTCTGAATGCTAGTATTAGTTTGGAAAACGTTAACTGAACTTTGTTGACCAATAAAAATGGACTCTACATGAAAACATTTTACATGTCCAGACTGTTTTCTTAAAATCTCACATCCATGTTCATTTATCAATGTAAACTTTAATATACAAAGCCAATGAAGTATGATGAACAAGACTCTTCCTAATTGGCTCAAAATGCTTCACATAATACTAATAAACTGTAATTGGTTAATATAATGTACATCTAAAAAATCTGCTTAAAGGAAAATTAACCTCAAAATATAAATGTGCTCATATTCAAAGATGTAATCTATTCCTTCTTGTTGCCCTAAGTAGTTTTGCATTAAAATATACAAGATGGGTATAAATCAGGATTTTCTCAGCAAGATTTATCGTCTGCTAGCGATACCAGGGGGCTGCCATTTTCTTGATGTGTACATAAAGATATTTTTAATCCGAATGCAAAATTGTCTTTCTTCCTGATACAAAATTCCATTTGAGATTTAAAATATTTAACAGATATATACATATATTCTAAAAACGAAAATGTGTTTTATATTTCTTTGAAAATTACGATTTTACTAAATATCAATCTATTTTCTTGATACTATGACGTACGTGACGGAGCGAATTAATTCAAATTTATGGATGATGACTTTCCCGAGCGTCAATAGTGACAAACTATGCATTCACCTGCTTTGAGATAATGGAGTTCAAAAGTCAGAATGTGCGTTGTATAAATTATGTTCTGCTCTGCCAGGCAAGACCAAGAAATCGATTTCTAGTTAGCAAAACCAGAGAATTTAAAAAGAAATCTATAAATTTCAAATTTTAAAATAAATGTATACACCTGTTATGTATTTTCCATCATATATGGGGCTTTTTTATAATGAATAGAAGCAATTTAGCTCGTGGATTAAAAATATCTTCCTGATCGGAACGGTCTCCAATGGTTCATGTACAACTCCATGTCATCAAGAAAATGGCAGCCCCCATGAAGAGCAGATGATACCGTGTGCTAGAATGTCTTGATTTAAACCCTTTTCTGATATTCTATTTCTAAAGTGATACAGGTCAATGATTAAGAATATATTACACCTTTGAACATAAGTACATTTATATTCTAGTGTTAATTCTCCTTTAAATGAATGAATCAAATATGCCCCATTCTTGAATCACAGAATACAAATGTACATAGGGGAAGCCAATAAATTACTCCACTTCCCTTTCCCCCATATTTCTTATTATTTTCTGAAACTTTGCATCGAGCTACATGCAGTAGGTAGGATGGTGTATGATGCAAGGAGGCTGCATTTTTTTCTTTTTCAGATATGTCAGCCACTTACAAATGGTTGATTTTTAATGACATATACAAATACATGTAGCAATGAAGTAAAATATACATGGATAGTACACTGCACATGTAAATAAACATTTTGTTTTTAAACAGCTTGATTTTGAATAACACCTAATAGGAAAATGACATGTTGAGGGTCACATGTAATATCAATGAAATTTTTGACAGGGCATTGGAAGCATATTATTATCAATGCATTGTATTATATTAGTAATTATGATTATAGACACCTCTAACTGTAAAAACTTGTTGTAAGAGGAAATAGCAGGAAGATTAATCAACTGAATAAAAATACAATTTGTTTTAGTGTTGAGGGATTATAATCTACAAATTTTCTAGCTCTCACCTGCACCTATGTCGTATAACTACTCACACAAACCTTATAAAACTACCCAGAGTCCACAAAAAAAAGTGATAGACTTTTAAAATGGCCCCCCAATAAATTTTTAAATCAAATTTTGGGTAAATTTTGATCTATATGGATAGCTGAAAGTCTCTTCTATCATATGAACCAGTGCTTGAGTCAGTACTGCCCACCTTTGTAAAGGACATGAAAATTAGATTGCGCAGGAATTGGCTATCCACTTTGGCTGAAGTCAAAAGTTATCCAGTTTAGAAATTGCTGATTGTATGATGAGTTCATGATAAACCGTGATGGATATGGGTTTGTGCAGTGAATGACATGGCTTATGAATTCAAAAGTTTATGCATGAGTGATCATGTAGGCCTGTTGTCTTTTTAATCACAATTTGATTATGGAAGTTGTTTTGACAGTACGCTATTATCTGGTGTTGATGTCTGTGGTAATTGTAACGGTGCTCCTGGTAGTTCATGTTGAGGGGGGAGGGGGGGGGGTGGTGGTGGTGTGTGTGTGTGTGTCACAATTCCGGGGTGTGTTTCATTGTCATAGGTCCATCCGTAGGCATTTTGCTCCATTCCAAACCATTCATCCCATCTTTCCTTGCCCAAAACTCTATTTCTAACACTCATTTGCCATAAAGAAAGTTTGCTAATTAATACCCATTTGGTTGATTGATTGATTGATGATTGATTGATTGAATCAGTGTTTGATTCTGAATTATCAAATTTCTGTTCCTGAATAATGGTGACATAAACCATGCCATACCCAGCACAAATCCCAACCCTAATAATTCATTATCAATTACCACAGATCAACAGCGGGTAATGCTTTTAAAACTTCCACAGTCAAATTATGATCACTGATACATACACTTTTGATTACATAACACCATGTCATACATCGCACAAATCCATATCCATCATAATCTATCATAAACTCATCATACCATAAGCAATTTCTAAGCTGGAGAACTTCTCATCTCAGCCTAACTGGATAGTGAATTCCTGCGCAACCTAATTTTTACATCCTTTACAAATGTGGGCAGTCCTCACCCAAGCATGATATATTTTTAGATTTTTTTGGTGTCATATGATAGAACAGACCTTCAGCTATCCATATATATAACATTTTCCCCAAAATTCACTAAAATTTTATAAAAAAGGAATACTTTTTGCTGTCTATGTACTGATTGTGACTACATGGCGATTGCCAGATAAGTTCTTTGAGGTTAATTTTGTACTATCTAGTGCAACACAAATTATTTTTTCAGGTGATTGGTGCAATATAGTGTGGAGACCACAAGGTGTCTTTATACACAGGTGGTTGCTAAAGCAGGTTTTACATTATTGGCCATGCCTCTGCTCAATACACTTCTGCCAGGCACAAAAACAAAGTATTCCCATAGTCAGTTTTGCAAATTCTCTCCAGCTATTGCCAACTGCATTAAGCACCAAAAAAAAAATGAAGTAAATAAATTGCAATGAATTGATGAGAATTTGACAGAGTTCAACCCCTAGCCTACCTCTTCCGGACTTATCCCAGACGCCATGGAAGTTGTATTCTGTGACATAACTGGTGCCAACCTGCAGATGTGAACAGACAATGTAATGTACATGTAAGTATTGGACAAAGCTCCAAGATACTCAAATTTTCACAAAAGGAAATCAAATGCACATATAAGTAAAGAAGATGTTTGTGTTAACATATCCTTTTCTCAGATGCTATTAGTATATTCCTTTAAGTAGTTGACGTCAAGGAACTAATGTTGCTGGTGCAAATTAATGGTCCATTTTTAAATCAGATGAAACCTTGCAAAGTAAAAATCCATCCTTTGACTGAGGTTATCAATAGTAATCAACGATCAAGACATTCATGTTAATTCACAAATCAGTCTTAACATTTCCTTAACCAAGGACATGCATCTTCTTCAGCACACATCAAATAGGACAACATATTCTAGCAAACAAAAGGGGTAGCAGCAAACATAAAGTGCAAATGTTTTTCTCTCATCACTTTATAGTCTATGATATCCTTTGGTCGTCAGCTCAAGTGCTGCACGGCTTCAAGATAATTTGGAACCTCATTCGCAATTCAATCTCTTCACTATGCTATCACAACTCAGACGGTACAAGTACAGTCATCAAAAAGTTTTTAGAAAAGGAATATTGCAAATCCTCCCCCACGCATCAAGATTTGACATCCACAACTTCAGGAACAAGTTTTAGATGTCTGTTTGTGGTTACCCTGGCTAAAACACATCACCTTCTATGACACAAACTCATACACATATGCACATACAGATCAGAGTTCTCTCCTTAACTGTGAAGAGGGGTACTATGTGAGTACCTCTTCAGGCAATACAGGAAGATTTAATTTGCTGGAGTAATGCTCGACTGACAAGCATTTCATATCCCATTTTGCAAGGGAAGGATGAGTCATCAAATGTGACTTCAACATATGTCCACAAAAAGTGTAGAACTGATGAAGGCCAACTTTCACTTTCTTTATAATAGAGGTCACATGAACAGAGAAAAGGAAATCCAATTGCCTTCAGGTGAGAACAATGGAATACATTAGTTGAAAAGTTTTGGTATCATGACAAGTTGCCAACATTAATTTGGTTGCTAAGTGAAAGCAGGGGGTGACATTTTTTTGAGTTCTTTCAAGGTATGAAGTAAAGTTATATAAGGAATAGAAAATACAGAACAATGAAAACATGTATATTTTTTTCATTACTTTCTCTGAAAAAAAAATGGTACTTATCCTCTCATTTTCAAATTCAGGTATGTATTTTTAAGGTCATGCATCAGAGTATTTGTCCTTCATAGCTGCTCAGTTTAATAGGAATACAATGTTAATCATCTCCAATTTGCTATTTCCATACTACTTTGTTTTCCAGAGTTCAGTTCCACCATTCATTCAATCTTGTAGTCATTTGTTAGAGAATATATATATATATGCATAAATCATGAATTCATGGAAAAAATAATTATATATTGCAAATTTGAAATCAATATAATGATGATCTTAGAAGAGTGATAAGCAAATTATACTAAAATGAAGGAAATGTAATTCAATGAAACAAAAAAAAGCATTCAGTATTTGTAATTTGATATTTTCAGTTACTATATTATCAATTCTAATCGAGAAAATGAATGTTTAATTCTAACCTAACAATTATGTGTATCATGAATCAGTCAATGAAAAATAATCTACAATCTCTAACTCTACTTGTCAGTTATTTTCCCACTAAACTATATAATTCTGTATTTATTTTCTTATTAACAAATATGCTACATGTATGTGTACAAACCAAACATTATCAATGCATGGCACATCAAAGAATGATGAACATGCTACACTTAACACATGTAAAACAAAGTAGTCTAACTGCATGTGCATTGACTAGAGAGGGTGGTAGTCACCTGGAGTGTTGCGACCTGGAGAGGAAGCGGGCCGAGATACTCAGTCTCCCAGAGCTGATTTCATCCGAGGTGAACCTCGACTGGAGCTGCTCAAGGCATTTGCCAAAATTCTCCTGTTCTGTGAAATCCCCAATATTCTTCTCCTCGGCAAAACTACATGCAAAATGGAGGAGGCAGTACAGGGGTGTCGGTAGGATCATTAGAAGGGGTATGGGAGTGGTCAATTGTGAAGAAAGGGGGGTGGGGCGGAAGTAAGTTGTAGGGTGGGGTTGAAAATGCAACTAAATAATTGTGCTTCACAGAAATAGTCTATTGTCTCATGTAATGTTGGATATTCATCTATGTTAGTCACATTACAACACTTTAACATTGGCTATGAAATATGGAAAGGATTCCTTATCTCCTCACTGCAACCTATTTAAAAGTTATGAAACTACAACATACTTACAGCTGCAGAAATTAAAATTTCTATAATTGGACAATATTAGTCTTGAATTTAATGCACAGATGCACACAAACTTTTTTTATTCACTTAATATTTTAGTGCTCTCTTTTCAGTATGATTAGGTCTTATTTTTCAATACATATTCATATTACTTTATCACTATAAGAAATTATTTTTCACATGCTTCAAATTAGCTAAGAAGAAGCCTAGTGCCTTCATAAATCTTTCATTAGACAGATTTTTCATATTTCTTTTGCATATAAATGTAAGACATAATTACTACCACTTTAATTTTGCTCTGAATTATGTCTAGATAAATAACAATACTGCCAGTAAAATCAAACAATAGAAATTGTAAAATATGAAAAGATGTAGTAAAGCTTAAAATAAATTCATAGCCATAGTCATGCCATATTATCAACAAAATACAATGAATGCAATTGTGTACATGAGTTGACAGAACAGATAAAAATATCATGCAATCTCTTTTAAAATGAGTTAATTCAGTCTGATGCAAGATTAGTAAACTCTCCAATTTCACACATCTTCACTTCAAACAACATCTCCATTCAAGATTTCATATCGTCTTCATTCTTCAATTTTTCGGATGAGCATTCAATAAAATATAAACAGAAATCCTTTGATGATCTCCTTTTTTCCCCTCAACATTTTAATTATTCTGATCATCTAACTTGTACTTTCAATTGCAGTGTGATCTTTGATTTACAAAAAAAAATTGAATAATACCTATATGTTCCACAGAAGGTATTAATAATCACAAATAAAACTTGAGGGATTGGAAAAAAATTCTCACCTAAAGTTCGTATGCAGGAATTTTTCCTCGTCAGGGGTGGTGGTGGGAGACGGAGGTTCGATGGGTGTAAGTTTGCTGCGCCTCGGTGATGCAGTGGGTGTGATACTCTCCGTCTCCTCCTCCTCTTCTTCCTCTTCATCATCACTTTCATCACCATCATCGTCGTCATTCCCATCTGTCATGAATTACAAAGCATTTCAGGTCAATATCTATACATAGAACTTATGTAATCATTCCAGAAAATCCCACAAGTATTCACTGATAGAACCAAGCATACATTGTTATTAATACACATATCATTTTTTTGGATTAATGCAAATCTGAATGTATTCAAAATTCATACATAAAGATGTAAAAATGAACATAAAAACACAAGAATAAAACATTATAGAAATGGAGATGGAATGGAGGACACAACAATAATCCATAAAGTTCTTGTCTCAGTTATGCCCCAGATTATGATAAGATATTGGTAATATGATATCAAGTATCAAAAGAAGGTAAGAAAATAACCTCATCATGATAATCATCAGTGTAATGAGGTAATTTAGAATCCCTCACGATGCCCGCCCCCACCCCCATCATTCCTCCTCATTTTGTGACAGTGAACATCCTGTAGAAGTAATATTCAGGTCTAGCATTTAAAAAACAAATTTGGGCCAATAGTCAAGCTTTGTTATTGGGGATTCCCTTGATTTAGATACATTTAGATATGAGACAGGAAGTCTTATCTTTCCTTGCCACTACTGAGTAAATTGAACTAGACAGAGGAGACTTACCAGTACTGGAAGCAGCAGACACTCCAGAATCTACATTAGGGGTTGGGATACTTGTCAGGTTCTCCTTGCTTCCCTCCTTAGATTTGTGTCTGCTGTGTCGCTTGGCCAACTCCTCGTGGCTCTTAGTGGATTCTGTCACTTGGAACTTGAGACTGGCCAATGAAAAAAAAGGATGGAATTAAAACAGTTTTGAGTGGAAACTGCAAACATAAAAATCACCAATTTCAGAAAGCTGAATCACCTGTAGTCTAACATCAAATATTTTGGATAAGCACTGTCTGAAAGTTTGAATTAACTTTTGTTTCTTATATAAATATCCCGTGGCATACCCACAGATATGTAATCAAATCCCTACATGATAAACACCTGGCACTGCAGTGATATTCATTCATGAACATTTGATCAAAACCTGTTGTATCATGCATGTGTATTGCCGACAGTGTGGATACGGTAACACTTTGGTTGGATGAATGATGACAAATATGCAAGTCTTTGATATATATGGACCTCTACAGAACAGATTCTGAAAAGGACAATTACCTTTCTGGAGACGATGACTCCTCTTCTTCCGGAGGGTAGAAAATCATCTCTTTATGTGGGGCATCATCCTCTTTTTCTTCCTCTCCTCCTCCTCCTCTTCCTCATCATCCCCCTCAATGTCATCCACTTTGGTACCATCCTCATTCTCAGCCGCATCGAGATGGCCTGTTCCATTAACACCATCGGTAGTGGTAGTGACAGAAGCTCGGAGGGACGCTGGAGGACCAAAAGGATCGCTTCCCCTTGGATCGCTCCCTCTTGACGTGGTTACAAAGCCCTCCATCTGATAATGGTTTAAATGAGGAATTTGGATGATTGCTTATTATTCAATGACCAAATAAGAGGATTTTTTTTTCTTCTCAAAGCCCCCTCCCCCCTGAATGAACTAAATTTCAGATTCTTTGTCAATCTTTAAAATGGAGATACATATTATACATGTACATGTAGAGCATATATGCATAGCTGTAAATTTAAAACTAACATAACCCCAACACCTGTGCTGCAAAGATATTGTGGGCAACAAGTTCTTCCAGGTCCTCCTATATGAAAAAAATGTAGTGTTGACATAAAATTGTACCAATTGGTTGAGTCATTTTGCATAGAGAGTAGTCAAAAGATGGCGTTCATATCCATAAAACTGATTTGCTAATTTCAAAATCACAACTTTTTCATAATAATAATAATAATCCAATTATAGTCCATTCCAAATTTTATTAACCGAAATGAAAATTCTTTTTGCCCAATTGATCGTGGGCCCGGCAGCCACTGTGCAGCACCAGATCGACGTTGCTCTATCCTTTCAATTGTTGAACGCCAAATAAGGTAGCAGCAACTCCCATCTTTTAACGTCTTTTGGTATGACGCGGCCGAGGTTCGAACCCACGACCTCCCGAAAGTGAGGCGGACGCTCTACTGATTGAGCCAACACATCGGTTATCATTTGTCTGCCTTTTCCAACAACTTGCCGCAATCTGTAATTTTAACTTTCTGCTTTCACTCAACGCAACTACTTGGGAAAATGAACATTGTAAGGTTCCTTTAAAAAAGAATGGAATTTTAAAAAAATCCCAAAGTACCTTCTCAGACTCATCAAATTCTTCCTGTGAAAGTAAGCCAAACTTTTGTGATGCCGGCACAAATTCATCTCCACAAATCTTGGCAATCTATGGAGAGAACACAACATTATTAAAATTAATAGTCCACATCAATACTTTGAATACAGAATGCAGAGATAATACCAATAGACATGTACTGGTACATCTTAATTTTCAATCAACATTCTTAATTTATGCATGTACAGATTTTGCTATTGATAATTTTGAGCTGCTGTAAGGACTGTCAGTACTCCATACATGTATATATGTACATGTAGCAACAAAGACTAGAAGTACATACCAATGTATGTGAAAAATCAAGGGACAGTTTTTGTCTTTTAATTTGTCCATGTATTGCTCTGAATTCTTTCCTGTTGTAAAATTTTAATGTCAATTTGTCAGACAAACACATAAACATTACAATGAACACATAAAATTTATAGATATACAAGAATACAGGAGAGTTTTTCATTATTAATGTACTTAATAAAACTTCAAAATCTAGGTAATAACTTACCTCCTCAGCATCCATACCAGCAAAAGGGCCCTGGGGGAAAAAGTTTAAATTTATTTATTTATTATAAATTATGATAATGCTAAAACATAAGGAAAAACAATGGGAAAAGAAATGTGGGGTAAGCTGTCTTCCAAGCTTGATGGGAGGAATTTTTTAATTTTGTAAAAAAAAATGCCTAAAAATTTGTTTACAAAGATTGATTGAGAATCAAAAAAAAAACAGAAGAAGAACAGAAAAAAAGACCTAAGTGCATAATCCATTAGATATGAAATGATTTTGGGAAAACATGTATTGTCCATAGATCCCAGCCCAGTCATCTCAGGCTTTAGTATTCAACAGCTTTAAAGATCTATGCTATAGTATTCAGAGGTAGATGCCTGAAAATTAATTTGAAAAGTAGATCTAATTGTACATTTACTAAGAGATATAAACATGGCTCCCTCAAATCATTCGGTTGCAGATCGTATCAAATAAAAGAATCGCTACATTCTTTTTTCCCCATAAACAATAAGAAGGAAGATAGTTTTAGTGCATGAATTAGATTTAAGGCTCCATCACTCTCAGAGCTTTTGAAATTCTGTTAAAACATATACATGTACTAGTGTACAATACAATTTAAGTTGAAACTGTAATCATATTCACATATGATCATTAAGAATACACAACTCATAAATAGTAAATATCAGATTTCAATGTATGTGACATACATGAGTATATGAAAGTTCATAGGTCAAAAGTTTAATAGAGACTGCTAAGTGCATGCATAATGAGTGAATATAGTCAATGTTTAAAGATGTATATGGCTTACAATATTAAATTTTACCTTAGTAAGTAACTACGAATGAATACAAAGAAATGGTAAATACAGTGAAACTCAGACAAAACATTCTTTATATCATAAGAAGTGTATAGTGTCAAGGTTTAAAGATAGCACTCTTATTAGTAGTGCACATAAAAGTTAGTACGAGACAATTCAATTACAATCACAAACAAACAAACTTTATTTTCTGATTAGACTATTCAAAACTAACCTCACAAACTTATACAATACACAAGGAAATATGTTAATTTATGGGAAAAAATTAATTGGTTTTAAAAGTTATGATGGACTGGATAAAATGATATAATTGCATGAGACTTGAGAAATGAAGTCTTTGATCATAAATACCAGGGTGATGTGTGTGTGGATTTGTTCAGTTTTACTTTTCTTTATATAAATGACTCTTTTCAAATGAATTAATTAAAATTCATTGTATATTTCAACATGTTAATTATCAGTATGAAAACAATTGGTAGAATGAGGACAATGACCTGCATTACAAATATATCTATCTATCTATCTAGCCTATTTCACTCCACTGCTGAGGGAATGCCTCCTCAACAATTTTCCATTTCATTCTGTCCTGTGGCAAATACATAACTGCAAACACTTTCGTGGACATATCAGTTCCAGCCTCCCATGTTTGTTTAAAATATTTCTGTATTTGTTTCTAATCGAAAAAGCAACGACTAGAATTACATGTATTCTGCATTTAGCCTTCCTTTATGACTTCTTCATATGTATGAAATATTTAATACCAGTAAGCCAGTCAGCATAAAATATACATGACATGAAATGTGAACCCTTAATGATTGGTCCAATGTTATTTTTTTTTTTATTTTTTAACATAACTGATGTTTTGATTTAAAAAAAAAATCATTGTTTATGGCTGTTTTATGTGATACAGCCCCAAAATAAGGGGATTAGAGTAGGGAGTTGAGTTATACCAGCATATACCCAGGAGAAAAGTTAGGCACGACGATACTTGCCATTTTAGCTCGAAGCAGCTTTTTCAGAATTATATTCTTTTTAAAGGGAAAGAAAAGATATTGAGGGTCATAGCAATAGTGCAAAAGAAGAAGTATGTTCTCAGAGAGTAGTGTTCAAGCAAGCAGAAGTGAGTAGATTGTCATCAACCTCAATATTGGGCTGATTCTTTTTTGTTTGTTTACAGACAACATTTATATGTAAAAAGAAATCATGAACTGCAATCTGATAGTTTGAGCGAATGGAGTACTTTGATGATGGAAGAAAACATTTGATACAACTGAGAAAACACCACAATATATCTTCATCAAAATTATCTGTGGCATGAAACTTCTGATAGTTTTGAATTATTTGAGAAACTTGGAGAATATAACATAGAACGTATACAAATAGTTGAAAGGCCAATGCAGAGACAAAAGGTGGGGGTAGATGAAGGTCAAAGTAGGTAGGAAATTGCAGAAAGAGCAATTTTTATAGCTTTCACATCAAGCACATCAAATTACGCACAACTGATGTGTGCTTAAAGGGACACGTTACCCACTTTTAATCTTGGCCATCCTTTCATTAATCGTTTCTTTTTGGACATCGAGAAGGAATGAGGGAGGGATGGATGGAACGATACAAAAGACAATTTAAAACAATGAAAGAATGCAAGCAGGATCGCATTAAAATAGGGCACTACTGATACCTCTACATGGTCTTCTGTGGCACAATTGGATTTTTCCTTTAAAAGAAAACGAGGAGTAATCATACATATTCTGCAGGTCAGAAACAGCTCAAATTTATGCAGAAGGTCATCAACACATAATTTGCCATATCTAGAATGTGGCAAAATATTTGGGATTTGACAAACACTTGCTACGTATTTCAACACAGGGGTACAAAAGCAGAGCAAATGTAATATTCATTCATTCAGATTAATTAGTACTAAAGATATATGTATTGTTTCTGTATTAACTGTAATTGCATGCAGCGTGAATCACAAGTTTTCATTAATTAAACTATATATCCCCTCAGTAAGACATTTCAGGACCTATCCTATTTGTCTGTATTTCAATATTTCTCACTAACAAACATCTTTTCAATAATCATAAACAAACAAATAATAAGTAGTATGTCAAATTAATCTAAAACATAAAACTGAAAAACTAAACTAGATGAATCTTCGACCGCGCGCGGTCAGAATTTATGCCTCCGCCATCACCAGATTGGAAATGTATGGCATACATGTACACTTTAAAACCTTCTGAAGTTATTGCGAGAACGAACCATTTTTATGTACATAATGACGCCTCTGACCTTTGACCTTTGACCTTGAGACCCTAAAATCTAATCAGATCATCGTCCCTCCCGTATGCAAACATGGGCCAGGTTAGAAGCTGATCTGTCAAACGGTTCTGAAGTTATCGCGAGAACGAACCATTTTTATGTATATAATGACCTCTATGACCTTTGACCTTTGACCTTGAGACCCCAAAATCTAATCAGTTCATCGTCCCTCCCATATGCATACATGGGCCAAGTTAGAATCTGATCCGTCAAACAGTTCTGAAGTTATTGCGAGAACGAACCATTTTTATGTACATAATTACCTCCGTGACCTTTGACCTTGAGACCCCAAAATCTAATCAGTTCATCGTCCCTCCCATATGAATACATGGGCCAAGTTACAAACTAATCCGCCAAACGGTTTTGAAGTTATCGCGAGAACGAACCATTTTTATGTATATAATGACCTCTATGACCTTTGACCTTTGACCTTGAGACCCCAAAATTTAATCAGTTCATCGTCCCTCCCATATGCATACATGGGCCAAGTTAGAAGCTGACCCGCCAAACGGTTCCTAAGTTATCACAAGAACGAACCATTTTTATGTATATAATGACCTCTATGACCTTTGACCTTGAGACCCCAAAATCTAATCAGTTCATCATCCCTCCCATATGAATACATGGGCCAAGTTACAAACTAATCCGCCAAACGGTTTTGAAGTTATCGCGAGAACGAACCATTTTTATGTATATAATGACCTCTGTGACCTTTGACCTTGAGACCCCAAAATTTAATCAGTTCATCGTCCCTCCCATATGCATACATGGGCCAAGTTAGAAGCTGACCCGCCAAACGGTTCCTAAGTTATCACAAGAACGAACCATTTTTATGTATATAATGACCTCTATGACCTTTGACCTTGAGACCCCAAAATCTAATCAGTTCATCATCCCTCCCATATGCATACATGGGCCAAGTTACAAACTGTTCCACAAAACGGTTTTGAAGTTATCGCGAGAACGAAAAGGGGACGGACGGACGGACGACCCGAAAACATAATGCATAAAAATAATCTATAGAATACATAACTCACTGTAATGCAAACTAGACAATGGTTATATTTCAGTACTTACAACGCTGTTATACACTACCATAGTCTGTTAGACATGGAAACCATGTGACCGCACTTCCATGCTTTATTTTTGTTTAGATGAGTTATATCCAAGACGTCTTGAATGTGTGAGTCATGAAGCGATTTGGTGCGACATGCTGCGTTAGGTCAGATGGTAGTTTTGCTCTCAACGTGGGAGAAAAATCTGAAAGAGAAGTACTTACTCGAGAACGATTGGCAAAAGGTCTTACTTGCTCTAAAAGGACATCAGGTTCCACTGTGTAGCGTCGTCGATCTGAAAAGTGCAAATTAGGTACAGGATAGCGTATAGGAGCAAAATGTTCGTACTACATGTACAAAAGAAGGAGGAAGTTTCTGGGGAAGGCTAGATACCTATTGTATTAGCTCTTTTGTTTTACTGTGCTTTTATACAGAATAATAATTTGTTAATTTGTCTGCAATCTATAACTACCAAAGATTACTCTGGAAACAGTCTTAATTTGTTTATTACCTCAATTCTTTGAATATAAAAAATAAGTTGGCTGTCAGTTTCTAGTTAGCAGTCCCATGTGTGCACATCTGAGTTTGTGCTTTCCAGAATATGGGAGCAATATTTTGTAACAATATTAAAGTTTTGCTAGTAACAGTGGCTTTAGAATACATGAGGGTTCCCATTTACTACAACATCAAACATCAAGACAATTAACACTAAAATGAATTTTTACTCGAAGAACTCAGAATTTGTTTTCTGAGAGCTTTCTGTGAGTTCAGAATTTCAACATTTCCTTTTCAACAATGCCCTTTCCAAATATACATTATTTGGGTCCTTAGAGTTGTCTTTGAAACAGAAGAATGCAATAATTCCTTTTTCAAAAATACATGTACATGCAGATAAATACTGGCAAATGTTATCAATGCATTTTTGGATAAATCATTCAAAAGAAAAAAAAAATGGCTGACTCACCAAAGCAGTCCTCTAGCCTGAGTTCAATGCTTTGATTGAGCTCTTCCATCTGAGACTTGACCTTTATACCCCCACTGTTGATGTTCTGGGCCCACCTCCCTCTTGGATGGGTCGGGCTGCTGTACTTGGTAGGGCTCGGTAAATCTGGTATGTCATCACCCTGTTAGGGGGGGGGGGGGTGAACAGTAAAGGTAATCTCACAAATGTATTTAGGTAAAACACAGGTGTTAACAGTACAGTACATCACTGATTCTGGCAAAATAATTGCATTTCAGAGTCCAGACACATGTCACGAGCATGTTTATAGAGAAAAGGGATGTGAGCATTATACATACAGTACATTATAAAAGGTTGAGGAGCATCGTTAAATGATTATGCCTGACTAACTTCAGCTGTAGGGCCAATAACAAAGAAAATCAGCAATTTGTTAACATATATTTTATGGCGATTTTAAACCACATGAAGTAAACAAAATAAAAATATTATACATATACAAAATGGTTAACAATGAAATAATTTGCTTACTGCTTTGACTTGTTTCTGAGCCCAGAGTGGTAGAAGACCAGTTTCAAAGTTACACTCTTCAGGAGTGGAATCTGGAAAGCAAAGAAACACAGTATGAAAATTAAAATATGGAATTTGACAAATGAAATATTGATGCAGTCCTGTCATGTAACTTGGAGAGAGAAAGAAAGATGTGTTAACAACTACATGTATCTCTCTAGGTCAGAGGCGTCGATTCGTATTCGTATGGTATAGATAAAGCATTGGATGGGCAAGCATTGTTTGTGAACAATGCCCTGCCCCTCCAATCCTTTGTCTATTTCGAACGAATCAACGCCTCTGCTCTAGGTTGAAGTACTGAACTCAACAAACAAAATCACAATGAATAAATCATTGAATCCAACAGCTTGTACTTTAATTCAATTTCTGAAATAATTGAAATTTCTTCTATCCAACGACAGATACTAATAGATAAGTGAGCTACTATATTCCATCCCCTTCTAATTCTGGCTTTAAATAGAACATATCATCTATTTGGAGCCAGAAGGGTGTTACATCCCATCATTTGTACAGAGTTAACGCCCTTCTGGCTCCAAACAAGCAATATGTACTACCCATCCCAATCGTTCTTCCCTGTATGTACTCTATGCATTACTACAAATCAGTGCTATCATTAAAACCTCATGGCTTGTGAAGGGTTAAGGATTGAATTACACTTGCCTTCATCTTGTTCTCTGTCATCAGTCTCGTCCTCTGTATCGGGTCTGGACTGCATGGCAGGATGGAATTCAGCTGCTAAAGCTGGTTTGGTCTGCCATGCACTGATCACCTGGGCCTTGGGTTCTGGGGGAAGCTCAGGGGGAACTACATAGGTCCCTCTCCTGCAAAAACATCAGACATGAATAAGCGAAAATATGAAATACAGGTATATGGAACACAGTCAATGAACCAAACATGACGATATGTTGTCAAATGTGAATCAATAAAATGAATTACCAAGTTTTGTATGAAAATGGTACGTTGCAATACAAAAGTATGACACAGACACTGATATTTGGACATCACTAGACAGCAAACACTGGTAGTAGGGTGCGGTGTTCTTGTTTAACAAGTAAACAGCCCACTAACTTTTAAGGAATTCAGAAGATATGAAATGTGGATAAACTACAGACAACTACATGCATGTGTACATGGTGTTGATGATGATTCACAGCATTTATATGTGGAATATTTTTTGTTTAAAACATTTAGAGAAATTAAAGGAGCCTGATGTACCCGGTCGACTAGCATTGTAATAGACCCACACTTTTAAAGAGCACACACAATACGTCAACAGGTACAGCTATGTGCTTTAAAAAAAAAAATTGCACAAATGTTCATTTAATCTGCAGCAGCTGATTGAAATATATTACGAAATCTTCCCAAAACAAACAAACTGTTCATACATGTACATTTGCTGGACATTGTCTTATAATCCGATATGCTGCATCTATACTCAAATAAGCACATTGTGTACTCCTGAAACAATGTTTTATTTTGCTTTTTAAATAAAATATTTTGCTAATGTAATTACATACATCAGCTCTTTATATATATAAGTTATTTGTTTAAAGAGGAATAATACTGAAAGTGAAATGAAATGCACTGTATCTGCATCTGCACAAAAGTGGTTTAAAAAAGTGAGCGGGTTTTAAAAACTAAAGTCTTCCTACCTTAGGATGTTGTATTCTGGCGGTGGTTCAACAACTTTCTCACCCATCTCCTTGAGTCTCTCTTTCATGTTATGAGTGAGTTCCCAAGGAAGCTTCCAGATGAAAATGCACCTGTTACATGAAATTAGAGTAGTTTCAAGTTTATGTAATAAGAGAAAATGTGTTATTCCTGTTATATTGGTCTCGGCTGGCTGTACATATTTCTGAACAGTGAACAATAAAGCGCACAGGTTATGTACATGTACATAGATACATAAGAAAGATTACTTTCATGATAATGATTTGATTTGAATTTATTTACAATTTAATAAAAAAAGGAATACAAAAGAGTAGATAGAAAAAAAAAAGAAAAAAAAGAAGAAAAAGAAACATATCAACATATTTACAACTTGGGTAATCATTATTCCAATGATAGCTCTGGTCAGCTGTGCTACATGTATTACAACACAACTGGTTGGTTGAAAACTGTTTCATCTATGTTATTAAATAACCAATAATAAATAGCAGAGGCATATGAATAAAGTCTAGGCAGATTATTTTTGACAATGATTTCTCTTCACATAAAAATAAATGACAAAAGACAAAACAGTTATTTTGCTTACCCATCTCCAGAAACTGAAATCAGCTGCTTGCAATCACTGGTAAATTTGATTCCTGTCACCAACTCTGTTTATAGAAAACATATAATACAAAGGATTATTCAAACAATATATTGCTATCCAAATGGGAGTTACATTCTTAGCTAAACAAAGCAAAACTAGAAATGTCCATTACTGCGCAACTCGAATGTATCCCCCGGCACTGGCAGCAATTCGAAGGAGGGACAAAGAACCTCCCCCCTCCCCTCCCTCAAACAAAAGGATGGTGTAGAAATTGCCGCCAGTGGCCCGGACTATTGTCAACACTAGGAGCAGCATCACCAAAACAATGTGTGTAGATTAGAGTATAATGCATCTCTATAGAAAATTCGAAAGAAATCTGTCAAGAAAGCAATCCAATCATCTATCAGCTCAAATGTGGTCGCTCTACCCACCAAGTAAACTCTTTTCTGCTTTTGAAAACACTTGCGAAAACTAAACATGCTCTCACCTGAATGTCCCATTACAGTGGCGACACAATCCCTGGATAGAAGTACATGTCATAATTATCAAGGTTCTTGTCCAAGCAGCTGGTAGCTGCGTAGATACCAGACAGGTCCAACTGTACCCTGATGGGTTTTTATTTATTTATTGAGCTAATTAAATTTTTCTCCCAGACTTACAAGCTAATGAATAAACAGTCTTACCTGAATGTCCCATCATAGTGGCCACACACTCCCCGGAGTAGAAGTCATAGATGCTTAGACTCTTGTCCGAACAGCTGGTGGCTGCGTAGATACCAGACGGGTCCAGCTCCACCCTGATCAGGGTACCCTCATCGCTCGGGGCACCCTTGTAAGTCCTCTTCAGCTTACCACTCACTATATTGTAGATCCTGATGGATTTAGAATGAGACAGAGAATGCAATAATAACTTTGGGGATGACAATTCCAAATTTGTATAACTGTAGATCCTGTATGTATGACAAGACACAAAAGTATTAAAAACTACATGTATAGCCTGTGGGACAAAAAGGCACAAAAGAAACCCCAAAGTGGTATGTACATTATGGTATGATAAATTCAAATTGTCTGAAGGTTATAGGCCTGAATGCACAAACAGAAATACATAAAATTGAATGACAGTTTGTGGAGTAGTTCCATAGCTCTGAACATGGATACTTTCTGTACCTTTCAAAGAGTACTTGGTGTCATGCAATAATTATTCTTTATAACATATTAACATGGTTAAAAAAAAAAGAGAAAAAAACTTCCACTACTCGCAATCACTACTGCCACAATATGTAAGTTCTCAGCTGATCTACACTGCTCTCCACAATATATTTAGATGTATTACCGGAGATTCCTATCTTGGCATGCTGTGGTGATGTACTTCTGCGTGGTGTCAATGGCCAGGTCATAGAGTGTTGTCTTGTTGACCACATGGTGGTTGCGTACAAACTGGAGATCAGGGTTGTACACTGCTATCCTGAACATGAGCGCCTTGTCTGCACCACAGCTGATCATCTGTAGCTGCTCTCCATTTCCTGGTTATGAGGGAAAATTGATGAAGAAGAGGGAAAGGAAATATGGACATTGAGTGAAGAAGTTACATGAAGGTGTGAATTTTTGTATGGAGTTACACTTGTAAATACAGATGCTAGACACAGAGTCATTAAAAAGAATATAATGCCCAATTCATCAGTGTGTGAAAAACAGCAGATAAATGATGAATTGCAACATTGGAAATTTGAAACTAATTGTCTGTAACATATAACATGCATTATGGAAGGCATTACATTACAATAGGAATTTCATATGTTCATTTTATGATTTCTTTGTCAATAGGGATGAAATATTATAATTATAAGATAATAAGCACTAGGGCTGCATGATATCAATCAGGATGTTTAATTCAAATCAAATACAATGTGATATCTTAAAGGGCTCCACTTGCATTTTGATGGCAGGGGCCCTTTAATTTTGAAGCAGGATGGTCGTTGATTGGGCTGGTAAGCCTGATAACCGTCTCAAGTTGTGTTGAATTTTAGGTGACTGGAAATGTACATTTTTTGGTGGTGACAATATATCGCCATATCGGCGTTATTGAAGCCGACGATTATAGAATAACCCAAAATGTGATACCGTGCAGCCCTAATAAGCACATGTATATCCATACATAAAATGGAATCATTACATAATAAGATGTAATAAAAAGACAATTCTCTTGGTACCATAAAACTTGAGTACCAGTATAAAAACTATTGATGAATTACATTTGTGAGTAGACAGTCCTCAATAATTCCTCTTCTACATTGAATATTTGAACATATATCACAGATTGCAAACTTACCGTTGAACTTGACGGATGTAATAGAAGAGGAATGGTCATCTAAGGTTTGTACTAAGGAGCAATTCTTGTCCATATCAAACACATGGATCAGTCTGTCTCGACTTGCTGAGGCTAGGAGATTATATCCTGAAGAAACAAATGATATATATAAAAATGAAATGGTTTATGAGGGAAAATATAAACTGGGCAATCCCATTAAATGTGTCCGTATGACACAAGACTTTCATCCATTTATTTTATCCACAAATGGGAAAAAAATCTTCTGATATGAACACTGAATAATCAAAGAGATCATTCAATGATTATTCGATGATTATTCAAAGATTATTCAAAGATTATTCAATGGCCACATAAAAACATTTGTATTTTTTTCATAAAATAAATGGGTAAAAGAAGTATGATGTACAAAATACATTTTGTGGAATCAACCATTGAGAAATATTAGTGGCTGATGGCTGTCAAAGACAACATTATTATGTCAGCTGAATTATATTGTATAAGGCAGAACAACAAACAAAGAAACATAAAAGGATACCTTGATTATAAGTTCAATTTACTTTTGACAATTTTTTATCATGCAAACAAGTAACTTTTCTATATTTTATCATAAAAACATGACCTAAAACATGAAACACACTCCATTTGTATGTTCAAGTCCACCATCAATAAATCAATAATCTAAAGATTATACTTGTAAGCATGAAGCAATAAAACAGCCAAGTGGGCATAACCAGCAAATAAATAAATATAAATAACTATTGGATAAAAATATGGACTTCAAAAGTACAATCTGTAGGCAAAATAAGGTATAGAATTAGCCCAAGGGGGTCGTTGTTAGCCTATAAGGGGGACTTTAAAATTTTTATTCTGTTTTACCGGTGCTGGGTTGTGTGTATTCAAGACAAAGAACCTCAGAGTCATGAGCCTCGATCTCATGAAGCTGATCCCAGAACTGCAGGTCATGAACTCTTACATTTCCAGATCTATTTACAAAGGAAGAAAAAAGAGGGGGAATACAGAGAGCTTTAATAGATAGAAGATAAGAGAAAGGATGGATTCATTCATTATTAAAACAATTAATTGTAGGGATTCATCTGATTGGTACAACATTTTCTACATAATCAAATAAAAACTTTTTTTTTTAAATATTGGTGTAAGCTTTAGCCCCTAGCTTTAGCTACACTCTATAGGCTTCTTCCAAGTAGAATAAAATTTCAGCAAACAAAACTTAAAACCTCCTCATGATCTTCAAAATAAGTGGTTTAATTACTCTAAAAAACAAGAGCAGGTCATTCTAAACCCCATCAGCACCAAAAGATAGAATATCATGCATGAAATTTATTTTATTTTGGGCTTGATCAGAGCGTTAAGATGTAATCACTATTTACCTGTCATCTGAAGCCAGGGTCGGGACCGACTCTCATACCCCGATCCCCTTCTCTAGGTCCATCCTATTTGCGTTATGGTGTGGATACCCTTGTCTAGGGACCTATACAGACCCCCCCCCCCAATGTACTGTAGACTAAAAACTTCTTAAAGGGCAATCCAACCTTGGTGATAAGTTGATTTGTGTGAAAGCAGAAAAATAAGAAATACAGGATGGTGTGAAAGTTTGAGAGAAATCGGACAAGGAATAAGAAAGTTATGAATGTTGGAAAAATGAGATTACTACATCTATTCGAATCTCAAAATAGCAATTTCGTGAGTCGATTGTGACATACTTGTGGGCAACTCTCCCGTTTGTCGTGCACAAAAATATCATTAATTTGCGGTTTTCTCTGAAGCGCCTTTACCCTCGGGGTAGTGCTCAAAATATATTGGAGATAGCAATAATACATTTTGAAAAAAATGACATTTTAGTCATTTTGTGTGTTGGAGCGAATGGGGGAGTTGTCCGCAACTACATCACAGTGATGTTACCTATTCGGCCAATTTGAAATCCCCATATGTATAGTGATTAGAACTTTCAAAAATTCATAGCTTTCTTATTTTTTGTCCGATTTTGTTCAAACTTTCACCAATCTGCTTCTCTGATTTTTCCTCTTTCATTCAGAGCAACTTGCCATTAGGGTTGGATTTCCCTTTAAGACAATGACTATTTACCTGTCACCTGATGCTAGCGTCTGTTCGTCGGGACCGACTTTCATATACCTGATCCCCGACTTGCCCTTCTCTAGGTCTGTGTTATTCTTTTGTGTTATGGTGAGGGTATCCCTCTCTAGGGACCTATACAGACCCCCCCCCCCCAAACCTTAGTAATCACTGTGAAGCAAACTAAAGCAAGCACTTATGGTAATGACTATTTACCTGTCACCTGATGCCAGCGTCTGTCCGTCGGGACTAACTGTCATACACCTGATGCCAGATTTGCCCTTCTCTAGGTCTGTCTTATCCCCCTGTGCTGGGGTGTGGATATCTCTGTCTTGTAGACTCTCAAGGGAATCTTCACCCACGTAGAGTACCTTCAGTAATTCCTATATAACACACAAAATAATTATTTGGCCAACCTAGTTCAGATATCAAGAGTCAAACCTCTCTATAAACTTCAGTACATATCTGATATCTTCCTTTGCAAATAAGGAAGGGACCGCATAGAAACAATTTCCCAATAGGACAGTTTTCTAACCTTATATGACAGACAGATACATTCAAGATGATGTTGCTCATATGTCTGGAGTACATGTACAAGCATGAGGTAAATTTTTCTTTTGTGCAAACATATTGTTGATGAACAAAACAAAAATCAAAACTAGATTACGAAGGTGCATTATTAATTATTAATTCTTTACGATTAGAATGATTTCAACGTTCAGTGATTCACAACTTTAAGATATTTCATAAATAACAACATGTATCAGTAATCTGTTTATCTGAATTTTCTGCTTTCAATAGTATCTATTCCCTTCCAACCACTGAGGTGACTCTTGACCCCTGATATAAAGTAGAAATTGCACTTTGAATCAGTGATACAAAAATAAAACCCACGGGAACAGTCTCTTTTCAATGGCTAAATTAGATCCAATGTCTTCAACAGATTCAATGACCTTTGAACTAGCTGTAAACTCACATGGCTATAGATATTGCGTTTATGGACGGTGGTGTTCATGGTGGGATCCATGTTCCAGATCCTGATGGTTCCGTCGGAGGAGCAGGTGAAGAAGGAGCCCGTGGGGAGGGCTGCCCTGCTCCCATCGCTCAGCTCCGGGTACGTCTCAACCCCAAAGATGCAGGCCGAGTGGTAGAGGAAGGACCACTGCTTGCCGATCTTCTTCACGTCGTGGATGTCCCAGATGTACAGGCTGTGGTCGTTGTACACGCAAGTCAGCTGCACATGGAAAAGACAAAATGAATGAAGTACGCTTCCAGTAAAAAAATTATTTTATGTTCATTGAATTTAGAAATTGCTATATCAAGACAAAGATTCCCTTTTGGCTATTTTTATTTACTCTTTTGATTGATACCAGAGCTCTGTTTGCAAATAAAATACACATGTAAATACAAATTAAGTCAGTTATCATAAATATCAATGTTTGCAAGGTTCTTTCTAAGTCTATTGCCTGACGTGCCAGCATTCTCAAAACAGAACCTCTGGAATGACCAGCACTAAAAATAGGATTGAATGAAGAGTTTATTCTTACCTTTTTGTTTTCACTATCAAACATGAGAGCCAGAGCATCTGGATACTGGGCATTGTCTCTATGTCCTGACATGTGGCTGGAAGGAAATAAATCATAAAAAAGAGTGAATCAAAGGGTACCAATCACCAAAAACTATTTTGCTCTGTATGTTAGAAGTTCCATGTCATTAAACTATATTCAAAATACGGCCTTCAAATAATACTTCTATAAAGATATATTGCAAGTTTAATTACACTCTCTATTAGTGTAAAAGCAACTTGTGAGTAGACTCTCGACGCACCCGTTTGAGCTCGTCAAGTTAAGGGCTTGCGTGGAACCCAACTCAGAGAGTCAGAGTTCGGTTCTGTGTGCGCAACTTCATGTTATCCTATGTTTTCCTTCATACTCCTTAAATGTTGACCTATAGAATGCCAGATAAATTTCTTTGAGCTTAATTTTATACTTTTTAGCTGTACACAAATTATTTTTTCAGGCGATTGGTACACTTTAATATACTAGATGTAAGGTGTCAAGAGAACGTCCAAAGTTAAAATTTGTATCACACTAAAGTGGGCATATAGTAGAGTTGAAAGAAGTCAAATATACAGTATTTGGGCTAAATTTATGACATTGCTTTCAATATTACTCGTCAAATAATGCCTTGAACGAACATTACTTTTTTTCAATTTTTGACAAATCAAAGCCATAAAATCTGTGTGTATCTGTAATAAATTCAGAACATTAACCTACCTTCGTCACACTTAACCAAGGTGAGGTGAATACGTACCTGGTTGGATTATTCCTTGAAATGCACTGTGCGCTGATAACAGTTAAGGAGCTAAAGCCATGGTAATAATTTCAAATGCTCTTTGGAAGCACATAGGGACATTATATTTGTATGATGGTGTATTTCACCTGACTGCTAAGGAAGCAAGTGTATGCTTGTAAATGAGCAACTAGGGCGACTTACAGCTATAAGTCCTATCCGACTGACTTGGTAATGAGGATAAATGCCTTACCAAAGGGCGCTAGTGCATGTACATGTACTTGTGTTTAAAAGCCGGCCACTAGTCTACCAAAGAGACATCATGCCTCCTTCACATATCATGATGTTACATATATATGCGCTATACAAGAACGAAATAATGCTATTATTATTCACTTGTGCACATACCACACCATATTTCCAATGTGACATACCTTGCATCAATCCCTGCACTAACGTTAACTCCGAGATAGTGAGGCTTTGGGAGAGTGGCTATGAAGTGAAGAGTTGAGGCGCTGAACAGACGAATGATTCCTCCATCACAAGCAACAAAGATAAATTCCCCATCAGCTGTTATGGAATGAGCACCAGTTGTCTACAGCATGGAAAAAAAAACCCAAAACACAAACCAACAGCATTACTCAACAGAAAAAAGTATGTGTTTTGTGAGAGAGATTTGTCAACACTTGAGAGCCACGGACCATCAGTATTGTTTGAATTCATAATTTATTGAGTGTAAAAATTTGGTAACTTCTGATAAAAATGCGACCACCAATCAATGGCATTCTTCAAGAGAAGGAAAAAAAGATCAAGGATTCTTTAATTGATTGGTCAAACTGAAATGAAAAATATTTTTTGTAAATCGGTTATCGAATTATGATGTAATATCTCTACATGTTTCCAGGTTGCTTGGGAAAGTATTTCCCTTACAAGAACAGGTGTTATCTCAACATAATAAATTATAAAATGGTGCTTTAATCATAACATTCTTATATTTACAGCTTGAAGGTGTCTCATTCCATTCCAAATCAAAAGTTTCAAGAATCGTTTTCACCCCAACGACAATCTTTAACATAAACAGAGGGAAATTGCAAGATTTTCTTGTTAAAAATGTGGTACTCACTCTTAATTCGACCCACTTATCAAGGAGTCTCTTATTGTTGAGTTCACAGAGAAATCCTGACCGTGTGATGGCGTAAACCTTGTCTCGGTTCTCTCCCTTCCCACATGCCACACTGACAAAGAAGTTGTTCCTCTGCTCACCGAGGATGCCTGATCTCCCTGGTAATGCTTGGATTTGTCTCGTCTGTTGTAAGATACGTGCACAGATGCAAGATGAAAATTGGATGTCAGAGGAGGGGCTCAGAAATAAACTTTGTACAGGATGAATGCAATGAAATTATAATTAAGTTGTATGTGAATGGGTACAGTAGGGTTTCAGAAATACAGAGGATGATGCCTGTCTTGTCTGTGGTAAGATAAATGCAAAGATGTAAGATCAAAATGGGATGCCAGATGAGGAGTTCAGAAATACATTTTGTACAGGACGAATGCAACAGTTGTATTTGAACAAGAGGGGGGGGGGGATTAGAATTGCAGAAGTACAGAGGATAACCGAGTCCTGTCTTATAAATATTTGCAAAAAATGATGTACTTAGTACAGGGTTGATCAAACATTTGCTCCAAAGACAAACAGCTCTGGGCTTCATTTCGTCAAAAGTATAGGATTATGGTTGCAACTATGTTTTCTGTTAGGTTTAGGTTTAGGGTTAGGGTTCAGTGTAGTGTTTAGTCCAGGGATGAAGTTTGAAAGTTGGTTAGTGTAAAATAATTGACCACAGAGCAATAGTCACAGGAGAACTAAAATAAGAGAGAGGAGGAAGAGAATGAGGAGATTGGTGCGTTGTATACAAATATTGACTGCTTTGAGGTCAAACAAGTCAACATAAGTCAACATAAGTCAAGATAAGCCAAGATAACCAGGACACCAAAATTAGCAGTCAATATTTGTTTTACATTCAGCATCTTGCTCGTAAGTCCTTTAAAAATCTTCAACATTCATCGAAGATATCTTTTCAAGAAGAACATGCAAGCTCTATTAGGAAATTATATAACTGTTTCTGATCTGTCAGAATCATCACTTTTAAGGACTTGTATATTTATATAATATTGACTGGCCTTGAGGGGGACATCGAAAAATGTTGCCCGCAACAGAATCATATTGTCCCGAGTCGAAGACGAGGGCAATATGGTTCTTTTAAGGGCAACATTTTCGATATTCCCCGAAAGTAGAGCCAGTCAATATTATTATTATTACCTATATCAAGTATATCATGCATATGCCTATCTTGTAGCAATGACGGACGTCTGTTTGCCTGTCAGTCTTTCTGATTTCAGATCATTCATGCAGGTATGTAATCTGGGCCAAGCAATTGTGACGTAAATTATTACCGCGCGTATCCATTGTTTAATCCTACAATTTAACACGTACACAATACTGCGCGTATGTACTTTAATAAAAGCGCACTGACAAGAAAAGGTGGATGTTACTCGGGCTCAATTAATGTTGACCGCACTTTTTGTACACAAAGTGAATGGTGAAACCCGGAAGAGGGAAAATATGAGGGAATGATGACCGCTCAGAACTAGGTCATTCGCGGACCGCGCAAAATATGAATATTAATTGCCCTGTAAAAGTGTCCCATATAGGTAATAATGCCTGATATTTTCTTTTTCCCACTAAAGTTAATAAACTGAGCATGACAGCATTGCAAAAAACTTGATTCTCCATCAGTCTTACCTTACTCTTGCCCATGAGGTAGTAGAACTTGACGCATCGGTTGCCCACGGCGACAAAGAAGCTTCCATCTTCAGAGAATGCCAATCCTGTCACCTGAGGCAAAGAGAACAAGACAAGAATGAAAATAACAAAATCTCAGACTCCAATTATCTTTTTGAATGATGGCAGGATTCAAATGTTGGTATTATTTTAGGGGAATGGAATATTGAAGCTGGAGGAAAAACAGCTGAGGAAACGGATAATGTGAGGCCCTACATTATATGGCTGAAGTAAGGCAAAATATGAAGATACAAAGATTTTAATATCGCAGATATCACTTTATACATGCAAATGAAAACATAAGGAGATTGATAGAGAGGCTCAAATGAAAATAATAAGGGACACTAGAAGGTAATTAGCAAAAAAATAGGAAAAAATTATTAAGAGATAAGTGGTGCCATGGCAATTTGTTCTCGACTATACATGTATGCAATTGGAAATAAATGATAACTGATACTTGAACTTCTGAACCTCAATGAATAACTGAAATTGCTATTATTCTAAATGGGTCAATCAAATCCTAATACAATATCAAAGAAATTATTTTTTCACAATCCACTAAAAAGAGCTAAAAGAAAAAAGTTCTATAGAAAAAAAGAAGGGTAGATGGGCAAAGCTCAGCTGGGACCACCCAAATCACATCCGACATTGGAAACTGAGAACAGGAAAAGCTCACATGAATTCAATTACACATGTCACTGCCCTTGTAGCAGCATCTTTAACAAGAATAGGAAGTCACGAATTCACCTTTCCTTATGGGTTTGTTAATTTCGTGATTTCCCACAATGCCTCAGCGGTGGAAAAGAAAGGATAAAGTAATGCCACAAGGGAGTTGGCAGAAGCTGAGTTATGAAAGCTGAGCTGCTAAATGAGGCGATGAGGGATTCTAAGGATTGCTATCTATAGGAGTTGGCAGTTTCGCTAGGGTGGAGTATGGATTCAAAGATATTCTCGCTTTGGCATTTGTCTCCCCTTTTGCAAAGTCATCGAAGTGCCATTAGCACAGGTAGTTGTCTATGGGTTGGTGGATAGAGAAACAGTCTGGGTGCCAGAATCAAGGCTAAGACTGAAGATGAGGGGAAAAATATTTTGTCAAAGTGGTGCTTTCACGCTGTATACACCATCTCCACTCCACAGGGTTATACATTCCTGGGGCCGTATTCTGAAAACTATGTTAACTTGTATGTTAGTAAAACGATATTAATTGTCATAACAAATCAAAATCAGGACAAGTCATTGGTTAATAACTGCGCAAAAATGGCTGTGCCCGCGTTAAAGTTATGACAATTAACATAGAGACATCTGCGCAAGCAGATGATTAGTGTTTATTGCGCGCAATTTCAATTTGTTCCAATTAACATAATTTTCCTTAACATAAAAGATACCATAGTTTTCAGAATACCACCCTTGCACTCTTCTGTTCAAGCAGTATATTTTCAGGCTGTTAACATCACATCTGCATCAGCAACACCCTGGCCTGATATACACCTGGGTAAGGAGTAGTCCAATGAAAAACTGCTCTGCTGACACTTTCAAACCACAAAATACACAGCATCAGGTCTCACACATTATCTGTTTTATTATCTAGCAGGTTGAAAGGCACCCATTTAATCCAACATACTGCCTGTAGACAGTTAGAAGGACGTTATGGTAACTCATATCATGTTACATGGAGTTTAATAATGCCCTTCTTCCTCTGAGTGGATGATATGCACCTGGGTATGGAACGACAGGATAAAAAGATTTATTTTCCCGCAAAACTCCTGGAAACTTCAATCTACAGAATGGAGACCATATGAAGTCAATGAAGAACATTTTAAAACTCATATATGTACCTGCTGTTAAACCATGATACACCTATTAAGAAAGCCATAATGCATTTGCATTTACATCCCTACCCATCCCTTTTAATTTCACTAAATAGAGCCCATGGAGAATTCTGAAAATCCCAACCAGTATCCTTGCAATCAGCTATCCCCAAAACACCCTACATGACGTAAGCAGCAAGAAGAGAAACTAACGCATTTCATAATTTCAGGAATAGACCAATTTGTAATTAGCACATGTCTCAAATGACCCCAAAATATCCACAGATATTTTAAACATGGAGAGTCCCCTTTTTGTGCACTTTAGAAAAATCACCCTGGGAGTGATAGAGGTGCCTCATGAATAGTTTTTGTTTCCTTCTTTAATAATACTTCCACCTGGATATCATGGAATGCACCATTGAGGCATAAATGAATAATTATTACATGACATTCATGAGCGTATATCAAGTATTCGTGTCAGTGGGTTTTAGAATTTGTCACAGATGACCTTTATCTGCTCATGCTCAGATTGCATGTACGAACTGGCTTATAGAGTGCAGACAACTGAGAGTGAAATGTGAATACAGAAAAGAACTAAGAGATTGCTGATAAAATAAAATGAGACTACTGGGTTTACCTCACCTGTTACTCCTATAATATCACAATCTAACCCATATCATTTTCAATGATTTACAAAAGATATTGTACAAGAAGGGAAAAGGGAGGGAAAGGGAGGGGGAAAGAGAAGGGAAAAAGAAGGAGGCAAAAGGGTGAAAATAAATGCCGGCAAGTATCAATTCTGACAGCAAGGCTATCCTGGGGGTATCGCACAAGACAGAAACCACTGCTATTCATAATTGATTCCATGTATCTAAATCTACAGTATGTAGTACAGATCAGGCTCGAGGACCTTTGTGGGCTATTGATATTATTCATAACACATGAAGGCTGCAAGGTGAATGATGATAAAGGTCAAAATTTGCACAACAATATATACTGTGACCTTTAATGCACTTATTCCAGTCTACCAAAACAATGAACTTTTGTGACGTACTGTCACATTTTAAAAACTTTTTTTTTTTCAAACAGGAAATACATGTGTGTGCTTTTATGAAGTTTTTCATGATCTTAAGAAGAAAACATTGAGAAAATTGTCTATTTCTTGGAACTAAAAACGAATTGAAAATGATGGTAATGTGCCCATTGGACATTAATCTATAGGAATCATTAAAAATAGAATTAGGGAAATCTGGGAAATCAGATTGCAACAGCTATCTAAAGTGCTTGCCTCAAAGACTTATTCTAAACAGCAACATCTTAATTCCAGAGCACCTTACTCTTGAGAGGACATCTAATTATTTTCACAAAATATTTCATAGACAACATTTTTCTTTAATATGACTTGTCACTTAAATTTCATACATGAAGCTCCATAAATTTGATATGATATCCCACATAAATTTCTGATGGGATTATAGGAACCAAGAGAGTTATAACTTATTGACAGTCAAAATGACTGAAAATGGGTATCATAAATTGATGATCATAAACTGACAATCGGTAATGTAACTGTCATTATCCAGTCACCTTGAATTACTCTCCTGGACTATAAAACTACAAAAAGATTGTACATTCTTTGCCTATGATTAAAGGAGAATGAACTGTAAAGAACATTACCAAATTTGTACTTTAACAACTTGATCAAAATAAAAACACTAAGCTTTCTCTTGTTCAATTGATTATTCACAAGGAAATTGGGCCTTCTATGTGCCACAAAAAAAAATCCCCATTTTCCCTTTCAAAAACATTTATTCTTCAGTCACTGCTTTAAAGTGATTTGGTAACTTTGTAGAGGCTTGATAAAATCTGAGCTGCCTGGCCTTACATGCTATCAGTGTATGTAATATGGTGTAAAAATGAAGCCCAGGGGGAAAAAAGCACTTCAAAATCATATCCTTCACAATATGCAAGTGACCGGAAATGCCAGACTCATTTTCCCTATAGACTCAGACTAAAACGTATGGCCATACGCTTTCGTAATGGGAGTATTCAGTCATAGACATCTTAATAATAGCATTATAGAAAACCTTTCTATGCCTGGCTATTTGTTTATCCTTATGAACATCATTATACAAGACAGATATCAAAATTCAACAATTTATTAAATCAAGCCTCCACAAAGTTACCGAATCCCTTTAATACCATTATATTACCTGTATTAGGTGAAATCCTAAAACTCACACTTCAATCCTTTAAAATTTCTTTTCTACCTCTGGCTGGCTCTAACCCAACTTTTCACTGATCTCTCCAAACCTTTAGGGACTTCAAGGATTGTACCCACAAATGGTGCAGGGAGATTAACAACCAAATAAGAAACGCTCAATTTCCTACGGCACGATCCCTTTACGATGTGCTTCCTGAACAAGGTCCTCCTAATAGAATCCCTGTGTCTTACCAAAGGCATAGAACCCCCATTCAGACTAGCAAAAAAGTATTGTATAGCTGCACAAGAACTGTACAGCTATGGCATTTTAGTAATTAAAATTTTTCATCTGAATGTCATATAATAAACATCTTCTTAAGAAACGTCATATAACAAAATGTCCTATGACAAAAAGATGAACATAATTTTGAATGTACCTTAATAAAGAATCAGGATCTATTGACTGTGTGAACATTGTATAGAAAGAAAACCGTATCAATTGGTGATTGTCATTAAGAGTGCACACTGTCAATTTGTTACACTCAGGGAATGCCCTTGACATAAGCTCACACTTTCCTTTATACAACATTTTTATGGATATTCTTTTCCCCCTTTTGAAATATGACGACTCTAAATAAGACATTTCTTTTAAACAAATTTTTTGCATAAATTACCTCTATTGTGAATTAGCCGTGGCAGTTAGCCCCATCCCCTTCTCTGTGATTTCCGCCGTGGGGGAATCAAATTATTCCATTTTCACTGTGGTAACAATAAATGTCAGAAGTGTTGAACCACAGGGGACAAACACAAGAGGTGAGGTTGCTCCCAAAAGGGTTTACTTATGATGTCATGTCTAAAATGGTTAAGGTGTGATCTAAAAGTGTTCTGTGGTTTGACATTAAGAAATGTTTTGACGCAATGACGCCCTTCCACCATCACTCTCTCTTTCTCTCCATCTCTCTGTTTCGTTCTCTTTGTCGATGTCTCTCTAGACTCTCTCTCTCTCTCCCTCTCTGTTTCCAATACACAATGGAAATTTTGAAACTATTTGTAAGGGTATTGTACAAATCAATTTATCCATTTGCAATTTAATTTGGAGTTTGAATCCACACCCGAAGATGCTGCCGATTTAGACCAGCTATTTCACATATAACTGATTCTCTTGACCAAGGTGAAGAAAGTTGATGACTGCAATGAATAAAGTCCTGAATGTCTTTGAGCGCATAACGGCAGCTTGGCTACTCAAGTCTGTTTAATATTGACATGAGGTATCATGAGGAACGTGCAACAGAGTTGAACATTCATAAAGAGCAATTATTTATTATTTATAATAATCTTAAAATAATCAGAGAAGATGTATGAAACCTCTTAAATATAATAGAAGGACTCTTGATATTTGTCCCAATGCTAATGTTTCCCACTTTATGTGTGCAGGGTGCTATTGGGTTTCTAAAGTTAGATGGGACGTCGAGCAGATGAGACAAACTACACATACAGAGCACTGTATGAATGTCAATGTAATAGCTTCCTCCCAGACACATACATCAATGAAAAATGATATCCCAAGCGTGATGCATTTAGGACATGCATCAAACCCCTCTTGATTGAAGATGCAGCAAGAGAGTGGGAGGGAGAGAAAGAGAGAGGAGAGAAAGACAGAGAGGGAAAGAAAACCAAAAAGAGAGATGAGAGAGAGAGAGAGAGAGAGAGATGAGAGAGAGAGAGAGAGAGAGAGAGAGAGAGAGAGAGAGAGAGAGCTGGCTACAGAAAATCAAAATGTGAGATGGAGAGTGATTGAGAGAATCAGAGACAGAAAGAAACTGAAAGAGAAAGAGAGAGAGAGAGAGAGACAAGGCAGAGTGAAATACACATAAGTGAGGGAGAGGAGTAGAATAGCATAGCACAGAGATAAACATGAAATGGGGCATAACGATAAGGCATGTACAAATTTGTCTAATTTTCTCATTTCTATTTGCACCATGTTGTTATGAAAGTTGTATCTAAAAGTAGAAAATATTAATTCAAACTGATACAAAATCTGGTACATGCACTACAAAATAATTCCCAGTAATGCTTGCCGAACACGGTCAATAGGGCACATCTTTAAAAGTAGCCTTGAAGTTGCTGACCACTTAACTACATGTAGGTTAATAAATTAACCTAGAATATGTGTGATAAACACATATAATGAGATTAGCCGATAATGAGAAATGTACTAGTACGTATACAGGATCAACATAGACAGCTGCACTGAACTTGAGCTTTATTACAGACTTGGGAGGGTCAGGATGTATATTAAGAGGAATGTATCATTTTTAAAAATGATTTCAAAGAGATGAATGCAAAATATTAAACTTTCCGGTCAGTTCAATAAATTATAGGTCTATTTTTGGGAGTTAACTTGTATTATCTCATCTTACAGTGTAGTTAGTTGGTGCCTAGAGTTTGAAATCTTTCTTAGATACATCAAAACTTTGAGAGGTCTTTCTCTCAAAAACTTAATTGGGCTTTAACTTTAGAAACATGTTACAAAAATTTGGTTTACATCATCCAGAACTGGTCACTGAAATAATAAATCTAGACAATTGATTCAACCAATTCTAACTTTCACACAGTTCTCTCAAATAAAAGTTTGCTACAACAAGGTCAAAATTACCTTTCCATAGTTTGATATCTTATCTAGATGTAGACACACCTACATTTAATAACACAGATATTCAATCTAACAGCCATTAGTTTCAAATGGGAAGAACTTCTGGAAAGTGTTTCTAAAATTCAATTTGGTTATACCTAGTAAAATGATGCTTAAAACTGCTTAAAGTCTTACTTACATATGTGGATATACTAATGTATTCCAACAAACTTCCAAGCTGAAACACTTTTTAAATTGAACAAATATTAGTTAGAATTAAGAATAGTCTCTGGCCAACTCTTTCAAAATTCTATCTGCCAGTCAACATTCTCTCCAAAACAGTTTGCTATCTTCTCTAGATAAACCTACTTCAACAGTTTCTCTCAAAATTTGATTTAGCTGCACTTTGGTCAATATTGCTTTTAAAGATTCTGATAGCTTCCTTAGATACATAAATAGGGTACATGTACATGTATGTCAGCAGAAACCCAGCTAGAACGTTGTACTGTGCAGATTGAGCCAGCTTTTTTGTGCTGGATTAACACATGTATGTCAGCTGATAGCATTTCATGACACTATATTAACTTTTGGAGATTTTACCATCTCTTAAAATTCAAATTTGGCTGCAATTTGGAAAAAACATTTCCCTTTAAACAGTTTGATATCTTACCAAGATGCATTTAACAGTGTAGGTCACTGGAAACGGTTTAAACCTAAACAGTACCTACATGTAACATTTTGCAAAGTGTAGACTGGACCATCTGTTTACTACTGTTTTACATGTACATGTATGAAGCTCAGTCAACCTTTGACCATTTTAATTCTTTTTCTTTATTTAAATTTTTATTGCAATTTGACCAACATTCCCTTCAACCTGTTTGACGTCTTGCCTATATACATGTATATTATAAACAGAACCAGACAAAGCCAGCGGAGACACATCTAGTACTTCGTACAGTGTAGCTTACAACAGCTATGTTGGATTACACATGATACTACATGTGCATGAAAACTTACTTTAAATTCTCTTTAAAATTTAAACTTGGCTGCATTTGATATTTTGGCTTGATACACTTTGTACAGCACGCCATTGAAGGGGACTGAAGGGCACACACAAGTAATTCGGCCTCCCATAGAAACATGTGTTAAATTGAAGCACATCAAAAATTCATATTTAAATTATCTCTCGACAAAAAACGTCTTAATTCACAGAGTAGCTACAACACTGATGATACTACAAAATTAGGTACTTTATTTGGGCACTTAATTGGCTACATCAAATATTGTGAAGGCTGAAAAGAGGCTAATCACAAAATATGACTTATGACCGGCGTAAATATTCAAATTTGAATGAAGAGCGCCGCTAAACCTAAAACAACAACAACAACAACAACAACAACTTCTCACTGCTGGGAACAGTGGAAATGCACTGCAGAACAAATAATTCCTCTAAAATACACCTAAGCGTCCAAGCTTCCACATAGGGGTGAAATATGAAAGAATGTGCCTTCCAAACACCATTTACAGCTGACAAGTATTCAATTTTATATGAATATTTTTGATCAGCTACCATTACGTCATCTTACTTACGCTACTCCCAAATTCATCGGCAGCGGATGAATTACTCATGTGTGCCCTGAAGACCCAATATACATGTATATAATGTAGCTGGTCTTTTAAAACAGCTGTGCTGAGTTGTCTAGACTAACACATGTCAGATGTTTATTACCGTTTTCGTGATACTAGATCAACTTTTGACGACATGAGGACATCATATGTCTACCAAGAATGCCGGTTTGTCGACACGCATATAATGGCACTATTCAGACTTCAGTCATTAATTGGGGTAATGAATATCTACCATCTAGCACCTCTGAATATTAATTGTGGGTTGTGAGAGAAAGTGAGTGAGAGAAAGAGAGCAAGAGAGAGAGAGAGACAAAGAGAGAGAGAGACAAAGAGAGAGAGAGAGAGAGAGAAAGAGAGAGAGAGAGAGAAGAGAGAAAGAGAGAGAGAGAGCGAGAAAGAGAGAGAGAGAGAGAGCGAGAAAGAGAAAGAGAGAGAAAGAGAGAGAAGGAAGTTCAGGTAATGGTATAATGGTAGAGTCAATTAAGCAACACAATTTCATATTGATATTGAACTTCATGTAATTAAGCAAAATAACAATATTTTAAGACTGTAATTTAGCTGCCAAAGTTGTTAATTTTCAAGATCCAGTGTTCACATACATGTACTATTGGAAACAGAAAGGTAGACTTCTCATTAATCTATGATCATATGTTCAAAATAAATCATATGTCCAATGCATCTTAATCAATGGAAGCAGTACGAATTCAGATTTCATGAATGAAGTTTTATGGGGGATGCTTTTATGAAATTAATCTCTAATACTTGGAGTGTGTCCCGTGGATAGAGGACGGTTTATTCCTTTGATTAGAAATAAAAATGATAATATGAAGAAGTATTAACGGTTGCAATAAAAGATTACTTAACTCAATAACCAGAGCTACATGTAGCTATTACATGATATTTTGTTATGTAAACTAAATAGATATTGTTAATTAACTTTATATAAAGACTAACAACCAATTATTAACAAATTTTTATCCTAATCTCTGCAATCTGCATACCTAGTTGATTTATAGCTGTACTTTTGTGGCAAGCCTGGCAAGGTCAAAACCTGTTAACTATCTCTAGCTTCCTTTATTCTACCTAACCAGAAGTATTGAATAAGGTGATAACTACGGTGTATAAAGACTAGGGAAAGATATGGAGTACTGTGTATACTGTATAGACATGTAGCTTCTAAATATATGCAAACCCTCTCACATGAAGTGACTGTGTCTATGATATTTCCTATTGCTGTTTGAGGAGGACAGCATGGTGAGATAAATCAATACAACTACAAAAAACAACAACACAAAACAAACAAAGAAAAAACCTTTATATTAAAGACCTCAGCCTGACCCAAAACAACCATATATTGACGTAAAGCTTAGTAAACAAAGAATATAATTACCCTGGGTATTCATAAATTTTCGTCTCCGTTTATCCATAAAAAATAAAAAAGATAATTTTTTTTGGTCCGCCCCCTCCCTATGGCGTAACAACAGAGGAAACTGCAGGGGGTCGCTAGACGTGTGACGACATGTCATGTATACAGCTCCGAGTGCATCTACACGATATGTCGTCATCAAATTTTCACCCCCCCCCCCCGCAAAGTAGCGTTCCTCAGAGACGGGGCCCTCGTCAGAAAAACCACCGGGGCTCAACCTTCGGGACGCTGTTACTCATTCCACAGGAAACGGAATCGCATGAAGTTGGTTTCAATTTGTTCAGAAAATATATAGCTCCCCGTGGATGAATAAAGGGTATATTTCAAAATTCGGTCAGGCTGAGGTCTTTAAACATGTAAAGTAGCTATAATTTTAAGACAGCTTATGGAATTTACATATTACAAAAAAAAGCTTTGTGATGTCAGAATGAAGACCTAAAATAGATGTTTCCTTCACAGAGGTGGTCAATAGCAGTTTATTCCTCGATATGAATAAATATGCAGTACAATATGTGACCAGTATTTTTCTTCAAAGAAAAGTATAATAAAACATTTTAGCTGGAATTTTGACACACTTGGTAACTGCATGCACACATTTTAATATAATTTAATACCAAATTCATATATTAATATCAAAGGAAGTAAATATAACAAAATGTTAAATTGAATATGTTTTAAGAAAGACTACATGTACAAACTGTATTTTGACTGCTAGTGCTGCTGCAACTACTACTACATGGACTACTTCCACTAGTACTAAATATACTTTTTTCAATGCACAAACAGAATATCAAGAGAGAGTCCACAGCTGAAAATACACATTTCATCTCATACACTTTTCTTGAATGCACACTAGATCTTTGTTTATGAGTGGGATAGCTTCTCATCTTGTGTCAAGGTTAGATGATCTTGGGTGGATCAATGATAGCTTCTCATCAATACAGGGCAGCAGGGAGGTGGGAGAAGCCCTGATGCCTCTTATGAACATATCAGCATATACATTGTACATGTACCTCAGTCACATCGACAGGACCAACACCAGGGGAACGTTTCATCAAGCGTTTTGGCAATGATTTTTACTGACAACTTTGCTCTCAGCCAATCAGATGCAAGGATTTCAGTAACTTATAATGTCGGTAAATATCACTGACAAAACGCTTGATGAAAACAAAAAATTACTTTACCCTGAATGGCCGATAATCGGTCAGTTTGGCAGTGTGACTGCGGAAATATGGGCATTTCAGCAGTGCAAGGAGGTTTATCTACAGAGCTGTGCTTTGTTTTGATCCAGAGTCCATTGCACATACAACCAGGATTTGTGCTGAAAGCAACAAAAGTGCTAAGTTCCACTTGTACTTCATTTGAACCTGATCTAAAGACTATTGTCAAGTATGTTACAAAACAAATTCAAGCCAATAGGAGAGTGATCAGAAGTGCACAGAGCAGTAGATTCCTATCTCTTGTAATGATTGTATTTTGTGTTAATTCCATATATTCATAATGATACCATAGGGCATTCAAGAAAAGGCAATCTAGATGGCTAAGAGTGGGGAGACAAATTTGGAGAGGATTAAATCAAGGGGAAAGAGAAAATTATCATTTACGAAAGCTGGCACTAAAACAAAACATTCCTATCCCTATACACAACTAGGAGGATGATTGTACAGTACCAATGGAATTTGAAGGGATGATACTCTTCAAGCTAATACACTTTCCAGGAAGCTATCAAAGTAGGTATCATGAGCAAGATTATAGCTTCAGTCTTGATCAAGGGTAAAATGATCTACAGTGAGGTGAAAGACCAGTATTGAATCCCTTCACTGATGATCTGGATAACAGCCAACTAAAAGTGACAAAATAAGTAATACAGTATGTCATTTGGTGTAAATGTTATTTCTGATTTTTTATTCCTTGAAATGCACAGCATTTTTCATGTTATATGCTGAGCGCCAGAAAAGTGTTAGATCTGTGTTAAGAGGTTTTAGTTAATAATCCTCTGGATCTCAGCAGACAATACATTAAATAACAATTCTGGGAACGTTTCATCTAGCGTTTTTTTTAGTGATTTTTACTGAAAAATTTGCTCTCAGCCAATCAGATGCAAGGATTTCAGTAGCTTATAACAGTTGTTGGTAAAAATCACTGACAAAACGCTTGATGAAACACTCCCCAGATTATGATGGGAAGAAGATCAAAAGGCAATAGATATAGAGGAGCAACAGAGATTTCCCAAGGCCTTCCTTCTAACGGATTCCTTCTACCAGTTCCGTAACCGTGAAATGCTACATACCGGTAGCTAAAATGTAATTCTTCCTATCCTTACACAAAACTGTGATGATTTACTGGATAATACTCAGCCTAGGGCTGAGCACTTGCAACTTCGCCAGCTAGTACACTTTCCATGAAGCTATCACACAAGGTATCAAGAACTAGATTATAGCTCCAGCACTGGTCAAGGGTAAAATGATCTACAGCGAGGTGAAAGACTGTATCTCTTGACTGATGTTAAAACTGTTATGTAATTCCTTGCAGGAAATTTACCTGGTATAGCATAGCAATCTGCCATGCATTTTGGGTATGATTGCTACACAAATTTACAGATGTGTAGCAGTTTGCTACATTAAATTGTGTAGATTTTAAACCAAGTATCTGTCTGCTGACTGAAATTGCTATTCAGATTTTGATAGGTAAACTATTCCATGCCTTGTAATACAATGTCTTTAAAAATACATTTAAAGACCTCAGCCTGACCGAATTTTGAAATATACACTTTATTCATCCACGGGGAGCTATATATTTTCTGAACAAATTGAAACCAACTTCATGAGATTCCGTTTCCTGTGGAATGAGTAACAGCGTCCCGAATGTTGAGCCCCGATGGTTTTTCTGACGAGGGTCCCGTCTCTGAGGAACGCTACTTTGCGGGGGGGTGAAAATTTGATGACGACATATCGTGTAGACGCACTCGGAGCTGTATACATGACATGTCGTCACACGTCTAGCGACCCCCTGCAGTTTCCTCTGTTGTTACGCAATAGGGAGGGGGCGGACCAAAACAAATTATCTTTTTTATTTTTTATGGATAAACAGAGACGAAAATTTATGAATACCCAGGGTAATTATATTCTTTGTTTACTAAGCTTTACGTCAATATATGGTTGTTTTGGGTCAGGCTGAGGTCTTTAACATATTGTTACTCATGACCAGGAGATTAGAAAGCAAGATAATAGATATGGAGGGGCAAAGGTCTTAAAGCAGGAGGATTTTTGACAAACAATCATCTTTTTCACTGGAAGCTTGTGCAAGACCATCCCTTTATCTTTACACAGAACTGGGTTGATTTACTAAATTATTAGTGAGGCCAGGGTTATACTGAAATATAGTATTCTAATACAATTTCCAGAAAGCTATTAAACAAGGTATCAAGAGCTAGATTATAGCTCTAGCATCGGTCAAGGGTGAAATGATCTACAGTGAGATGAAAGACTGCATCCCTTGACTGATATCACCTAGAGGATAACGAGCATACCAATGACAGCTTCTTAGTGTAAACATGCCAGGAGTTTCCATCTAACGCATTCCTGAAGTCAAGACTGGTCTTATGATAGACTCTACTGTGTCATTGACCATACGGAAGCAGATGGAATTAATGCATCATCTTCAAGAAAAAAATTTGGCTTAATAGCATCCTTAAGTCTGTTCTTGGTCTGGTTGGAAGGTCAAAACTGATCACATGTTGTAATCAATCTGGATAAGTGCACATACATGTAATAAAAGAAAGCTGGGGGCAGTTTTGCTCAAGCCCCCTTAGCTCTCAAATTAACCCCTGTATTATTTTTTTCTGTAAGATACATGTATATGTCTTATTCTTCTTAAAAATGAAATGTGTCGGTTGAAAATATGAAAGGAACCCATGGAGAACATAATAATTAAGGGTTGATCCCGAAAAATATTCAATTATAAAGCGATTAAAACAATTTTTAAATAAAAAGGTTAGAAATAAAAGAAAAGCGAATTGAAGGGTTGCTCCTGTTTGAATTTCAAACTTTGATAATTAAAAGAATAAATCAACACAAACTTGATCAAACAGTTCAAAATATATTTCCCCCTTTTTCATGATGCAATGCAACAAAAAAAAAGAAAAAGAAAAAAAGAGATGTGTGTGTGTGTGTGTGTGTGTAGGGGGGGGGGGGGGAGGGTGGATGGGAATTTTGCACTTAATGTTATCCCAGAGACATGCAATCACTCAATATGACTCATCAGCTTCAACCTTGGCCATCATTCCTTACAGCTCAGTGAAGTCTAAACTTTGACTAATGAAATCTTCATTTTGTGCTTTACCTGGGCTGCAATCTTTCCAGACGAGTGCTTGGTGTTCTTCTTCCAGTCCCACACATTGACAACCATGTCATGTTGCTCACCAATTGATACCACATACTGCATGTCTGGTGAAAAATCCTGCAAAGACAGTGATGCAAATGATAAACGATCAAATTAAAAAAAAAAAACTGAAAAAAAGTAATTTTATGCGAAAAGCATCAAATAAAAAACATACAGTTCAGCCTACCCTATAATTTTCAAAGTCTTCTTTACACTAGTGGTCCAAATATTAATGTCAAAGATTTTATAGATATGCTGTATTTGAACTATTCTACTACTATTCAGATTACATGTTCGTGTATAAGGAATATTCCACATTTCAGAATAATTTCTACACATGTGCATGTCTCCGATTTCGACTCTGACTTTTAATTTTCATGCGCAGATTCATTATACAAAGCTTTAAAAAAATGAGTATTCAAACTCAGCCCCATTACAATACTCATACAGTATGTTCCATATCATACACACAAAGTTTTTAATACACTGAAGAAAAAAAGTTTGGAATAGATCAATCATGTAAATGTACCTTTAACCATCAAATTAGGGATAGGCCTCTCATTAATAAGAGTAATAGTCTTCAATCTATTGTGATTGATGGCTGTAATGTGCACAATGCAAATTGACTTAGTATATTCCTGTAAGGGTGATAATTGAAGCATATAACGACAATTTGAAGGATACATGATTCAACTTGAGAATGAGCACCATATGGCTCCAGTATGGTAAGGAATGACTATTAATGTCATAGTACATGTACATTGGATGTGAATATTCTTTTTTAAATATATATATTCTAACTAAAGAATCTTGAATTTGAGAGACATATGATGTTATTCAGCTACCATCAATTGGCATACATGTACAGTAGATCTGTGATAAAATTAGTAAGATGCTCCTCTATATTGTTTTCCTAGATTCTAGGGATGTTTTCTCATTCTTCTGGGGAGACATATCTTTTCCCAAATGGCATGAATTTGAACAGTAACATTTTTATTAAACTGGGGAATGTCATGCTGCAATGCTATTATACATGCAAGTGCAGAATCAATATCAATAATAGTGATAAAAATTTGATATACTGGTCATTAAAAAAAGTATCACCCTATTTTTTATAAAACAGTTCATTTCTACACTTTTAGAATGATACAAACAAACAAAAAAACTTTAAATTGGATTAAATCTTACTAATCTGTAATGATAATACATGTACATGTAGTTATTCATGCATTAAGGGACTTACTAGAATTTCATGCTACATTTAAGAAATGTTAAATGGGATTTATAACCTTTTGATAGATAGAAAGCATAAAAGCCTGGGGTGGTATTCTGAGATTTATTTTATCTTGATTTTAGTGAAATAATTTTAATTGTCATAACAAATGGCGCATCATTGGTTAATGCCTGCGCAAAAGTGGCTGCATACGCGGAATTCATCTGCGCAAACACCAATGAAATTTTGCAATTTGAAATTTGTTATGACAATTAAAATCTTTTCACTAAAATCAAGATAAAATAAATCTCAGAATACCACCCCTGGTTGTAGATCATTCATAACGTTCGGAAACAAACCAGTTGCATATTTTATTATCAGATCCTTGATGTATTGTTAAAACATGTCAGAAATGTTTGAAAACAATCAAAGACTGGCAGACCTATTTCCATTTTGAGCAAAATATAGAATTTTTACTAAAAAGATTCTACTCAATTCATTTTTTTTTATTAAAGTGAAGGAAGAAACAAACCAGTAACAACAACAGCATTCTAGTCTCTCTAAAAAAAGCAATTCACAACATATTTTCATTAAGGCTACTTTCATTCATGTATTGTAAATATCATGAGCTAAATATGAATGAAGCAATTGGGCAAATGAATGAAGCATTTTTATGTATTTCAATAAGGTGGAGCAAACTTCATTAATAATTTTCTGCCAGACATCTGTCATTTTTTTAAATCAAATGGCAGACAAAGCCACTCCCAAATATCACAAAGAAACAAGCCTCATGTCTCAATATAAAATCAAAGGACACAAAACTGGTTCACATTTAACAAAACGCTTTCTAATTCAGTAGACAAATATAGAATCTGTAGCAAATTTTGTCTGTGCATTAGGGATCAAAAGCTACTCAGATCTTCCCCGCCTTGCTAAAGCATTCTTATTCAGGATATATGATTAACATCAAACCAGAATGAGGTAGGAGGGATTAAGTCCTATTAATCCTCATGGTTTAAAGGCTGGCTGATCCCAGCAGACCTGTCAATCAAATACATCAGTATCATCCCACATTCAGACTTGCAATATTTATCATACACCTAAACGAGGATAATGATTTCTTATCTTCTGAAAGACAAAACGTGAAATGGGGGTTTGAACATTGTTTCAAATGAAAACTCAATAGGGAATTACGGTCTGTCTCACATGTGAATATCATACCAAACAAAAACTGTATAATTGGGTGGGGCTTATCTTGAGCATGTGCTGATATGACAGGCCAGCAATAATCTTTTAAGATTGAGCAATCCCTATGATACAAGCGGAACAAAACATGATGTAAGCTGATCTCCCCCAAAATAGTTTCTTTAAATGATGTTCCTTCACAAAATATTCTTATCCTATGTGTAGTACATGTATGTCCCTTTCGGTATAAGATGGTTTATACCTTTCTTTCTTAATATGAAGTTCATACAAATTTTGCTCGCGTGTGAATGCCCTGTTAATCACATTATTGGTAGCTCTGGAAGAACTGACCATCCTTGAACATCAACACGGCTTGTAAAGTGTCATTATGAAACACCATGACCATGACCAGTGATTACATGCTATTAGGGCACACAGTTGCCTCTGATGCATTAAAATAGCTGCCAATTTGAATTCAGGTCAAATGGTGATCATTTTAATGCACAAAATCATCCGTGTATGCAGTCTGGAACAAGATTGACCTTAAATTACTGTCAAGAGTAGCTGGGAAGGCATGTTAAAATATTGCAACAAAAAAGAAAAGCATTTCTTAGTATGATAACATGTTTACCTCCAACAAATTTACATTCCCTATATCAATTAATTCACTTATACTGAATTTTTCTAGACAGCATTTAAGCCTCCTTCCTGACTTAAAGGTAAAGTCCACCCTGATTACAAGTTGGTTTTAAACAAAGCAGAAAAATTAAAGAAATCGATCAGTGAACGTTTGAGCAAAATAAGATAAGAAATAAGAAAACTATGAATTTTTGAAGTTGTTATAAATCAAACACAAACTGGCAACTCTGTGACGTATCTTGCGAGCTTATCTCCCATTTGCCCTGTACCTCAAAAATCATTAATTTCCATTTTCTCTCAAGAAAATATTCAAATATACAAGCACATTAAATATAATCAATGCTCATATATTTTTTACACAGAACCTGTATGAAACAAATCTATTCCTTCATCAAAAACTTATAAGAAAATTCATGAAAATTTCTGTACCGAGCAAATTATGAGAGAGGACCTTGTAAGATAAGTCACGGAGTGGCCAATTTGTGCTTGATTGATTAAAACTTTGAAATTTCATAACTTTATTTCTTTTAATATCGGATTTTGCTCAAACTTTTACTAATCTTTTTCTCTTATTTCTCTGCTTTTATTCAAATCAACTAGATTCCAGGGTAGACTTTTCCTTTAACACCAAGTAAATATATGCCTGAAAGTGTGTTTATAACCCCATCGATCAAAACATGACATAGAATAGTATCACTAAGTTAGCAAGTTACTAACTTGATTCTACTGCCAGGGCAGGTGCCTTTTGAGCTTCAACTTTTCAATCAAGCCTCTCATATTGTATTACATGTGATCCCAGAAACAGAGCAACCAGCTTGCATGTTTACAAGTGCAAAACCTTGCCAAAGTCTTTTCATGCACTTTACTTCATTTTAAATCAATTTGTATAGAGTATTCACATTATGGCATCAGAGAGTTTTTTATAGGTACAGCAGATTGTATGTGTTCCTTTTGAAAGTTCTCTGTTTTTGTCTGCAAAATAGTTTCAAGCAAATATATGTTTATCATATAGGGTGGTGTTTTAGATCTATCTACATTCGTTTATGAAAAATGATGATACTGACAAAGAGATCTTTATATGAAATGAATCTACATTGTATTTTGGAATAAATATCTACTAATAACGTTATTTTTATACACTTTACATGTATGTTATCAATTATCTAATACTGCCATAACTTTTTTGAACCGAGTTACGAGTGCCCTTTCTTATTTAGAATTGAAGCAATGTCAAGGCTTTTTCACATTAAAATTTGCAGAATAAAATAATATAGACTTATACAGATTTGAAGAAAAACCTACAAAACTCACCTATGGCCACTAATAGCTAAAGATAATATAATATAACAAAGCAAATAAAAAGGAAATTTTGCATAATGATTGGTTATATCTCTTGGTGGAAGAACCCATGCCTAAGTTTTAGAATGGAATCTAGCTGGCCAATCCAGTATTCTCTGGTGGGGTGTTTCACATTTTCTCTGAGGCATAATTATGTCTCAAAAATATTCAAAATCAAGATGGGGGGGGGGGGGGGGAAGGGGTAAACAAGTACATACTGGTACACTTTCTAATGATGTGAATTGAATGTATGCCAGGTTTGGTTTGGCTGGGGTAAATGTGCTCCCTTTGCCCCTGGATACACAACTGTATTGACAACAGATCACTTACCACACAAGAAATGCCATATTTGTGTCCATGGAATTCAGCGACCTGTGTCTTGTCTTGGACATCCCAGATCCTTACTGCTGGATTGTGACCACACTGCATGAAAGATAGAAAGAGATTAAGAGATGGAGCAATGAAAAAAATCAATGTATTGAAATCATGGATATAAGCTTACATTACCACTTTTTTTATACAAAATTTATGCACCGGACATGTATATGTTTAAACTTTTCTTCATTCAATTTTGAAAATTTGATTAAAATGTAAAATTCAGGGGTATTCATTTCCACTTTAACAAACAAAATGTTTGAATTGAACACAAAATAAATACACAGGTGAGTTTATTTTCAGCACAATATTCTTTGAAAGTTTTTTTTGCATATTTAATAAGTACTGTATTTGTAAGGATACAGTAGTGTTAGTGTTACTACTTCATACATTCATTTATTCACCCTCTTTTAACTTCTTTAGTTCTTATGATGATCTGTGCAGGATATATGTAAATGTATGTGTCAGACAGAAATTACATCGCATGTAGATTTCAAAGAATGATTTCCCAGTCTCTCTTTCTCTTTCTGTCAAATGTGTGTATACCATGTCCTTGAAACATTGGATACATTTTTAATCAAACATGTTTTAGTTTGAATCATACAAAGGATTGGTACAAATAGGTTATGATAAATAGGCTACACACAATAAGTTAGTATTTGAGGCCTTGCAAATTCAAGGTTGAATTGTAAATACATAGAACTATGGGAGAAAAAAATCAATTATTAAAGTGTGAGGATTTGCTCTACAATATAGCGGTTCCATACATGTGTGTAATATCAGCACAATATTGGAGAATTAACCGTCCCTTTAATAATGAAAGAGCGAACAGGTACTCCAATCACCCCTGATTAACTTCATTACCGCATGCACCAAACAACAGACATTAATTTGACTAAGTGTCGGGGATGCCCAACACATGTAGTCGCGCATTCAACAACACAATGGCTCAGCGATGAGTCACGTCGTTCAGGAGAGCCATTAAAACATTCGCAACTTGGAGGAGAAAAGGGCTCGCACTTGTTAGATGGAGAGCCGTTGAGATGCAAATATATGGCAGGAGGTCCAAAAATAGCCTTCTCAATCTCTGGCAAGGCCTGGAGTGGGAGCCGACATTGAGATATGTGGCATTTCGATTGTGGCGGCTGCTTTTTCTTGGTGGAATTCCTTACAATACACCTTGAGGTTTGAGTGTAGGGTTGGATGATAAATAATGTGCACATGAACAGAGTGTATTCTACATGCACAGATTCTGTGTGTATTGACACTCAAACAAAATTCATGGTGACTTGACCTATCAGCTTGACAAAGGTTGACTAAAGATACTATTTATCATTTTGATTTCGGAATGAATTATTTTTATCAATAAATTTGGTTTAGCATGGAAGAAAAATATCTCTGAAAATTTCAAAAAAACAACAAAATTGTGTTTGAAAAATAAGATTTCGACTCACACCATGGTACAAATCATGCTGAAATCATATATATCATTATACTTTGAGGAATTTTTCAAAAGGAGTTCAATGTCACCACTCATATACATACATGTATAACTTGCTTCTCATTACATTTTTGGACTGATTTATCAACCTGTATTTAAAAAAAAAAGTGAAATACAATAAGCCTACAGTCTGGGGTCAAAATAATGGAAATATAGGCCTTACATTGAAGAAAAATAATACATCTATCTTTCTTATAAATGTTATTGAACATATACATGTACATGTACTGTAGAAGGTTCACATAACAAAAAAATCTATACATGCATGTAGTCTACAAACTAGTCATTGCAAACCCTGCAATATATGTAATGACAGGAGTTTGTGCTTTCCAACTAGATGGAGATCGAGGGAGAGAATCTCATTATGTTCGTTTGTTGGTGGCAGCAGCAATTCACAGATCCAGTTATTGCTTCTGATAGGATCGGTGTTAGAAGTGTCGATTTAGATTTAGATTGCAAAGTGGCAATTTGATGGGAATAGAAAATGGTGTTATTATCCAATAACACATCCTGCAATTTCAGGTAATAAAATGTAATCTGTTCATCTACCAATCTTGTTACAAAGTAAAACCTTTCAAGGCCCCTGCAGTTCTGCTTCATGTATGTTATATTACATGAAATGGTTTTATATAAAATTCAATTGCTATGTGAGTTTCAGTATAATAGTTTTTTTCAGCTCTTCCTCAATTTTTCACTTCCAGACACTTGATCAGTGTAACAAAAAATGTATTTCGGGAGCTCTTTTGAAATTTAAAGATGAGCTTTTCTTGCAGTGATTTATTATCAGATCTCTTTTTGAGTTTTCCCGAGATAAACTGCTTTCTGCTCTTATGTATTTTTTCACTGGTCATAATTTCTTACTGTTTTATAAACTGAAAGTTACATTTTATTAGAGATAATTACATGTGTATGTATGTGGTTTGGTTTGTGTTATATGTTCGAAGTGCAATGTAGTCACACTCCTAAAAACGAATTTTACATTTACAATATAAACAGAAATGCCCTTTTTATCCAATCCGTGCGTTTGAATTGCAAGCAAGATTGCCAATACACTATATCAACATACTGGTACTTATGTGTTTCTCACATGAACAGCATTACTATTGTACATGTAAACAAATATTGATATAGTATGTACATAATCATAAATTACAGATATTATTAGTGATGTACACATCCATAAATGCTGCACGTGACATGTACAGATAGCTGAGGTTTACCTCAACAAACATGTACATGTAATACACGGCTGACTGGCAATAAGGTGTTGTTGGTTCATTTCACATTGAGTCATACACAAAAAAATGAGTCAATGGTTGCGACTTATTTCAACTTAAACCACATACGAACAAATACTGAACAAATTTTCATACTCATTGCAAAATCCTGTTCAACACAGTATAATACCAATATACAAATAATTCATGTTGCGAGTGCATAATAGTGAATATGCACTGCATGAATGTTAAGTCACAATGGGATAAAGTGCGTCTCAGCGTGCGCATCAAAGTCCTTGCCATAGCCTTCCTATATAAAACTAAAGCCCGGCGCACACTATACGATCCGACTGCGACCCGATTTTCGAACAAATTGCAGTTTGCATTAAATGTGAAAGTAAAAGAGTGAAATTATCTCATTTGAAGTTCGGAATAATGATGCGAATACTAATATCGAAATTTTGGTTAACTGCAATTCTTCTGGTTAGAGTAAAGGCCAAATCGGCTTCAAATCTTAGTCAATCGCAGGATTGGTATGACGTCACTATGACTACTGGAATTGAATTCGCATTTATTCCTACACGGGGGCTCGCAGTACCCTGGAATTTCGATTTTAGTATTCATACTACTATTCGGAACTTTGATCACGAAGATTTTACACGTTTGAAGGTTCATATCAAATGTTATAACAACTTTTCGAAAAATCGCATCGTAGTTAGATCGTGCAGTGTGCGCCGGGCTTAAGAGCATTTCATCGCGCCTTAAGTTTGTACGCACCAGAGGTAATACATACGCGCATCTCAGCCGTGCACTATCACTTTTTGCCATGGGTTATCACTTTTGCCATGGGAACTTTTTGAAGGTAGGAAAGAACAAGAGCCCCAGGGGGCACGACGCTCACCTGAGGTGGATCAATTCACATCTGGTGCAGGGGCCCCTATAAGGCCACCCAGAAAAATTTCATGAACGACTTTCATTCTTATCTATACACAATACCAAGTCTGAGCTTCCTACCAAGTTCGGTTAAATTCCAATCATGGGCTTTGGAGAAGAAGCTGAAAATGTAAAAAGTTTATGGATGGCGGACAACTTGCCCACCCCCCCCCTCCCTCAAGTATGTTACCCCCACAGACCCCCTATAGGGCCACCCAGAAAAAATTCATGAACAACTTTCATTTTTCGTCTATAGTGGTATCTCCATACACAATACCAAGTCTGAGCTATTCCTGGTTCTGGAGAAGAAGATGTTTGAAATTTACATAGCTTTTACAATTGGGGGGCCTCCCCCTGGCCCCCCTGGGGGCCACATGTACCATTTTAGCAACTTTGGATCCCCTACCCCTAAGGATGATTCCTACCAGGTTTGGTTGAATTCCGATCATGTGTTTTGGAGAAGATCAGAATGTACATTTTGCCTAGCAGCGCCCCCCCCCCCTCCAGTATGTTACCCCCACAGGGCCCCTATAGGGCCACTCAGAGAAATTTCATGAACAACATTCATTCTTCATCTATAGAGGTATCTCCATACACAATACCAAGTCTGAGCTATGCCTGGTTCTGGAGAAGAAGATGTTTGAAATTTACATAGCTTTTACAATTGGGGGCCTTCCCCCTGGGGGCCACATGTACCATTTTAGCAACTTTGGGTCCCCTACCCCTAAGGATGATTCCTACCAAGTTTGGTTGAATTCCGATCATGTGTTTTGGAGAAGAAGATCAGAATGTACATTTTGCCTGGCAGCGCCCCCCCCCCTCCAGTATGTTACCCCCACAGGGCCCCTATAGGGCCACTCAGAGAAATTTCATGAACAACATTCATTCTTCATCTATAGAGGTATCTCCATACACAATACCAAGTCTGAGCTATGCCTGGTTCTGGAGAAGAAGATGTTTGAAATTTACATAGCTTTTACAATTGGGGGCCCTACCCCTGGGCCCCCCTGGGGGCCACATGTACCATTTTAGCAACGTTGGGTCCCCTACCCCTAAGGATGATTCCTACCAATTTTGGTTGAATTCCGATCATGGGTTTTGGAGAAGAAGATGAAGATGTAAAAAGTTAACGGACGACGGACGACGGACGACGGACGACGGACAAATTTCCATCGCAATAGCTCACTCGAGCCTTAGGCTCAGGTGAGCTAAAAATGCATGGTCAATAAGAATGCCTACATTCTAGAACCCGTTTTTATAAACTGTCATATTGTTCTGATTAATAAACATCTTATTAAGCAAAAATCTTCATGGGAGATATTCAGAGAAATGTCAGCTCAGAACTTGATTTGACTAGAATAAAGTTAGAGTATTGTGGGGGGGGGGGGGGAATTGTCAAATTTATAATAAAGAATTAATCTTGATTCTTCGTAGCAAATTAACTCATTCTTTATATAATTTCTGATTACAAGTATATTTTGACAGTGCTTTGCAGTATGAATGTCTCATCTTTTGAATGATGTTTTGGGGCAATGGTGCGCATTCGCTCCACCATTATCAGATCTGCATCTACATGTAGCTCCTTGAATACGGAATGGTTTACAAACACAGTCAACTTTTAATCAGGTAATAGACACTTTATATCATCCTTTCCTATAATTCATGACTCACCTCTCCCGAAACCAAATACCGCCCGTCTCCAGAAAACGAGAGCGCTGTCAGGGTTTTCCTGCAAGATCGAAACAAGGGATTAGGTGAACAAAAATCAGATATATCAGAGGGAAAAAGTGAGATTTTAAGACTACGTGCATGCAAACACTCGAGGAGTTTCATGAAAAGCTGGTGGAAGGTTGCATTGCATTTTGTTTGTGAGTCATTGCAGAACTGCTACAAGGCGCAAAACAAAAAAGGAAACTTGAAAAAAAATCCTATGATTTCACTTCTCTTAGCCATATATTCTACATTTAATTATCACTTATTCTAATCTCCTATAAGATGAAATACAAGATATTATTTCAGTACCAGCATGACTTGATATTATCAGCAAGTGACAAAAATTTTATTTCAAGCCTAACGAGGCTCTCGTGGTGTCCCAAAGGAAAGGATTTCCCACAGAAGTGAGCTGGCAGCCAGGTGCTCATTTTGTGCCTCCAGAGCTAATATTAGAAAGTAGAAGAGCCAAGAGGGAAAATATCTGCACCTATTTTGGAAGCAGGTAAATTGGAAGGAAAGGCAGGGCTGCTACTATAAAAGCTTTGATGTGATAGGAAGGCTGAGGCTTTATTTAGAGGGTCATGATGGGGAAGATGATATTAAGATGGGATGCATGATGAGAAGAAGTAAATAGAAAAGAATCAGCGATTACAGATCAAGACAAAAACAAGGAAGAAGGACCTGGAGAGGCAAAAGCAAAAAAAAAAAAAAAACGATGGAAAGAATTCTGAGAAAATGCTCAAAAGGGGGGAAAATAGGGAGAATAAGGCAAGCCAAGAAATGAGACTGCACAGCAATGTGAGCAGCAAATGAGAGCCAAAGGACTCAAGGAGCAAGATTTCAATTGTTCTTCAATCTTCTCTCAAAATTGCCATTTGAAGTATACATTCGTCATCACCAACTCTCCCTCCCAGCAAAATTAGTATTTGAAATTACAATATCTGTCTACACTACATGTAGCCACATGTCCCAATTAGCCTCCAATCATTTCAACCTGTAACATGTGTAATTGCAACAAAGAGAAAATCAATAGTGCTGTTTTGTCTAGACACCGAGTACACTAACAAAATGTGGATCTTGGAAATGTACATGAACATGAATTACCCATTTTTAAAAAAATCAATGCAGAAAAAACCTAATGGGTTAACTTTTAGACTATGGCACAATTAGCACTTTCCAAGGACTCTTACCACTGTCGCTTTACATCTTTTAAAGGAAATGTGTGTGTGTGTGTGTGTGTGTGTGAGAGAGAGAGAGAGAGGGGGGGGGGGAGGAAGATGTTTAATTCCATATCTTTTACCAATTTACAATGAAAATGTAATGTACATGTACCTGATTATGAGATTTTTACCAATTATGTAATCATTGAATATACATAACTAATATGTTGTAAAAACCTTATGTACATATGTGTATACATGTACCTAAAAACTAATATTCATCTGTAAAAACCTTCCTGTATACCTAATATTCTGTAAAAACCTTACATATATCGCATTTCAATGATAATTATTTTGTTTTTAGTTTTTGTCATCAAAAAGATCACAGAAGTACATTGACACAGACACATAGTGACATCTACTGAGGTTGACCTGACAAACATCTCATTCAGATACAAATTGCAACCACACCCTTTTTCCAAAGTAAGGCCCCCCCCCAAAAAAAAAATAATAATAATATATTTTTTTTAAATATAAAAAACCTTCATGTCCTCCCATTCTATAGTGGGCTGTTCCCAAAATGTTTGTGGTTACATCAGACAGGAAAGGATTTGAAATGACATGGCACCATTGGCACAAACATATGATAAAATGTGGAGGATCTTTGTTAATGAATGACACACTAGTATGGATTTCTTTGTTTCTTCCCACACACGCACATGGATGACAGGAAGTGGAAAAAACCTGTCACTTAATGTCATATAGGATTTCCTCAATGATTGTGAGAAATGTCACTGCATCTGTTTTCTTCCTCTCTCACCGAAACTTTAGGCTTCAGCACTTTAAATGCAGTGAATTGTCTAAAATTACATTTTCTTTGGGTTAAAGTCTTGTTTGTTAGATTTAATCTGATTAAAGCAAAATCAATCTAAATTATGGCACAAATATTTTTTTGTGCCAAGGGGGATTCCCTCCAATTTTAGAACTTTAATAACTGTCTGAATACAAACACTGTAAATCCACATACTGTTATGAACATTTCTCCCTAATGTTCCTGTACCTGCCTACACAGACATGTAGTACATAATAATGTATGTGAAAATACGTATATTGATTGCATTGTAAATATTTATCCAACTTATAATAAAACATATCAAAGGTCTTTTCATTGTTTTGTAATACATGTATTTCTTCTGTAATTCACCTGTATCTCTAAAAAATCCAAACAACCACAGATAACGAATGTAAATACATGTACACATGTATGTTAATACTAACATTTTAACAATCTACATATCATTTGATAAAATACAATTGTAGCTTTTCTTTCCTTCTTGTTCATCTCATGTCTGTCTATCATGCACTCAGTATAATAAAAAGTTATTTTGCCCTGGTGTAAAGGTGTAAAGCTTTTATACTCAAACAATCTGATTTACCAGTGATTTGAGTTTTACCTGTGACAAAATTCAAACTTGCAGGTAGAATACATTAAAAAACAATATTCTTTGAAATTTGATTTCATCATTATTGTCCTTCCAAACATCTTCCCTGATACCATAACTTGAAACTGATTTGCTTTAATTTCATAAAAAATAACAATAAGGTATGTAGCTTTTTATAATGGTATGGTTTCTGATAGCATCAACATGGAGACAAAATGAAGGATATTTCAACTTCCAGCAATAGACAGTTTGTCAGACCTTGAACTTATAGTGCCTACTTCCTTCCAACGTTCACACAATTCATGCATTCCTGATCAATTATAAATTTCACATATATTATTGTTGTTTTTTTACAATTTAACTTTGCCTCACACCATTCCTTTATTTTCAACTTGAAATCGGCAACTCCAAAAGTCCTGACTTCGAGTTCACTTTTATTTGCTTATCTCACCAATTTCAAGTGGGCATGCTTTCATTCAAGAACCTAGGTAATACTGTTTGGCAACAATTTGCAACAATCGGCTAAAATTTGGACAATCGAATCTCTTTAGTTTTCAGAAATGGCATTCCAAGGTACAACTAAGGTGCCATGACGTCGGCAAACATAGCAATCGTGGGCGCGTTACGGGTGAAAAATTACCCACTTACACTAAAAAATGAGGTAACCCAGCAACAGCAATGACCCATAATAAGTTGTCTCATACAATGTATGCAGACTGCAGGTTGAAAAGAACTACTGGAGCACAACGTAGGATTGTGAAAGAAAGAGCAGAATGAAAGAGTTGTGTGTATTTATTTTGTTGATTCTTAAATTGGATTGACATAAGTTATTTACACTCGGATACATTTTGATATTTTTGTTTGTTTGTAATAATGCACTTTAATTTGATTAATGCACTTTGATTTGATTTCCAACCTTTAATTTTGGCAGATTCAAACATTAATTGAAAATTTATATGAAGTTTAAAAATCTAATACAATGGTTTCCCTTTCTCTTGGAATTATATTTTAAACACTTGGAAGTACCCTTAAAATTTAAAAAAATTTAGAAGGGTCTTTCTTACCTTGATTGATTGAAGATATGGAACTGTTTATTTCTTCTTGGATTGAACACCACTATCACACACCTGCAGATAAGAGAACAAAAAATAAAATCATTAATTAATTGTACAGTCAAATAAAAGACAAAATCAGGAATGACAGAGAAGAGAGAGGAAGACAAAGGGAGAAAGAAACAAAGCGTACGAGAGAGAAAGATAGTGAGAGGTAGTGAGAGAGAGAGAGAGAGAGAGAGATCATGGGGGGGGGGGGGGTGGGGAGAAAAAATGAGAGAAAAAAGGGAAAGTCAGCAAAGGGGTATTCACAATACATGTGTAGAATGTTATATGTCATTTATAATAATAATAATTCTCAATTTTTATATAGCGCAAATTACAATTAAGTCTCTAAGCATGAATAATAGGTAGTTTTTATTATTACCCCGGTGATCGGATACTGGCATGCCCGCACACAATGTATGCACATTCTCCGCTCCCTGGGGAGTATTCCAGCAATGGGCAGTACAGTGACGCTCAAATTGCTAAACAAACAACATTAACTTTCGCATCCTACCGGGTACCCATTTAACACCTGGGTGGAGAGTGGACCTCGTGGTTCACAGTCCGGGGACTTATCCGCTGATCCACAACACCTCTACATCCACAACACATCTACCTTTATGCATTTCATGACTTAAATTATCCAATTTGGGTCAGCTAAAATTTGTTATTAGAATAAAGTAATCAAAATAGTAGAAACTTATGCAATACACATGCAGTCAGACCGCAGGTCGTATGCAAATGAGCAAAAATCGAGCATTTTATTTCCAGTGCCCGAAATGGACTTTCTCCCTGCACCCAGCCGACTGTATCGCATGGTCATCTTTAAAGTTATGCTCTTCAATAAATATTAATGCTGTGCTCATTAGACTTTCTGCAAAAATAAATGAATAGTTTACCAACACAGGGATATTTTGTTTTAGTCAGAATTTTAAAAACAAAATGTTTAAAGTAACTTATGAAATAGTCATACAAAAGCCTTTTTTTCACAAGATTTCAAGTTGTTAAAAGACATAAAAAGTATATGAGCCGCCATCAAGACACATGTATGGAAGCGCTGGAATCTCATCTTTTCATCGTTACATTCAAATCATCCATAAATTTATGATAGAGTCAGGATCCAGCAATATTCAGCCGCAGATCATCCGTTGTCAAGACCATGGTCAAGACCATAGAATCTTAGCCCTGTGGTTGGTAAGCGAGCCATCCGTAACCAAGTGCGCGTTGAATGAAACATTGCGCAACCTGTTGCTTCATCCTTGCGCAAACATGCGCATAGCTGTTGCATAGCTGTTGCCTGGATGTGAGAAAACATCTTGCGTGGTGGTAACCAATCAGAATGCTGGAATTGACTTTTTTAAAGACAAAGTGTGTACATTGGTTACATATTGCTGGATCCTGACCCTGTCATGAAGTGCACATTAATGTTATTTCAATCTTTGGAAAGTACAGAAAATGCCCTTTACGCTCATGTCAAATTTGCCCTGGCTCACAATAAAACTATGGTAGATTTGGCCAGATTTATATTTCATTTAATTTCCATTTTTGTCATAAAAGGAACACCATTTTATACCAATTTCGTCTTTTATTTTGAACACAATAAAAGCATGTCACAAATCTCTGATCCCTCTTCTTTTATTTGATGTATAACTCATGACAATTGGTGAATGATAAGTAGTCTATTCAATAGTTTGCAAATGAGATGTTCCTGGCTGTTCTTGCTCATTATGTATTCATAGTCAGTCAGAATGCGGATTGGCTGCATGTCTTCATTTAAATTCTATAACAAAACTGAATGCTGAAAAAAGCAGAAGAAATGTCCAGCCTGTAGAATGTAAAATAACAAGTATATAATCGTAATTTACTGCATCCCAACGAATGTAGCAAATATGCCAGCAATCAAGTTGGGATGTGGGAGAGTCTAATGGGAATACAAAGATGTTTCAAATTTTAAACCTCAAATTTCCCACAGAAGTACTTAGCAAAGGTTATTTGCTGGGCACATCAGATTTTATTACCAATTCCACTTTCAAACTTTAATAAGTATGATTATCTCATAATTTTCAACACTGAGTTTATAGAACTTCTTTAAGATATTTCTTCATGTCTTCTTTCTACAAAGTGTGTGTACAAAGCTTGGCAATTTTTGCAATTCACTCATGCTCGTACCATGAGTAATTTTCATTTGATGATTCAAACACCTTGCTCTCTTTATCAAAAGCTGAAAGCAACACACTTCATGGATTCTACCTTCTTCCTTTTCCTCTCTAGATTTTTAAATTTGGCTTTCTGATTTTGCCCATATTTCACCACAAAAATACATTCCTACACACTTTGTGAATCTTTAACAATGAAATAGTCAAACAGAATAACTTTGACTGTGACACTTCTCCCATACAATACGCACTGTTTGCACAGCACTTCATCACCTGTGCCTAACAATGTATGTGGGTTGACACTAGTGTATGTCAATGAATGTCTCCTTCTGAAATACACTTGATCAAATGAAACTACTAAGAAAATAAATAAATGCCTAGCTTTCAGACAGAATTCTTTTCATATTCTCCTTATGTCTATTCATTCCTGACTAACAATTTTGACATTGACACTTCGTCAACACGTCACCAACAACTCTTTCCAAAATACAAAATTCATGAAGAGTTAAATACAACTTATATACGCAAGAAGTATGTACACAACGTTTTATTGGCATGTATGCAGGCTAAGCAATATCACTGCTTTGTCATTATTATCTCTGAAGTATCAACATGGCCTACAAAGTCCATTTGTTGTCAATGAACATTGTGATTTTGTCAAAATCTATATATTTATGACATACAGTTACCAATGACATATTACTCCAATGATTGCATGCTAGGACCTGTATGCTAGGACCTGCCTGCGGTTTCATGCAGAAAAATCACCAATTTAACTCACTAATAATTGGCGGATATTTGACCCAATTCTCCCAGTCTCAAAAAGACAGCAAGCTTGTACACTGCCAGGAACTCTTCCAAGGAAAACATTCTTTATTTAGTCAATACAGAATCCTTCAGGCAACATTCTGCATACATATACATAGAGGTTGGCATATGCTACCAATTCATTACTAAAACATTTGATTCTAAACTATTCCAACTTTCCAAGCATTTCAATACCAAATTTATTCCTTCCATATGCAGTTGAGTTATAACAAATGTAGCATGTCAGGATAGACATAGGCTTATTTTGCCAGGGGAGCTGATGTCTCATGCCGAAATATCAACTTTTCAAGTCCTACATTTTGTTACTGAGTAAGGCAAGCACACAAAAAGTTTTGGACACTTTTTATTGTAGTGATAATGTACAAAATATGTAACTCGGTCCCCAAAACATGCTAAATAAGATATAGACCACCTCGCTGCCAAATCCCAGATATGATATGAGGTAACAGTTGCCCAAATATTTGTGATTTCAAACTTCTAAGAGGTGGCCTCGTGTATGCCTATAGTTTTTAGTGACAGCAAATATTAGCTTTTCACTATAATGTCTCAATATTATACTGACCAAAATATAAACATGATTTACATTGAACAGTTCAAGGCCACGGTCACCTTTCAAAATCTTTAAGTATTTTGTCCTTAAGACAATCCATCTGTTATACCCATCAATGTTGAATTACTGGGAAGGATTTACAGTTGTAGAAGCTGCCAAAAATAATAAGACAAAAATAATGGATATATCCAGTGGTCCACATAATTTGAGTGAATGACATGGATGCCTGACTGAATTAATTTGGTTGAAACTTTTATATGAAAGTTGACTTCTAATTACAACTATTATAACTGTAAAAGTGGACAAATGTCCAAAGTTTTGTTCACAGTTGTTGTTTTAGGATTTCAAACATGACATTTCCTTCCCACAATTTTCATGTTTTCCAGAACCCTATACAGCTTTCCAGAGCTACATGTACATAGGCCTACAAAATACCACAGTTCACTTCTCGATTGTATTTTTCCACTACAGGTACTTAAAAAGCCATAAATGTTCACTGTACAGTGTAGTTATGGAAGGGAAGAAATACTGATTTGGACATTTAAAAAAATAATGCCTGTTGAAGGACTAAATTTTATGTTAACAAATTACTTTTCATATCTTACATGTGTGAGCACATTTACTGATGAAGAGAGTTAAAATTTCAAATATTTGTACATGAGCATTTATACATGGGCACAATAGCAACACAAAAAATATAGAAAACTTCCTGAATGCAATATCTACATTTGTCATGTACAATGTAGCTATGTTTACAAAACATATCCAGATCAAAGAAAATGCCTACAGGACCTACCTACATGTACATGTTCCGAGGTAGGTATTTAGAGTTCAGTTAATAATGACTTTAATACATCAATCAAGTGAACTTTGGGCCAACTTGACATTTCAATGTTGTGAAACTTGCATTTTCATCCGTATAAATGTCAAAGTCGTACAATAAGCCTGTATGATAATGGAAGCGCTCCTTAAAGCCGTAGGGTGAAATAGCTCATTATGTCAGGGATCAGAGAATGGTCTCAAAAGAGATCTGGATGAATTAATATTTCATCTTTTCAGCTGGGATGTGATCGATTGAGATTCATGATGGGGCACTAAGTCTTGTCCAATCATTCTCTTCTATCCAATTTGATCCTGTATTCTCCCTCTCCTATCTCTCTCTTTTGTAGTTGCCTTCTTCTTCTTCTTGTTCTTATTATCTCCTCCTCCTCCTTCTATTCATCCTCTCCTACTTCTCCTCCTCTTCTCCCTCCTTTCCCTCCTTCTCCACCTTCCTTTTCTTCTTCTTTTACTTCTCTTTTCTCTTCTTCTCTTTTCTTCTCTCTTTTAGAATTCACATAGCATTAATATACATTATGGTAATGCCTTCTAGTCATAAAATACACACTGAGATGATACATTCTGTACATTCGGCCTAGATAGCAATTTCAGCATTTTTTATATGAAGTGTGATTTGGCGTGGGATGTAAATGAATAGAAACATGTAATGTAGGCCTACAGAGAGTAGCTTTGTGTGTATATGTACATGTAATTACACAATGAATTCTTGATTCAGGAAACCACCAAACTGACTTTCTATGGTAAAGTATTCAACCACAGAAACAACTAGCCCTGTCAACAATAAACACATTCCAACCCAGTGATCAACAATGTCCTACAATGTCCTTCCTCTAGTAAAAACAGCGGAACATCTCTTCCTAAAAGCTGTTATTTATTCAATTTTTGTCCACCCTAACCTATGGTACTTGTTAATGGTAAAGCATAACAATGAAATAACAGGCTTCACAACACAAAAACACTATTAACCAGGTTCACTCGACAGGTATCTCTCAAATGGGACTTCTACAAAACATTTATATTTTCAAGTATGGGATTTGAGCTCCATCTACTACTTTTATCTCTCTTTATATCTTCTTTATCTACCCGGTAGTCTATGCATTGGATTGAGAAAATATCCCGCCCCATGCTGTGGATTAATCGCCTGCTACTGGGACAATGTACATGTACTTCTAATAAGATCAAAGAAATTGCTCTGCAAGCACAGAAAATACAATATGTGACCCGTCGCCTCAAAACCTACGATAAGTCGCACGGACCACAACGTAGCAAACAGCCCAAAATAGTAAATTTGCTTGGATCAGTCGATTTTCTGTTTTTGATAGAAATGGGTAGTTTCATTATCATTCTATCATGTCTCAAGTTTGTGAGTCATAATTCAAATTTAAAAATATGTTTTGGGGTCATTTTAAAATGACTCCTTTTTTTCACCTGTGGAGCTAATGAATGTTTGGAGAGCTTTTGTAATGCTTTCATTCAATGCCAAATTACTACTTTACCTCTAAAGGTATTAAATTGATTTTTGGAGTGAGTAATGAATAGGTCCTCCTGGAGCAGCTTGCCAAAAAATCAGCCTAATCTGATAATCCCTTCATACATGTACCAGTTGCTATGGCCATTTGAATACCCAGTTTTACTTGGGCGCACACAGAGAGGGAAGGTTTAGCACTATTTTGTTCCGAACTTAAATGGCCATTTTCTCTGAATAAGAGTTATTTATTGGGTCACATATAGAAATGGGCTGGAGCAGATACAAATTATATATATGTTTAGGTAATTTGTATCTGCTCCAGCCCATTTCTATATGTGACCCAATGCCTCAAAACCTACAATAAGTCACCAAAATTTTTTTTTTTTGTTTTATACATTTTCTGAAAGTAGAGATTCTCAGCATTCCAATGATATATCACTTGCCTAGTTTAATCAATGATAACACCTTTAAATATCACATTTAGAATCAGTATTATGCTTTTCACACTTGCAAAATAATATTTTGCTTAAAAATAATAAGTTTGGGTTGTATAAGAAATTGTCTACTTTTAGACCTTCATGTTGATTGCAAATTAGCCCTTTTTCATTATTTCATTGAAAAGTGGCCTGGGAAATCTAACCCAAAGACATGCACTTGTACATGATCTTCAAAATATCATGTATCTAAATTTGAGGAAATGGTACCGGTTCAGTTATTTTAAGCCATTCTCTCCGCTCCTATAGGGTGTAACATGTATGACACATATACATGTATGACCCTCTTGTTGCTGAATGACTGATGTTACAGGCATGCTCTATACTTTGGATTGAGGTGAAAAAAACGATATCTAACAAACAAATACATTTTGATGGAAATGAGGAACAATAGTGATCTTGTCCACTTCGTGCTCATGTATGTACAGTATGTTCATTGATTTTGTTTTGTAGTAAGTTTGCAGTTGTAAACACACATTGTAATATTTTGTAACATGGAAAAAGAAAAATATATAAAATTACACTTGTACATAGGGCCATAGGCAGTAGAGTGACTGATTAATGTTTACACATACAGTTTTATACAACAAATGACACTAACGGTGTACTTTCTTGTACGGATACAGGGATTAGATTACTGTCAAAATGACTTTTTGATTTTCTATTAATTAAATAAATGCAACACTTTTTCAGAAACAATTTTGGTATTTGTTTTTCCATTTTTACAGCTTCTTTTAATATTTCCAAAATTGAATTGCTCTCTGTTCCAATGTCTTTTTTCCCCTGGGTCAGCTACACACCAATTTCCCTGCTTTCCTGCTAGAATGAGCCAAAGGGCAAATTGGTACTAACTATAAAGCCTACCAAAACTACATGTACATGTATGTACATGCAGTGAAGCAAGGTGGTTTAACCAATAAATCAGATCAAGTACTTGGTCAGCTAGTGCCAATTTTCATAAAAGGATGCAAAGCTATGAGCCCAAGGAAGAGCTCCAACCTTATGACGCACCAGGCACCAAGAAGGCCATAAAAGAATGCCAAAGAAATTTGCTCGGCTTGGCTGCCTACGTCACTCTGTCCACACAAACAAATTAAGAGATTGAGATGTAATTCCTTTTCAACTTCAGTGAAATAAGAAGTTCAGAATATTGATTTTGGTCTCATCAAACAGGGTGATCCTAGTTTATGCTGCTGTAAAGTGTAGAGAAGGTTAGGGTCCTATAAGCATGCTGGCAAGTTGTATGTTACGTCAAAATTTTGTGAAAAGAATTTAAAGGTCAATTTTACATTCAAAATATCTGCAAGCCTGCAAGGGATGCAATATCAGCCCACAGTGTTGTGAGGAGCAAGGAAAAAACCAAGTGTCAAAAGTAGTTAACTCCAATTATACCCCAAATAAACTTTCCAGTTGTGCCCAACATAATCATAAATATACAGGCTCACATGTGTATTTTAATGCACAATTAAACAGCAGAAAACCTTTGAAGAACTGCCATAAAACACAAATGAATATATGCAAACTTTGCAAGCCCATTAAAATCTTTTAAGAAGTCCTGAAGTCCTAATAACATCTGAATAATTCTCTGACATTTTATAATGTAAACAACATAATGTATCATGGTAAAAATTTGGGGTAAATATTCCACTCACAAGAGGATATGAATGGATATTCATGACAAAATTTTATATTACCAGTAAATTCATTTTTCATCTTTTTTTTTTTTTTTGGGGGGGGGGCAAGGAAGGCTTGTTGAATAGTATCTCCCCCAAAATAATGGAACAAATACAAAAAATTGATGTGATGTCGGATTGTGAAATTGGCTAAACTTAGCACCTTGTGTGTACATGTAGTTACCTAACTTACCTTGAAATGTTGCTTCCTGTTATGTACCTACATACATGTATATTCCCTACATTCTGAAATCCTAATCTAATTGATACAACCACAGACTGTGACTAAAACTTGCTTAGAAACAAATAATAATAAGACCATAACACTATATCTAACTATTAAAAGGGAAGTCCACCCTGATTACAAGTTGGTTTTAAAAAAGCAGAAAATTAAAGAAAAAGATCAGTGAAGGTTTGAGCAAAATAAAATAAGAAATAAGAAAGTTATACATTTTTGAAGTTGTAATCAATCAAATACAAATTGGCAACTCTGTCACGTATCTTGCCAGTTCCTCTCCCTTTTGCCCTGTACCCCAAATATCATTAATTTCCATTTTCTCTAAAGAAAATATTGAATCAGTATGCACCTTTAGATATAATCATTGCTCACATATTTTTACACAAAACCTGTATGAAATAAATCTATTCCTTCATCAAAAACTAAAAAAATGAAAAGTTATGAAATTTTCTGTTCTGAGCAAATGGAATAGGAGCTCGCAGGATACATCACAGAGTTGTCAATTTGTGTTTGATTGATTACAACTTCAAAAATTCACTTCTTATTTCTTATCGGATTTTGCTCAAACTTTCACTAATCTGTTTCTCTTATTTTACTCCTTTTATTCAAATCAACTTAATACCAGAATGAAGATTCCCTTTAACCTAACCAAAAGCCCAGTTGCAACCCTAACCCCTAAATCTTTGATGAAACAAAGCCTCAAGCAATAGTCACCACAGAATGCACCTGATCGTCAGACAAACAGTTCATCTTTTTTTTTCAAATCTGAGTTTGTTTGTAGTCTAAAGAAGTCTCACTCTTAGTATCAGGGATGCCACTTACAAATGATAAAAAAGTAGGAAAAATCATCTAGAATGGGCCCTTGTGTACATAAAAAGCGGTTTTCTATGGCTAAAAATATGTCGAAAAAGTAGGAATTCCTACTTTTTTCTGAAAAGTGGCAACCCTGTAGTATGTCATTTCCTGTTATTGCCTTTGTACATTTGCCAGTGTGAAGGTGAACTCATATCAAATCAAAAAATCTCTGAACATTGTTAAATTTGTGTTTTGATATGAGTTTGGCATACAACTAATGTATGACGACCAGCATTCAGGACTGGCTGTCAGTATCGTTTGTATACTCAGATACAGCATTAAATTGAGAATAATTTTCCAATGTACAAATCATGTAATATGCTTTGGGTAACAAGATGAGATGTAAATGTAATATACTATAAACATTGTCATTTTACATGTAGGTTAATCAAACTTATTCTTGAAAACTATTGCAATATTGTTTTATAGAGACACATACGACATAAATGTTGGCCTATATGATGGCTTCAGCAAAAAATACTCGGCGGCAGGGCGAGTTTTGTTTTGATAAAGTTTAATTGGTAGACACAAAACCAGCCATGAAGTCCTGCATGTATATATGTACATGTAGGCATACATGTACGATATTGGGACAGTAGCACTGTATTGATATCATTGTTTGGGATGAGATTTGGTTAAATCAATTTTTTGTTCTCTAAGTGGTAAAATGTGTTTTGTTGCTTTATTATATGTTTGTGGGTTGTAAACAAATTTTCATCTCAAAACATTTTATTTACATATACAGTATAACACAGCTCTTTTTAAACGACCTTGTTTACATACATGTACATCAGCAGGTTTCATTCAAAACCTTCAACATTACAATAACCAATATCCTATACAGTGCATACATCATTGTAGCAAGAAACTTGCATTGATTTTCCTATTCAACCAGTGTAAATCTTCAGCTCATGTGGACAAAACACTCTCCAATGTCATTAGGAGTCCATTCAGATCATTGACCAGAAACCATGAATGAGAAGGCGAACAAGACGTAGAAGAGCTCATTCTACTTGAAGCAAAATGTTACTTCATTAACATTAAGAAAGAACTGTAACTCTCATTATCGAAATCAGCCGCACAATCGCTATACATTGTTGAGGAGAGAGGAGGGAGAAAGAAAGAGAGTGGAGAGAGAAAGAAAAAGAGAGAGAGAGAGAGAGAGAGAGAGAGAGAGAGAGAGAGGGTGAGGGAGAGAGAGAGGTATGGAGAAAAAGACAGTTGATTCCCTAAAAAAAATTATTCAAAGAAAACTTCTTAAAGCATGTACACCATGATCATGAAAAGTTGGCCATCAAAGGGCACTATTTCAGACTTCACCTGATGTCAACAAACCATTGGAGGTCTTGTGTATTTCTATTGGATGAAATGTGACCCCACAGTGTTGCTGTGAGCTCTGCGTGAAGGTGCAAGCTGAAATATGATTTCATTTTGGGCAGGTCAGCCTGATTAAATGGCTCTAGCAGATCACAGCCCACATACTACCATTACGCATTCCTAAATCATTATGAGTCCAGGTCCACAGCCAGTCTAATAGTCTTGCTCACAAACATACACTGTGCATGTAGCAGAAACAAGAAGGCCTACACAATGCATGTAATATGCTTTGAGTCATCTTGTCTTAAAGATATTAAAATTATTATTTTGCTTTTATTAGTTCATTTTTTTTTCTTTCTTTACCAAATTTGTAAATCACTTATTGTATACGTGGAGAAGACATCATGTGGTAAACAGTACATGTAAGCCTCCATTTGCATATTCCATAAGAATGTCTTTTGCAATTCAATAAATTTCTGAATAATTGAATTGTGCAGTCTGTACACATTAACATTCCTAAATATGATAAATCATGCACATGTACAGTACATGTAAGCCAGGTCAGGGTGCATAGGCTTATATTTGTATTACTTAGAACACTTAATCATAACATTATCTGGGGTGCACTAGTTAGTGATTCAATACAGTAATCTACTGAGCACTAATGTCTCTATGTGATTAGCTAAGATTTGAAAAGAGAAAAGATTTTTTCATGTCAGCTTAACATTTTTTCATAATCTACCTAGTTTGAAGTTTGGAGTTTATTTTACATCAAAAACAATTCAGATTTTACGAGCAAATTTGTCAATTTTAAAACATACGGGCAAAGAACTAAAATTAAGTACAATGTACCGTAAAAAGGTAGTTTTGAGAGAAATATAAATCTAAAACATGGTTGACTCCTGAAATCACTGCTGCAGTTCTAATATGGAAGTTTCCATTCTGAACTGAGATAATATAGAAAAATAATGAAGAAATGTACCATTAGGACAAGTGCATACTTTTCTCTCTGTATTTTCTGTACACAATACATAGACACACTCTTGGCTCGACGGCTATTGTCACTAGGCTCCTTGGAACTGATAGGTAATGGAACTGATAGGTAATGGAAATGCTAAATTGACGATTCACAGCACAGGCTGAAGAATGATAGACAGGTAGTACACATATGGTGAACTTCATATGAGCCCCAATGTTTTTCAAACTTTCAGAGGCATACATGTATAGGTACAGGCATAACTAGTGACAACATCTGGTTTCCAGACCACTTCCTGGTGAAGTCATTTATAGTTAAACTCGTTTTGTTTTACCCAAAAATTTTCTTGCTAAGACCCTGTTGCCTGTGGTAGGGAGATCCTGCAAATCTTCATGTGAATGGAAAAGTACATGTACATGTACATGTGTATGCATGTCTTTTATGGAGAATTCAGGTCTTGTTTTATTTTTTTCATGCAATATTGTTTTTAATTCTGGGGAACTGTGAGTAGCCACATAAAATAAATTAGAATATAGACCAACTGGTGACCATCACTAAAATAGTTCTTAAATCTTCAATGGCATGTACATGTATCCAGAAAGGGACCATGGATGATTGGATGGGGTCTGAATGTAAACAAGATATCTTGAGGATATCAGGACTTTTATTGGAAGAAACCTGTATGGATGTCTGAACTTGCACGAACAAATAAGTAACAATATCCCCAATAGGAGCTCTTTTGAAATTAAACAAACCCCACTGGGTAAAGGATGCTCATTGTGGAGGAAAGTGGCCTGGTAGTTCTTAAATCTTCAATGTGCTTAAATACTTTGGCGCTTAGAAACATTTGTATTAAGCGCATTATAAATGCAATGTATTATTATTATTATTATTCAATGACACGTACATGTATCCAGAAAGGGACCATGGATGATTGGATGGGGTCTGAAACTCTGAATGTAAACAAGATATCTTGAAGATATCAGGACTTTTATTTGAAGAAACCTGTATGGATGTCTGAACTTGCATGAACAAATACGTAACAATAACCCCAATAGCTCTTTTTAAATGAAAACTAGAAATATCACTGAAGATGATGATTAATACCCCCGCCCCGTGACAACAGCCTTTCTTGACTTTTGGTCGAAAACTGAGGAAGTAGTTCGATCCGCAAGATTTTTCCCTGATTTACTGCCATAGATATGCCGTTTCCATGGCAACGCAGCTTCCGACACATCCGAAAAATATGTCTTGCACATCTTCCCACCAAGACCAATGTGTACCAAATTTCTACACTTTTGGTCGAAAACTGAGGAAGTAGTTCGATCCGCAAGAGTTTTCCCTGATTTACTGCCATAAATATGCCGTTACCATGGCAACGCAGATTCCGACTCATCCGAAAAATATGTCTTGCACATCTTCCCACCAAGACCAATGTGTGTACCAAATTTCATGACTTTCGGTCAAAAACTGAGGAAGTAGTTCGATCCGCAAGATTTGCAACGGACCGACCGACCCCCGCCCGACCGACCGCCCGCCCGCCCGCCCAACCATCGACTGATTCCTATACCCCCTTCAAACTTCGTTTGGCGGGGGTATAAAAAAAAAATTAGTCCTGGCTAAAGGACAACTTAGTGGCTGTTTGGATGCTCATTGTGGAGGAAAGAAGCCTGTAGCTCAAATGTATTTGGGGCAATTTTTACCCACACCGAATCGGCAACATTATGTAAAGGGCTCTGTATGTTTGTATGTTTGTTTGTTTGTTTGTTTGCTTGTTTGTTTGTGTACAAGATAACTAGAGAACGGGTGAACGGATTTGCACCAACTGTTAGTATAGTACTGCAACTACTCTGTACGGCCGCTAAGGCGTGGGTCTGCCGCTTTTGACGGCCTTTCTAGTTTATATTGTAGCTTAGCTTCCCTGCTGTAGGAATATTCCATGATTAGATCAAATCACAGTCCTAAATGTACAGTACATTAAGGACTGTAATTTCACATCCCCATCCAACCAACAGTCTATTCATGTCTAGGGATCTTCTGTGCATAGAATACCTACTTTATTGGGAGCTTCAACACACTGAGCAGAGTTACATGCTTCAAATGGTGGTCAAACGTTTACTCAACATTTGCTTCAGGCATGTAGGTTAAAGTTAGGGCTTAGTTTTTTAATTGCGTTTCAGTTCAGAGTTACATGTCAGGTTACACTGTAGGTGTAAGTATGGGGTCTAGGGTTCTAGGGTTCCAGGGTCCTAGTTTCTCAAAACCACCAACAGGACAGTCATAACTTTATCCGCCAACTACGGAGATGTCTATGATCTTCATGAACTGTTTCACAAAGAGCTTACTAGCTAGACATCTTGTGATATCGATACTACTAGCGAGAATAGGAGCCAACACGTACATGTAGCCTTGGTTGCAATTACACTATATTTTAAACAGCTAAATTTAACTCAAAGTCATTATTTGAATGAATTAGGAAATTTAAGAAATCAAAATAGAAGAAAGGTATAATATACAATGTAGATGCCAAACACTTTGTAAATTATGTAAATTATATGATGAATGCACTTGTAAATTGAAAAATATGGGTTATTGATTACATGATCGGTGAGACAGTTTTTACGTTAGATAGGTACCCCCGGTTGTCGTTATTTGATAGTTTATCAAAACACACCCATATACTTTCATAGTAATAATAAGATGCTTTGAACGTTTTACACAATATTTTTAGGCTTGATTATGATATTGAAATTACAAAAATATTCATATCATAAGTTTAAACACGTATATTTCAAACTATTCATTTTAAAAATTATTGATACAATTTATGTTTACGCTGATATGGGTCTGAAAACCACAGAATATGCCTTTGACTATGGCTGGCCTCTGGTGTCAGATTACGGTTCCCTCATCGGATTTTACTTCACCAAATAAATCTTTATAGAAACCACTTAATACGAAGATCTTTTTATTATTTGTTTTCACATAACCTGCACGCTAGTCCTGATACAAGAAATAAAATGTGATTTTCATTATAGCACTCATTTTCATGCTAATCAAACAGATTCAGATATGAAAGATAGCTTTGCCATCAGAAGTTAAGAGACTTACATGTACTTAATCCATTTTAATATAAAACATACCTAGCAACAGTTATGAATTCATAGTTTTTCTAGATTATGATACTTTCGCAATTGCTTTAATCATTATACACTGTATTTTTTTTCTTACCCAATGTTTATTTGTCAAGAGTATATTTTGTTTTCAGTTTCTAATGATGGGATTAATTTTTTTTTATCCCACCTCAGTTTGATATAGGCCTAGCAGTCTATTATTGTTTCCGTTTTTATTTTGGTTTTCTATATTTTCATGATTTTGAAAAAAAGTTCCTTTCGTATTGAAATGACTTCAATCAAACTGTTTTTAAAAAAATATTTTATCCATTGGAATATAGTTCAGTGGAGACAAGTCTTGAATAGAAACATGCATATTTTCATATAATTTTCATAATATAAACATGGATAAATTCCAGATTAAGTGAATGTGTAGAAAGATAATTTTGAAAGACCATAATCTACTCAATAAATAACATGTGATGGCGCTGTACTAGTACCTCAACTAAAAAATATATGACAGGGTTGGAGGCGTCATAAGTCCTTGTCTCGCTGGTTGTCGTCGATCTTAGCTAAGACGGCTTCGTGAAACACGGAGCAGACAACTAGCGAACTAACGCTGACTTAGTCAAGAAGTTAGACATATGACGGTTTCGAGAAACAAGCCCCTGGATGGAAGACTTTGGTGAGTGTTAACTGATCCTGGAAACCGGATGTTCGCGATTTTCACGAGTGCTTCAGGGGAGCGTTTCATCAAGTGTTTTGTCAGTGATTTTTACGGACAATTGTTATAAGCTCCTGAAATCCTTGCATCTGATTGGCTGAGAGCAAATTTGTCGGTAAAAATCACTGACAAAATGCTTGATGAAACGCTCCCCAGATTTGCGAAAGTTTCATGCCGCGAAATCATTGAATCATCATTGAATTGACCAAATCAACATATATTGTACATGTATACTAAACTTTTGCAAATTTCTTGTGAAAATGGCTGTCATGTCATCATCTACATGTACAATTCACAAAGTTTTATGTTGCGCAAGTTTCTTAATTTACAGTACTTTATATACTACTCCATACTCACCCAGCAACGTATGCCACATGCCCTGTGTTTGGGTCACAGGTCAGAGTACAATTGTCCTTTACAGTTATTCCAAGTACTCTTTCCAAGGTGACCTGTGGCAAATGAAAAAAAAAGTTCAAAATTCCGATATTCATATTCGGGCAGCGAGGTACTGGAAATGGAATATCCAATATTTGTGAAGCATTGCAAGGTTCCCAGATAATAATATTATGCAACTTGTTTATGTAATGCCTAGTTTACATTTGCCCTGGGCATGCATGGCATGCTGGGTGCCATACGATAGATTGGTCTACGATTTTCTGTCTGATTTTGGGGGCATCGTAGGTGGCTACGGGCTACGGTGTTTGTGTTTACATTACGAGCATCGTGCCATTTCTTGTGTTGGCCAAATTCAACCTGGCTTCATATTCCATGATATTCATAGGCCTAATACATTTAAATTAATATTTAAAGACCAACTAAGATTAGGCCTAGGGCCTAGAAGATATCAACAACAGAAACAACAAAAAGCGTCAAAAAATAACATAATAATAATATATATTAATAATATAGCAAGCAAAAGATAAAAATGAATTATATAATTTCCTTCGTCTCTAAGAGTCTAACTCTATAAACAACCGATAACATCAGGACATACTTTAACTTATTTTTAACGTTAATTACCTTTTGACTCAATGCTTTGTGTTTTCTTTTTCCTGGTCCTGTTCCACGAACAACGATGCGATTTTTCCTATCTCCAACTGCTAGTGAAGAAGGCCGTTGATTACTCATTTTGATATTTAGTTTAACAATATGAGTAAAAAATGTTCTAAACCATTGCCAAATAGTAAGTACAATACCACTCCTTCAAAATTATGATCCAATTGGGAATCCGTGACCGATGTCAATTGGTGGTTGTTGCCAATCGCCGGAGACTGACACAAAGCCAGCGCCCATTCAAAGTGAACCCTGCCGATGCGCACCCGTCCGTGAATATGCACGAAAGGGGTCACTCTCCTGAAGTCCGACAGCCACGCATTTTCGCGGAAAACTCCTCGATCTGCTAATGCTATATCAAGTACAGGTGCATGAAAATATCCAAAATGCTCTTCTTCAACCAGAAAGTGTTATCGCTACGGTATTTCAGAGTATTTTCGTCAAATTTTATTGCACGATTTGCGATATTTCGCCGAAGGAAGACTACAGACACTGGCGCATGAAAATATTCGTTCAGACGAAATTTCGCCGATAGGCATGATTGGCCACTGAGGAAATTAGGGTCAATAGTTAGCCAATTATTTTCGCGCTCTCGTAAACTCCGCCCAATGATCCCGGAAGTAATATATCTTTACTACCGGCGTCTGCTTCTGCTACGCTGCGAGTTGTCAGTTATCAGTATAGTACTACTACAAGTACAAGTATGATATACTCTATATAAATTATAATATAAATCTGGGCCACTCGCATATTAGAAATAGCTAACCTATCGATTGTAGTAGGGTTCAATTACATGAAATCGTATATACCTCTCTAAGCATACGAGTGTATGCTATGCCCTGACATGTTAGAAGTGTGTAAAAGTGCAAATGGAAGACACACACAATGTTATTTGACAGGATACTGAGTGCTTCGAAAAGAGTAGCAAAGTATATCAATCCAACTCCAGTTTTCACAAGTGGCACAGTCGACAAACTGACTGGGAGGAATGTGTTTTTCAAGGCAGAAAACCTACAGAAAACTGGCTCTTTCAAGATCCGAGGAGCCCTAAATGCTGTGAGTTGAAGGATCAGTTTGAAAGAGAAAGAGAGTAACAGAGCATATAGTTCACCAGGAACATGTTGATGGTGATGATGATAATGATCATGAGATGATAAGATATTGATGATGTCTTGATGATAATGATGATTCGTTGGGACTGAAGATATGTCATGTCCTGATTTTTAAAATTTGAAAACTATACCTCTTCACATAATTGAGGGGACATTGAGGCTTATTTTCAAAAATATTTTGTCACATTTTTCAGATAATTCATAAGTTCATGCAAGATTAGAAGATATACATGTAGTTTTACAAAGGAATTATGGTTTAGTTTGTTATACACTGTATTTACAAATACCTTATTTTTGGTTAGGTATAGGAGAAGTATTAGTGTTTTTTGTTTGTTTGTTTGTTGTAGTGTTGTTGTTTTTTTTGTGGGGGGCATTGGATATTATCTTTTTCAAGTTTTAGAAGAAATCTTGCTTTTACAGTATAAGTTCATAACAATTGTAATTTTGCTTTTCTGTCTGTGTCTAACATAACAAAAACAATTAACCGTTCCTTCAAGACATCTTTTTGATCATACTTACACAAACTATGATGTGTATCTGGATTTTCTACTACTATAAACCCAATAGACTAAAATGAACAGCTAATATAAGCTTATTTTATTTGATGTTTAGTGATATATGTGACTGTGTTTATTTCTTTTGTCACGCATATCATGTCCTATCTCTTTTACTGCCATATCTGTGTATGTATACATAATTACAAACATGTATTTTGT